>JAPXFQ010000494.1:1951495-2551495 GCA_028564705.1 Apricaphanius iberus | reverse complement strand
AATTTATCTTTTATGATAATTTATGTTATGGAGGAAGAATATTCACACAATAGAAAAATGTTAAAGAGATTTTTATTTTTTGTATAATGCAAAAAATAAATTAAATAAAAATCTATTTTTTGTTCTTTTCTGCTTCTAAATTCCTTATGTTCAATTCAAAGGGGTGTCAAAGAAGATCAGGCTCGAGGCAGTAGATATGTGTAATGAAGAAATAGGCAACAACACCATCAGCAAGAAGCTTCGAGAAAAATATTTGAAACAAGAATATAGATACATTTATAATAAAATCAAATAACTTCAGTAAAACTCAATGCAAAATCAAGAATCATAGTGTGAGGACAATTGTGGTGATATGGTGTAATATAGAGTCTTCTGTAAATAATGTGGAAATCAATTAAAGCCTATTTGAAGTTTGAACACTTTTACTTTTATTTATCCCATCATTAAAAAGACGTCACTAAAATGAAAAAAACAACAACACTTTTGTACACTATAGTTTTGTATGTATGACTAATGGGTTTGTTTAAATTTAATTTGTATAGCACAAAATGCAGTAGGTCGAGGCAAAATCGCCATGTGTAGTGATGAAATAGGTGTCTAGCTTGACAAATAAACCCAAAACAATAAAAAGAGTCTTGCATGGAGAAGTGCACCAAAATTCATCCTGTGTGTAAAAGAGATGAGCAACTATGAGAAATATCCTAATGCTGTGAACTGCAAAAACGTCTTCTCCACCAACCTCTAAATAATCTTCTATTTGGATATTAAATGCAATATAATTTTCATGGCTTTCCAAAAACCGATCTGTGTTTCTTCAATAAAACAGAATCAACCTAAAAATGCGAAACTGTTTATTTCTTTGTAAGTGAAGTAACAAAGAATCAGCGGGTGATCAAATATTTATCTTTTTTTCCACATTGTAAATATAAAATGTTGCAAATGTTTTCCTACCTCATGGACACTTGGGTATGGAATATAATCTTCTTCAGTCTGCAAAAAAAAAAAAAAGTAAATCGTAAAAATATATTTACAATGTAATGAAAATTCTCAAAATATGTACTGACAGCATAATAATAGCTGTTATGTAATTATGTTTTGTTCTGTTTCATTATCAACCACTTGATCAAATAATTTATTCAAAGTTTTTCTCAATACATTGCATTTGTTAAAAAAATTAAGCAATACTACAATGTGGTGCGCCGCTCGAGCTGGATGCAATACCACGCAATGCCTGCATCTGTTTGATCGGGCTGTACTGAAATGAACTTCACCTCATGGGACAATGAATAATTATTCAATGACACATGCATATTTCAATCTTGGTCCTATTTCATAAAAAAATGTAGTGCCTGTACAAGAGTCCTACCTTCAGAGGTGGAGGAAAGGTGCATCTCTGCTCATCCATCCTGCTGCCCTGTCACAGAATGGAGATTAAATAAGAAGACAATGAACAAAAGAAATCACAAAAAAGAAGCGTCTTAGTGAAAACACAAAAAAGATTGTTTGCAGAGCAGTGTAATAATCACAGTCTAAAAATAAAGCACAACAAACTGGGAGAAAAGGATCAAATTCGTTATATAACAGCAGACTTCTCTCAGGAGATATGCAGCAGGCGGCAAAGCAGCGTCAAAGAGGGACAGATGGAAAAAACCTCAAACAGATATATTTCATGGACCGGGAAGGGATACTGAAAGACAGTGGAGGGTGGGGAGTGAAAGCAAAGTCTAGTAAACAAACTGCAGAAGTGTGGGAATTAGACCCTGGAGGTAAAAAAAAAATGCTAAGGTGGGTAGAAACACTTTTTCAGCAATTCGCACTCAGGTGTGTATGTGAGTGTAATAAAGAACGGGAAGGGGCAATACAAAAATAATAATGGATTGCATTTGTATAGCGCTTTTCAAGACACCCAAAGCACTCTATAATTCCACCATTGATTCACTCTCACACACTGGTGGAAGCAAGGTACAGTTTTAGCCACAGACTGACAGAAGCGAGGCTGCCATATTGCGTCATCGGCCCCTCTAGCCAACACCAGTAGGTGGAGTGTCTTGCCCATGGACACAACAACTGAGACAGATGGATCCTGGGCTCAATCCGGCAACCCTCTGATTTCAAGGCGGGCTTTGAATCCCTGAGCCACGGTCGCCCGACAGAAATGGGGTTTCAGTTATTACAAGAGTAGACTTTATTGAGGAAAATATATCTTTAATTGCTCTGTTTTCATCTAAGGAAATGTATCTGTCTGCACAAAAAGCAACTGCAAGAAATTAAATATGTGAATGCCTCTGGAAGCTTTCCTGTCTGCAGTACTTTTAATATTTTGGAAAATGATGACTAATGTGTATGTGCTACAGGAATGCTGTGCCTTTTGATAAGCTCAGTCATAGAGCTCTTAGCCTCTTATATGTTATGAGATAGTGTATGAAGTGATATAATAAGCTTACAGTGTTGTCAGCCAACGTCTAGAACAGAACGTTTATAGAGATGCTGAGAGAAAACATACAGCTTGTCTGAAACCACCAAGACTCAATATTTGCTTCAATAATAATAAAAAAAGGAAAAGATAAGGCGCGTCATTGCCAGGAAAAGATACAGCAGAATTAGAAAGAGACAGACTGGTTGGTTAGTGTTTTCAGTTTAGTGAGGCGAGACAAAAATACACAGATCTGTGTATCATCTTACCTGCATCTTTTCAATCATTTCAAATAAATCTGTGGTCTGAGGAGAGGAAATGAAATGTCTGAGCTCAATTGACAGATATAAAAGTTTACTTAAAATGAGTAAGTGATATACTTTTGAATCAGAACTTGGATTTACATTTAATCTAAAAAGCATGGTCTTCATTTTGTAATCATATGAGGGTCAAACATTGCCTCTGAAGTATTTTCTCAACACAATGCTGGTAATACATTTTAGAACGTGTATCAGTGGTATGCAATAATTTAAATATTCTGCTGTAAATTATTTTAACCTAAAAACATTAGATGAAAAGGACCAAAGTACTAATGACTGCATATACAGTACCTTGTAAGAGTATTATTACATTAACAAACATGACTCACTGGGATTTGGTGTGACAAAACAAAAGAAAGCAGCTCATAATTGTAAAGAAAGGAAATGCTATTGGCTTTCAAAACTTTGTGGCAAATAAAAATCTGAAGTGTAACTTGTGTAAGTATTCTGACTTCTGTGTGTTGTGGCTTTCTATATAAAAGGCCAAAACAAAGCATTTTATAGTGATGGAAACAAATGTGTGGAATGTAAATATGTAACATGGGTGATTTTACTGCCTTCTGAAATCACCCTTTTACTATTTAAGGATTCAACCCGTGCAAAATTTATTAACAGTGTAAATCCAGCTATTCTCCAAAGAACTCAGAGGTCTGTAAGATAACAGTAGTAAACAAACGGCATCATAACGATCAAGGAACACACCTGACAGGTCAGGATAAAGTTGCAAAGTGCACATTTCAATCCTTTATCCAAATAAACCCTCATCGTTCAGGGAGTGGAAACAAAGGAGCATGCCTTCGGTGGGGGAATCTGTTAACAGGATAACTTTAAGTTGTGTACCTCACAAATCTGGGCCCTTTTTGCGCATTTCATGCTTAAGAACAATTTTACGCATTCTGTGGTATTTACATTGACCATTTTGTACTTGTGCATAGACATGTTCCTAAATTTACAGTTCTGACAAGTAGAGTTGTGACCAGGTGTACACACAGCATCTCGTTGTAGAACGGGGAACTGCATCACTGAAACAGCTTTACTTTGACAGAGTATTTCTATCACCTCCACTATGGATACTCTGAGCTCATACAACCAAACAGCAATGTTCGGGACAATTTTAACTGATTTAATTTGTTCAAAGAAGTTACGTGTTTCCACAGAACCGAATAACAGCAAATTAAACATTTCTTTGACAGAGGACAAAAGTTGTGTTAAAATAAATTTGTGTAAACTCTGACAACTTTTAAAAAGTCTGTTCTTCGTGTCTCTTTTTTTCTTCCCCACCTATGTTTCACTTTGATTGCGGTGTCACTAAAATTCCTTTTTCTTCAATCTTTTCGCCATTATTTTCAGGAAGAACGCAATGAACACAAGTCTGTGTCAGACGATGTAAAGTGACCAAATATGGTAAACTGACCTTTCGCCCCTGATTTCGCCCCACCACCCCTTAGTTACTGTTGCTACGTCCGACAAACAAATGGTCAAACACGACTAGCGTTACAATGCCGTTGCCATTACTGGGGATGTAAAGTGGGGTTAATACAATGTTGCTGAATTAAGTGCAGTAGTGTCAGGCCAGTACAAATATGATGATGATTTGGTGAGTGGCAGATACTCTGAGTGCTCTGTCTGTCTGCATGCTGTGAGGAACTTAGCTTTAAGTTGGATATTAGACATTCGTTTACATTAAAGCGGACACTCCCTTCAATGTCTCATACATCCCAGAAAATACCTGTGAGATCTACCAACAAATTAACCCAAAAATGTTAATAGTTGCTCGACACCCGAAGAACTTGACACACCAAGGTTTCTTATTAATATGGTTCCTGGAAAATATGAGATGGAGTGGGGCCGTCTACAACATTTTTAATCAATTTTAGGCATCTCCTACGTTGCTCTTTCGGCTTTGGGAATATAAATACTTATGGAAAAAACACAACTCTTCTAGACAATCTCTCCGGGGTATCTAGTGTCTGATTTACAGCGCTTCAACATCTGGCTTGGAGTCAATGTTTGTTGGACTTGCTCACATAGTAACAGTGATTGGACAATGGCCGTTTAGGGGCAGGGCCGGCGAAAGGTCAATTGAGGGTGTTTCATTATGCAAATTACTTAATGGGCATAAATTCCTAGGTACACACATATGGGATTTATCAACAAATGATTGCAGAGGAACATGTGTACGAGTGGCCACCACACGACTTTTTACTGTTCGTACGAACATTGTAAATTTCATTTGTTGGATAGAATATAGGACAGTTCCTATGAACGAGAAATAAATAAGGGGCCCATGACTTTAGTGTTACACCTCAGATGACACAGCAAACATGTGGAAGAAGGCGCTTTTGTCAGGTGAGACCAAATTTCAACTTATTTGTCAACAAAAAAATTTTGTGAAGCAGAGAAGTGGAACTCTGAAAGCACCACCCACTTGATGGTGTTTACTTAATGTTGGGGGGATGATTTCTACAGCCATGAAAGGGAAGCTGACGGGGGTATGGATGGTAGTTACAGTGAAAGGTGGTTCTCCTAACGGTTGATTTTCAACAGGCTGAAGACAAATGTACATCACACAGATTTATATTTTTAATGGGATTTAAAAACCAGCTTCCGTCCACTTCGCCATGCAAATACTTTGTGTTGGTGTGCAACATAAAATGTAATTAACAAATAAAAAAGTTTGTGTTTGAAATGTGACAGAATGTGAACAATTTAGCAATATCAGTACTTTAGAAACACAGTGTATAAAATATAAAGGTACATATGCATCCCTTATTACATTCTTATGTCACATATAAAGCACTTTATGTACTCCATTTTGGCTAGAGCATGAAGGCAGTTTAACCACTGTATATTTATTCTCTTTACCCAGTAGTAGTTTGCAGAAAATCTTAGAAAAGTCAATTTTTAAAATATATTTCAGCCCCCCCCACACTGCCTAAGCCTTTTCTTATTTGTCGTTTAGTTGAAAATGCTCTTTCCTCTCTTGCTAATTGGCTGACCCCACACATGCTCCATGCAAATCAACTGAAAAAACTCTCCCTTGCAGTGCCTTGTAATGAACACATGCAAAACTTTCCTGTGACAGCTGGGGAACGAGCAGGACCAATCCATGGACTTTACCGGCCTGGTGTAGTTAAGAGATGGCTGAAAGGTTCAACCCGTAAAGCCAGACACAAATACTCTGTGTACAGAGCAATCATGTCTTAGCTTTGTGTGAGTTTAAGTAAAGTCCTCCACCATGTGCAAACAATTGTCTGCCACAAACCCTGAAAGTAAACAATTCTCGATGTAACCAGAGATAGGAGTAGAAAAGCTGTAGCTCAGAGCTTTTGCACGATCCCAGGCTTACATTAAAATATTAGCAACTTTCAAAGGTTATACATTTTATTTAGTTTTGAAGAATGTATATTTGCACACAAAATAAGGCAAATATCTTCTGTGCATGAATTACAAATATTTAGCATAAAGTGAATAGTTTTGGACTTACTATCCATGAAATTGCATCTAATACCTGTTTTAGATTTCCAGGATTTTCCATCCACATGTCCTAAAAAATAAAGTTACTTACACTTCTGGGTTTCTTCCAGTGTATCTTCGTTACTGTTGTATGGTGTCGACGACGAAGATTTTCAGCCATTGCTTTCTGTTTGCCTTACTGAAAACGAAATCCTGCAGCGCTGAAACACTTTACTGTCACTGACTTTAAAACATTGGACTTCAATACGACATTCCTGCTCAGCTTCTATGAAAACTCAGAGAGGTAACTGTCTTGACTGTGACACCTGAACTAAAGCTACATCCCTGATGACTAAAACCTGGAGGAGCAATCCACAGGCAGATATGTGTCGCGTTATCAGCCTGCTTGCAGCGCAAAGCCTGCTGTTGGCAGGAATCTAGATAAGCAATCCTCCTTCTGAAGTTGGAGGTGTCTTCTTTAGTCGTTTACTCTTTGGAGCATTACAGGATGAAATCAGGATCACATGTCATCCACCTCTCTTTAAACACTGTGCATCATGACTGACAGCTGGAAGGTGGAGTCCAACTTCTCTACTATCATAAACGTTTGTAAGATAAGACTGCAACCAATAAAAGTCTAGCAGGGTTTGACAACAAAGAAAAAGAAAACATGGCAACAAATCCCTTATTTGACGGGAATCTAGCGTAGATATACTGTACTATTTCCTATTTCTACTCTTGCTCTAGCTATACGTTTGTTTAGGGTCATCCTGCCAAAAGTTGAACATCCACAGCAGTCTGAGTTATTTTTGAGCCTTTGACAGGTTTTTCTCCAAGATTCCCAGTATTTAACCCCATCTAACATTACTTCTCTGTTTTTAATGAACAGTATCCCCTACTGTAGAAGTTGAGTTCAGGTTGATGTGCCATTAAATTTCCACCACATGTTTCCACAATTTGCCATATAGTCTAAAATGCTATTTTTGTCCATTGACATGTTTACTGTATACTAGACATTGATTGTGAAAAACTGCAAATATAACTTTTTTAGACTTCTTCTAGACACTTTTTCAATGAGGTCGGATCACATGATAAGCAGCTGTCCGGTCAACAAATGTTCCTACTTGAGCCAAGAATCTCTACAGCTCCTCCAGAGTTACAGTACGCATTTTGTCTGCTTTGTTTTCCATTTCAAAATAATGGAATTAAAATATATTCTGTGAAATGTGTGAGGTTTCTATTATTTTATAACCTTACAATCCTTTACATATGGCCAACATGCTTATCTCTGACCTGTCTAAAGTGTTCCTTGGTCTCCGTGATGCTGTTAATTCACAAATTTTCTCTGACAAATTTTTGAAGCCCTCACCGAACAGATGGTTTACAGGTTACTAAGTAAATATACTAAGATTAAGTTACCCATAGGGTGACTGTATATATTAACTTAGTGCCTTCAAAATTCAGTTGGTTGCACTGGATTTCATTTAAGGGTATCAAAGTAAAAGTGGAAGAATAAATGTTCATTTTCAACATTTGAAAATAAACAAATAACACATATCGCTGTACTGCGATGGACTGGCGACCTGTCCAGGGTATACCCCGCCTCTCGCCCAACGATAGATTGCGATTACTCTCCAACCCCCCTGCGACCCTTCAAGGATAAGTTGCATAAAAAATGGAGGGATGGATGGATGGATAACTGAATAACTGTACTATAACAACAAAATCAGTAAAAGCTAAAGGGTTGTGAATATTTTTGTAAGGTAGCCTACTATCTCTATAAAACCATGAATCGTCAGGAGTAAGTATACAGCATTTTTTTTGCAGTGATGACACAGTGGAGGAAGTGGGGGAGGATCTCTGGGGAGTTGGGCTAGTATAGAGAGCAGGTCTAAGAGCTGAAACCTTTCATTATGAGACCTAATAGGATCGTCATTATGACAACTCACAAATTAAATGCACAACACCACCTTCCCCCTCCTGATGTTTCAGCTGCAGCTCTCTGTATCCTCACAGAGCTCATTAGGACAGAGAGCTTCTTCCCAAAGTGGATCCAGTCTAAGACTTTTCTTTGAAGCAAAATATATTTGGTATAGCTACTCCAATTTGTTTACATAATATCTGATAAAGACGGATGTTTATAATAAAATCAGCCACCCTCAGTATATAGGGTTGAATTGTGTTTTTGTTGGAACTTCCACCAAATGTCAGAGGAATCATAACAACATTAACAGCAGAGGTTTATGTTAAACAATACCTCAAGTTTGCAACAAATCATTTTAATGACAATCAAAGGTTTTGACACAAAAGACCCTTTAAAAATGCTGGTGGGGTTGTTTGTCTGTGCAAATGTACCAGTTTGGAGGTCTATTTAAACTATGCAGTGACTGTAAGACCTGGTGGGGTTAATTGCAGATTGACCTGGTTTTTGCCGGGCTTTGATTAAACTATTACGATCCCTCTGAGTCTTTCCCTATTAAACTGACATTGTACTACAGTGCACCATATTCAGATGCTTCCAGAACAAAGCAATTTAAAACAATACTAGTAATAAAAAATCTAATTCAAACCTTACTGTTTTGGTGTCTCGTGTGCACAGAAAAATTAAAACTAACTAAGTCTGCAAAAGGAGGAGGCTTCAAATATCCTTTCCATTTGCCTAACAGACGAGCAGGTGTGAGATAACTTCAGAGTGCTTCAGGGATCAAAGTGACTGTTGAACAACCTAGTTTCAAATGTCTCTCATTCCTAATCCCTTTCTCTTCCTGCTCCCTCTGCGCTGCACAGATTAATTCAGGTAGTAGGAACTGTAGGATAGTGTGAGAATCCTTTATAAAACCAATCCGACATAAATGAGATGTTATCCTCCTATGATCACCACAACATGGATCTATTTAATTTTTATTTTCACCCCTGGCAGGTTTTCATATGTAATTTGTTCACTGTGCAATAGGTAAGCCTAAAGGTTTTAGCAGTGGTGGAGGATTTGCTCAGAAATGTGAAGGTGGAAATTAATGCATTCTGTTTTGATTTGTTCCATAATCATGTGGACTCTCTCAAATAAATATAACTCCTCTTCTGTCAAATAAATATAGGAGTTCCCTCTGTTTGGTTTCAAACTGAAAATGGCTGATCAGGTTTTGCTCTTCTATGACTGTTACAGACTCAAAACTGAACTCCATTAACACCATGAGTGGATACATAAAGGTTAAAAAAGAGAGAACTGTACACATCTGTTCCAACCTTCAACAGCACAGGTTTAGTAGCACCCTTTAAAAAGACAAAACATGAATTTTAATTTTCTAATGGTTGCATTACCATAACCTCACACTGAAAATGTTTTATAAATGAACTTTTACTTGAGAAACTGTATTTAGTGAGAAAAGAAATTCACGTAAGGACAGTTCTTTCCAAATTCACTAGTGGGACAATTACTGGTTTCCCTGCAGATGATATTTTGCTGAACCTTATTTTTCCAAAAGGACAGGACACTTTTAATAGTTGGGTTTTACTGACAGTGGAATCATTGACCATTCCTCTTTTCATAATTTCTTTAGATGGATCAGAGTCCTGAGTCCTCTGTTGTACTCTTTTGTGTTCAGCCCACCCTACAGAGATTGCGGAGGATTCACGTATGTGGCCATGTGAGAAGGTTGGTTTTGTGTCTTGTGAACAATTTCTGTTT
Source organism: Apricaphanius iberus (assembly GCA_028564705.1). Taxonomy (NCBI): domain Eukaryota; kingdom Metazoa; phylum Chordata; class Actinopteri; order Cyprinodontiformes; family Aphaniidae; genus Apricaphanius; species Apricaphanius iberus. Next base: position 2,541,621 of record JAPXFQ010000494.1, on the reverse strand, counting down.
TTATTTTGCAACATGTTGGGGTACTCATTATCTTAATGGCCCAGTAATTACCAATTTCCATTGTTTGTCATTTTCTTGGGAAGCAGACAATACCTTGTTATTTCATTTGTACAATTTTAAATGGTCAAATGTTTGCTAAAAGTCAAAATTTGGAGTTCTCACATAAAATATAAAGACACTAAATTTGCAAACTATAATCGAGATTAAGGTCCTAACGGCATACTTCTGTAACATTTGCATTATCTTGCCCCAAACATATAAGGAACTAAGCCTTCTCAAGCAATAACGTTTACTTTGTCCTTTCCTATGAAACAGCTGCATCTCTAGTCCAGCATGCTATCCAGGTGAACACCAAAGTGTTTATGGTCCTCCGCCAACTCTACATCCTCTCTCAATATTGTTAAAATATTGTTTCACTAATCCTGCTTCTCCTGAAATCAACAATCATCATCTTTGTTCATTTTTTTGGGGGGTTTTGTTTATCGCCAGATTCAAGCTGAGTTGAATGTTCCCATACTATGCCAAAACTGCTGAAGGGATTGATTCACTTCTTCTTTTTTTGTTTTTTCCCCCACAAAATAAACGTTCTCAAATTAAAGGTTGGAGTTTTTTTTAATAATCTTCGGAGAGTGTAAGCCTGTTCTGCTTCAATGAAGGCCATATCAATTTTAAAGCTTTTTAGTTTTTTATTTCAAGTGGTGCCAAAAAATACATCCGGCCCTGAAATATATTTTAAGGACTGACAATCAGTCACAACTCTAAACTGAATCTGTCTCAGTGATAATTTATTTTAATCACAAATGACTTATGATGTCATTGGTGACAATCTGTTTCGGAATAAAAGGGACAAGTCTTCTTTTGGGCTGAGATTTGTGGGCTCTGATGGCATCATGCTTGTTCAGCTTGGAGTGAAAATGTGTCAGTGTGAGGCGGACTATTTCCTGCTAAAAATAGGCCTTTATTAATTGAGTTAGTCAAACATAATAATTGCAGCCACTGAGCTTTGTGTGCTTTAATTACACAAGTTATACAAAAGACGCAAAGGATAGAAAGCACGTCAGACAAAAGAACACCAGATAGAACGTGAAGAGACTTGTAACAAAAGATCACAGAAAGAGGGGGTCCCACGGAGGTGTATCAGATAAAAGGTTAGGGGTCACAGTGCAAACTTTATGCCCCCCGGTTCTCCTCCCTACCTTGTGGAGAGGTGAGGTGCTTTGTGTCAGTTCAGGGTGCAACAGCTGGGGCTCTAGTGGTGCAGAAATTCGGCGGTCAGCCCCATCTTGTTTCCTACAATCAGACAGATGCAAGAAAAAGATTTGATCAGAAAAGGTCACTTAGTCTGAGATCGAACAACGAACGGTAATGTCATGGGGAAGGTTACAAGAACAGGCATTTGTGTTTGAAACACTGCTGTGCCTAAAGGCTTTCTTCTTTAATTTAGACACACGGAAACTTGGAATTTAATTTATAATAAAAGCCAGAAACTACATTTCACGTCAGTGTAGATCCCAAATCATTCATTGAAGGACCATAGCGATCTAAATCTTTTTATATTTAACTGAAGTCTTTTATATCTTTATTTCAAACATTTTTATTAGTTTTTACAAGATATGTCATGAGAAGTAGGCTGGTGACTGGAACTGGAAATTTTGTTATTTGATTAGCCCTGATGGATGACGATAAATTTAAAAGTCTGTTCTTTTTCTATCAGTGAGAGCACCACGCTAAGCACAACCAGATTGCTCTTGACACTGTTACTCAGTGAAGAAGACCCAAACTTAACTATTTTCAATATGAGTGAGGTTTAGAAAATAAAATCAGAGGTATGTGACTTATGCACTGCAGACACATTCAGTACAAATTTAGTTCAAATTAAAGATACGTTATTGATCCCAGAGGTAAACTAAGTATGAAGTACTAAATTATAATTAAATATTAATTATAACCGGTTAATACGTAATCTCTTAATACTTAAGTAAATACTCAATTACCAATGCTGAATGTTTAATATAAAACCTAATTATTAAATATGAATTTCAATACTTAATTAAATTTATACTCATGATTAAGTATTAATCATAATTAGGTACAAAAGAGATGTGTCCGTAGTTTATGCAGGCTTCAAAAGAGTGAGACCTTCAGCAGATAACTAGAAGACATACAGCAAAGTTGTTTTGTCTTATTATTTTGAGCCTTAAACCTCTGATACAAAACATTGTAGATTTGGAAATGTTGACAGTCTATTTGAAATCTTAGAATTAGTGCTAAGGTACCATCTTGCTTTTTTCCTAGGGTAACATTTTGAACATTGTTAGGTCAAATGTTAGGAAATGAAGGAGATTTTGTGGAACATGAAGTCCTGTTCTGACTTTTAAGAATGTGTGTTGTTTTTTGTTGTGCTCCTGATTTTATTATGGTTTCTGTGATGGGATCAGTCAACAGTGTTCACTTGCGTTATAACATAGTTCAATATTGTTGATGTGACATAGCTGTCTAAATTTACATTTTTATATTCAAGGATCAACTAATGGGTAGGGAATTAAATTTTAATGTTCCATTACTGCTGTAAAGTACTCGTGTTTTTTTGCCAAAGTCATAAAACAGTAGTTAATGCCATCAGTTTCACTTTTATGTTTAAATATTTGAAGGTGAGTGGATCATCAACAGCACAGACAGTTTTTAAACAGTGTTGCAAGAGCTTAAGTAATTATGTTATTATGATTTTTCTACTAAATTTAAGCAGTAATTTAAGTTAGTAATGAATCTACCTTTGCTACAATGTTAAACCTATAGTAAGACAATGTTGGACCTCTATATGCCTAATGCAGCATATCTCTCTAACCAGACATGCATTGGTAACCGCACTTATCAATCATGTCATATTCTAGAGCCAAATTTCCTTGTTTTAAAATAAAGCAACAACTGCTTTTCAACCATATGGAGTCACATTGCTTCTGCTCCTAATTTAAAAATCTAACAACTATCCATCCATCCATTTTCTTAACCGCTTAATCCTTAATGGGTCGCGGGGGGGCTGGTGCCTATCTCCAGCTGTCAATGGGTGAGAGACATAGAGACAGGACAAACAACCATGCACACACTCACACCTAAGGACAATTTGGAGGGATCAATTAACCTGACAGTCAGGTTTTTGGACTGTGGGAGGAAGCCGGAGTACCCGGAGGGAACCCACGCATGCACGGAGAACATGCAAACTCCATGCAGAAAGACCCTGGGCCGGGATACAAACCCACAACCTTCTTGCTGCAAGGCAACAGAGCTAACCACTGCACCACCGTGCAGCCCAAATCTAACAACTACTCACAGTATAAAAGGCCAAAATAATATTTTTGTAATTATAAATTCTTATAGTTTATAAAGAGAAACTGGAATCAGTTAATATCTAAGTAGAAAAATTAATGCGTTAGTAAAAACTCAAGAACAGAAATCAGAATGTCCAATTTCAGTTTCAGTATGACAGCTTTATGACTAAGTAAAAATATGCATTTGTGACACTCTAAAATAAACAAGCTCTTTATTTTTACGGCTTATGTAAAATACTTCAGGTACTTGAGGAAACAACATGACAATCCTCATATGTATTCCAAAGTTTTCTCTCTTCTGTAATGCAGTCAAGTTGTAGACTGCTAACGGCAAAGCTGTTGTCATACATCCTCTGTTCTAAACTTAACCTGGTTGGCTTTTTCTCCACAACATCTTTGATGGCTGTGTGGCACCCTCTGCAATGACAATGGGCCACTTTCTGCAGAATTTTGTGAAATAAATTAATTAAGTCAGTTTAAAAACACAAAAGTTATGGGCATGAAAGACGACCTGAAATAATCCTGATGCATTAATAGAAACTGAATCTGAATATTGCTTTCTTTGATTATGAAAGAAAGCTGGAGCAACAGCAGTGAAAAATATATCATAATTCTGCATGTAGAAGATGATGCACTCCAGTAAAAGTAATATTCACAGCATTTAGTAACCCACTGAGAAAACACTTTTGCGCCAAGCATTATTAATTATTTAAGAAGATAACGAAAGTAACCCAGCAGTGAGAATGTTTGGAGCTGTTGCTGAGGCTGTGGAAAAGATTGTGATTTAAATCTGTGCTCTAATTCATGAGAGCACTCAGATTCAAATGTAGGTGAAGAAAACAGAGTATGAATCATTAACATCCAGTTCTGCCTGAACACTATTACACAACAACCAAATATGCAGTCAAGAAATCATCCAAATGAAATGGGAACAGTTCTCAACATGAGCTCAAGATAACAAAAAAACACATCATACTGCTGCATCTCTCCCCATGGGAGGTTAACGTGATTGGTCATCAGCTGCCCTGAACTCTTAATTCTAACTGATCCTCCAAAGATCGATTAAGAACACAGAGAAATAAATGTTTATATGCACAGAGAAACCAGTTCAATTAAAGCGTATGTTGTGTAGGAGAATATCGGTGCAGAAAAGCTAGAAATCATAAACTTATTCATAAACTGGAAACAAAATTGCTAAAAAGATTAAGAAAAAAATGTATCTAAGAGTTAAAATGATAGAAAATCTCAACTTCAAACTCCCTCCTCATAAGCATTGGCTGCACCACAAGATCCCAGATCAGTTCACTACACAAACACCACTTAAAAATTACATAACACACCCCAGCTGGTTAACAGGAGTGGCACAAAAAATCGTCAGAGTGAAGACACCGGAGAGAATCACCAGGACATCCTAATGTCCAGCATGGGGCAGAGCTTCAAACTTACTCACACAAAGTGGCTGCTGAATGTCAGGTGCTCCTAGTAAAGTCCGGTCAGCAACCTGCGCTCTGGACCGATGACTCACCGTTTGAGCCTCCCCCTCCTCCTCTCTGAGCTCGGTTATCTCCTTTGTCTCTGCTGCTCCTTTCAGCTCACTCACTAGCTCCTCATCCGTCGTTCACCTGCTGGCCTGCACTCTCAGCTCTTCAGACTGCAATATACTCCCAGCCAGCATCCTCTCTTACTCTCCTCCTTTCCTCTCAGCCCTCCCTCACACACCCCTCTCAACCACTCTCTTCGTCTCTCTCTCTCTCACACACACAAACACACATCTGCACTCCTTAGCTGTCCTTTCCTACATTACATGTACATTCTTTATTTATGTGTAAAACCTGAAGCTACACCCGACACTCCAACTGAGCCTATAACACTCGCTTCCTTTATACCGTTCAAAGTAGTGACCCTCCCCCCTTCCGCTGCTGTGAAAGAGAAAGCAGGGATTATTGAGGGAAAGGGACTTGCCTTCAATCCCATGCAGTCTCATGAACTTGGTAGAGTTGTTGCTAGGGTAACCAACATCAGATACATGTAAAAAACAACAACCATATATGATCATTCATAACCATAACGGTACAGTCACACCCACATTTATTGGGACCACTGGTAGTATTTGTAAAAAGCCTTAAAATGGAGGGTTGGTGAAGGGTAAATGTCATGTTCAGAAAAAAAAAAGTTTTTTTTACAATTAACAGGAGCATAACTATTGGTATCCCTGCTCATGACAATAAACAACATAAACAGCGCTTAGGCTTTGCCTTTAACATTTCACAAGGTTTAAGCATACAGAAAGAGAACTTGTTGACCATGTGTCTTTGCACAAACTCTCTTGCTTTATGTTTTGAACAATTTCTGAGCTGATCTACCCATATGTTTTGGATCATTAGCCAAAAGCCCCATTGATGACCCATATTCAGTACTGGGTCAACAGTGGCTAAGAAGGTAGGGATTCATCCTGTAACCGGTGGGTTGCTGCTTCAAAACCCTAAGCCATCTGTCTCAGTCATTGTGTCCTTAGGCAAGACCTTGCCTACTGCTGGTAGTGAGAGGCTCCAGTGAGGGCAATTGCCTGCTTTTGTCAGTCTGCCTCAGGGCAGTTTTGGCTGCAATGTATCTTACCATAATAAGCATGTGAAAGGTTGAAAGACTGAATGTCATATAAAGTGCTTTGGAGTCCTTTGACTTGATAAAAGGCAATGCAAATACAGATAATTTACCATATTCAGTTTTCTGGTAGAGGTCACCAGATTTTCATTTACAATTTCCTGTTTTTCTAGAGACTTTGCGGTGCCATGCAAACTAACAAGGTTCCAAGGGACCTTGGAAAAGAAACAGGCCCACACTATCATGGATATTCCACTGTACTTAACAGTGGGCATGAGGTGTTTTTTTTTAATACATTCATTTTTCCCACTCTGAATTCATCCAGGGTGTTTGCTGTTGAAAAGATAAATCTTAGTCTCATTACACAGTTCCAAATAAAGTTGAAGTTAGATTTACAAAACTTTACATTTACCCTTGTGATTATCAGACAAAACAGGAATTTTATGTTTATCACAACTGCCAAACAGTAATTTAATATGATGATATTTTATGGTTTCTATGGAGACTTTGTGACCCAACGCTTCTCCTTATTGCAGTTCTCATACAGTGAGCTATCATAGTGCATTCCTCCCCTCTTTGGAGCAGCACAATCAAATCTCAATTTCTATTGCAATTCAATATAGTCAAAAATCCCAACTATACGTATTACTGGGTATGCTTAAATGCATAATACACTAGAATATAATATTTCAGCATTTAGGGTCTTCTTCCAACTAATATATTTTGCCATGTGAAATAATCCCTGCCTTCAATGCCCACGTATATCTTTAGAGCTTGAGATGCAACAGTTTATAGACTGCTGGGAATGGAAAGAAGAGACATAATGGTAAATGGCTTGTACTTGTACAACACTTTACTTAGTCCCTACGGACCCCAAAGCGCTTACAATCACAAGATGGACTCCCAAATCCTGAGCCACGGACCTATTTAACATAAAGCATATGTTAAACAGGTCATGTGTGCTGGGATCTAAGGTGTGGAATTCACAGTCTTCTGCCGCTTCAGGATGAGTTAGGTAACTTTTACCTAAGGCCTGCTTCACACGACAAGATTTTTATCATGATTATGGACCCAATTCTTCATTTCCAACAATCTTAAGGACACCCCGATTATCGTAATGGCTCTGTAGGTAATGTCATCAGATATTCCTGCCATAATGGTGTGTTCAGAGAGCTATGCTCTGCTAGGAAAGACGGGACCAATCGGATCAAATCTGTGGTATGCAACATGTCAGAGTGTCTTAGCCCTTTGTTACAGGAGTCTTCAGAGCACAAACGAGCATGCAGCCTGTTGAATGAGACGTGTAGTGAATCAGAAAGTGAAGTGACGGGCAGCAAAACACCTTGGAGGCATCTAGCCTGCCTTCCTCCCAACCTTTACTCTCTGCATTTGAAGAATCCAAACATCTGTTCACATTCTCCTCCTGTTGCAGAGTGCCAACTCCTGGTCCCCAGCAGTTCCGGTTCTAGATCTTTCCGTCTCGGTTCCCAGCTGTTTCATGGTAACAGATCTCACTCTCTCACTCAACTACCATCTTCAATAAACTTCTGAAATCTGATTTGTCCCTTGAGAGTTTCATACATGTGGGTCAGGCAGCTTAACACAACCACGACAGTTACGGTGTCTAATTTTTTGTTCTTATTTTTTTGGTTATTTTATAGTTTAGTATCAACTCATCCTTTTGGAATGAAATTCCAATAATCTATGAGTCTCATGAAGTGGTTGTTAATTTCACTTTCCTTTTCAACCATCTGGGATGTGAGGGAAGTGCAGTAATTTTACAATAAGATTACTGTCATGATATATGAATAGCAGTTGCGTTAATAAAGCGATGACCCTCATGTGTTGAAATATTTCAGCATACCCAATAAGTTTGTAGCATCCAGACAGATCTATCAAATTGTGTATGCTGACTTCCCTTAGTATTTCTTACACTGGGTTGATTCAGGAAAAATATGTCTTGTTGTAAGTAGTTAAAAGAATATGACTTCTACGTTAAATAATATGTCAATCCCAGGAAAACAGAAAATCATGGATTACTGATCAGAAATTCTGATCAACTTTAAAAAGTTACGTAAATGTTTTTTTTTTTTAAACTTATTCACAGGGACACCAAAAACTATAAAACATTTTAAAAACTCTTCAACCTGGGATTTTATTGTTGCTGCACTACACAAATGTACTCAGTTTAAAGGTAGAAAGGCCAAAGTAGGACTTATTTTCAGCCCAGGTGTTTCATGCCTCAGACTGTGCCACTTTATATCACAACCTATTTTTATTAAAATCATGCAATAATAATCTTACATGCTAAAGCTACAAGAGCACTCTTCTGCAAAGCCTTGTAATTCAGATAATGTCTCTAATATTGTCAAATTAAGTGCAAAATGAGGGTTAACTGTTTACAAGGTAGATTTATTTCACCAAGCATTCACAGCTACATTATTCTTTACAACGCATCCATTAACAATGGCAGAATCCATATTTTTATTTGCTGCCTCCACAATCAGTTCCTGGGGTAGACTCTGGTCTCCCTTTCATACATCTTCCAGATTCCCTAAACTCAACAGCTGCACCTGTGTCACAATTAAAAATAATATTTAACCTAACCAATTAAGATATATTCAATGGCAAAACATGCAGGCTTATTTCTATATTACTTAAATTCTATTCTCTTTCAAATCTGGGATTTGTGTATTTATTGTCTTACTTGTAAAGAAAAAAAAAACAGGTCTCACTGTCATTTAGGCATTGAAAGCGGTTATACTAGAACTAATGCCGGCTTATTCAGACACCTGTTCCTTCCATACTGACAAGAGAAATCCCCTCATCACTAGTGACTTTTGGCTCTGCTGCTGAAACTAAATCACATTTAAAAAGGTCCTAATTGTCAGCACAAATCACCCAATTTGCAAAACCTGTGATTAATTCAAATCACTTTTATCATTCTAGTATCGAATCTGCCTGCATTGCAGAGCACTTTTCATATGAAACATGTCTACACCATGCTCTTCAATATATCAATACTAATAGTATACACTAAATAAGTAATACTGCCCGCTCTGGACTTGTGGGCTCATATTGCTTGGTGCTATAGATTTTCCTTTAAACTCTGAGAGGCTATAAGACAAAGTTTCCCAATTATGTGGCATCACAAGATATCATCATTGAAATTATATCTATGCTAGCTGCAACTACATCACACAATTCATTGATTTGATAATTAGTTGACTAGAATGGTGGTTTGCAGGAAAAGTTAAACATGTCTTAAACATTTCATCGTCCTCGTTTGATGTCACAAACCATGAGCTTGATTTAGTGGAAAAGTTTCCCATTTTTGTGTCTGTTTCCAGAGCTATCATATTTTTATTATAGCCCTCTCTGCACTAAACTTGCTCTTTTTACTTTCAAACATCACTGACTGAGTGCTTTTGACCAACTAGTTTAGAAATGCTCTTACTAAGAAAGTCGTTTTTTTTCTAGTTACACCTTTGCCACACTGGTACAACTCAGCTTGCCACTGAAAACCAGCCCTTGTGGCTCATAAATCAAACTAGCCATCTGAGAATTCAGTGTAATATTGTGCTGCTTGGAAAAAAGAAACATTGGTATTGTCGTGATTCATTTTTTAGGGCTACCTTATATAACAGTCTCGTATTGAATATGTTTATATAATCTTTAGTTAGTATTCAGAAAGTAAAAGTCTGTTTTTATTAGCTTGCATGATAGTAAAGAAATGTTTTGTCAAGTATGGTATATGGGGGAAAGCTTTTAAGTCGTAAAACTCTAGGCTAAGTTTATTGCACGTTGTAAAAGTGGGATGCAGAGATAAGAAACAGAGTAGGGAGTAGACAGTCATAAACAGACCGGATGGTTACAGCGATAACTCAGGAAACCTTGAGAATAAACGTTTGGTGTAATAAAATCTAGGGGGAGGAGAATAGACATGTGACTACGTTCTTTGTTCTTCTTTAATAAAAATGGTACACCCCTGTATACGACGGTTCAGTTCAGTTCAGTTCAACTCAGTTCTGACTGTTCCCCATCTGCAGATGTGTATGAGTGTGAAACAGAAATTCTGTGTCTGTGCATTATTTCTCTCTCTGTCTCTCAGCTCTGACTTTATTTTGGAAAACTCCCGCCGGGGTTTAAATGTTGGCGCCCCTACACTCTCCGGAAGCGAGTGCCGATCGCATGGGAACTAGGAGCCAACACATGGTGGAGGATGCGTGCTCCGTAATTCGGTCTTAAGTTGTTTCGGAGCTGGGAGAGATTGAGTGTGAGTAGTAAAGTGTGGCATAACTGGTTGATGCGTGTGTTTGTGGCATTGCAGTAATTTTGTGTTTTTTCCTTGGAATTCAACAGAGAATCGGAGAGCGACTGGATTGATCCTTGCTAAATCAGCACCCGGGTGGTTTTGTATCAATCTGGAACAGCGCTAACACCAAATTAATAGGTATTGATTGATCTAACCGTTCTCCGTTTAATGTTGATGTGTTGTTTTTTTTGGTTAAGGGCCGACCAAAGTGCGGATCGGGCTCGGGGTGGCCGTCCGGCCCAACCAGGACGCTGGTTTGGGACCTCCTTGGCTGGCAAGCGACTTTAGCGGCAGGCAGGGCCCGGGAGCCCTCTGACTGCTAACGGATTACTTTGGAGAGGCTGCGTTTTCTTCCAAAATGCGCGACTTTGAGCATCGCAAAAGGTGGAAGTGAGGCTTTAGGGTCCAGTTGTTGGTCGGCCCGGTTTGAGGTTAGTGTTTGATAAATGTTGTAAAATTACTGTACTTGTTTTTGGTGTGATTGTGGGTGTGCTTGGACGGAGTGGAGGCTAGGGAAGAAAGCTACTAGGTAGCTTTTTGCACACCGGCCTCATATAAACTCCTCATTTAGGGGACCTAACTGACTGAATCTAAAACCATAATTCCTCTGCGAATTTTAAACGCCTAGTCGATGCCCTCGTTTTCTGTTTGTGCAGATTGCGTAGAAGCTTGGCATTGTAGAGGAATAATGGGAACTATCATTTCCGGTTGGTTACAGTACCACTATATTTAGCTTACAGCTAACATACAGTGTGTGTGAGTCTCGCCTGGAATAAAGGCGTTCAACCTTGTACACTTACGTAAACACGTCTAAAGCATTGTTTAACACATATATACGACTATTGTTATGGATAACTGGTAGTAAACTCTTTAGAATATATATATAAAATAACTTTATTGTAAAGAAGCGGCACCGGTTTGTTCAGATTGAGCTGGGGTGCTCATGCTTACAGCTACATTCTGGTAGCCTAGCTTCTGACCGGTATTTGTTTGACACGGTTAAACAGCTATTAGAGTTTTTTGGAGACGAAGTGTGGTTCTGCTGGAGGCATTTTGTTTTTGTCTTTGGTTGGTTTACTTATGAGTACAGTTTGTTCGGTTTAACATTGTAGTGAAGAATTAGCCGTCTTTGTCCCGGTTGTTTTTTTCCGTTCCGCATGGTGACCCGGAAGTTCTATTGTCTTTGACTTGGTCCGCTAATTCGGTCGACTTCTTTTTTGTAAAAACGATCTACGATTGTGTTACAAAGCTAGTTTTACAGATATTTTTTCGGTTTGTTTTAATGATAAATGAGACTGCTTTTATATTGGGAGAATTCTATTTCTTTGTGTGATTCGTGGAAGTGTCCGTCGCGGGTTTTGCCGCCGGCCGGACTTCATTAAAATTTTTTGTGTTTTAGACAAAACAGCTGATATCTCAGTATATAAATAAATTAATGAGAAAATAAAAAGTTCGTTATAAACCTATTTAGATTTCCTTCGTTTCGGCTTTGCATAAATCATTATTAAGGTTAATGTTATATGACTAAAATAATACATAAACCACTTCACTATAAAGAATAAAAATAAATAGGTTAAATAAAATACTGCCTGTCTTTACTATTAACTGCATTAATATTGGGATAAATTTGGCCTACTACTTGATAGTTTTTCAATTAAAATAAATAATTTACAGAGTTATTACAAATTGCCTACTTCAATTTTAATCCATTTTGGATTTTGTTTTAAACTTTCAATGGCAGCCGAATATAAATTGCTTCCTGCTCCATTGGGACAGGAGTGGCGCACGTTAGATGCCCAATTGTTAATATACATTACAAAATTATATTCTGTATTAGTTGATAAGCCCGGTGAAATAGATAAAAAGCAGTTTCAAGCCGACATGAAGGCCATGTGGTCTCGGCATGCTGCTAGTGGTGCACATAAGAGGTGTCTCTCACAGATGTGTTTTGAGGAAGGAAAGCGTTTTGCAGAAAAAGCTAAAACAGCTAGGAGCATCACTGGTGCTAAGAAGAGATACTTAAAAACTGAGAAAATGTGGAAGACATGGGGTTTAACGGGTCAAGGCATTGATCATTTGTGTGTTACTGCAGATAATGTTTATTCGGCAGACCAGACTCCTCCGCCTTATCAAAATATGTATCCCGTCTTGTCTACATCTGGTAAAACAAACATTTCTTGGGGGTTGGAAACTGACGATGGCCAGAGTGTACTTCAAAGCACGCAGGCTACATCACAGAGGTGTGCACCACCCTCTCTGGGTACCTCTCCTGCTTCCCCCGCTTCCCCCCTCCCTTCAAACACTGCAGTCTTACACTGGAGTGGCCCATCAAAGAGGTCTGTGGCCCATGACCCATTAACTAATAAACCACAGGGTGATCTGAAGGTGGACGATGAGGGACCGGATTATAAATTGCATTTTGAGGTCACCGGTAAAGGAACTGTAGCACACACTGCGGAGGAGGACAGACAGTTGTTGAACTTAGTTAAAAACAGAACAGAACAGGAGACTGATAAATTGTTTTTGGCTTACAATGGTAGATTAATGGAGGAAATAGAGCAGCACGAACACAGGTTAAATACAGTTCAACAACAGATGGATGAGGTCCTTAAGGATCAGGGAAGATTAACATCTTTGGTGCGAGGGCAGGCTGCTGACCTTCGGGGGAGTACCAGCCCCACTAAAAGTGATGAATGTGCAACAGTTGGACAGGTTAACGACGGACAGACGTTGAGAGTTGACCAGGGCGAGGGGGTTTATCAGAATACCAGAACTCATGGGGGCACTAATTTAATGTTTCCTTTAGTGGGAGCATCGGATGGTTCAGTAATTTACAAACCATGGAGGCTGGCTGACGTTTCTGCAATCACTCTGCAACTCCCCGCTTTGACTGGTGGTGGAAACTGTTGGATAAACAAATTAAATCAGCTGACTTCAGGCCAAACACTAGCGGTGGGGGACTGGAAAGCAATTATGGGCAGAATGTTGACATTAACAGACTATAATGAGATGATGCTCCAGTGCAACTTAGTGCGAATACTAGATGAAGTCCCTTTTGCGCTTCACGCGCCTGAACTTGCTGAGTGGGTCAGGAGAAAGTATCCTACCCCGCCCGCCTCTAAGATTTTGAAATTTCCTTGGTCAACTGATGTAACTCCCGCAGAATATCTGGCTAAATGTAAAGATAAATGGGTTGATGTTACTGGCGAATATCCCAGAGATGCCGGGAATAACAGAAACTGGTTTAGAGAAGCAGTTTTAGCGGGCATGCCAGAGTCTGTTGCTACATTAATGAAACGTAATCCTGATTCACATATTTATGATCAGCCTACATGGGAGAGACACATAACACATTATTTACAAGAAGCTCAAGATTCTGCGTTAAGGGATGCTGCGGAGAATAAGAAAATGGAGACTGCTTTGCTGAAGCTCCACTTAAAGGAGGCTCAGAATAAATTGGGTGACTTTCATCAGTCAAAAAAAGTGAATCAGATGGTGGCTAAAGCAGCGCCGACTGTTGGATCAGCTACAGTGTTGCCTTCCTTTCCTGTAATGTATGCTGCAGCCGCACCGAATCAGCCATTTACTGCTCCTTATCGGACATGGCACTCTCGGGGACGGTCACGTGGAAGGGCCAGGTTTGGTGGTAATAGAGGCCTGGGAAGAGGGCAGCCAGGTGCTGACGGTTGTCGGAGGTGTGGCTCAAATGAGCACTGGGTGAAGGACTGTCCACATCCACGAGGGGGCGCTATTCCTCCCGGTCAGCCACCTTCACATTTTGCTCCGAATCAGCATATGGTTCCTCCCTCCTATCAAGGAGGACAGGGGGGGCCTCAGTTTTGACAATGCCCGCAGAGTACCTTGGTGAGCAGGACTAAGGGGGATCCAATGCTCACAATGGACATATATGGACATTCATTGCCATTCTTGGTGGACACTGGTGCTACTTTCAGCACGCTGGACAGAGTTTTACCCGACGTCAATTTTTCTGGGAACACAGTGTCTGTGATGGGCATCTCTGGGGCTCCGATGATTCTCCCTGTCACTCAACCATTGCCTGTTGCGGTGGGAGGTCAAAGACTATCACATCCTTTTGTCATTGCTCAAACCACTCCTGTCAACTTGTTAGGCAGAGATCTGCTTGTCAAACTGGGTGCTACTATCCTGTGTACCCCTGATGGACTTATGGTGACTTTTCCGAATGGACATACACATTGCTGTGACACCATGAGTGGTCAATTTTTGCTGAAAGATGACACTTCACAAGTGGCTGATATTTTCTGGGCCAGATTGACTACGATGTCTGCAAGTGAATCTTCTGCGGCTGAATTTCTGAGATGCTGGAAGCCGTGGCTGCTTGAACAGCCTTTTGTTCCACCGCCTGACCCAGTACATGTAACCCTCCTATATGAGAGGGGCGATCCTACTTTGTATCAGGAAAAATTTGAAACAGAACTTGAAGGACAAACTTGGTCTGTGGCTTCGGGTCCATGCTTTGTGGGGAAGGAGGGTGTTGCACTGTTTGCTGATCTGACTTCAGAGCAGCATAAATGGTATATGATGGAAGCTGAATCGCTTCCGCACATATCGCTATTGTTGCATCCAAAACATCAAGCTAAAGATTTGGGGGGAATGGTTAAAAGGGGAGTTGCATTAAAGGATTGGGTTCCTACCCAGATACCTTCGGTCTCTTTTTCTCCTTCTTCTCAGATGTACAAAATAGACACGCAGCTTTCAGACACTACTTTTTTGGAACATTTGCAGCTTTCTAGAAATCATGGCAGAGAAAAAACAGATCATCCTGATGCAGTGGAGGCATTAAAGGTCGTGCCTGACTCTTTGTGGTCAGATGGTCCCACTGATGTTGGTCTAGTGCATACAACACCCATCACATTTGAGATGAAACATTCTGATTCAATTTGGCGTCCGCAGTATCCACATAAACCTCAGGCTGAAGAAGGTATTGCAGACACTATTGCAGGGTTACTTGAAGTAGGAGTTTTAGAACCATCGGATTCTCAATATAACACCCCTATTCTTCCTGTAGAAAAACAAGGTACTGGTAAATACAGAATGGCACATGATTTGCGTGCTGTCAATGAGGCCCTCAAAACCCCTCCCATTGCTACGCCCAATCCGTATACAGCTTTGGCATCTCTTACACCTGATTTGAAATGGTTTACCTGCATAGATTTGGCTAATGCGTTTTTCTGTTTACCCCTCCATCCTTCTGTCAGGGATGTTTTTTCATTTACATTCAGAGGAAGGAAGCTACGTTATAGTAGGCTTCCGCAGGGTTTCGCTTTGAGTCCAGGTTTGTTTAATCAGGTATTGAAGCAGTCATTAAGCACTGTACAGCTCCCTCCAGGCTGTGTTCTGACCCAGTATGTGGACGATTTAATTTTGGCGGCCCCTACTGTTGAAACATGCATAGCAGCTACTCTAGCTGTGTTACAACATCTGGGGAGAGAGGGTTATAAACTCTCCCGTGATAAGCTTCAGTTGGTCAGACAGGAGGTCCAGTTCCTGGGGCGGAAGGTGACAGCTCAAGGCGCTGGACTGACTGATACCCACAAAAATGCTATTTTGGCTCATTCAAAACCTCTCACTGTTAAATCAATGCTGTCATTTCTGGGACTGACAAATTTTTCCAGACATTATGTGCCTCATTACACGAACCTAACCACACCACTCAGAGCGCTTGTAAATGCTCATGGTATGAAGAATCTACATGCTACATTAGTATGGGATATACCAGCTGAGGACGCTTTTATTAGGTTGAAACAGGCTCTAGCACAAGCAGCTGATTTGGCCACTCCTGACTATACATGTCCATTTTTTCTCAACACATCAGAGACAGATGGGATTGTTAATGGCATTTTGTTTCAGAAAAAGTGTGGTCAGAGACAGATTCTTATGTATCTTAGCATAAAGCTGCAAGCTATTGAAATGAGACAGCCACCTTGCACGAGACACGCAGCCGGTATAGCTCATCTAGTGGAAAAAACATCACACATTGTCAGGGGTTATCCACTTCATATTTTGACATCTCATGGGGTCATGGCATTGGTTAATTCTGAGATGTTTACTCTTTCAACTTTGCGTCAACAGCGAATTAGCAGAGTTTTGGAAGCACCGAACATTGTTTTTACGCATGAAGGAATAAACATGGCTGACCAAATGACCATCTCTGGGGAACAGCATGACTGTGTCAGACTGAATTCGGTTGCTCAAAAAATACGTCCTGATTTGCGATCTGACCCTTTGCCTTCAGGTGTTGTGCTTTATACAGATGGTTGCTGTTTTAGGGATTTGCAGGGGCAGTTGAGATCAGGTTTTGCAATAGTAGAGCAAAATGGGGATTCATTTCAGACTGTTGTTTCAGGGAAGCTTGATGGCAAGCAGAGCGCACAGCGTGCTGAAATAAGGGCTCTTATTGAAGCATGCACGTGGGGCAGAGATAAAGATGTGACGATTTACACTGATTCGAATTATGGGTTTTCTGTCATTCATTATGAATTACCGCAGTGGAAGAGAGCAGGTTTTGTTACCACTACGGGTAAGCCTATACAGCATCATGCAGACATTATGGAACTTTTGGATGTTGTCATGTTGCCAGCTAACCTTGCTGTTCTTAAGTGTAAGGGTCACAGCAAGGCTGACACTGTTGATGCGCGTGGAAATGCTGCGGCAGATTTGGCTGCAAAAGAGGCAGCGGGTTACCTGTCACGTGTCCACACACAGCTGATTGTCACGTCAGCGCAGGAACTGTCAAACAGTTTTACTGAGGAATTGCAGTTGGCGCAGCAGGCTGCTGCGCCACAGGAGATGACTGTGTGGAAGGATAGAGGTGCTGTTTTTGCTGATGGTTTTTGGCGTGGGCCTGATGGCCGTTTGGTTTTACCTGCAGCGTTAAAACCCACTCTTTTTCAGGAGGCTCATGGTGTGGCACATGTGTCATACACTCAGATGAAACGTAATCTTTGTTTTTGGTGGCATCCTTTCCTGCCACATATGATTAAGGGTTTTTTGAGTGAATGTGTGGTGTGTGGTCAATTTAATCCTAAGCCTACTATCAAGCCAGAAATGGGAGCCTTCCAGGACTTGTGCAGGCCTGGCGAGGAGATCGTGATCGATTATACAGATATGGGGACACCTGTTAGGGGTTTCCAATACCTGTTAGTGATTATTGATTCATTGACCTCGTGCTTTTCTGCTTTTCCTGCTAGACGGGAGACTTCTCAAACGGTGGTGAAATCTTTGATTAACCACTGGATTCCGTGCCATGGCTTTCCGACTAAGGTCAGGTCTGACAATGGCACACATTTTAAAAATAAACATCTCCGGCAGGTTGAGGAACAGATGGGAATAACCCACAAGTTCGGCACTGTTTATCATCCGCAATCGCAAGGTGTTGTCGAGCGGTCTAATTCTACTTTAAAGTTGAAGCTGGCAAAGATTTCAGCTCAGACGGGGCTTAATTGGCTAGATGCTCTCCCTATTGCTCTGATGGCCATCAGATCATCTGTCTGTAGGACGAAAGGTCTTACTCCTTATGAGATGTTTACAGGCAGGATCTTCCCTGGTCCTGGGGCTGGCAGAGAACCACAGGTTTCGCCCCATCCTGATCCAGATCCTCGAGGTGATCATCAGCAGCTGAAGGGCCTGGTCTCCTCCTTCCTTCCGGCTCCCCGTGACGTGCAGGGACCTGCGGCGTCTGCTTCCGAGGCTGGACGAGTTTGGCTGAAGGTGTATAAGAGAAAGTGGCAGGAGCCCCGCTGGTCTGGCCCCTTCCAGGTTGCTGCTCGTACGACTCACGCTGTCCAGCTGCGTGGGAAAGGTTCTACTTGGTTTCACTGGTCCCAGTGTGCTCCGGCCCCTGACCCCCCCTCCTGTCCCTCATCTGCAGCAGCTCTCTGCTGACCTGGGGGAATCTCTCTGCAGTGGGTGGTGTCGGTTCTGACTAGGCAGTATCGACTGCCGAAGCCAGGAGGCGGGGCTTGGCCCACCCAGAAGATTGGTTCCGGTTGCTGTGATCATTCAGTGTGATCTTTATGTGCCAAAATTGGGCGAGATAAGCAATTTGGGCTTGCTTTTCTCGAAGAGGGATTATACAGAAGAGAAAGATCGCAAAACATCTAACACATTACACAGCAGGTTTTGACCACTTCACAATCGGTGAAGGAAGCCAGGAGGCGGGGCCTGTCTGTGTATTTGTGTTATTGGGGGAAATGTTCAGTTAATGAAGTAGCTGGCATTTCATTGAGGGCGATCTGAAAAAAATTGGAAGGAATAAAGAGCCCACTCTACTGAATCGTCTCACCACTTGCAGCCGCTTGGTGACGGAGGAATAAACAAGAGTAAAGACTAAAAAATATAATAATAAAACTGAACATTTATTAATCATTTTTCTGTTTTTTTACAGGTTGTTTAACCAATTTTTTTATTCTACAGGTGCAGATTGTTAGACACTGCCTAAGAGGGTGTCAAAGACTTTTTAAGTAGTAAATTTGTAGGATTTTGTCATAATACTCAGTTTTTACGGTTTTATAAAAGTTTTTATTAATACGCAAAAACATTTTAAGGGGTGTTTAAATCATAATTAGGTTGACTTGATTACTAAATCTTGGTTTCAATTGTCTTTTTTTATGATATGGTTTTTTGTCAATGTTTTTTAGGTTGTGACAATTGCTAGAGTTTGCCTTGTACTAAAAGAATATTGAATTGGGTTAAAACGATAAAAAATAAATTAATAAAATAAAAATAATTGCTTAAAGGTAAAGATAAAGAAAAACAGACACCCTTCCTTGGTTAGAATAAACATAGGATCACACCACTAACAGAAAGTATGCATCTTTGGGAAAATAAGAAGGTGCTGTGCACCACAGGTATTTGCATAATGTTATTGGTCAATATTATCTTTTACTGTTGTGGTGAATGGCCCTATAATAGTGCTGCAAATCAAACACAGGTTGAAGTTCACTCAATTAGACCGAGAAGAAACTTAATGGCTAAATCAACTCCATATTCACTGTGTGGCTCTTCCGCCGCACATCGTGGATTTTCTCAATTTTGCATACCAAAAGGACGATCTGCAGTGATTACTATTCCCTTAAATACATTAGTTTATAAGGGAGAACAAGCAAGTAAATATAAAACCTACCCCTTGTGGTACATAACAAATGATCAAAAAGATACTAGTAGGTCCACTTTAATTGCTGATCCCCGTGGATATGACTGGAGAAGGTACACTACTACAGCTTATGCAAAACATATGCGTCCTTTGGTTAAATTGGATAAGGTTGCAGATAAATTACTTCTTACTGTTAATTTAACTAAAAGTGATCTCCTCCCCTTAAAATATCTCGAGAATGGGCAAGGTTGTACTCTCTTTATAATTTGGGTTTATAAAGGGGGAAAAGATGTTCAATTTCCTATTATGATCTGTCAAGATTCTCGTAAAGCTTCCACCTCGGTAAGTCAAAATCAGGCCTCAGCAGCAAGAGGTAGTATAATTAAAGAAGAACCATCTGTGGACGATTACTTTGAAATGATGACAGGTGTGGGTGGCTCCACTAATAATTGGTTGCTTATGGTAGAACAAGCAGGACAAGAAGCGAGGCGGGATTGTGTTGTGTGCATGGGAGCCGGACCTATTCTCAAGGTGGTCCCTGCACCTGTTGAGCTCAACACAACTTGTCTGGTTTCCCTGCTGTCTAGTGTAAATCCAGTAAAAGATTGTAGTAACTGGGAGAAATTAGTCCCTATAGCTGATAACAGAGCTACCCCACCTTTCTTTGATAGTAATGTTGCTCCAAATAATTTTACTTGTTTCAAAAATGATAAGCCTGGAAATAAAGTAGTGGGTTCAGTCAACATCACATATTGCAATTCAATCCAAACTTCTATTAAATCTTTTCAGGCTCGTGCTGATATTTGGTGGTGGTGTGGAGGAAAGTTCCTCCGCTCCATTTTACCTAGTAATTGGACAGGATTATGTGCACCCGTTACATTAATTATGCCGGTAGCAATATTTACGTATGATCCCACAGGAGATCAGACTTTTCTCACTTTGAATAATCATGTTAAAAAGAGGGAAATAGGCCATGAAGAGGATCCAACTTATATTGATGCCATTGGAGTTCCTAGAGGTGTTCCAGACGAATATAAATTGGTTAATCAGA
Organism: Apricaphanius iberus; assembly: GCA_028564705.1. Taxonomy (NCBI): domain Eukaryota; kingdom Metazoa; phylum Chordata; class Actinopteri; order Cyprinodontiformes; family Aphaniidae; genus Apricaphanius; species Apricaphanius iberus. The sequence goes on along the minus strand of JAPXFQ010000494.1, from coordinate 2,521,195 downwards.
TCTCAGCAGGGTGGGAATCGAGTATTTGCTGGTGGTGTTCAATAAATAAGAATGTGGACAGAATAAATTATATACACTATAATGTACAGAAATTAGCTAATAAAACTAGAGATGGGTTTGAGGCTGTACATGAGCAACTGAAAGCCACTTCTTTAATGGCTTTTCAAAATAGAATAGCAGTTGACATGCTCTTAGCTGAAAAGGGTGGTGTCTGTTCAATATTTGGTGATCAATGCTGTATGTTTATCCCTAATAATACTAATGCAGATGGAAAATTAACTAGGGCAGTAGAAGGACTGAGAATACTGTCAAATAGGCTAAAAGAACAATCAGGTGTAGATACCTCAATGTGGGACAATTTGTTAAATAATTTGTTTGGAAAATGGAAAACTCTGGCAATGTCAATAATGGTTTCATTAGCAGTATTTGTGTCGACTATGGTGTTATGTGGATGTTGTTGTATTCCATGTATACGTTCATTATTCATAAAATGCATTGACAAAGCTGTTGGTAATAATATGCAAGGTCAATATCTGTTAATCCCTCACTTGGAGCCTGAAGGAGAAGTACAGAGAAATGGTCAATCTATTTGAAAAAAAGATTGAAAGAGGGAATTGTCGTGATTTCATATTTTTTAGGGCTACTTTATATAAGTCTCGTATTGAATATGTTTATATAATCTTTAGTTAGTATTCAGAAAGTAAAAGTCTGTTTTTATTAGCTTGCATGATAGTAAAGAAATGTTTTGTCAAGTATGGTATATGGGGGAAAGCTTTTAAGTCGTAAAACTCTAGGCTAAAGTTTACTGCACGTTGTAAAAGTGGGATGCGGAGATAAGAAACAGAGTAGGGAGTAGACAGTCATAAACAGACCGGATGGTTACAGCGATAACTCAGGAAACCTTGAGAATAAACGTTTGGTGTAATAAAATCTAGGGGGAGGAGAATAGACATGTGACTACGTTCTTTGTTCTTCTTTAATAAAAATGGTACACCCCTGTATACGACAGTTCAGTTCAGTTCAACTCAGTTCTGACTGTTCTCCACCTGCAGGTGTGTATGAGTGTGAAACAGAAATTCTGTGTCTGTGCATCATTTCCATCTCTGTCTCTCAGCTCTGATTTTATTTTGAAAAACTCCCGCCGGGATAAATGTTGGCGCCCCTACACTCTCCGGAAGCGAGTGCCGATCGCATGGGAACGAGGAGCCAACAGTATTAATGCTTCTTTTGACATCTTTTTCCCCAAATTTGTGTATGAAAGTATATGTTCATAATAATAATATTAAGTGAACAGGGTGATTACTTTTAAAATTAAACTCTCAAAGGTTGAACAATTAATGCTGCTTCCATGAAGCTCATTGTCCAGGATGAGAAAGGCAGAGTGGGGAGGTTTTTAATTACTATAATGAGTCTGATGAAAACCCCTGTGAGCGTGTGTTTCCGGCACTAATCTGACATCCACAATTCCCAGGAGACCCCTGACTAATGTCAGCAGCAGTGCCTTTTCATGCCTAGCCTTTTCCCATCATTCTGCTCCTCAAGCGGCCTCTCAGATTCAGTACCTGAACCGAGGTCCAGCTTGTGTGTCGTGTATCAGACATGAGCAGATAATAAAGGATTACACTACAGTCTTCTTGTTGCGCTTTATTAGGAGTTGTGTATAGTAACAAACAAATGCTGCTGGTGTCATCTAAAGCTTCATGGATTACAAAACAAAATGTAAAATTGAAACAAGCTTAGAAATTGCTCAGATCCCAGCAATTTTTTTATACTGTTAATTTCTATTTCAAATCTTTAGTAAAAGGGCTAAAAGGACAAGCCTTTGAGCTTTGAGCTTATAGATAAAAAAGCATGATCTAATAAGAATCCCCTGCCTAAAATCTGATTAAATCTGGATGGAATTTTGCCAGGGATCAGTGCAGCAGGCTCATACCAATTCAGAAGGACTTGCGCACAGCTAGATTCTGGGACAGATGACTCACTTTGTGGAAGAAAACAATACAAAATTAATGCCAAAACACATAAAAAAAAGACAGAGTCTTGTGGAGCTTTATGGTTGGCTCTTGTGGAGGAGAATATTTGGTTTTAACAAACATTCTCCTGTTTCCGTGTCCTCTGCAGAGACCAAGAATTAATCCCTTCTGCCTGACCTCGCTATCAGGGATTCCCATCCCATTAGCCCCGTGAAATGGCCTGTGCTCGATTCCCTCTGCTAGTATCCTTGGAGAATAGCTGCGGTCCCAAAGTTCTCCCATCATGCACCTCCTGTATCCTCACCTCACCTCTCGATTTCAGCTTTAGGGTTGCTTTTCTCAATTAAAAAGGTGTTATATATAATACTATGAGACTGAAGCTAAAATGATGCTAAAGCTTGCTGGATCCCATTATTCCAAAGGGATTATGGTCAAACAAAAGAGCCAGTGATGTATGCTAAATGTGAATCAAGTTTCAACAAATTATTTTGATTTATATAAGCAAAGAAAAAAGAAATACATTTATTAAAAGTGCATGTTTGCCATGAGTAGAGATTAAATTAGTATTGGTTGGCCTTAGGAGTGGAATAGATACAATACAGCTCTGAGTTTCGTGCCAGTAAAATTTTTTTTTTTTATTTCCTCCCCTTATGCACTTAGATGACTTTGCAACTTTTTCCACTTTGTTGCAACTACATATTTCATGAAGTTTATTGTGATTTTATGCAATAGGTCATAGAGCATAGAACGTGTGTGATGTCGAAGCAAAACTGATCAGCTTTCTACTTTCCACTCTTTGATAAATACATGTAGAGTGCATGACTGAGAACTGCCCTGGCAACCAATTCTCCCAATCCATAAATACCCTGCACCCTGACTGTTTCTCTGATTAATACTCTCCTTGGCTGGCCGGTCAGCTTAGTTGGAGAGGCACATCTTGGTTGGTTTGTAATTGTGTGACACTCTTTCCTTTCTCAGATGGACAGTGCTCTGTGGGCTAAAGGAACTTTGGGGTAGTTATTTATAAAGTGAATGTGCTTCAAAACTAATAGTGAGTTGTTGCCTGTGTCCCTTAGAGTTTATGATGCTTTGTTAACTAGTGTCCCCAAATGAAAACCTGGGGCCTTTAGAGAAAAGCTAGAGAGCAGCTTTATACCAAGATCAATTTACATACAGGTGAACTTAGGCCATGTCCACACTAAGCCGGATAATTCCTTAAACGTATAATTATTTAGTCTACACCCCCCTATTGTCCACACTAACCCGGCGTTGTTTAAGGTCTGTGGCCGGATAACTATTAGCCGGATAAGAGAGCCGTGTAAATTTTAATTCAACGGCATAAAGGAGTTACATAAATTTTTTGTATGAAATAAAGAAATCTAATAATAACTTTTCAAGCAGCATGATGCTAAAAGTCTTTCCTGCTGGTTTTAAATACTTTAAAGCCTGCACACACTTTACTCTTAAACAAATTATCTGGGTGTAATCAGGACATTTGCAAGTCAAAAGATGAGTGCCAGTCACATCCAAACTTAAGTGAACTCTACATCCCTATCAGGATTTCTCTGCAGTATATCTGAGCCCTGCTGTGCTTTTGATTGTGATTGTTTTGATAAGCATGCACTATTTAAGGTACATAATAAGATTATGTAAGGTCGATGTACTGTAAAGATATCACTGGTCCATTCAGACCAGGAACTCTCACCATAAGAACAGCTTCTTCCCCTCTGCTCATGATCAATAACCCTACCACATGACCCTGTAATGTGCTCTCTGCACCTGCTTTTTTGCCCTGATCCATCACCTGCACTCATGTACAGTGCTCTGCATAAATGAGTACACCCCACTATAATTGTCAGAAAACCTTTAGCTTCCTTTCAGAATCAACATTTTGTATGATATACTATACTACAAAATACTCCCACAAATGTGGGTCATTGATTGCAAACAAGATTTGTTCATTTGCAAACACAAAAAAGTGATTTTATTAACAAATTAATTCAAGCTCAGTTTGCAAAAATGAGTACACCCCAATCATAGTCCTAGGAGAAAAGCCACACTTAAGACTACAAACTTCTAATTAGCAGGCAATCAACCACAGGTGAATCTAATGAGTCATTTAAGAGGTGTCCAGCAGACAGGTGACAATAAAAGGGCATTACTTTACAAAGAAAAGCCCTTCCCATTTCATGCTGTCAGTAATGGCTCCCCATGGAAGAGAAATCTGAGAAAGGAAATCCTTTCTTTACACAAAAAAGGTGAGAGCTCCAAGAAGATCAGCAAAGCTTTACATATCAGTCAAAACACTGTAGCAAAAATGATTAAACATTTTTTGAGAAAGATGGAAGAGCAACCATCTGGTGTTGGGGGAGCTGCATTTTATTGATGGTATCATGAACTCAACAATGTACTGCTCTATACAGAAGGAGAAGATGCTGCCATCACTCCGTGCACTTGTCGTCGTGCACTTTTCCAACACGACAAAGATCCAAAAACACACATCTAAAGCTACTGTTGCATTTCTGAAGCAGAACAGGGTGAAGGTGATTGAATGGTCTCTTGATCTGAACCCAATCGAACATCTGTGGGGAATTCTGAAGCGACAAGCTGAGAATCACTCTCCATCCAGCATCCAGGCTCTAAAATAGGTTATTCTTGAAGAATGGAAAAAGATAGATGTTGCCTAGATTGCCTAGACAATGCCTAGAGGACTTGGTGCTTTCCTAAAAAATCTTGGTGCTCATACAAAATATTAGATGTAGTAGTTTTTGTTGCAGGGTTTATTCATTTTTGATTCAACTAATTTGAGTACAACTGGAGATTTTTTGATCTAAATTAGATCATTAACCTTAATTTCATGTTATGGAGTTAAATAAGTCTTCAATAAAACTCGGCCTTGTGGAAAGTTTGGAAGTTGTTCTTTTGTTCATTGAGTTGCTGATTAAATTAATACTTTTTAAAGGGGGTGTACTCATTTATGCAGAGCACTGTATATATCAATCTGTTTATTACATTTTATTTTTATTTATTGCATCCTTAGAAATATTTGTCTTATCGTATGTTTGCAAAAAGTACAGCAGCAATTTCCTAATGTTGTAAATCTGCTCAACATTTGACAATAAACCCTTTCTAATACTGATTATGAAAAATGGTCAGGGCAGATCAGGAAGATGGATGGAGCTAAATAGAGAGCAATCGTTTTAACTTAGGGTTGCCAATTAAATAACCGACACATGTTCGGATTTTTTGTTATGAAAAATAATATTTGCTATTTAGTCTCATCCTTTAAGTTCACAATTAATTAGACAGTGCTTTGTGTTGGTTAATCACATCACAAAGAAATGCACCAACGTTTGTGGTTGCAATGTGATTAAAGGTGAAAACGCTCATAGTGAGTGGATATCTTGCCAATTACTGTATGTTTTATATTTATTTATGTTTATTTCAAGCATGTGAACAATAAATATATATACTTATATGCATCTATAATATATGACGGCTCATATACTTATATGTACTTATATACATGCAGTTCTGTGAAAAAGATTTAGGTAGGTGTGAAAAATGCTGTAAAAGACAAAAATGCTTTCAGTAATTATGTTTTTTTGAATATGAAATCAAAACAATATTTGATGTTACTAACTTTTGCCTTCAGCGAGCATTAATACTTATAGGTACATTTGCACAAAGTCAGGGATTTTGTAGGATTATAGTCAGGTGTATGATCAACCAATGATATCAAACACGTGCTAATGATCATAATGATCACAACATTAACTGAAACAGAAACAGCTGTGTAGGTGACTTAAAGCTGTGTGAGGAACAAACTCTGCCACCAAAGTGAGGTTGTGGAAGATAGTTTCATGTCACTGCAATACTGATGGTAATACTGAGCACAGGAACTAGACAGGACAAGACAAGGTAGTTGCATCAGCAAGGTCTCTCCCAGACAAAGATTTCAAAGCAGAATCTGGTTTGAAAATGTGCTGTTCAAGTCCTTTTGAAGAATCACAAAGAGAGGGGCAACATGTAAGACCGTAGAGACAGTGGACTGCCAAGGGAACTTAGTGCAGAAGAAAATACAAGCTTATGACCCTTGAAATCGGAAGATGTCCAGCAGTGGCATCAGCTCAGAACTAGCAGAACCCAGTGGGACTCAGGTGCACCCATCTACTGTCCAGAGTTGTCTGGCCCTATGTGGTTATCATGGAAGAGTTTTCAATATTAAAAAAAGCATACAATCGATGTGGCATGACAAAATAGGAAAATGGCAGCAGGGGGTCTGAACTGATGAGTTAAAATGTTAAATATCTGGCAGTAGCAAAAGGCAGTTTGTCAAATGGCTGGAGAGAGATACAATAATCCGTGTCTGCAGGCAACAGCGAAGCATGGTGGAGGTTCCTTGAACATTCGGGGCTACATTTTTGCAAATAGAGTTTCTCATTCCTGAGAAATACAGGCAGATACTTATCCATCATGGAATACCATCTGGGAGTGATATGATTGGCCCCGAATTTATTCTACAAGTCCTTTAAGAACTGTCTTCAGCATAAAGAAGAACAAGGAGTCCTGGAAGTGATGGTATTGCCCCCACAGAGCCATAATCTCAGTATTATTGAGCTTGTCAGGGATTATATGAGGAGAGACAGAAGGAAGTGAGGAAGCCACTAGCCACAGAAGATATGTGGTAAGTTAACCAAGATGTTTAGAACAACTCACCAGTTCCTCAAAAACTCTGCAAGTTTACATAAAAGAATTGAGCGCTTTTGAAGGCAAAGAGTCATCCCACCAAATATTGATTTGATTTATATTTCACAGCTTTTTCATTCATGAAAATAAATGATCAACACTTTTGAAAGCATTATTTAAAGTAGCATGGAGTCACTTGGATTTGGATTTCGCTTAGCAATGCAGCTCCCCCGATAAGTTTTCACAATCTCCCAGAGCAAAACTCTCTCTTCTCATAATAGCATTAGGACCTGGAGAGATGGGTTCTTTGCAACACTTTTCTGTCTTCTTATAGGTGTCTCCCACTTTGCAGGGATCAATTGCTTTAATTTTCAGAGTGCTTGGCAGCCTCTTGGTGGAGCCCATAGGTTTTGATTGTTGAGAGGTATAAGAAATCAAATTACCTTTAAAGGCTTAGCCTCATCTTAAGTACACGGGAATATAAACAGTGTGGGATTGTTTTATGCATTCATCAAAGCCTGCAGCTCCTACCACAGAAGGCCAAATGCTTTAACACACATGAAAGCATATATTATTTAATAAAGGATGTAAATTCAAACATGTCCCAGTTTAAAGTCTGTTCATCTCAATCACAATGTCACAGTGTAGATTTATTTGGAAACCTCACCCCTGGGATGTGACAGTCAATCAGATGTTCCCTATCAGGCACTTTTGGTTGCTTGATATTAGAGCTGATATTAAAATGTATACTCTGACATTCAGTGCGAAATATATAATAATTCCCTTTAATAGTAATAAAAGGGGCAATTTAAAAAATAAAAAAATGTTTTTTTTTCATGGCTAAATTGTAAAAGATTAAATGTCCTTCAGTGCTCTGCCTTACCACACCAGTCACTTCACATTTAATGTCAATAAACTGGCTTCCAAAGGGATTTTAGTGTCCCCAAGTTCATATCCTCAAGGACAGACCCATCAATATACAGTCAGTGTCTCTTAAATACGTGAGGTTCTCTCAACTAAGTTACTGCTCTGCAGCTCAAACAAAGTCTCTGCAGGTTAAGAGGCAAACTTTAAAACTGAAAAGCTGCAAAACTCTGATAACATATATTTAAAATGTCCAATCCTAGTTGTCTGGCTCTTATCTCTGCTTTCAGTAGCCGGCTGTCATCTGAGCTTTATGTTTTAAAGACATTTTTTATTGGTGCCAGATGATGGATGACACGACACCTTTTGGATTACTGAGACGAGCAGAACCATGGGCGAGCTTGTCACTCCTATGCTATATTTGGTTGGACAGCAGGAGACTTGCAAGGAGACAGTCTTGTCTTCATCGGCCTTGACAGTGTGCTCTTCCACAACGGTCGCGCTTTCAGACAGCTCAGGTGTATGTGCACTAATGAGTGTGAACGACTGAACTGACACTCATCACAATTTAACGTGTGGGCTAAAGGAGGCAGGAAGAAGAATATTTGGAAGGTGCAGTGAAAATAAACAGAGAAGAGTTTACAGTGACACCTTTTTGGAATATATTGGCACAATCAAGGCTGTGAGGAAATACATTTAGGTTAACGAAATAGGTCAAGACCATGTACACATGTCGCTATTTGGTTTTGATAAAACAAATATCCTCACCACCTCTTTTTGACAAAAAATTATTAAAAAGATCCACAACTAACCACACAAGTAAAATTTTCAGTACATTTATAGGCATGCCAAATTAGGGGCAGAAGTTCCCCAAACTCTATCCAATCAGAACACCAGTCTACTTTTTAAATTCTACATAGAGCACAGGTCAGCGTGATGTGTGAACAATCTTGTTGTGGGCTGTGATGTTGCAGAACTTGAAACTGTTATTATTCACGCACAAAAACAAATGTTTAAAATGGAGAATTTGCTAATTTAAACTTTGGTTGGAGTTTTTTTTATAATCATTTTGGATGCTGTAAATCTGTTTTTGTGTTGATGAAAAGAGAAAGTGTAGAAAAACATATTCTTTTTGTGAGATAACCGGCTACGTGTGGACAAGGACTTAATCTCATAAACGTTTCAACTTGATCTTTATATGCTAAAATTTCAGAATTTTCCATTCAAAAAAAATTTGAAATCCTTTTGTGGCCAGCTCTGTAATATGGATGAGGCTCAAATCAATATCAAAGGCATATTAACCCCCAAAAAAACCAAAAAACTGGTAAATGTAGAGGTTTGGTTCGAATTGAATTAACACTATGAGAGAATTAGTGTTTGGACATATAATACCTACACCAAAAAACTAATGTTACCTTCTGAAGTGTTGTCAAAAAAAATTATTTCTAGTAAAAGTAGCACCTCAAAGTATTTCAAAAGTTAATCCATGTCCTGTAGGAAAACTAGGTGTGCTGAAGCATATGTATGACAGTACCCTCTTCAGCAGAACACTTTTAAAAAGTAGTCAGGGAGCGCTGCTACAGTAATCCATCCATCATGCTTCAGGGACAAACGGCCAGAGTGCACTTTGTGCCTGGATGTATGTTCATATGTGCAAAGAAAAAGACAGAGGGATGCCCTGAGAGGACGTCTCAGTATAGCCATTATCCACACTAACCCTCCTCTCCCATTTCCTCCCATCGAGGGAGTTTAGCAAGACCGGATTACAACCAATTACAGGCCTCCCCGGAGAGCAGGAAAGCAGGGCTGGAGGATCATCTATTTATTGTGTATCACCCACCAGATGGGAGATGGTCATTCCACATTTAATCAGCTATAAGAACCAGAGGATCAAAACTGAACAATTCCTGACACTGAATACATGTAACAGATTAGGAGCACTTATCCCCTGGAAACACATACAGCCAACTGAGCTTTAGATAAAACATATTTTACAGTTGACAATGAAACAACTCTATCCCTTCCTTTTAATACTTGCCTTAGCTTTAAAGAGTTGCAGGGCTGCTGGTGCTGATCTTCAGTACTTAGTGAGAAAGCGGCAGGGTACATCGTACAAAGGTTACCAGTCCATCACAGGGTAACAAACTGACACATAAGCAACATTTAGACTGCCCAACAACCAAACATCTTTGTTTTTGAATTAACAAGGGGGCATATTTACTGGGGGAAGAGAATACTGGATTGGGGACAGGTTAGATTGATTAACTAACTGTGGACAAGCTGTGGCAGCATCAACTCCGGTAGCTGAGTAGAGAAATTACACTAAGTAGAAGAAACACATCAGTATCAAATGTAAAATATCCAAAGCAACCATAAACACCAAGTTAGCCAAAATCAACTTTAAACATTACAAGTCAGAGAAAACAGGAAGTCAACTGAGCACAGCACGACCGAAACCAACCAAGGACCACAAATTAAAACAAAAACCTAAAGCACAGAAAACAAATAGAATGTATTTTTTTATATTAATAAAATAATTGAAAAGTCTGTCAAAACGAATAAAATATAAATCTCACAAAATGTTTATGTTTGAAAACAAATGTTTACATACACTATATAAAAATACATTAGATGAAACAAAATTATTTTTTCTTTTTTAGTTCACTGAAGTGATTTTTCATAATTACTAAATGCCACTAAATAGGTATGTTGTAGAATTACATTTTAAAATGTATAACTGGTCAAGGGTTGTAGATTCATGGGCTGCCCTGCTTAAAGTGCAGCTCACCCGCAAATAAACTTTTTTATATGTGTAATAGTACTGCCTACAACTCTCTTTATTATTTTTGTTTTTTAGTACATTTTGGTAAAAATAAAAAGTTTCTACCAAAAAACATAAGGGAAATGGAATCTTTATGTTAAAATTGTATAAAATCACTGCACTTGAATTTGAATCGGGCATTGCTACAAGCCTTATTGCTGATGTCAGTCTTTATTTTTGACGAAAGCAGTCCTGCCGCTGTGGAGTATAAAACAAGCCCAGTCTTGGCGAAATCTCAGCAGCGAGTTGGAGTTGGAATAGCAATACGAATTTAATTCCCACACTCCCGGGTTAGAGTATTGTTTGCTTACCAGTCAGCCAAAGGGAAATCCCGGTGGCTACTTGGCCGGAATATCCCGTATGTGACAAGCTAAATCCAGCATCTGCACAAAGTTTTTTGCTCGTGTTCTGGGATTGATTTAACAAACATTCTCTAAAAAATGCTTTATAGAACTGATTTTGGTCATCCTACTGACTTGGTAATCTTAAATTAGACAGACTGCAAGAGAAAAATTTTCACATCACCATGACGACACCATCCAGTGTGTTCAGGCTGAGGTGAACATCATCAGTGGCAGTGAAGATTACTGAGAAAATGGATGGAGCTAAATGCAGAAGAACGTATGAGAAAAAAATTAAAACCTACAAATAATAATTTTGATTGAAGGCTGCGAAGATAAAAGCAAAACAAGACTAAGCAGACAGCTTAAGATACAATAGAGTTTAGTTTAGATCAAAGTGAATACATTAGTCAAAGTGTGGATCTCAATCTGATGGAGAATTTGTGGTGAAACTTGCTGTAAAATGATAGATTCACTATTCTTGGGCTACTTTAAAAAGTAGAATAGGCAACAATTGATGTCTCTTGGTGTGAAAACCTGGAACGAACAAGACTTCCAGCTGTACCTCAAGAAATAGATGGTTTTGAAAATCTTTGATTCAATTGGCCTGACTACTAATCCAAACTGTTATATATTATTTTGTTAAAACTTAGATTATGCATCCTTTGCATTGAACTTCAGAGGGATTTAACCATTTGGTTTAGTGTAGATGCCACGTCAAGTCCCAACAAAAATAAAGCTTAAAGTGATAAACTGAGAGTATATTCAAGTGGTGTGAAATTGGTATTTCCTATAGTATATTTATTTTTTTTAACCTGTAATTGGTTACCATTTCAATGAAGATATAAATTTTGGGGTGAAACTTTTCCCCTCATTTAATACTCAGAGAGCAGCTAGACTATCTAAATTATTTCTTATTAAAGAAATAACTTTAAGAACATTTTTAACCTGTCTTGTATATTTATGGTTGATGACTTGGACCTAAGTACAATACAGATTTGGTATTTACATATTTTTTTATAGTTTTTGAAGGGGTCATAGTTGCCATTTTGTTCGTAAATATGCACATATAAGATGGTGACTCCATACACATTAACCATGTCCTTAAGATGTTGCCAAAATTAAGTTTTGTAGGCACTCCTTTTCATGTGAATCTATTCACATTATGGTTAAAGTTTATGGTGACACAGTGGAAAGGGTCCAACAAATTCGTTCTGCAGTATTCACTGAATTTTAAAGAGATGAGCAGAGTCTTATTATCCTACTTTTCTTGTTTGATGTAAAGCAGACATGGCCATCTCTCTTCATCACATTAGTGCCTCCAGTACTTCTATTACCCCACCCCTCTTTATTTAATCTTATTTGCTGTTTTGTATTCAGTTTTCAATCTTCCCCTTTATCTTTATTGCCTTCTTTAGAAACGCTGCAGCCATCAGGTTCAAGGCAGCCACAGCTGATGGACAGGCTGTAGCCTGTGCAAACTGGGCCAGTCACTGAGTAATTCAGGACTCGGTGTCAAGAGTGATCCCCCTCTATCTGTATTCCAGTGGGAAGGTGCGATGATTTCTGTAGTAAAGTACCACTCTGTTGTAGTCAGGCAGACGAGGCTGGACCCTGCCTGTGTTTCTGCAGTGGCAGGACGTGTGCATGCTCACATCCCTGTCGGCCTGTATGTGTCACAGACAGCTCACTCTAACCTTGGCAGCTCTGCACAAACAGCAGCATAGACTTATCTGCTCTACCTTTCACAGCCTCATTCGTCTTACTTACACCGTAGCTGGTGGACTGATCCACACATCTGTACATCGCAAGGCCAGTCTGAGTCCTTGACACTAACTGCATTCCAGAGAGACACAATCTTTTAAAACCTGGTTGTCTTTTTTGAACAACAAAAATGTTGCTTCTTTTATTCCGTTCATAGTGTTTTCACAAGGCCTTTACATTAAAAAAGAGGAAACACTCACCAAACGCTTCTTGCTTTGGAGAAAGTCTTGTCCACTCTAAAAAAAAGGGCACAAAACGTAAAGGCATTACAGTCAGTTAAAGCTTTTATTTTCTCTCTGCTTCAGATCATCTTCCCTAAAATAAAAATATGATGAATTTATTTTTTAGCAAGTGCATCTTTTAAGTCTCCACTTTTGTTGACAGCCAAAAGCGCATCAGCATCACCTACTGGCAGAGGTCAGATCAGAATTAGTGCGATTTTCTCAGAGAATGATGTATGGTTTTCAAAATTATTTACAGATAAAAATCTGGACCATGACATGCAGTATAATTCAGCATTCACAAGAAAGTGAAACACAGGCACATAGAAATATGTATTCAATGCATTCAGTTTGTCCAACCTTACCTTAAAACTCTGCTAAAACGATAGTGACTGCCTGTGCAGCAAGCAAGACTGCACTGAACTACCTCTGACAGTTTGTTGAAGCAACAATTTTAAGAAAGAGATGCAAAAATTTTTTAGACAAAGTGAATTTTATCCTGGTTTGAACCCTAGCTGTGAGGCTCATAACTCACTGTCAAGGCAAGAAAAAAAAAAGAAGTGTCATTTGATCCTCGATCAGACCCTAAATCTCATTATACTGATTGATTTTTAGGCCTTGGATGACCTCTGTCGCAATTTGTGCTTCTTCTCAGAGCCGTATGTGAAGGTATGTATTTTAAGATGCTCGGCAGAGGTCTTGAAGCTAGGATCCCTAGGATCTGGTCAGATTTGCCTGTAGAAATCAGGTCAGATGAATCATGGCCTTCCTTTAAATCCGAACTTTAAACATATTTCCATCCAGCAGCCTGTCCGGATTTTTTTCTTCCCTACATCTTTTACTAATCTGACATCATACTGCGTGCTTTTATATATTTATTTTTATGTGGATTTATCATTGTGGTGCATTGATTGAATTCATGCAGGAACTCTTTTACATAATCTTCTGTCCCCTGCTTATTCTTAAATTCTATTTTTTTTTACTGTACAAGTGATTTTCAGTATGTAAATTCATCAACAGTTCAAAAAACAAAACAAAAACAATTTGTCCTTTCGTGCCTTTTGTTTTTAGTTTTGTAAGACAGTTATAGGAGCATCTGCTTTGATGCATGAATGGGGATAATCTTGTAATCTCTTCATTGTCTGTTTCAAAATTACTCCCTCTATCAGGGAAGCTGCAGCTTTTTTTATATAGTGAACATTTGTAACATTTAACAAGAGAAAAACAAGGTTCACACATTTTTGTTTGGTTCTTTTGTTGAGAAAATCCAACTTTTAGTGTAAAACCTTTTTGCATCTATAAATTTCTTTATTGTGTAGCCTTTGTTGAACTTTCTGTTTCTCTGAGTTTGATCAATGTTGGGTCAGTGTAACAGCCATACCTCAAACAGTAAAAGTAAATGTGGGAGACTACCAAGATAAAATGTAAAAACACTTTCAGCCAATAGATGGCACTGCATGTGCTAAAGTAAAACAGACAAATCAGTTCAGAAGGAACAACTGTGCTACATGTCTCTGAAGAATATTTTTCATGCTTTTATTAAGAAAAATCTATCAGATCAGACAGAACAGCTATTAACAGACACTGTGTGATAAAGTTGATTCATGGCTGCAGGTTGGGCTCCTGTAATAAAATAGAAGACATGACACAATGAAGAGTGAATGCAATTTGTGTGTTACAGTAGCCAAACATCTACTTACATTTTTAAGTGTACAATTGTGAAATTTTAGTCAGAAAGTCCCCAAACAAAGCCCCAACTATATATAGTCGATATAGATGTGGCATGTAAAGAAATGTGGTCAAAGTTGCAGGAATAAACTTACCTGTAATTCTGACAGTTTTTATTGCTCTAAACCAATTGCACAAGAGGTCAAGTAGAATATATATTTGCAGACAGTTCGTTCAGTGCTTGGATGCATAAAAAATGGACAAAAAACGGGCCGATAATACCAGTTGGTAGCACAACAATCAGCAAATCCCATCATTTTCTAGCTTGTATATCAAGTAAAGTCATTTCCAGGTCCAAGTTTCAACTTCTGGGACAAAACAAAGGCAGCATTAACTGGTAGCTTTCATTGTTTTGCCTTTTCATGTCCAGTGACCACTCCATCTACTTGTACACCTTAAATCTAAAGTTATTCTTATACAGACTTACATAGTAGTTTTTTTTTCTTTTATACAGTGATCGCATGAAAACGAAAGATAGAAACTGAAAGAAAGATAGATGTTTGTTGTAATGAACCTTGATTGGTCTTAACACTTTTAAATTACTTTATTTCACATGTTGAGCCACCAGACCTTGTTTCTATCAGTAATTAATTGCATTCATTATTTGACAGAAGTAACAATCAGACCATAATTAATCATTCCAAATCATACAGGGGTGTATCCAAAGATTTTTTGCTGAAAGAAAAAAAAATATTTCTATAGTTGAAGAGGAAATTACATTATATCTTCAGAGCAACTTCAAAGGAAAATGAAAGTCAGCTTGAAATACAAGCCAACCATTTCAACTGTTGTAAAAAAATTTCCATCATTATCTAAATGGAAAACAATGAAAGGCATCCAATGAACAATCCCAGTAGCAACATCAAAAACTAGTTCACAAATGAAGGACTGGAAGGACATCCTGTTTTATTCATTCAACAATAACAAACAAAACTGCAGAAACTGCCAACAAGATAACACTGAAACGAAAAGTAAAAAAAAAGTCAAGACTTCTTCTTTTCTGGTGAGAAATTTTCTAAAAGATAGTTGAAAGCTAAAAACTTCCTCCTTATGAGAAACTGTTATTTAGAGGAAGCAGAGCCCGTGGGGGGTTACGGTAAGTTGTCTTCTTAACCTCATCATTTAGCTATGGCCTCCACGTGACACAGAATAAAGCTTCCATGGTGTTTGCAATCTTTTTCTATCTAAAAAAATAGCCATCAGAAAAGATTTCATTTCATAAGAGTTCAGCATGTTCATGTGTGCAGATAAATCAGCGCTCCACCTACAGTGGAATGTAGACCGGTCCCTCGGAGCGCTATCAGCTCTGATGTGCATGAGGAGAGAAGGTCTCTTTTAAAATGAATCAGTATGAAAACCATTTTATTTATTTTTTTGGCCTCATCCTGTGCTGCTCATCCCTTCTCAGGTTACACAGAATTCCCATAAAATGAAATCAACCAGGGTATGCCGACATAACTGAGAATGGCTCCAAACTGAAACTTCAAAATGTATTCAGGAGATATAAAATAAAACATCAAACTTTGCACAGCTAGAGAATAAATCATTTTCCTTATTCTTCTTCGCAAAATAGCTCAAGCTCAGTCAGATTAGACAGCGAGCATCTGTGAACATTAATCTTCAAATGTTACCACAGATTGTTAGAAGGATTTAGGTTTGAATTGACACAAGACCATTCTAACACGGTTTGATTTAAACCAGGAGTGCCCAAAGTCAGTTCCCATGGGCCAGTTTACTGCATGTTTTTCTTCTATCCCTGGTTTAACATGCCTGAATCAAATGATGGCCTCTGCAGAACTTTGCCATGCTGAGGAGGTAGTTGGACCATTTTAATCAGCTGTGTTGGAGCAGGGACCATTGTAAAACTGGCAGCACACCTGCCATTGAGGCATGGAGTTGGACTACCCTAACTAAACCCTTCCATTATAGCTCTAGCTGTACGCTTAGTTGGATGTAAAGTGTATAGTTAATTTTCATCTGACAAGAGTATTTCCTCACATTTGTTCGCTCTCTGTCGTTCTTCTTAGGGTACTTGGTTGCATTTGATTTTATTTGGAGCATCAGAGTTAGTGTGGCAGAATGCAAAACACTTCTCTAAAAATTTCTCAACAAAAAAATAGAACCTTATATTATGCTGAATAGTCTCTTTTGACAATCTCAATAAAACTGAACATACATTTAGTGATTGTAATTTGACAAAATGGGAAAAAGTGCAAAGTATACAGATATAACTGTAATGATCAAATGATGTAAAGATGATGTAAAGATCAAATGTGTCTATAAAGTTTGCATTTTGAGTGAAATCTTTACATCTAAACACATTGGGGGAATGTGAAAAAAGTCAGCCTAAATGACATTTAAAAAAACTGGGTCATCCAGGCAGATATTACAACAAAAAGAGGCAAAATCATTTTTCGTGATTCGTCCTCGTTCTCAGAAAGGTATCAGCCTACCAAGTGGTAGTCATGGAAACAAACATTTGTAATGGATAAGAAGGCTCAAGAAGAGTCTCAGACACCCACCAGTGTGTCAACAGCTGTGACACTTTACAAAAAATAGTAATTCCGCTAGATCAGCTTGAGATTTCTGCCTTCTCGCGCCAAACTTTTCAACATTTTCCAGACTTGAGAAATTAGCCGAGGTCATTATTGCACATCATGTCACCAACACTGCTTTCAGCAAGTAGGTCTCCAGATTAGGATAAGAGAGTTCCAAGGAAATCCATCTTAAAAAACACAATCATTACGATATATTATTAGCATATAATAATTAGTTGGCCATAAATCTGGAGCTGTAACATATTGTTTCAGGACTTTTGTTATATAAAATATAAGAAACACTGTAAACAGATCATAATTCAGCTCAAAATACTGTTACATTAAATAATCCAGGCTTTTTGCAGCTCTTTGACACTTACCACCCCATCAGATTCAAAGAAAATCCCTTTTGATTTTTCTCAACAAAAACTCCCAGAGAAACTGATAAAGTCCTGCTACAATACATCTCATATGTAGTTTAGAACGAATGCCATTTCTAATAGCTAAAACTGCTAAACTCCTGATAAAGCTGGTAAATCCTGCATGTAAAGGAAAGCACTCATTTTCTTCCTGGTTTTAATTAGTCTGGTGGAGGCAGGGTCAGTGTTGCACCCACTTCTAATGTCTAAAATCATCTGACAGTTTGGACTAAACAGTTTGCAAGCAAAACGGAGGTAAAAAGGTCAAAAATATCATCTAGCATCTACAATTACAGCTACACCTTGAAGACAACAAAGACAGTTCCCTTCCCGTAACTGAGAAAAAATTGCCTCTTAAGCAGTGAAAACTAAAACTGAAGACCTTTTTCCACAACCTTACATTATGTTTTATCCTGCTTCATAATTCCACACAAATCCTCAGAGCAATCAAAACATCACACTTTACTTAACTTGATATTTGATTTTGACAAAACAAAACATTACACAGGTGATGAATTAATAAGCTTACAAACAAAAGTGTTTGACTATGCTTCTGCTTCTACATTTTGTGTTGCTTCACCCATTCCAACCAGCTTGCAAACGCTTCTTCACCTCTTTTCCATGCTCTCCATTGCTTTGGACCATTGACCCTAAGTAGTTCAAGTCCTCCACTTTCTTCACTTCCACTCCCTGTAACTTCACCATTCCACTTGTGTCTTTCTCATTTACACACGTGTATTATGTCTTGCTGTGACTAACCTTCATTTCTCTCTTTTCCAGTGCATACGTCAAGTGTAAGTGTAAGATATGTTCATGCCATGCCAAGATTGAGCCCAGCAACAAGACACAAGGTAGTTATACTTTATCACAAGGTTTCTCCCAGTCAAAGATTGCAAAGGACATTGGGGTCTCAAGATGTGCTTTTCAAGCTCTTTTGAAGAAGCACAAAGAAACAGGCAATGTTAAGGATTGTAGACGCAGTGCTTGGCCAAGAAAACTTAGTGCAGCAGATGAAAGGCACATCAGGCTTATAACCCTTCAAAATCGGAAGATATCCAGCAGTGCCATTGGCTCAAATCTGCTAGAGACCAGTGGGACCCAGGTATATCCATCTGCTGTCCGGAGAATACTGGGAAGAAGTTGTATTCATGGAAGTGTTGCAGCCAAAAAGCCCTACCTCTGACGGGGTCAACTGACTCAAGTATGCACCAAAACAGGAACTGGGTGGAGAAATGAGAGCAGCTGCTCTGGACTGATGAGTCAAAATTTGAAATGTCTGGCTGTTGCAGAGGGGAGTTTGTTTGTTAAAGGAGTGAAGAGCGGTACAATAAGGAGTGACTGCACACAACAGTGAAGCATGGTTCCTTGTATGTTTGGGGCTGCATTTCTGGAAACTGAGTTGGAGATTTGGTCCAGATTAATTGTGTTCTCAGTGCTGAGAAATACAGGCAGATCGCCCGTTTCGGATGTGATCAGCCCATTAAATGGCCGTTATTAGCGGTTATCACTCCCATTAAATGCCGTCAGACTGTGCCCTCTCTACCTACTGAAAAGTACTTTTCAGTTTGGTGTTTAAAACTTCTTCAAATTAGGTTTAGGTTTAGGCATTTATAAGAAAGTATATTTGTCCTTCTGTGACCTTAAGGTTAGGACATAAAACTTGTGGGTTGGTTAAAATTGGTTAGATAACTCCAGTTACGATGTTCTACTCTGACCAAGTATTTTTGACACGTGTAGAGAGTTGGCTGTTATCAGCGATAAGAATGGTAGATAACCTACTAGTAGGTAGAGAGGGCACAGTCTGACAGCATTTAATGGGAGTGATAACCTCTAATAACGGCCATTTAATGGATAGACAACATCCAAATCCGCTGGGCGGATACTTATCCATTACGCAATACCAGCAGGGTGGCAAATGATTAGCCCCAAATTTATTCTGCAACAAGACAATGCACCCAAACGTACAGTCAAACTTTAAGAACTATCTCCAGCATTAAAAAGAACAAGACATCCCGGAAGTGATGGCATGGCCCCCACAGAGCCCTTGAGTGTGTCCCGGATTACCCAAACAGACAGAAGGGTGTGAAGAAGCCTAAATCCACAGACGATTTGTGGTTAGTTCTCCAGGATGATTGGAACAACATCAGCTGAGTTTTTCTTTTTTTTTGTGTGTGTGTGCCAGTGTACCGAGAAGAATGAATGCTGTCGTTTTAATGCAAAGGCTGGTCGCATCAATTATTGATTTGATTTAAATTTGTCTTTTCTTTACTCACATCTTTTTGTTGTTTGATTAAAATAAATGATTAACACTTCCATTTTTGAAATCATTCGTTGTTTAAAGCATTTCTGCACACCTTCTTTACACTTTTGCACAGAACTGCAAGTCTTTAGCAGTCTATGGTAAATTTTGTAAATGTCACTGCAATGTCAATTTAATATCAGTCTAACACCAATGGATTATCAACTCATGGTGATATAAAAAAATAGATCACACTGAGTTCCTCTACAGCCTCCTAGCTCTGAAAAAAATTTATTTATTCATAACACGCAGGGTGACAGAAACATTGTCTAAACAATACCAAACGTGACCAGATCCAGACAGTTCCGGGTGGTCTAAACGGGCTGTTGTCAATAGGCTCATTCAGCCCACAGAAATGAGCACAAAGAGGCTGAATGTCCTCATTTGGTTAAACAGTACAGTAGGATACACTGTAACAAATACAAATCAGTTGTACATCTATGCTGGATGCAATACCTATGACAAGAACCCAACAAAAACTAACAATATGTGTGAATTTTATGCACGTGTGATAAATATTTCATGGTTCTGTGTTTTTATAGAAATGAGTCATTTAAAATTCACATGATCTGTTATGTGTTTCTATCGATTCAAGGTAAAAGGAATGTTTAAATGTTGCTAATCTCTAAGAGAATGTGTGATGTTTTTTTATCCAACATGTTCGGCTATATTATTAATATATTAATACTATAATTAATATTGTAATATATTGCCAATCACAACATAGCGCAAGCTCTGTAATTTTGAATGAAGAATCTCTGTGTGAACCTTAATTCACAGCTCTTTTCTGAAATTTGCAGTTGAATTAAAGTATGGAGTTTGACTACGCCACTCAAACAGACAAATATACATTTATCGAACCCAATCCACTTATGTCTGTATATTTAGACCTTTCATAACTATAAACCTGTTCCCCAGTCTCAAGTCTTTCAGGATTTCCTTGTGTTTAACTCCATCAATCTTCTCATCAGCTCTAACTAGGTCCCCTGCCTCTGGAATAGCATCCCCACAGCATTACGCTGACACCGCCTAGCATCGACTATTGGATGATGTATTCAGGTGATGTGCAGTGTAATTCCACGAAGCCCTCCAGGCTTAAGGCAAACTGTAACTGGCACTTCTTATCAATTCCTCTCAACAATGTCTTTCTTTTTGCCAATCCTCCATTACAACACTTGTCTTGTCAAATGGTTATCCCAATTGAGCTGTAGCACTCTGTAGTTCCTCCAGAGTTACAATAAGTGTTTTTGATGCTTCTCTAATTAAAGCTATGCCAGTCCATCCTGTCAGCTTAGATAGTCAGCCATGTTTCAGTAGGTTTGCAATTTTCATACTATTTCTGTTTATAGATGATGGATTGAGGCTATGTCCACACTAAGCCGATAAGGTTATACGGGGAGTTAGACGCCTAATGTTATCCACTCAACACGAGCATTTACGCCCCGTTTAAGGTCCGTTTAAGTTCCCATGATTGCACAATCCCATACCGACCTGTGTGAAAACACTGGGTATGCGCGAAAAGACGCACGGAACACGCGTATAATCTACGTGACGCCAGTGCCTACATAATATATACAAGAAGCTCTACAGCACAGTACATATCTGCTTGTCCCGTTAACCGAAGAGAACAATAGGTGCTCAGAAGAAGAGAGAGTTTTTGGTGTGGACAGACGACGAGATCGATTTATTACTCTTCGCTGTTGTCTTTGTTTGTAGTGTCGAATTGTTATTGACGCAGCAATCATTGACGCCACTTCCTTTCATTATCCAGGGAAGCTGTCCACACTAGGGCGTTTAGCCGTTGAATTAAGATTTACATTGCTCTCTTACCCGGCTAATAGTTATTCGGCCACAGACCTTAAACGACACCGGGTTAGTGTGGACGATAGGGGGGTGTAGACTAAATAATTATACATTTAAGGCATTATCCGGCTTAGTGTGGACGTGGCCTGAGTGACACATGAGATGCTCAAAGCTCAAAGTTTAAGCATTATAAGTCCACAACCCTCTTTAGTTTTCTTCACAGCTTTCTCCCTCACTTGTCTAGTATGTTCCCTGGTCTTTGTAAACCTCTGAAGTTTTCCCAGAGCAGCTGTATTTATACTGAGACTGAAAACTATGACTCCTTGAGGAGATTATTGTATAGACCTGTGCATGTTTTTATAGCTATGGAAAAATGAATTGGACATTAGTCACATCATCAGCATTACATAGATGATTAAAGCTCCCAAGTGTCTTTGCTTCCTATTGTTCCATGCAGATGGCTTGCGGTTGTAGATATGAATGTGAATGTGGCTGTTAAAGTAAATATGCAAGGTGGACCTACTCCAAGGTATCTGAAGGGCCCTCTGGTTGCCCTGCAACTGCTGTTTGTTTGGCCACTGCCCTTAGAAGGGTGCTTCAATGTGCTCACTGTTCTCGAGCAGATCTGCTTTGCTGCGTAATCATCTTTAATTACGCCTGCATTTACCTTTGTCAAATAAAATCAGTTCCTCCGTTGTTTTCTTTTGTCCAGGGCTCAGTCTCAACAAGGTAAGGTTTAGACACCAAGTTGTAAAAAAAAGTCTGTTTTTCTGTTTAGAGAAAAAAGAACGAATTTAAAGAAACTTTTTTCATTCAAAGTAATTTGTTTCACTCCTATCAGCAATCCAAATCATGCAGAGTAACTATTAATTTACATTAAATCATATGATTTTTTAAATAATTTAGCCCTCCATCTGTCTTCTTGCTTACTTGTAGGAATGGCATTTTAAAAAAAATAAGATGACACTAGAAATAACAACTGAGAACAGCTCATATTTCAAAACAATGCCTATCTTTCCATTCCGCTGGTTGTGAACAGGACTGACGAGCATTCTTCCAGTTTTATTTTTTTTATGGAACATTGCAACATAGAGCACCATTGTTCAGGTTGCCTAAAGGTCGTTCCAGTGAGAGTGCTGGAAGAGCATTCAGCTCATTTAACAGCTCATGGCTCTGAGTTTCATGATTAGGAGTTTATGAGGAGAGACACCAGACAAAGGGACATAGCTGCAGAATGTGTCATCGTATCAACAGATATGTGAGTTTCTACAAGCAGAAGACAGAAAGATAAGGTATATGCAAGATTATGATCCATCCTGTTTGCAAAATGTTTTTGCATAAAATGATAATTCTCAGTGAAGTCATAATCTATCCTATGTAAAACAAATAATATATGTTTAATTGGGAGCACAGTATCTTGTATTTTGAGAGCCTTGACTGTGTTTCTTTCATTGGATGTCAATAAAATGAAGCAGGCAGGGTGTATTACACATCCCCCGCTGATCTATCAGGCTGACATACCCAAATGTCAAGTGTAATGCCTTTCCCAGGCCAATGTCACACAAAAAATATCTGTTTGCTTTAAATAGAAAGCTCATTCACTCCCCCGCTGTCTTCAGTCAATTGTTCCACTACATGCAGTGGATGAGATAAACAACAAGTAATGAGGCCAACTACAGCAGAACAGCTAACAGTTCATGTAAACTCCATCCATCGATTCATTCATCAGAACCAAACGTGGAGAAGCACCATTCAGTTTCTGTAGTGCTCTAATCTGGAACAAACCTCCAGAAAACCACAAAAAAAGCTGAAACATTATGTTTCTTTAAGTCAAGGCTATAAACCATTAGTTCAGAATTGTTTTTCATTATTAAGACCTGGAATGTGATAAACTGAAGTCTGTATTTCAACCTGTCATCGGTTTTTCCTACTTTTTCAAACTACAATGTGATGTTTTTACTTCTCTGTTCGTTTATTTAACTTTTTATCATGTAAAGCACTTTGAATTTAGTTGATGCTGAAAATGTATTATACCAAAAAAACTGCTTTGCCTATAGATGGGGAGGACCAGTGGCTTTCTTCCAAACTTCCCCCTAGACGACAGAGTTGTGTACCATATTTTAAGGCATATTCAGATGACCCCAGAGAAAAAGTTTAATTCAGGCATTTATTTCTGGAATTTGCTCTTTCAATCGTTATAAACATATAATAACCAATAGTGAGAGTTTTGCCTTTCAGTTCAACACGTTCTTCACCAGGTCAGGCACGAGTAACGCCCAAGTTAGACAGAGCCCAAATCTATCTGTCCAGTTCAAGCTCTACGCCACTATTGTGCTCTGGTAGTTAATCTAACTGATTGGACTAACATAAATTTAATTAATATAGTGCAGTTCTGTTGTTATATAACTTTTTAAGACTATTTTGTTGGAAATATCTGCATCATCTCCATTTTTAAAAGGAAAGGTTAAAAAGTTAATGTTCCAGTTTTTAATAGAGTGTAACACACATAACTTTCAAATGTCACCTTTATACTTCTACGTATTAGAACGATGATGGCAAGGTGCAATAAATAGTATCACAGCTGTTATTCACTTCAACAGCTGCAGTTATTATTGTCAGCATCCTTTGCTTTCAGTTTTTAACAAACATATTTCCCCACTTGAGTGACATTTCTGTGAAATACAGTCACAGGGACTGAACACAAGTATAAAATTGGTTAAAAAGAACTAAGATGTTGCCAAGAAATTGTGAATAAGGAATCCAAAAAAACTTTTGAACACTGAGTGTTCAACAGATTAAAGAGTAATTGTGTGACATATGTGTAAAAATAAGAATTTGAAATGCTTTTGGTACTGAAGTAGGGGGCTGTTTATTATTTACTCTGTTCTGAAATCATTTTTTTTTTATATATTCATCTATATCCAACCACAAAATACCTGTAACGAATTAACACAACAGCTGTAATTACAAAAAGGCAAGTGTCTCATGCTTCGTTCCGAAGCAATGCAATCCCAATGAAACTCTTGGTAGAGTTTGTAAAGCGTACTTTTAGCATTACTGATTAGTAACTTTTCACTTTTTGTTTGAAATGTTATCAGTAATATATCTGAACATACATACACCTTACCTTATTTTCCAGCTCTCCTGTGATCTTGTGTATGAAATCAGCTTCTGATAATCTGTTAGCAGGAATAAGCCGACACTAGCATTGTCCTAGTTCCCCATTTTTACTTAAAGACAAGTAAAACAAAGTCCAAGCAGTTTTGTATGAATGACAATAAGTAAAAGTGTAGCTTCTAAAGCCTAGTTTATACTTCAGCAAGTGTGCACCCAGACACAGACGTATTGACAGGGACGTTTTCCGTTTATAGATCCCAAGCAGAGATTCAAACCCAGGACCTCTATGTTACAAGGTAACACCATCTGGACCACCATCTATACTGCAGTGTAATACAGGGTAGTATACATAAAACAATTGATTGCCTCCCCGATGTATAATTCTAGTGACCATCATTGATGTTTTAATTAATCTTTTCAAATTGAAAACGGAGCCTCTTTTACATGCCAAGAAGAAAAGAATTGGTTGTTTTTTCAATGACGCAGGGGCCAAAGAAGGTCTTTCTTATATTTAATTAACTGACAAATGGTAAATGGCCTGTACTTATATTGCGCTATCTAGTCCCAAAGCTCTTCAAACTACATCAAGACATTCACCCATTTAAGCACAGATTGACACACTGGTCATGTAACGCTACATTGCAGCCACAGCTTCCTGGGGGCACACACTGAAAGAAGCGAGCCTGTTGTACACTGTTGCCACTAGGCCCTCTGACTGACACCAGCTGATGAAGAGTGCCTTGCCCAAGGACACACGGAAAAAACTGAGACTGATGGGAGGAGGGATTCAAACAGGCAACCATCCAATCATTAATTTTATTACTTGAGACTTGATTTGAAATTTCTTTTTAAAAACGTTGACTTGACTTGGACTTCCACACCAGTGACTTGGTACTTGATTAAGACTTGAATCTATTTACTTGAAAAGACTTGATATTTACGCCATCTTTTGTCGCAATTTTCAAACCAGAAATTGGGGTCAACTAAGACTCTGGAAGGGGGTTGAGTTGCTCTCAAATATCTGTTACTCTTAAATACAGTGAATTCCTGTCACTCTTAAAAATCTAAATATCATCTTTAAAATTACTTCATCAGTACTCTTTTGTAAAATGTATTTAATCCTTAGCAGTGAGTCTTTAAAATTGTAGTTCAAAGGAAGAGGATTCTAATTTGCTAAGTTGAATTGAACAGTACATGGAGGTTTGAGTTCAGTAAAAGCTTTTTCTAAATTTCTAAGTTCAGTTTAACTTGTTTTATCAGACATTAAAATAAATTAAGATTTGAAAAAGAACATGGTTTATGATTTACATCAAAAATTTAATTGCAACAATGTTTTTTAAAAATTACTCAAAATGACTTGAGATTCGACTTTTAAGACTTGGGACTTGAAACTTGAAGCAAAGGATTTGAGACTTGCAAAGCAAAAGACTTAGTCCGACCTCTGTGATAGGCGCATAACATAAATCATAACCATAACAAGACAATATACTTCAGGTAAATAATTTGGTTTTGTATCACTAGCTTCCATGAACATAGACAAAGACATCACAAATAAGACGGAGCGATGTACCGAGTTTGCCATTTGTGGTGCCAAGGCAATCATAAATTATCAATTGGGCCCTTACTGACATAATGGCTGTTGAGATCCTTTGGCCAT
This sequence comes from Apricaphanius iberus, assembly GCA_028564705.1. Taxonomy (NCBI): domain Eukaryota; kingdom Metazoa; phylum Chordata; class Actinopteri; order Cyprinodontiformes; family Aphaniidae; genus Apricaphanius; species Apricaphanius iberus. The sequence goes on along the minus strand of JAPXFQ010000494.1, from coordinate 2,494,962 downwards.
GAATTTTAAAGATCTCTCCTTTGGTCTTTTGTTTGTCACTACTAACAACCTCTGTCCAGGTGATCTCAGGTAACTAGAGTAGCTGTGAAGCTGGCTTTGAGAGGTCAGCAATGTCAGACGAACTATGCAGATTTCAAAGTATATAATGAAAATGTCAATCTTTTTCTGAATTTAGCTGTATCTTACTGTTACACACCATCTGTCTGATGCTTGTCAGGCATTTCCTCAAACATGGCAAATTATGGTATTCAGATGGTTTAAATGACTGAAGAGTTACACATCATAAGCAATTAGACCTTACAAAACAACAGCAAATAGAATATGTTCAAGAGCTAAAACCTGTGGCACACCAGTGTCCTGGTTTCTAGATGTGTTTCCATGAAAAAACAGCATCATTAAGCTTTCCTTAGATCGAGAGGTAACTGAACGTGGCAATTTAAAAAAATCATGTTTTTGATGTCAACATCAATTCTACATGTTGTCAAACATGTTTGCTACGTTGACAACTGGAAAACTGAATATGCTGGCAGGCAGAAAAAAGTGCAAAGCTGTCTACATGCTCAGCATGCACTTTCCTCTGGAGAGTTACAAGCCTTCTTCACACATGGGATTATTTTAAGTCCAAGAATGGTGGTCCTGAACAGGTAAATTCAGGAAATGTGTCCTGTGTGTGTGTTCTAACTCTAGAAAATTAAAAAGGTACACCTGTACAGACTGTTGCTTGATACTGGGATGTTAGCTCAACTGTAACTATCTACACAACCTGTCAATTAAAAGCAGCCTGTTTTTCAGGGATTTTTTTCAGGCCATTTTCAAACACATATAGAGCCACACACAAAATTCATCTCTGTTGCCAGGCAGCAGTTGTCCCGGGACAGCTATTTACCTTTTGCCCATCATAAACTATTTGCTGACTAATACTCTATTCTGCAAAATCCTACGTCTGTCACAAAGAGCAAAAACTCTGAACACCTCTTATTTAGCAAAAAGAGAATACGATGCTGAATCAGAACCAAGCATGGACTGAACAGCTCATACAAACATAACTGCATATTAAATAAAAACAAGAACACAAATCTTTAGTTGTTTTATTTTGGTATAATAATAATAATAATAATAATAATAATAATAATAATAATAATAATAATAATAATAATAATAATAATGACGATGCTGTTTTTCCTGCAAATTCATTTATTTGTCAGAATTTTGCATAATGCAGTTTGCTGGGATTACTAAAATTGAAAACATTTTAAGTGACTGGAATATTTGTATGATTAGTGAAATGACTTTTCGTCTAAAGTGCCTTATGATGACATCTGTTGTGAATCAGTGCTATTTCAATAAACAAAATTGAAAACTAAATTTTAAATTAATACCTGAAAATAAATACAAAATAAATAAATATATCAAGCAAGGCATAAAAGAGTACGTGATGAGATAAAAATGACATCACTGCTGTCTAGAAACAGCAAAGTAGAAAATATTCTGCAGAGTCACTGAAGCAGCAGCTAATACCAAACACTCATGCACACAGTCACACATTAAAGTGAATCGGTAGGATTCATTCTCATTCATTCTTACCCTCCATAGGCTCCAAAAGTGAAACTCCTCTTTCTCTGCGGCATTCCGGCAAACAGACAGCGGCGAGCCAGTCAACTCACAGCTGAGTGGAGCCAGAGCTTGTTTCACTACGCTGACTGAGCGTGTTTGTGTGCGTGTCAGCGTGTGTGTTTGTATGCACTGCCTGCCGCCTAGGCTCCACTCCCCAAGCCTGACATGCCCTGCCTCCTCCTCCTCCTTTTGCACACACCCCTCCTCCACCAACAAAGAAGAAATGGCAAGAGGATGAAGGAGGAGGCTGAGGAGAGGGGGTGTTACAAAGCAGGGGCTGCTGACCATGCCAGTCTCCTGAGGAACCAGGAGAGGTAGTGACCAGCTTTCTGAACAAACAAGCTGTGCAGCACCTTCTTAGGCATCAACATCACAGAGAAAACATTCTGAATTTAATTTGTTTTAATAATGTAACTTACTAAAGTTGGAACAAGAACAAAAAACAAAACAAAATATGTCCGTTACACAAGACAAGCTTTGTTACTTAATAAATAATTTCTTAAAACTCCAAAACATATCAGAGAAAGTTTGCTTTCTTTAAAGGTCTAATGAAACTGGTTCTTCCTCTTTTTGTTCTCCAGGACAGCTGGTCCAACAAGGTTTAAACATCAGACAAACATTCTTCTGAGTGTCTCAATAACAGCCTGTTTAACTCTGTTTAACAGCGTCATTCATGCTCACTGTACTGCAGGTGATGAACTCTGAACGACTTACTTATCTGTTTATCAGCCTCTGGCTTGGCAGGCACACAAAAGGAAATATTAACGTACCTCAGAGTTATGCCTGCAGCATTTCTACTGCATCTGCATTGATTAAATGGAGTCTCTGGACTCTCCCTTTGTGTCTGATAAACTATCAGCGGTGACAACGATACATTAATGCTCTGGATTAGTGAATAAAAGGGACTGCAAGGTCAAGCATCAGACAGCTATCTCAAAAGTAGTATCTATCAAAGTGTTCACACAGTTTTTATGGAAGGTAAGTATTGTAAGGACCCAGAGACAGGTATATTAGATATGAAATATGACTTTCTGACATTTAATTATTAATTAATTTAAAAAAGTACTAATTCAGGACATAAAAATCCTAACGACGATGCCTGCATCATGTTAATTGCAAAGCACCTCTAATTACTCAGGACTTAATTAATCAAATGACTTATGAAACAACCACAATCACGCTGAAAGACAATTACATCATCCCTCCATGATTACATCACTGATTTACTCTTGCCAAAAAAAAAAGAAATGGAAAAAAGAATCCTCACAGTTCTTGGCTGACTTTGCTTGTAATGAGTTTTGCTTTGTTTCCTTGCCATGTGGTAATCAGAGTAAAAAGACACAAGGCTTATGATGAAGTGATTGACATAAACTGATAACAAACATTACCTTGATTGGCAATGGTAGTTTATTGTTTTGTGATCATCTTGGTTTATGATTACATTTTCAATTATATTTATCCTTTACCTGGGGAATCTATCTTTAGACTCAATTGTAAACTTTTGTTTTTTGTTAACTTCTGCCGAATATTAAGACATCTGCATTTTTACTTTGTTTTTTGTTAGAAAGCTGATGTAAGCATTTATTTCTCGTACTCTTGTAAGTTTTCACAATCCATAATTAATTTGTATGCATACCTACTAACAGATATTGTCACTAAATAAAAATGCTAGTTTTTGTCTCAATGCATCGAACTTGCAAAGCTCTAGGGGCGACTGTGGCACAGGGGGTTCAGAGGGTGCTTTCCAATCAGAGGGTTGCAGATTCAAATCCCAGAGCCCCCAGATCCATCTGTCTCAGTCGTTGTGTCCTTGGGCAACATCCACTGTTGCGCCGATGGCGCGATATGGCAGCCTTGCTTCTATCAGTCTGCCCCAGGGCAGCTGTGGCTACAACTGTAGCTTGCTTCCACCAGTATGTGAGAGTGAATGAATAATGGAATGGAGTGTCATTGAGTGTCCAGAAAAGTTTGATGCATTAGTTTTAATTTAAAAATTTGTATGACAATTCAGTTTTTCTCTCTAATCTACCCTTTGAAAAACAAATTATATTTGCCGATGTGTCAAATGAGAACTTCTGAACACATTCAGACCCTTCTTCATTACATTTTACATCCAAACCTTTATTAGCATATAAATAAATAGAAGTGCATCTGTTAGGAGTGAATTATCAAGGAGTGGAGGAGAGGAATCCCATGAACGTTTCAGGAAGCTGCTCTAAATGAAAATATATTTAGCAGGAGCAAGATTTCGATTTTTCCATGATGGACCCCACCTTTAATTTATTAACTGCTGGAGATAGGCACCAGTCCCCTCGTGACCCCTTGAGGATAAGTGATATAGAAAATGGATTGAAGGATATTTAGAATATCATAGAAGCTTTCTTCCCCGAGTTAAGAAACTCCCCAAACTCCACATTTTACTTAAAAATAGCCATCAGATATAAAGGGTACAGAATACATACAGTTCTGCATTTCCTTTGGCTGCAAACAATTTCCAATTATCCAGAAGTCTAACCAACCACTATCTTACTTTTTAACTTATCTACTTACTATGGACTACTGAAGAGGACACAAATCTGGTCAGACTTTACTGAGATACGTTTTGAGTTTTCTACTGCAGAGACATTCAGACCCACTTAAGAGATGAAGTCAGTGTTAAGATGTATTTTCTAAAGGCACTTTGGGTGCATTCACATTGCTTTGCTTTTTAGGATAGCAGAAATACAGCCTGGGTTATTTAGGTACCACATTGTTGGTCTTTCATGTCAGCTTTGTTGCTAGCTTCAGTCATCTCTCCCCATAATTCAATTAGCTAAAGTAGCTGTGATGTTTTCAAGACGTTTAAATGGGTGCCGCCTAGACAGAAATCTTTTATCACATCACCTCGGGAACAAGGCCCAGAGCTGGAAGCAGTTTTGGCTCCGCTTTTTTTGTCCTAAAGAGAAAGTGGATAGGCAGAAAAACTCCCAAGGGTAAAAAAATAAAGAAAAAGCTAAGAAACCCTGAAATTCCTGAGAGTTATTGTGAATACTTTTCATATAAAAAATAGTGAAAATGAGTTAGAAGCATACTTTTCAAGGTACCTTCTACTTTAGTAGAGTTAGTAAAATTAAGCACATTTAAACTCCTAAACCATCACTGATTAGGTATAGTTATATAAAAAACATCTCAACTCCCACTCGATGTCTCTGACTGACTAAAATACAGCCCCATAAACTCAATAATTTATTTCAAATCTGTGCCGATGAAAGGATCCCAGCAAGGATAGATGCTAAAGCATGCCTCCTGTGTAGGATATAAAATATGAGAGGGAGTGGACAGAACCGAGGCTAAAACCAGTCATTCATTCTCAGTTATGCTTACACGGTGCAGGAAATTAGCTGAAAAGATGAAAGGCATACCTGTCTTTAAGGAAACAGATGTTGTTTACTAAACAAAATAGCAAAAATGTATTTCCTTTGGCTTCGGATTGTGAATTCTGGCAAGAGCCTGACTTTTTCTGTACATTTTGGGTTTTAGTACATTTGGATTTTAAAACTGCTATAGTTTAAAATAAAAAAACTATTCAGTTTAATTATTTGCTTTACCATAGGAGTAAGGAATGACAGATTTATGCATCATATATGTATAATTTTATAATAACGAGGGCATCAATCAGTATTGCCTTTTCTCTTTTTAACTTTGTGCATGAATTTCTTGATTCCTTTGAAATACTCATATTTAATCAGTAAAAATATAAATAGTTTTTCCTGAAAGGAGAGAAAACTAAAAATGAACTAAGAGGTTCAATATTTTACAAAAACATAATACAGTGCCCTAAAAAATATTTGACACATGAGAGATTACTTAGAGATCAACAAGCAGGTCAGTGATTTAGTTATTGTAGCACATATTAATGTCAGACCTGAATAAATTAGGGAAAAAGAACGTTTTTAAATGGTAATTTTATTACATAAGTGACAAAAAAAAGCTATCTCAACAAGCTTCAGACCATGTGAAAATTTTCCCACAAATTAAATTGGTTGTGACAAACCTTGCGGGAACAACTTCCATCAAGAGATGAATAAGCGATAGTCAGTTTTAACTTTGCACTGGGGGAATTTTATCTTCCTCTTCTTTGCAAAAATGTTTTAAATCAGCGATTCAAATCAGGATGGTTTTCAAGATTTAAAGACCTGTTTAAGGTCATGCTATAGTGTGTTAATCAGATTTAAGAAAATATCTATCTATCTATCTATCTATCTATCTATCTATCTATCTATCTATCTATCTATCTATCTATCTATCTATCTATCTATCTATCTATCTATCTATCTATCTATCTATCTATCTATCTATCTTGGGCTCTACTCAGTTCAACCTTGCGTAGGTGACGGAGAGGCCTTGCATCGACGGATAAGGCGTTGCGTCAATCCGTTTCGACATAGACAGAGGAGTATAAACTAGGCTTAACTGCTGAACAATGAACACTGATGTCAGCTGAGGTGAATAAGGTCTGCAGGTCTGAAGATGTTGTTGTTTTTTTTCCTTTGGACCTCCTCAATGAGTCATTGATGCACTCTTGGATTAATTTAGGTGAGCCACTCTAGAGAACGTTCAACACTGTTTTATGGTTTTTCCATCTGTGGGTAATGGCTCTCTCAGAGTATCCGTCTTATACCCCTAGAAACGCTCTTCTACCCCTTTGCAATTGATAGATATTTAGATAACTTTTTTTATCATATGTTATATTTTTTTCAGATCAGAACATTAAATTTTGTTTTTTTTATCCTAATTTATGTTCTTCATGTTAGACAGGTTCTGTAGGTGACTTCCCCTTGTTTTGTGATTTGTAATTTGGCCCGGGTGTGGCTAGTGAAACTGAATCAGAATGGCTTAACAGGTTAAATACAGTTTAACAAGAGGGGCAATTATCTTTGTCACATGGGGCCAAATTGGTTTGGATTGCTTAGAATGTTTGTTTTTTTGAAAATTGCGCTTTATATTTACTCCAATTATCTTTGATGATAAACTGTGTTTGGTGATCTAAAACCTTTCAGTGTGGAGAACATGCAAATAAATAAATAAACCCTAAAGAAATCTATTAATTTGAGTGAATAATGTTTCCTGCCAATGCTAAATTTGTGCAAAACTGGATTTTAATCTATTTATGATAGATACTTCAATTTTTTGAGTTGGTGTGAAGCATAATGGTATCCCTATAAACCCTTTATATTTAATACCACTTTAATACCTTTAACACCTGATGTTAGAACAATGCAAAGTAGTGTATGAATGTGAAAAGGAAATACAATTATGCAAGATATCTTTTTTTTAAATATTTTAACCCCAAAAAAAATTAAGTAGCAAATTTCCATTTCAGTCAGCACAGGCTGATTGAAATTCGGGTACTGCTGTGACACTAATTTCCACTCTGTGGGACAAAAAATTATGTTCTATTCTACCCATCTGTTCTATTTTGCTGTGTGCAGTTATTTTTTTATTTTTTCAAAGGTACACGTTTTATGTATTTGTTTTGGTTTGCTGTTTTACCAAACTCTTTCCATTTTTAGATGATTCTTTTAACTATTCTTCACAGCTTGCAATATTGTTTTTAAAATTTCCACAACTTTGTCCCTGAACAATCCTGTGTGTTCTTCAACCTTCATGATGCTGCTTGTTCTCTACTATTTTTTGACCAAACCTGAGGTCTTCACAGAACAGCTGAATTTACACTGAGATTAATTTGCTCTAAGATGCCCTCTGTTCCTGGTAGAACTGAGCTTCGTAGTCAAATGATTTTCCTCTTTCTTAATAAGGCGTATTGAACTGAAAATGGCTGAAAATAAAGTACAATTTCCAGATTATATGTTAAACTCTTTGAAAACTATAATTTCCTTTCTGTTTTACAATTATTGCAAAATTAGGCTTGAATGTTTGTTGCTGTAGTATAACATAAGGTGCAAGGCACTGAAACTGTTGATGACAGACATAATTATTCTCTGTTATTTATGTTTTTTATTATTGCAAAAATCTGAGGTCCAGCCTGAAGCTGTTTTTGTTTGTTCTCCCCTCTAAAACGCTACAGACTTGATGAAATAAAAAGGCTCCTATAGAAAGAACTTAATCAATCCCCAACATTTACCTGGTGCTGCTTATGACCACTGTACTGTATACATTGTAAATATTATTCTAATTCTGAATGAACAAGAAGTACACACACTGTGCACTTGGATATTTGAAGAGAGTGAGTTCATGGAGGAAGGGGTGCCATGCAAATATTTAGGGAAGTGAACATTCAGAGGCCATTTGTGCTTTGAAGCATGAGCGATTAATCCGAGCTTTAGCTCAGTGAAGATCCCATTTTAAATGCACTTTTCCAGCTCCAGTAGCTCACTGAGCGTAAGCAGGCATGGCTGGTGCCAAGGCATATTATTTAAAGGCATTTGTTATTTTTAGATGGTTTATATTACCTGATAGGATACACTGGGGAGGTGGCAGAGGGCTTTTTTTAAGTCATATTGTCACAGTGAGAGATTTGACGGGGGGATTAGGTGTCATATTTGATTTGTAATCCAGCCCTTCTCCTCCCATGCAACACATATATATCAGTTTCATCTCCTCTGCTGGACTTTAAATACACTCTGAACACACCACTCTAGCAGACAGCTGAAAATAAATACAAGATGTTACAGTATGGATTGCAGTCTGTCTGATGGGGCGGAATCGAGCACGCTCACTGAGACATCCTCCTGTCACTGAGGTCACATGTCCCTGGGGCCCCTGGCAGAAGCCTCAACAAACCTCATCTCACACACTGTGGTCTTTCATAGCCTTCACAACAGAGAGTCCAGAATAATGTGGCGGACAGCGAAGGAGAAAGCAAACTGGATCTTACCTGCTTTTACTTGATTAGTTGTTCCCATTTCTCATTTCAATAGGCTACGTCAGGCCCTGTTTTCATCATTATTGTTTAAATAATAAATTACTTTGTCTAATTTCTAAGGAGAAACCTATAAGTTAATTTTGACATCAATTCTACATTGATCATGTAATCAGTTTATCATGGCAGCCAATCTTCCATGCACAATTATGACTGGGAAGAGAATAAAGGAACAGCCACAAGGACATGTTGCATATTGATTTGCATTGCAGAGGAAGATCTATTTCTCTTCTAATAGATTTTCAGTGAGATACTATCTCTCTACTGGCAGCTCCACGATTGATGATTCTCTGCAACTAAGGAAGACTTTGTCCCCATGCCAGGTGATCAATAGATCACTCGCCCCAGCACCAACGGATCCAGTCCGAAAAGCACTCCACTTTAAATCCCTTGGCTGGGGTTAGAAATAACAAACAGCCCAGAGGTAACTAATATTCCCTTTGCTTTCAGTTCATGCTGGCAAAACCTGATTCAAAGGATTTATTTTCCACCAAAATGTTGCAGCAGGACGGTCCGATTCATTTGTCTCTGGCCTGCAGTGATGGAGGCACTAAAAAGTTTAGTAACAAACTAGGCATTTCTGCGTTGTAACTCTAAGGGTAGTAATAAGTACGTGAGCATGCATTCATTAGTGAAGTGTGTGGGACGCTTATCAGGAGACAGAGTCAAAGCGCCCTCTGTTGGACATTGAAGAAAGCCAAAATGTTTTATATCTGATTAATCTTTATAATGAAAACCAGGGGATGGCATGTAAAACCGGTACGGGTGAATGGCAGGGTATTTCAATTCCAAAAATATTGCGTGACGCAGAGAAATATCACTGCACAGTGTCCTGAACACATCATCTACACTGTGAGCCATGGTAGTGACAGCTGTGTGAAATGAAACCATCCAGGAATAAAACTCTGTTAGAGGCTACTTTAGCACCGAAACTGGGGCAGCTAGAGCTACAAATTGAAGGGTTTAAATTAAAATACGGTCATGTGTTGGAAAAGCCCAGTCAATGCACAATCCAACTAAGAATTAAAACAGCTCTGCACAAATCCTAGTCTAAGCCTCTAGATGTCCAAAGCATTCAAAATGACTTGGACCTGTAGATTAAGTGAAAATCACATTTTGCAAACTATAAACTCAATGAGGCTGATTATAAACATAAGCCACACATTTCAGTTTTTACAGGGAAAAACTTTGAAAACAATGCATTATCTTTGTGTCACTTTACACTTATATACTGCTTTATTTTTGAGCTACTTTGTCTTGCTCTGAAAAATCAGATTTCTAAAAAAAAATGACAGTTAAATAAAACTATTTAACATGAAACAAGTGACAGCACAAATATTCACACCCCTTTAAGTCAGTATTTAATAGATGCACCATTTGCTGCAATCACAGCAGAGAGTCTGTGTCCATAGGTCTCACTTAGGCTTACATGTCTGGATGCTCAAGTTTTGTTTCATGCTTCCTGCTAAAACTCTGTCAGGTTGAGTGGGAATTACGGTAGCTGTGATGTCCAAGGACTTTACCAAGGCAACTTCAGACAATTCAGCTTCTTGTCTTCAAACAGTTTTGTTAGCTTTAGCTGACTTCGGGCCATTGTCCTGCTGGAAAATAAATGTTCTCCGAAATCGTAGTTCTTTTGCTGATGAAAACAAATCATCTTTCAGGATTTCCCTACATTGCAGAGTCTCTACCATCTCAGCTGCTAAAGTGGATGTTCAGCGCCTTAGACCTTTTTTTTGTTTCCATCCCCTAACTTGTGATCTCAGTAACATTTTCTCTGATAATCTTGGTGTGTACTTCTGTCTTAATATTGTAGTGGTAGCCTGGAAATACTAGACCTCTGAGTTTTATACTACAATCACTTGAGACACACTCATCACAGTCAGCTGATCTCCATTCCACTCATTGTGAGACTACTAGCACAGATTAGCTGGACCGCTGTTGAATTAGGTCAGTTAGGATGTTAAACACTTATTTTATGTTACATATTTGTTATTACATAATATTGCTATTTTTGTAGAAATCAGTTTTTACTTTGATACTTGAGAGTGTTTTCTATTCTTATCAAAAAAAGCCACATTTTGATGATTGATTGATCACACAGCCAAGGTGGTGAATACTTTGTTTAGCCACTTCTATCTCCTTTTCATCATATTTTTAAGACCATTTGCAATTATAATGTATTTGCAAATATAATGCACATAATAATGATACAAATAATATGACTTAAAAAATAAATATTAGGCCCTAAAGAATATCTTGTTCACCTTTGATTTGTCATCTGCTTCAGATGCTCAAAGTACAAATAAGTCCTGTGGATGTGCAAAGGCAGAGACAGTCACTGCTTCATAACAGCTGGTATTTCCAAAAATAGTTTCAAAACGTCTGCATTTGTCACCCTGTGTGTACACAGCAATGTCCTGCAGGGCATAAGAGGTTGCTGATGAGTCAGGAAATATGCTCTGTGTCCTGCAATAAACAACCTTCTAGTGACACCAAGCTAATAGGCAAAGCACAAGATCAAAGGGGTGCCTTGAAAGGTTGTTGCATTGAGAGTTTCACTGCGCTGAAATACTGAGAGAAATAAATCAAAAAAATGTTAACACACAGAGGATCCTTCCCTCTATCAAACAGCTCAACGGTGCAGAGACAAGATCATTAGTGCAGAACAGCAAATTGAATCAAAAGGGAAAATGTTTTTTGAGCAAACATAAATAATAATTAAGAAGTGAGCTGAGGAAAGAAGGCAACTTTTTTTTTAAAGATGAAACGTTGCACAAGCTTAATAACCCACTCTGTTACTCAAATGCACTGTCTCCGTCCAGGTCAAAAGTATTCCAATCACGAATTTCTGAATAAAACCCCACATAGAGCTGAAACAACTGTGAGTTTCTTGTCTGCGCTGCACAATGACTTCTGAGATAGATCTCCAGCAAAAGAAGACTCAAGAGGTCCTGCAAGGAAGGATCAATAATAAGATATCATCTCTGTTCTTTATGCAAACGTAACACAATATGAAATTATTCTACCTTTACTGCACTCTGCATATATGAAAGCACACCAGATATTTATTATTAAGTGCCACCAAATATATTTTAATACTTCCTGACAGTCACATTGACATTGCATCAGATCCAACCTTCCTAATTAAAAAACTATTGCTGCATGCTATGCACTCAAGAGCACTCACATTTCAAGAGAAGTTATTTTCATGGGTGCAGTATGTATCTAAGGAGTAAGAACATAACAAAGACACATCTTTTCCAGGAAATATTTAGGCCAAATATAACCAGCAGATGACCACTACTGAGACTGAAATTAAAAAATAGAGGTCAAACAAACACTCATTTATCATTCAGATGTAATCTGTGATGAAAATCGAAATAAATGTGAAGGTCTAACAGAGAAACAAAGGTGGGAGCGATGGAGGCTCAGACGATCAAAGAGTCAACTCCCTTTCCTCGTAATAAGCTGTTTCTCATGGTTTTGCGGAAATCCTCTTCTAACTAAGGATGGCATAAGAAAACAGTCAGCAGATGAATAATTTAGTGGTGAGGAACAGTAATGGATCAATTTTTAACAAGTGGTATGAATGAATCTTAAAGTATTTGTTTTTTTTCCTTCAAAAAGTAATTAAACATCACAAAAAGCACAACATAGACACAAGAGGATCCAACATGAAACGATAGTAAACCACTTAGATCTTTGTGTATCCATAATTTAAAAGTCTCTTATTTAAAATGAAATGATTTATAATCCAATGAAATCAGATTAACAGCAAATCATTTTATTTTAAATCTAGATTATCATTTAACTAAAACAAACCTCAGGCTTGCCTTGAATTAGAGCTATGTTTTTTTCTTTTCCTTCCTGCAGAAGTTAAGTTTTGTACAAAGTTTATTTAAGTAGCATGTTCTCTTGATGTTTCCAAATTTTTCCTGCTTTCTCTTATATAAAATAGCATGCATATCATGTTAATAATTTTATAGAGTTCAGTGTAGGACTGACCGCTTGTGCTCTTTACTTCAGTACAACCAAGACTGTAAAAAGTCGTGGAACCATATACATTTTTCTGTCCTTACAGTTTAAAGTTTTTTTCTCTAGTCGTATGGAGTTCTGAATAATGCAGCCTTTGCTTTTCCTCACCTGTTACTGTGGACTGTCAGTTAGCTGGCTACAAAGAGGCTACGGACGTTCTCTTGGATGCAGGAATGACAAAAATGGTTGTCTTCGTGTTGTATAAAAAAATAAATATATTTTTTTAAATTTGAGTTTGTGTGTGAATCCCACTAAAGGCATGATATGCTCACTCAAAGTTATAACAACAATATCATATCGGGCCTTGTGTCACTGAGTACGCAGGTCTCTATTCCACAGTTATAATCGGGAAGAACTCAGTTACCTTTCGAGCCTAAGGAGATGAAGCTAGTCCCTAAAAATTAATGAAGCTAAACTGCAGCAGTGTATGAAAACAAAAATAAAAAACGTCATGATATAACCTATAGTGCTACTTTTAGAAACAATGACATGAAGTTATTATCTTCCCTTCTGACCTCATTGGTCTCTCATATTGTTGTGCAAGATTCTTATTGAAGCACTTCTTGAGTTAATTAGGGTTTAAAGGCATTAATTTATTCACAGCCCTACAAGGGCTGCTTCAAAGCTTTTCAGACTGGTTGAGGTCTGAATTTTGATTGAGCCATTAATTTACTCTTATTAATTAACATTTTAAGCTAGTCTTTTGTAAATATGCTGCATTGTTTATGATCATTATCATATTTCATAGACCAAAATCTGTTGAGTTTAATCAATTTATACATTTATTCCCAGGTACCGTTTATCGATAATCAAACTCTACTCAATATATATATATATATATATATATATATATATATATATAAAATAAAATAAATATAAAATTATATATATATATATATATATTATATTAAATATATATATATATTATATATTATATATATATATATATATATATATTTTAGCCCTATCACTTACATTTCAAAAACATCTCAAAATAACAAAACAATCATTCTATTTAATGCTCTTTGATCAAGTGAGTCAAGCAAAGACTTCCCCAAAAATTTTTTCCTGTTGTAATGAAACTCTTTAACTCACTTTGAAATTGAAAATAATTAAAAGTTCAAACTCAGATCAAATCTAGTTACAGAGCTGCTATGTCATAGCTTAATGTAATATAATGGATATATCTCTGCATTTGTAACTACTTCCGAGAATAACATCATTAAAACATTGGCATCAAATGCTAATTAGATTGTCATTTTTTAAATAATTTAGATTTTATTAATTCCTCCTTCAAATATTGTTTGTATTAGAAGAGTCAGCCTAAAAACATAAGGCAAAGTCCAATAGACAAAAAATCCAGATCGTCAGTCCTCCTCTACCATGCCTGACAAGTTGATAAAAAGGTTGTAGGATGACACACTGGTTTAGTAATGCATTTTTCTTTCCCAATTATTGTTTTTAAATCTGTTTTACATTGAGTAATGCTCACAAGAACTTCAACAATTTCTTCAGTTGACTTTGTGATGTCAGGGAGAAATCATCTTATAGTAAGACTAGATACTATACTGAATTAATCTATCTCTGTAGATATTTGAGGAGTAACATTTCTTCATTTCTATTTCTTTCTATATTTTTATTGCTTTATTTCTGACACTGAGTAAATACACACATAGATGTTCCAGACTTGCTAAACAAAAAAATATATATTTAATGAGATAAAGGCAAAAACGTACAATAACCTGAATAACTTTGGGGGTGGGGGCAGAGCTGGAGAATGACAAGGAGCATGGAGAGTCTATGTGTGAATACGGTAGAAATCACAGAGAGAGAGAGAGAGAGATGGAAAGGAGCAGGGAAACATGCTAAACATAATTCTAACAAACAGTGAGAAGAAATACATCAACCGAAGAACCTGATAAGTAAAAAGAACAAATAAAAAACTGATCCAACGAGAAGATGAAATACAAGAACTTAGCAAATCTAACCACAAATAAACAGGAATAACCAAAAAACGTAAACATACAGTGGCTTGCAAAAGTATTCGGCCCCCATTGAACTTTTCCACATCTTGTCACATTACAGCCACAAACATGAATAAATTTTATTGGAATACCACGTGAAAGACCAATACAAAGTGGTGTACACGTGAAAAGTGGAACGAAAATCATACATGATTCCAATTTTTTTTACAAATAAATAACTGAAAAGTTAGTTGTGCGGAAATATTTAGCCCCGAGTCAATACTTTGTAGAACCACCTTTTGCTGCAATCACAGCTGCCAGTCTTTTAGGGTATGTCTCTACCAGCTTTGCACATCTAGAGACTGAAATTCTTTCCCATCCTCTTTGTAAAACATCTCCAGCTCAGTCACATTAGATGGAGAGCGTTTGTGAACAGCAGTTTTCAGATCTTGCCACAGATTCTCGATTGGATTTAGATCTTCACGTTGACTGGGCCTTTCTAACACATGGATATGTTTTGTTTTAAACCACTCCATTGTTGCCCTGGCTTTATGTTTAGGGTCGTTGTCCTGCTGGAAGGTGAACCTCCGCCCTAGTCTCAATTCTTTTGCAGACTCCAAGAGGTTTTCTTCCAAGATTACCCTGTATTTGGCTCCATCCATCTTCCAATCAACTCTGACCAGCTTACCTGTCCCTGTTGAAGAGAAGCACCCCCAGTGGGGGATGGCGTGTTCAGAGTGATGTGCAGTGTTAGTTTTCTGCCACACATAGCATTTTGCATTTTGGCCAAAAAGTGTCATTTTGGTCTCATCTGTTCAGAGCACCTTCTTCCACATGTTTGCTGTGTCCCCAACATGGCTTGTGGCAAATTGCAAACGGGACTTCTTCTGGTTTTCTTTTAACAATGGCTTTCTTTTTGCCACTGTTCAATAAAGGCTAACTTTGTGCAATGCACGACTAATAGTTGTCCTATGGAAATATTCCCCTGCCCCTGTCTGCAGCTAGTCCAGAGTCACCATGGGCCTCTTAGCTGTATTTCTGATCAGCGCTCTCCTTGTTCGGCCTGTGAGTTTAGGTGGACGGCCTTGTCTTAGTAGGTTTACAGTTGTGCCATACTCCTTCCATTTCTGAATGATCGCTTGAACAATGCTCCGTGGGATGTTCAAGGCTTGGGAAATCTTTTTGTAGCCTAAGCCTGCTTTACATGTCTCAATAACTTCATCCCTGACCTGTCTAGTGTGTTCTTTGGACTTCATGGTGTTGCTGCTCCCAACATTCTCTTAGACAACCTCTGAGGCCATCACAGGGCAGCTGTATTTGTACTGAAATTAGATTACACACAGGTACACTCTATTTAGTCATTAGTCATCAGGCAATGTCTATGGGCAACTGACTGCACTCAGACCAAAGGGGGCTGAATAATGACCCACTTTTCAGTAATTTATTTGTTTAAAAAAATTGGAATCATCTATGATTTTCGTTCTACTTTCACATGTACACTACATTGTATTGGTCTTTCATATGGAATTTAAAAAAAAATGGATTAATGTTTGTGGCTGTAATGTGACAAATTGTGGAAAAGTTCAAGGGGGCCGAATACGTTTGCAAGCCATTGTATATAGAAGAAAATTTAAAAAAACTGAAAAAAAAAATGTATCCTAATTTTACTGTAATTTTGGCTGCTTCTTCTTATCTGTTCACTTTAACTATATCATACTAAAATAATTGAATAATGATATCTGGAGCCATCCCCTTCATATTCTATTCCTCTCGTTTAAGTGAAGCTGAAGACCATTATATATTACTTGAACCATTGGAGAGCTGGGTTGGACTCTCTGGCACAGTACTTGGCTGGTTTGAAATTTACCTAAGATACATTAACTTCTTTGTGCCAATGAGGAATTCTTAATCATAAAAGGCTGAAATCACATGTGGGGTACCCCAGGGCTTCAGCCTGGGGCACATGCTCCTGCTAACCCAGATTATAACAATCAATAAGATTAGTTAACTATGCAGATGATACAGGACTGAATGGGACCTCAAGTAACTCATCTAGGCATTTATCTTTAGTCAGATTGATTACTGCAACAGTGTCCTCACAGGTCTGTCTAAAAAGTTATTTAGACAGCTGCAGCTGATCCAGAATGTTGCTGCTTGCATCCTTAGTAGAACCAGGAAAGTAGCCTATACTGGTGCCCTGTAGCTCAGAGAAAAAATTTTGAAATATTTTTTACAAGTCTGTTCATAAAAGAACTCCCCAGACCACTCAAGTCTTCAAACTCTAATCTACTAATCACCCCTAGAATTAGAACCAAACATGAAAAAGGAGAATTCAGTTTCTATGCTCCACTTATCGGGAACAAACCCCAGACCACTGCAAAGCTGCTAAAAGAGAGTTATTTTACATCATATCTAAAAACTCATCTGTTTAGATCTGCTTTTGAGGAAGTGATTAACAATAGCTGGAATTTCATGTGTTTGAATGTGTTTGTACTGTATATATGTGTCTGTATTGTTTTGCTTCATGCTTTTGCTGTTGTCTTACTGCTGCTTTTATTTGACCCTCATGATGATGCAAAGCACCTTGGATTGCCTTGTTGTTGAAAGTATGGAATACAAATAATGTTGCCTTGCATGCCTTTGTTAACAACATCACACTTTCGTGAACAAGGACATAAACTACACTGTTTTTCACAAGAACAAGGCCTCACACCAGCGTGTAAAAAATCGACATAAATTCTAGAAAGAAGTTACCAACGAATAGACAAAAATAAAAAATAAAAAAAATGACTGAAAATAAATAATAAGTGTGTTGTAAGAATTAGACCAAAAGATTATTAGAAAGTCAACCAGATATGTTAAAATTGGCAAAAAATAGTATTTAACTCAAAACATTATTAAAGTTTAGAGCAGTCCACTTTTTACAAATATACTTTCAGCTCTCTGGCAAATAAAAAAGTCGTCAAATAAAGCAGTCTAATTACAAACAATGCTTTAGCCTTTCTTCATTTCCATATGAGCATGATTTTAAAAGGTAGAAGACAAGATGAGATAAGAGATAATGGTAAGGTAAGGTAATCATGACAAGGAAAATATTTAGTTTTTTGTTATTTTTGTTGTTTTAAATTGCACAGTGATGTTTTTGGAGGCAGCCCAATTTCATAAGGCAGGCTCCAGAGCTCCTGTTACCAATCTCTCTATGCTAGAACTCCACCTAAATATTTCCATATTCAGTAGAGCTTTGCCAATATGTTTATTCAGTGGTTGTTGGCAGAGAGACACACCACATGAATAATAATAAAAAAGTTGTGGTTTTGTGTTGCTTTTAAAGAATGACAATGTTAAAACGTAAGCCATGAACATCGGTGAGCTCTCCAAGGGGAGCGGGGGTGCTACTCTTGCTGTTGTTTTAGTTTTCCAAGGCAGATGGTGGGTCTACCCTTCATAACTGGGAATGTCTCAAACATTCAGATTTCTAGCTGTGAAAGAAAAGGTCTTGTTACGTTTAATAATAGAAAAGGCTGTGGCACATTGGGAGTGGCTGTCTGAGCACACAAACCAGAGTGTACAGCTGTTCGGGGACAGACACAGGGGTACTGAAGAAGAAAGAGGGGTTTGCACATGGGAAGCCACAGAGAGATGGTGAAATGCTGGTGTAAAAATAGAGAGAGGTAAAAGAAAAAGAAAAAGAAATGTGGACAGAAGATTAGAAGACTAACACTAACCTTTTTCAGAAGCTATACCAAAACTATACAAGTCTGTGCTGAAGGTTTCTCCATCCATTGCATCTAATTTACAGGATGTTCAGTGTATTCTAACAACACTGGAAAATACATTTGTTCCAGCTCATTTGTTCCATACCAAAGTGAATCTTCACACTTAATTACTTGAATTAATACATTATATAGAAAAGGTCAACGCAAACACCATTAAGTGACCAATCCACCCAAAATCTGTTTTTTCATTCATCTAGAGAGCTCCTTAACTTTCCTGTGTGTCAAATATTAAAACATTGGCCATCATCTGTCGGTCTGGAACAACTCCCGTTTGGGATTAGACCTTCTTAGTTCTAAATCGATGTCACGTTTTGAAAGCAGTATCAAACCATCTACTGACATTCTGAGGCGTGTCTGTTACATAAATGCTTTTTATTTTGCATAATCCTAAATACACTGCTAATCAAAAGTTTGAATTTTTCGTTGACATGAATTTTACATTTATTTACTGCTTTTAATTATGCATTTGATCTATTCTTTTTAAGAGTTTAAGATGTTTATATGATACAACATACATGTGCATTTCAATTAATTAAATAATGATTTGAAAGGTAAATTTATTTCAGTTATGTAATTAACTAAGCGAAATGTATTGTAGAAACTAATTACACAGACAGATGTCTTCAAGACTTTATTTCTGCAAATTATTATGTTTTTCTGCTTATAGATCACGAAAATATGACATTTATATTCCTCAATAATTTAAGTATTTAAAAATGTGATAAAAAAAATCTAGGCTTAATGAAAAGTATGTTTAATAGTTTCTTAAAAGAAAAAGATTTAAATCTGACAAAAAGTACTGAGATGTACTTTTTACTGAATTTTAAAAGAAACATTTTCGTGAATAAAGTATAACTGAAAGTTGCAACTTCTCCTGTAACGCCTCCTGTAGAATGGGTTTATGACCAGACAAGACACGGACTAAAAATTTTGGCCACATCGACATGAAGAAAAATGTTTTTAACTCGGCCAAGGAGGTTATGTTTTCACCAGGGTTTGTTCATTTGTTAATGAGCAGTATAAGTTATAGGTGGACTTTGATGGACAGAGTTGCTTTGGCTGAAATCAATGCTCTCTGAGTGCTTTTCTGGTTTATTAATGTTAATGAAATCATTTGATAATGTTTAGTGGAGCAAGAGCAAGGCTTTTGATCCAAACAATGCTGCACCAGCCATAGATAATGGTGCTGGTAGCAGGATGCTGCTATTAAGCAGCCAAAAAGTCCTAAAAAGAAAAGGTATAGAGCCATTTCACCTCGGGGGATAAAGCACACATGTGGGAAGGAATAAAGCATCTACAAAAACTTTAGGGGCAACAGAGGCCCATCGTCAACTGATGACTCTTCATTAGTAGAACGACAACTTTTTTTTTGCTAGATTTGAAAAAAATCAGCAAGCTGGAACCTCTCTTCAGCTGCACCCAAAGAATCCGCCTGTTGCCTTCTAGTTTGAGAAGTGGAACAGACTTTGAGAACTGTTAAAGCTGGAAAAGCAGCTGATCCAGATGAGATTCCAGAATGCTTATCAACTTGTTGGCGTTTTACTGAAATTTTAAATGTATTTCTTACAAACACCGCTGCCATTATCTCAGTTCAAAAGCAAACAAGCACTACTTCTTTGATCAATTATCAGACAATTGGGCTCACAAATCTGAGTTTTTTGAAAGATTGGTTTTAAAGCATTTCTTCCGACCTCTCTCAACTCCTACCAGGTCAAATACTAAAAGGTGTGCAATCTAACCTCAACATGAACATAAAAAAACCTAAAGACTTTAGGCGGTAAAGGGAGGAGCTCATGCCACTGGAAATTGGGGGTGAGGGGGAGCCTAGTTTTTGGGAGTTCTAATGGGAAACTTATTTCAAGATTATTTCTCTTCAGTGATTAGTAATTATTTGTAAGGGTGGCAGAGGAATATTCCAGAATGTTGCAGAGTCATGAATGGGTTCCTAATAAATATCTTTAAAAACTCCAATGGAGATTGAATCAGTCAGATCCTTATCTACATGGATATGGTATTTTCCCGTAACAGGAGTAATAATTAGTGAGGATCTGAAATGGTCTGTGAACATCACTGCTGTGCTACAAAAATGTTGAGATGATTTACTTCCTCAGAACACTGAGTAAAGTCCATCTGCCTCCTCACCTGCCACAATCCTTCAAAAGAATCCTCACCTAACTGTATAATAGTTTGGTATGGCATTGGCAACTGCTCTGCAGCAGATAAAGTTGCCTCAGCAGGTAAGGAAAACAGCAAAGAAGATTCCCCCTTCCCCTGCTCAGCTGGATATTTCCCACTCCAGGAAACGCAGCACAGAATGCTGTATTGTGCTGGATGTTTTCCATCTACTCCACCACCTGTTTACCCTACTGCCCCCTGGAAGGGGTTATAAAGCACTCAAAACCTGCACCACCAGACTTTAAAACTGTTTTTATACAGCAGCAATCTGCCTTTCACCCCACCTCACATAACTAGCTGAACGCTCAGACCAATGTGATTGCTGTTGAATTCTATGAATTAATTTATAATCAGTGTATATCAATGTTTATTGAAACATTTATTAATTATATTTTGTGAAGAATTGTTGTATATGTTTGTAATTCTTTTAGATGAGGTAGGTTTGTTGTATCTAATACATCCAATAACAAAAATTAATGTGTGAAACTTCTTAACCTGCTGTTTCACCAGAAACCAACCTCCCGTACCCCAAATAATCTGTGCAAAACCACTATAATTAAAATGCTGATAACAATAAAAAAACTCTATAAACTGTATGTCTTTATTGATAACACCCATCAAAACAAAGCTCATACGGTAATAAAACAAAGAGTAAAGAAGTTACACAGTTGGTTCTTGGACGGGACAGCGCAACACAAACTCAAACTCACAACCTGTGTAACTCTTTTGACTAAATTTAGCAGCAGCAGCTCCTGCAGATCAATAACATTCCCAGCCATTGCTGAGAACGTCACACAGCAGCAGGACTGTATACCTTTGCCGTCGTCGTCAGGCAGGCGGCTGGAATCAAATAAATTTCAGGCAAAGACAACATCAGCAATGAATGAATGCTATGCTGCCTAGCAACCAACCGACCAATCAGATAATTGAAATCAAAATTCCACATGTACGTTAACTTACATGTATTGGACTCATTAAAACAGTTTTTATTCCATGCTCCATTAATTATATTCAACACATTGAGGTATTTTCTTCATCACTGCACGTGTGATTACACAAATAGCACAGCAGGAGAAAGTTATAAGAAACACAGAATTAGAAAAGATTTTAGTCCTTTATTTGTTTTAATTGTGCGATGCAGCTTAGTATTAAACAACTTCCCCATTCTCAACTAGAGACCAATCCTCTGTCAATCTTGTACCACTAGTTGTTGAAACATCTACTGTAGCTCTACAGCTCCCTCCAGTGGACCCAGTGAGGTTTCCTCTATATGGAGGAGAAAGCCGTGTCCAGTGAAAGGAATTGAGCAGCTCCTTCTTGGATAAAAACAGACCCTGTTATAAAAAAGCAACTAAATGCTCCGACTACCTCAACTGTTTGCCACTTTGACCTAAAATATCTCCAAAGAGTCAGGGAGGAGAGCAAAGCTCTCATCGGATGCTGGCCATATCTTCGATGTGGGGCGTCTTCATGCAGCCCGTGCAAAGCTGATCCATCCACAGGGGGGCTTCATGCTGAAGGGGTGTGCGACGTGGGTAGAAGGTGTATGATGTGTCGTAGTTTAGGAGACAGCTAAGAGAAGCCATGTAGATGTCTGAGAATCGGCTCAGGCGTCTGGAGAAGTAGGTGGGGTTGTGGCACGTTCTGAAGATGCTGCCAAACTGAGGGTTGAACAGGTTCTTCGTCATCACCCTAAGGCATAAAAAAAGTGTAAGAAAATAGGATATACACAAAGAACCGACAGTCTAATATGAGCACATGTGGATATAAAAAAATATGTTATTAAAAAATATAAGACAAGTTTGGTTAGGCCCCTTTATTTTGATATCACAAAGAAATCCAAATGCATTTAGAAGTCAATCAGTAGCTGCATCATAAAGCCAAGAGGGGAAATTAAAAGTACAGTTAAGTCAAAAAACTAATTTCCAAATAGAATATGGAAAAACTATAGAACGATTATTACAAAAACTGACATTCCACCTCAGTGGAGAGCAAGTTTATGCTTGTAACATGACAGAATGTGAAACGGTGCAAGGCCCAGAGAGGTCACAGAGAAGACTGTCGTAGATGTGTAGGGTGACATAGCATAGGGACTGCACTTAGCAACAGGAAGGACTGTATAGACTGGGAGAGTTCAATGAGTTTGCTGAGTTTACTGGGTGGAGCTTAGGGCTGAAAGATAAGTTCAGAGACTCACCGCAGTTCTTCTCTTTCTTTCTGCCATTCCAGAAAAACTTTTTTGGAGTCTGGGTCACGGTGTATCTGAAATAGAAAAGAAGTCTGTATTCAAATATAGAAGTACAAGAATATTTAACCTAAAAAACTCAAAAGTAGCCAGGCCATGCATGAGCAAAGAAATATCTCATCTGTAGTTGAAATACACAGTTACTGCATGTGCATTCTATGGACCTCAAAAAGTTTCGCATGATCCTATCCCTTAACTAGCAGAGACATGTAAACTGAAGTGTTGTCTCTCAAGGCATTTCCTCAATTAGGAAAGGTCACAGAGTTCACTTGTATGTAAAGCCTTCCTTATTAGTTCTTCATGACTGTGTATGTCTAATTTTACCCAGGATAGCTTCTCTTCCTTTACAGCTGCCACATATGTTAGTTTTTCTTCTTAGAGAGATCTAGACATGTATCACTCTAAAAGCTCATGAAGTCCAACTTCAGAGTGAAGCTTTTATGAAAAGTTGCAAATTTTTTGAAATGTAAATCAGATCTGACAGAAAGGTTGCATAGTCCCGAGAGAGGAAATTTAAAAAAATTGCCTTAACTGCAACAAGAAACAAAGGAAAGCAAAAAATGAATAAATGTTTGAGATGAGAAAATTTCAATTCAATATCCCTTTATTATATTGTGCTCTTTTCTTATAACATGTAAATGCCAAGAAACCTAATATCTTAAAAAATATGTGATTACGGTTATTTTGTCACATTCATTTAGCAAAGCAGGACTCTAAATGCAGATCACTGGTTAGCAAGTTTTTGGCGTAAAGGTCTACCGATGCTCTAAAAAGTTACTCATAAGGGCACATGTCTACATATAATCTACTGGAGAAACATAAGAGTATTCAATCATTGAGGAGATTGAGTAACAAAGAGTTTAAGGGTATTTCATTTGAAAATCCTCAGCACTTTCCTTTTGTGGACAAGTTCGGACAGCAGACAGACCTGCTCAGTAGCCAGCCACACCCTGTTCTACTGCAGATTATAGCTGTTACAGTTACAGGGAGAGGTTTGGCTTCATCTTGCTAGAAAAAAAGCAAAAATTTTGTGTGTTTTTTAAGAGGAAACCTTTGTGTTCGGCTTTACATACTAGAGCTCCCTCGCCCACTGCTTCTTAAAGATTTGCTCATTAAAGAATGCAGCTTTTGTATTAAAATCATGACCAAAAGCAACAGCTCAGATCGCTTATTTGATACAGTAGTTTGTGCTCTAAAATCAGCCCTAAGCTGCTCTGATCCAAACGCTGGTCTCGCTCCTCTGAAGTTCTGACTCCTGCATGTCTGGAAATGAGTATCCAGGTTCAAAATCAGCTCAACAATTGTTGGAGATTTGTGTTTTGTCAACAGAATCATGCTTGTGAAAACATTATATGTCTTAGTTGGAGAACTGTCATCATCTGGCACCGCCAAGTGCACACAGGGTCTTAAGTGCTAACCTGAAGGCGCTCCATCAGGCCGGTTAGGGCCTGCAGCCAGGTGAGGGTCACAGCGTAACGGTGAGCGCTAACAATTTTGGTTTCGTGCTCCAGTTCTGGGACAATGGCAGCAGTGCGCCAGCCATGTCGCAACATCAGATCCTGCAACAAAAAGCCAAACAACTTGGATGAACATTCAGTTTTCTCATCTCTTTCGGAGCAGAGGTAGTTTAAAACATGTGTCTATGGGTGTAGAGAAGTTTTATCCACAATACATCACTTAGACTGGATTTTAAAAAATGCTCGAAAGGA
Source organism: Apricaphanius iberus (assembly GCA_028564705.1). Classification (NCBI taxonomy): domain Eukaryota; kingdom Metazoa; phylum Chordata; class Actinopteri; order Cyprinodontiformes; family Aphaniidae; genus Apricaphanius; species Apricaphanius iberus. The sequence continues at coordinate 2,470,519 of JAPXFQ010000494.1, read as the reverse complement.
GGGGCGCACAACTAAACACATACAGAGAGTAAATGGGATGTCTTTATCAGTGCAGCTGCTTCAGGTTTAAAAATTAAAGTGTCATTAAAACCAACGGAAGTAAGTACGAAATTGAAGCTGAACATTGTATCTGTTCCATCACAGGTCCATCATGAAACATCTACATCTGCATCCTTGTTCTTCTGGTTTGTTGTGTCTAAAAATATTGAACTCGAGATTTGCCACAGATGCCTCTAATACTTTGACATGTTTTAAGTATTTTTCTTCATTAACACTGTAAGAATTATACAAGTAACGAAAATTAGGCAGCATATATTTAATCTGAGTGTTTTATTTTAACAGCTAAATAATAAAATCTATTGTATAGGCCTTTCATCGTATACTTTAAAAAATTTGTAAAGTCTAATAGTAAACTGCACAAAACTCAGAACTTTAGCATGGTGATTAGAACAAAGTGCTTTACTTGTATTTTCAGGTCATGCCAGCGAGACACATTGACTAATGTTCCTATGAAATTTCCAACTTTGCCCTAATCACACACTGACGCCATTGGATAAATTAAACGCAGGAGCTGAGTCATGTTACCACTAATGTTTAGTCATAATGTGAGCTTTTACTGAGGAAATCAACAACATTCAAAACTTACAGCCAAGTCGCTATAAAGATGATCCCCAAAGTAAAGAACCTTTGATCCTCGCCAGCCGGTCAGTCTCAGAAAGTCAAACAAGTTGCCCTGAAACACAAAAGAGAAAAAGTTAACTTCCAAACATACAGTCTAGCACGTTGTAGCACACCTGGAGAGTAAAACCACATGCAGATGAAGATATTCTATTACTTACCTGTTTGTAGATCTGCCCTTTATCCAAACTGTTGATCTTTTCCCACCGCAGATCTCCGTTATTATCCAAGCGCCTGAAAGGTCTATAAGAGTAGTATATTGCTGAGATCACATTCCCAAAGTAAACTTTAAACACATCTACAGTGAAACATCATCCAAGGAGCATCATGCTGTGAGGATACAGATCAGTGAAAAATTGTGACTTGGCAAAGGTTTATCAATACACGGAGGCTCAATAAAAAGTTCACAATAATACTACTTGTTCAGTCACACAACATTCTAGTTGCAATACATGACGGTTTGAGGCTACAGTGTGGCAAAATGGAAAGTTTATGTGTTATTCGTACTGTTCCAAGGCAATGGAAAAGTGACAGTTACTTACTTGATACAGTCAGTGAAGAAATGAGGTTTGTCTGCCTGCACGATAACAACGTCAAAAAAATCTCTCCAGTTATTCCCCACCATATGCGTCATTCCTTTATCCCTGCAAAGAGAAGGGGGAAACACAGAATAACCACTTGCAACACAGCTTCTCCTGTACTTCTTTTGTTGTGAGTCATATTGAACTACAGCAGCTCGGGACCTCACAGGCCTGAGACTTACACAAAGCTGAAGGGACTGTTGGTGATGAGGAACAGCTTTTTGCCCTGTCTGACCAACTGATGAAGGACAGCTTCCGTCTCTTCCTTTCTCAGGATGAACTTGTCTGCGCGACAAAACGATGAACCGCGTGACATAGTTTATGCAGCAGGTTAAAAACAAAGAAGAGCCCACAAGAGAGGAAGCTGTACTTACCAAGGTCTTGCATGACCCACTTGTACATGTAGCCTTTGAGGTGAACCATGCCAATGGCCTCCTAAAGTGTAAAAACAAACATGCTGATACTTTTTGCATACAGATCCTTGCATACATCCATCCATCATCTATACTATCTATCATATGCAGGTTTTTTGGGGGCAGGCTGGTGCCTATTTCCAGTTTTCATCAGCGAAAGGCAGCGCACACTATGGACAGGTCGCCTGTCCATCACAGAGCAACACAGGACAAACAACCAGGTTATAGAAAGACCAATTAACCTAACAGTTGTGTTTTTGGACGTGGGAGGAACCTGAGTACCCTGAGGGGAGCCTATGTATGCAGGGAGAATATGCTAACTCTATGCAGAAAGACCCCAGGCCTGGATTCGAACCCGGGACCTTCTTATTACAAGTCAATAGTGCTGCCCACTGTGCCACTGTGCAACACTAATAGCCATTTTATCATACAGACAAACCCAAATTCTATGACCCCTCCCAAAACATCCCTCGCCCCACCTCAATAATCTTGCAAGCGCTTCACCTGTTGCATCACAGCGGGTCAAACAAGAAAGCTGCGACCGCTATCGAGCATTGTATTTTTTTTTTATGGACGTTTCAGAAGTGAACGACTTCTCCATGACTGACACCCTCTTTCAATATGGCGACTAAAAAGGAGCTTACTTTGTGCATAGACCCAACTTCACAGGTTTTCACGACACAAATGTGAGTAGACCGGCAGAAACTGAAAATGTATTGGCTAAACAAAACTGATGATTTTTTTTAATGAATCCATAGGGTCTATGGGAGAACAAAAATATATTCTTACTAATAAAAATTTAAAAATTGGTTAATTGCTGTGTTTAGAGCTCCATCTTACCTGCGTCTGCTGAGGAAAATTATCCACACAGCAGTCCACCGCAGTGTTGTGTTCAAGTTATTTGGTGTTAGTTTTCGACCTTCCAGCGTTTAATGTACGTATAACAAAAGCTCCACCATCTTCCACATGTTTCGTGTTTATACAAAATAGCTGATGGTAAACTAAACAGGACTTCTGGCTTTCTTTCTACTTTGGTTACCTCTGGCCACTTTTTCATAAAGACTAAAGTTGTGGAAGGCTACTAGTTTTCTCGGTTACCGATTCTCATCACCTGAGCTGTGAATCTCTGCAGCTCAACCAGAGCTGCCATGGGCCTTTTGGCTGCATCTCTGATTAACAAACCCTCTGAACTTGGCTGTATTTGCAGCAAGATTAAATTTCACACACACACACACACACGTGACATTTCACTGATCAGGTGACGTGCAGGCAGTTGTTGCACTGGATGTTATATAGGGGTATCTAAATAAAAACAGGCTGAATATAACACAAATCAAACTTTTCAGATTTTTATTTGGAAAAGTGTTATATTCCTTCCCCTTCATAATTACGCACTAGTTTGATTTGGTCTATTTTTATTATTTATGAGTTAAGCAATTATAATAAAACCAAATGTAAAAAGTTCAAAGGATATGAATACTTCAGGGGAGGAACTACCATGAATAATCTTAAAATAAGATAAGCCTAATTTCAGAGCTTGTTTCTATTTTCCCTGGGTGTTCCCTGTAAATGACATGTTTGTAGCTAAAGAGGAAAAGCACTCATTGTTCTTGGCTTTGCTCATGAATGTTGCCACAGCCCAGCAGATTCCTGAGCCTCCAACTGAAGGTTCACAGCACTGCATGTGAAAACGGTCACATACACACCCTGCCCTGCACTCCCTCTCAGTACGAGCTGCAGGCTAAGAAAATGTAAAGCAACTCACAGAAACATCCTTGAAGAGGTGAACCGGATCATATTCAATGTCGTTGGTGATGAAGAAGTCATTGGCGACAGCCAGGAGGGTCATCTCTGGGATGGAGAAGATGTCCATGAACTGCTTTACCTTTGGTCCCTGTGTACAGGAGGAAATTATTATTATTTTCATTGGAATAGCATAACAGTTTTAGTCAGTAAGAGGCCTCGTTGTAAGCAGAGTCAATGAGATTACGTCCACGCGAAAACTATTCTGGCTAGGTTCACTTGCAGGCTGGGTTAGGGGAAAGAGTTGCATGGAAGCAATTAAATTGTCTGCCCAGAAACTGATGCCAACTTGACCCAACATTTCACTCCCAATTGCTCCTAATTGGATGCACGTTGGCTTCATTTCCAAAATAAATCCTATGTTCAACAAATTCGTTCTGCTGTCCTAACTCTTTGTGACCAAGAGGGAATCAAATACGCAACAGTCTTAAATTTTGACAAAGAGTACTTTGGGTCAGCTTCTCTAAGATGGGAACACTGCTATCCAGCTGATTCTTCAAGCAAACGGGATAAACTAAGATCCTCAAACTAACCATTTGGTCTTATGTAATGCTGCAGTGTGCCGGATATCTGAGGAAATCACCAGATTACATTGCCACTTGTTTGGCAGTGGCCATGTGAGATTATTATTATTTTTCTGCAAAATGTACAGAATTGTGAGTGCAGCGCCAGACTAAGCCGATTACACTTGGAGGAAGAATCGAGAAAATCTAAAAGCAAACCAGAGGTTTTTTACAACTAAACTAATGTGGCTGATAAAACAATCCAACATATTTCTCTAAAAATAAAAAACTCCTTCTAACCTTTCCGTAGAATCCACTGTCCTGCGACAGCGGGACGTGGAAAGTCCCCCCATACAGATAAAGGACCTCATCATCCGACACTGGACTCAGACCCCTGAGGGCAGCAAAAAAAAATTTTCAAAAGATAATATTATCTAACAAAACACACAATGTTTTGCTTTCAGCAGCAGGGATGAAGATGAACAGAAATAAATCAATGCATCTTATTTAGATAGAGAAGATCAGCAGCTCTTACCGGTACACTGTTCCTGGCTCAATGTAATGGAAGGCATCAATTTTCATCAGAAGTCCCTGCAAAAGGGGAAGAAAGGTTGATTTTATCAAACCAACAAAAAATACATACAGGTATAGCTCCATATATTAAAATACTGTCAAAAAGTTATTTATTACGCAGCTAGGTTACACCCAGTAGATCAACACCGGCAGATGGCATGGTACACCAAACAATAATTGACTGATCTCCAATGTGCAACTTGTACTTTTCCATTCTTTCTCCAGTCTCTAAAAGCCCTTCTCCAAGTCCAAATTCTGGTCTGGAATGAGACCAAACAGCAGATTGAGGCACTGCTGCAGTAAATCTGGGATATTTGACATATCCTTGAATCTAGGATCATGATTTCCCAAACTTTTGACCACTGAGCAACAGTGAAGTGTATTTTCTTCTTAGTCCAACAAAGATCCCTGTCATGTTGTCTCTGGTTAAGGAGTGGAGTATTACAAGGAATGAAACAGCAGTAGCCCATTTCCCCCATATGTCTGCGTGTGGTCGTTCTCGAAGCACTTCTGTCATAGTCAAGAGTGCAGCAATTTAAAAAATATATATTTACTTTTACATTATACGATCAAAGTGCTTTATAAATAAAATTGGCTTTGTTTCCTAAGTTTTTCCTTCCCCTAAGCTTTACATTAATATAATTGGAGGCAGCACTTTGAACAGCCAGCTTCTTTAGCAATGACCTTTTGTGGCTTTACTCTTCTTATGGCGGAGGTCAGTGGCTTTCTGCTGGACAAGTCTTAAGACAGCAGTGTTCGCCACAACTGTTTAGGCCTTGAAAACGCAATAACACCGTAGTCAGTTTTAAAAGTTAATTTTCAATAAAACTTATGTAATACTGTATTTGTCGAGGAAATGTAAATCTGGATTTTCATTATGTTTGCAAGCAAAATTATCTAAATGAACAGAAATAAAAACTTTATTGTATCAATCTATGCCAAATGAATTTTATTACATGAGTTAGACTTTTCTGAATAGAATTACTGAGTAAAAAAAAAAAAATCACCTTTTGGATGTCATAGTGAAGGCCACGGACGGTAAAGTTGGGAATGTACTCATATTTGGCAATTTCCTCAGGGTACTGTAAAAAAACAAAACAAAAAACCAGAGACAAAGTGCATAAATTAACCAAACTTCAAAATCTGTTTTATTCATGTTTTCTTTCATGGTGGGTCTGGTTGCCTTGCAGAGTCAGGGTAAATCTGCCCTGCAAAATGTCTGCAGTTTTATTTCAATAAATATGGAATTAAAAATGCACCTTAAAGTGCTCAATCAGGAATCCTTTAGCTGTGTCGTAGATCAGCGTGTTGAGTGCGTTGGAGTACTGGGCCAAAGTGTAGTCATAGTCAAAGCCGTAGATGTCCACTTCCTCCAAGCTGACCTCGTTGTTGGCATAGATCACCGAGGAGTTAAGGCTTTTACACGCACCTGGAGGGATCAGGTCTGAGCAGATAGCGACAGATGGGAAACACTGTTCAGTTCAAATAAGGATGCATCATTTCAGACGAGACAACACTGACTCAAGTAAAGAGGGAAACCTAGCAATGTTATTATGAGGGAAAGACTAGGATGTTAGCTCTACAGAGGCTGCTGATTCTGCACTTCTGCAGAGAGAGAAGAAGTTAACTCGCCTGCTGCTGTTTTCATTTCAGTGGGGGGCTGGCAAGCTTGGAGATTACGTAACCCGCGGTTCTCACATGTCAACTGACTCTTGACCAAACCAATTCAACCCAAAAAGAACATTCTGTGCACTGAAATTTTTGCGGTTGAAAGCCACTCCTGAGTGGTAGCACAGCGTATCTTGTAACGCAGGTTACTTCTGCTTTATCTGCTTCCTGGCCAGTGTGTTTAAAAGCTGCGACACGGGGAAACCACTTCAACTGTTTACATTCTGTTTCACCGTCAGACAGTAATACCCAGACTGATGCTGAATCATCCGTGATCTATATGGGAAAGTGGGCCATGACCTTCTCGCCTGGGACAGTTCGATGAGCGCCGCAGCTGGGCAGCAGGCATGCGTTTAGCAACCGTCTGGCCGGCCGCCCTGCAGCTGAAAGATACTTTTTTTCACGTAAAAAGCACCCATTCCTCATAAGATAAACATCTGCAAAATTGCAATAATGAAGGAAATGCATGACTGACTTTCATGTTGAAAATCTGAAGCAGAAGTCGGTAACTGAGATAAAAAAAAATAAAAAAAATTGTACGTCAACATTCAGAAGAGAAAAAAAAGGCACCGTACCAAGACAGGAAAAACACAATGTACCCGGCAGTGTTCTGGTACTGTAAGTACTTCCCTGCGCCACTGTAAACAATATTACTGGCATTTTACATTTAGTTCACAGACTATCTAAAATCATGCTAGAATTTGTGAAAGCAGAATTAACAAAGTATTGAAGAAGCATGGTGGAGTTCCTCACATTTGCTATTAGATATACTTGCATGAGCTTTTGAGTTTTCCCATTATGGAGCAGTTTTGTTTATTTCCAAGTGTTGCTGCATTGGACTTCTCCTTGCTCCTTGTTTGCAGAGCTGCTAACAGTTGGGGTTAAGCCAATGTAAACAACCCCGTAAGGCAAATGCATTGCACAAGTTTTAAATTATACATATTATGAAGCTAATGTGGCAATTTAGAATTAATGAGTAGATTTTTTTTTTAAACCACATCTTTGCCACATAGTTCCTTGCTGGTTTCTGTGAGAGCAGAAATTGATTAAGGTAGAAGCATTTTAGGTGTATAAAGCCTTAAGATATAAGCTTTGCCGTTTCTTTTAAGCTGCACCTTTCTAAAAGGGACAATCAAAGAGTCCAGAATTAGGGACAAAATATTTAAAATTAGATTTAAAAAAAATAATGACAAATTGATCCTGGGTGCAGCTGTTCCAGTCCGTCCCTTGTTCCGGTCAACAGACACGAACCGTAATAGGTGATGCTCCTCTAATTTCAATCTCACAGTTCTACGTATTTTTCTAGATCCAAAATATAGCTGATACGTGGAACCGTGTCTGACTCAAGAAGTTAAAGTGCAGGAGCCCTTTTACAGCTAGCTGGCCGGCACTGCTCAGCATCACACTTTGGGTCAATGGTCAATGCTCCATGTGGCCAGAGAAAACTTACTAATTCTTATATCCCAATAAAAGACGTTTTTTATTCTTGACACCAACCAGCTTATGCCTACCAGCTATGGATGCACCAATCAAGCTTTTCCTGACCTAGAACGATGATTTCTTTGCAGTTTGTAATGTAATTTTGTTTTCCTACAGTGTTTAACACATACTATATCTAGAAGGTAGCCAATATGAACCCAACAGAAAACTGAAAGGACAACAATTTGATTCAAACATACACATTAATACTGGTGTTGGGTATCTGGGCCGATTTCGTTCTTATGTACTGTATCTCGATGAACAGATAGCTAAAATGTGGAAACTCTGCGATGGTTTCACATAATTTATTTATTTATTTTTACTTTTTTTGTGGTTATTTTCATAATTTTTTTCTTAAATAATTTTTTTGGCTGGTAGAAGTACTGGTATTGGTACTCAGTATCGGCAAATACTCAAATCCAAGCATCGGTATCATATCGGTTTGAAAAATGTAGTATTTTTGCATCCTTAATTAATACAAATGTTCACCAAGGTATGCAAACAGTAAACAAAGAATTTCATAGTACAAGAAGGCTAAGACACACAACAATGAATACTTTGAAACTCGAATGTATGCATCAATGCATTTTGCCTCAACTTTGATCTTTATTTACTAAACTAGAAAGTAATGCATTAAATTAGAGTCAATTGCTATGCCCTGCAGAGTGCAAGCTTGTAAGGTTCGTTTGAGTCACGGATTAAAGACACACACAAAAAATCTTTTTGCAGATATTAGTCCGCCAAGCCTTGTTGCCAGGTTACTAAAATTCTAATAATTCCCTTTGTAACGTTAATTGGTGACTAGTGGTGAAACTCTTGCACAAATGCTGATGAACTAGAACAAAGAGGGGGTATTTTAGTTAAGCTGTGTTGCCTGATGGTAGTTGGAAATAATGCTGACTCGTTGTAAACAAGTGCAGCTCAAAACGCGTTGAGCGCAGAGAGAACAGTAGCATTCATGAATGTGCAATCTGCAAGATGAGGATGGTAGGAAAGGAAATCCTCAAACGAACAAAATGTCCTCGTTGGCAACAGATAAACATCTTCGATTGCTTGATGACGTGGGGGTGCAGTGGGGGGGTCCCTGCTTTCCTTGGGGTGAAGCGGGATAGTTGGGAGGGGGCTGCTAGGACAAAGGGGGATCCTGTTGCTTACCGTAAACCAGCCGTTTCAGATCATTGTAGCGACTCCACAGGAGCGACGTCTGGTCCATGGGGGCAGCGTTGGAGGTGAACGAGCGTCTCCTCACGCCGCTCGCCCCCGGAGCTCCCACGGACTCCTTCAGCCTCTTCTTGTCCCCGTTCCCGCATTTGTGCGGCGGCTCGCTGGATGACGGCGCTTCTCCGCCGCTGGGCCTGTCCGTGTCCGAGCTGCAACTTTGCCCCTTGTTTTTTTCCACATGCTTTGCGCCCCCGAACACCCTGCACGACGTTGAGAGTTTGTTCACCCGTGGGGATCGGGCAAGAGGAGGGGTCCTGTTGCCTCTGGCCCACAGTGTCCGTGTAAGCACGGTGCCCACGGTCTTGAAAGACATTTTTGCACAGAGATATATATGTAAACACGCCTCGCTGCTGTCTCCGCTACTGAAGCATTGAAGTGGCAGCAGCATGAAAACAAACCTCGCTTTCAGTGGCCACGCCCACTCACCCCCCTCCCGTGCCCCACTGTTGGAGGGGAGGGTCTCTTATCGCTGTTCCTATCCAAACACTGACATCATTCACCACTGTGGACCATGTTATCTTTATTTAAATGTGAAAACAGCTGTTTAGGGTATCTTAATGTATTCAGGAAATGCCTTGATTAACATGTCAGCACAAGGCTTCCTCTTTTAACAAAAGTAGAGCCCTATAGTCTGTCACTTAAGATTTATTAATTTAGCTAACAACAAACTCAAATATGGAGGAACATCTCTGCCAAAATTGACAATGAATAAACAAATGTGTAATAAAAAATACATATTTAAATAAAATAAAAGTTTAAATAAACAAATGTGGAAATATGTTTCTTGTTCTTCCATGTATTCCCACATTTATTTTTTTAGTTATTTTTTTACTCATTTGTTTTATATTGCATTGAACCATCTATTTATTCATTACCATATTTATTTATTTAGTTTTATATTTATTTATTTACAAATGTATTTTCAAGCTGATTTATTTTTTATTTCTATATTTAATGTTCTCTATTTATTTATATATTTACAAATTTATTTTACATTTTGTTTATTTGTTTTCATATTCCCACATTGATTTATTTTTCATATATGTATTTTTTAACAAATGTGTCTCCTCGCCTATTTATTTATTTATTTATATCCACATTTATTTATTTATTGTCCGTTTTGGCAGATATGGTCCTCCATACTCAAAAAGATTAAATAAACCCATTAAAGAAATGTAATACTTTTCCACTTTTTTCATACATTCTACAAAATGTTTGCATAGTGCAAAATTAAACTGAAATCGATATAGACATCACACCTTAAACACCCCAGAGATAATGAAAGCACATATGAGAGAAATAAATAAATTATATAATCATTTCCACAGAAGCGAAAAAAGTAAGCTAAGTGATCAAAACTCTTGACATGAAGCAAATACTGTGATGTATAGGTTTTCTGAAATGTTATTTGTAAATCTGCACACACTCCTACGTCTATAGTTGTCCTTAGATTTGAACAATTTCATAGACATGTATCTATTAATTTTCAATATCATTGTAGAGATAACCACATTTTATTTTATTTCACTGACTTTAACAGAGCCCTCAGCAGGAGATGATAGATAAACAAACATAAAAAATTAATACCATAACGACCTACAGCCAACATTTTAAGGTGCCAAGTTAATGAGAGAGCATGAAGGTGCTGTAAATATAACACTTCTATATTGTGACACAAAAAATCTGAAAGTATAAAAAAATAAACGAAAGATAAATAAATAAAAAAGAATCACTCTCAGGTTAAAGTGCCGCTATGGTAGTGCTAAGGCATTTTCCAAAGTGCTTTTTAATGCATGTTAGATATATTTGCTGTCTAAACAGCTAAAAAAGATCCTTAACCCTTGTGAATACTGGGGGTCCATTGTTAAGGGGTTTAGGTCAAAGCATTAGAATGGCCCATTCCAAGCTGAGAACTAAATCTAATTAAGACTGTGTGGCATGACTTGAAAACTGACATTCACAGATGTTCTCCATCCTTTACTGGCGTTGAGCTATTCTGGAAAGAAGAATGGGCAACTATTGAATTGTCTAGATGTGCAAAGCTGGTAGATGCATGAACTAAAAGATGTGTATCTTTAATTAAAGTGAGAGGTTTTGTAATCTAAAGCGTTGAAAAAAATAGCTGTCAAATCTTTACTGACTGGTTTAAAACCTTAATTTGAAGATGCTAAAAAAAAACTTTTCATTGCAACATACAGTCCAGATGTAATCTTAACATGACAGAACGAGAAAAAAAAGAGTTGTGAATACTAGATAAGTTCACCAATAAATAATCACATGAATAAGAAGCCCCCTAAACCCATGCAGTTGGTACGAGGCAGATTAACTCTAACTAAAACAAAACCAGTGTGGGATAGAATCTCCCACCCCATGAACAAAGCTGTTGCAGAACTGGAAAACTCCTTTGGTGACAGATTGTTGTATCCTAGGTACACAAAGGAGTGTTATCACAGATCCATCCTCACAGCAGCTGGAGGACTTTATAACCATCAATGCTCTCAACAAACGTAACAAGTTGTTTACATCCCTGCTGTTGTTTGTAAAAAAAAAAATTCCAAATAATCTGTTGTTGTTTTATGCACAAATATGCATGCACATTTGTACATTTTTAAATTACTTTATATGAAATCTTCCACTAAAGTTGTAAGATAAATGTGAAAATAGCTCCTAACAGCCGATTCCAGTTTCCAGAGGAACAAAGCACATATACTCTGGGTCATTGTGCTCCTCTGAGCTGAAGGCTGAGAATAGAACGGAAACACAAAAAGTCAGGGCAGAAATTCACAGACAGAACTGTAGTTTTCCAGGAACAACCATGCATAAAAAGTCAGCAAATCTGGATTCAGTTATTTGTGAAATCCTGCTTTATATTGGTAATTTTCCACTTACTCCCAAGTATACATTTTATTTGTAAAAGGTTTCTCGTCATGTATGTCTGATTTTCTTCCACTTGATTAAATCTCCTATTTAGAGCAACAGTATGTCCTTTGTAGTCATCTACTCAGTATGAGACATGTGACAGAGCTCTTGCCTATAACATACTGAGAACTTTGTCTTATGAACCAAGGTTAAAAAGTCCCAGGGGGTAAAACAAATGTAAAGAAATAACAGCATATATAGTGCAGAGGTATGAGATGGGGTTCTTTTCTGTGTTTCCAGCATGAAATCAGTTTCTAATATTTGTTTCTGACTTTATTCAAGGCTCTTAAGACTCCCAGCATGAGCCAGGGCTTAGTTCAAACACTGTGGTTAGGATGAATGATCTGTTTCTCCTTTTTATTACAACAGAAAACCACCACAGCTGTTTACAGCTTTGAGACTTGACACGTTTAGTTTTTATGGACTTCAGAATGTTTTCAGAATTTTGTGTTCCTGAAGGGAGTGGTCAGAGGCAATCTGTTTGGCTTGGCTCAACTAGGACCCTGGAGGCGTGGGGCTTGTGTTGCAATGGCAGGCCGCAGCCAATCAAACTGACTGCAGTCTGTTGCTGTGTGCAGGAAAACGTAGGGAAGAGAAGAGGAGAGTGTGAGCGTTCTTGTGGGGGTGGGGATAATGGTTTTTAAGTTGGTGCTAAAGTTCCCAAAACCGGATTCTTGTTTTGGTCACTGAGGAAAAAAAAGACAGTGTTGGTTGGCAGCGTCTTTTGACCTAGTTTTTTTGGAAAAGGGCAGGTCAAATAGGACAGATTTTTAAGTCATGTGATTTCAGAGGGAACGGGGGATGGGGATGACAGATGCAGCTTTGTTGTATGGTTACATGTGGCGTCTCTCCAATAAGTTGTTCAGAGACTACAGTTAAGCTCAGGGCGAAGGCAGAGCCGGATAGTCTACTCCTGCTGCTCCTGCCTGTTGTCCCTCTCAAATGAGGAGAAAGTGAGAGAGAAACGAGTTCAGTGTGAGTCACTATGATCTCCAGAAGCCTAGAAAAGAAAGGCAAAGGTCTCGGAAAGAGACTCTTTGTTACTCAGTCAAGACATTCCTGATGTTTGATGGTTAACTGGTAATGACAGAATCATTTTTGAAGTATCTAAGCTGTTTTTATGTTTTAGAACTTTTCAAACAGAAGCTGAGAATTATTTGCAGTGGTTTGGTGCTTCTCTCACTGCGTGGCCAAACCTGTAATTTCTTCAAGGGCCAGCCCCCAGTTGTGAAGCTCTAAGCTCTGAACACAGCCTTGTCGCAATTTAATTTCATCTCATGGATTAGGGTAAAACACAGTCCTGGACAGAAGTAAACATTGAAAATTGCAGCATCTGCACTCATGTTAGAACAGTTAAGGCACACAAGGCGACCAAACCCTATTGACATGATCAGGAGCAACATGGGGCCAGTTCTATGAAAAAGTTTTAAAAATAAAATACAACAAAAAGAGAATTATGGTTATAAAATTTCATCTAATAAACTGTTCAAATAAAGTTTCTGTAAAAATGTTCTTACAATAAGAAAAAACAACTGCAGTTTACTGCTGCTTCTGAAAATACTAATCGGAATTGCAAGGCAAAAAAGAAAGATCAAAGAATCAAATAGTTTAAATTTCTGCATCTTCTTTGACTGTTTCTTGGGTAATTAGTGCCTTGCAAGAATAATTTGATCCATTAGTTGTTTTGTTGTTGTTGTTTATGTTGTCGTTGTTTTACATTTTGTCACATAGTGTGACGAAATGCAAAAAAAGAAGAAAAAAAGACCAACAATCATGTCAACCACAAACTTTTAATGTATATTTTATGTGAAGGCGGACACAAAGTAGGTCACTGTGATGAAGTGGAAAAAAAGGTTCTTACAAAATTCTTAGATTGTTTATAGATAGATAGGAAAAATGTGTCATGCATTTTACTCTAATACTTCTGGATATAATTTGAGGCTACACAATCAATTAAGGTAAGGGTATGGCACAAGTTTAAATACAAGATTTAAACAAGGCTGAAATGACTTCTCAGGCAAGCAGAGCACTGATCAGAGGACAGTTCAGGGAGGAGAATCTGTCAGCAGGAGAACAGCTGGTCATGCAGTGACCAAATTTGGGGTTAAAGGAAGATTGACAAGAGGAAAGACATTATTGCTCTGAGAAATCATTTTTTGCTTTTTGCCAAAAGCTACTCAGGCAAAATACTAGACATGTGGGAAAAGTGATCTGATCAGATGAAACAAAAACAGAAATCTTAGAGTTGCATGCAAAACACTATGGGGATTCTAACTCACGCATATCTACTTCCAGCCCATGAGTCTCCTGTTGTCAAAAACAAATAAATGAGAGTCAATGGAGCAATAAATTATTTTCTGATCCTGTTTGAAATGTGCCACAGCTTCAACATATGACGCCTGTGAATTTTAAAGTCACATTTTGATGCAAAGAACACTTATTTTCCATAGGTGGCAAAAGTTTCTTTAGTTTTTGTCTGAAAACACATACTGGACTACAGCTGAATAATAAGCGGAAAAATGGCCATGAGTTTAGCAAACTTTGCTTCCTTCTTCCAAGACAAAGGAAGAAGCATTAAACTGTGAGAAAACCGGAATAATTCTTACCATGAGGAAAGTGGCAGCTATGCTGGGGGGAGAAATAGTCGGTCGAGTGAAAACCAGCCGATGGGAGAAGCTCTACAAGGTCTTGAGAGTATTTCAAGAGGTAGCTGGTGTACAAGCAAATAAATCACTAGTCACATGACAAAACACAGATGAAATTCACATCATTGGTGATCATTTAAATTGAGGTAAAACATATGGGTAATCCAGGACATAAGAGAGCTATTATCCTTCAACTTTTAGATACATCCCTGTTCCAACACACCAGAATCAAATGTCTGAATTCCCTCCTCAGTATTTCATTCTGCTGTACTCAGGCCTGGAAACAATCAATTTATTTGATCTCAGTCTGTCGACTCATTATTAAAAAAACACAAATCATTTATTCTGATCATGTCTTCAGAAAATAATATGTTTACAAAAGTGCTATTTGCATCACCTAATGTCCACAAAAATGAATACATTTCTGACAGAAACAATTTTTTTAAATTTGAAAATAGTGGTCTCTTAAACAAATTTTGTAAAGCATTTAGTGGATTTACCAGCAAAAAGTACATTTCAAGAATAACCAGCTTTGAGGGCTTTATGTTTATTCAGGGTGAAAGTAAGGTTACTATTTAGTATTCATTAAACAGCTTGGGGCTTAAATAGCACACTTATGAACATTAATTTGAGGAAGGCCTTATGGTTAAAGAAGTTTAAAAGGTAAAATGCAAATATAGGAGCAAACCAATTTAAAACACCATCATTTTGATTTGTGACTGTTTTTTGTAGCTTCTAATTAACAGTTAAAACTTGCTGGAATAAATAATAAAACATATAACGACTACAACTTTTTTTAAGTTTGATAGATTAGAAATATTTCAGTCTAAAAATTCAATCTTTATAAAATTATCTGCAATGTGAAAAGTGCAAGTACTGATTAATCAAAAAGAATCACTATGCCTACAGAGAAATTACATTCTGATTTATGCAATCAATCTTTTCACACATCTCCAAGATTTTATCAAGTCCTGTTTGCACACAAAATCCTGATAGTCTTCTTCAGTTTTCTGCAAATTCTTTTTAAATTTGCCACTTCTCTGTTAAGGAGTTGCTCAGACTTGTTCTGCTCAAAACAAGCTCCAACGAAAAACATACCCATCTTGGAAGTTATGTAAGATCACATTTGATGGAAATAATCCACATCGGATTAAGCATCTTTATCTTCAAGAATGTTTGGGGAATTTTATTTTTGGCTCTAACCTTTAGCTCTTTTAGGGCAGAGATTATTGCTTCCGTGATACTTAAAAAATAAATAAATGGGGCTTTGGATTTTTATGTTGCTGGTGCTTTTGTTTTCACTGATGTG
This sequence comes from Apricaphanius iberus, assembly GCA_028564705.1. NCBI lineage: Eukaryota > Metazoa > Chordata > Actinopteri > Cyprinodontiformes > Aphaniidae > Apricaphanius > Apricaphanius iberus. Next base: position 2,454,727 of record JAPXFQ010000494.1, on the reverse strand, counting down.
AACCCTCTGTTATAAATCAACTATAATACATCAGCAATTACACAGCCTGTTGGGTTGCTGCAGCCTAAAGAAAAGGCTTGTTCATTAAAGGTTTTTACATCAGTGTGTGTAATGTGAAACTTCTGCTTTATGTAGACTTCACAGTTATGCAATAATAGCAAAGCATCTGAACAAGTAGTTGATAAAGTGCTAAAGGAAAAAGTTAGGGCATTTGTGTTTAGGGAAAAATAAGTTTAATAAATTTCTTCCAGATTTGTAAAAATAAAAACATATGTTTCTAACTACAATAGAGAGTTTAGAGAGAACATTTAACCTAGCATATTTTGGGACGGGGTGGATGTTGGAGTACCTGGAGGGAACCCACACACGCACAGGGAGACAGTCAGAAAGATCCTAGGCCGGGATTCAAAGACCATTATTATGAATTGTGTAGTGAACCCTACCCTAAAACTGGATATTCATCTAAAGACAGTGGTAGAATTAAAGTCCTGTGTAAAAAAAACTTTGAGACATTAACAACCATCAGTATCGATTACTGTAATGTGTTTCTTGTTGGAATAAACCAGGCTTCTAATGCTCTCTACAAACTAGTGGAAAATACTGTCTAGTGCACTGGTACAAACAAGTTAGAGCACATTTATCCAACTTTGGATATCTTTTTCTGGTTTTATAGTTTATTTAGGAATGAATAAAATTATTTTTCTCTTTAAATCTCTTAGTAGTCTCACTCCATTTTAACTTTCTGATGTGCTTCACCCATACCGTGTTGCCCTCCAAAGGGAGGCAAACAAAAGGTCTTCTAATCAGATGATCAAATACATGTTAGACCGGCTCCTCTACTTACCTATATTTAAGTCTTGCTTAGAACATGTTCTTTGGATTTTGACTAGATAAGATGTTAACTGTGACCAGTTTCATTTAGTATTAGTTTTGTTTTTCTTTTCTTACAATCTTTTCAAAAGACTGTGTGAAAACAGGAAGTGCACTTTTTGCACAATGTAGATGGTAAGATTTCTATTTACAGGTTAGTGGTTGGAAAATCCATCTGCGAGACCCGTGCCGATTAGTTCCTGAATTAGGCATGAGGGTGCACAAGCAGAATGGAGTAGGGTAAGCATTTAATGCCCTTCTTAAAGAAAGATCTCGTTTCACAGACATGTTTCTACAGCAACCCAGAAGGGACTAAAAAAACAAAAACACACTAAGAAGAGCCTTCTGCATTGTTTACAAATACGAACCAATTTATATATTTACCTCTGGATGTGGAGAAACATTTAAAACAAAAAAAATTTATCATAGTTTTACACTGAAAATAACGTTCAAATTTAAGTTTGAGTATTTACTAAGTGGGAGAAAATATTTCTTAGAAATTTTGGGTTTGATCAAAATGACATGTGGGACAATTATATCTAAACCATAGTCTTCTCTAACATTTCACATTGCTGGAATACTGAAAGATTATTTAGCTTTTCTCTTTTTACAATGTCACTAAATCGCGTGGGTTCTGAGAAACTTGAGCGATTCCACTGTTGATTTGGTCATTACTTTTGGATCTTTGTCCTGTTGAAAGACCCAGAGATTACCTACTTTGTTTTCTAGCAGGACATCACAATTTTATCTATTTCAAAGTGTCTTTATGCCATGTATGCTAACGTTTTACAGGCCTTTTTAAAGACAAACGGGTTCACAACACTTTTGTTGCATATTTATTTTGTGTAAAACCCACCTGTTTTTTTCTGAAAAAACTCAATCTTAGTTTCACCTGACCAAAGCACACATTTCTATTTTAAGTCAGAGTATTTATCAAACTGTATTCTTATGTTGGTAATGATAGGATAGATGAGCCTTTTAGGTGAACTTGTTGAACTAGGATGCCACTTTGCCATTTTTAACTCCCTTACTAAACTCCTCTCTGTGCATGCTGCCAAGACAAATGTAAGTCCTAGGTCTGTCTTTAATTGCATGTTTTCTCAATATTGTATTTTCCTGCATTTCTCTTTGAAACTAGCTTACTTAAATAAAAGCTGAATTTATTATAAAGCCCTTTTGAACATCCTTACCAAGGGATGCCAACAAGTTTGTACAGATTTTAATGTGTCAGACTAACAACTTAATGGGTTTTAGTAAGTTACTGGAATTATAACTGTGAGTTGGTAGCCATTTTAAATGAAGTAGCTCTACTAAGAAGCCTCATAAGGACTGGAGATGCCCAGATTTTCAAAACAAACAAAAATGCTTATTAAAATGAGCAGCACATATTCTTTGCAGTTTTCGTGAGTTTATCTTTAGCTGCAATGTTAAAACTACCTGAAGTGAGTAATTTTACTTTATTACAGTCTGAAGTTATTTTTCTAGGATAGTCATTTGCTTAGTTTTTTTTTATTTTTATGTCTGAATACCAAATATAAACTCCCAAAAAACCTTGTACAGAGTTGGCTTTTTATTCTTCTGGAGGTCAACAAAGGTCAACTTGCATACACAAAAAGTTTAGGACCATCAGACACATCATTTTGAGTGTTTGACATCTAGATTTACACAAAATGCAAACCACTTAAATACAGTTAAAATATACAATAATGGTCAATAAGTTATACACAGGATAAATTAGATAAATTGAGATATGGATCAATTTACAGCCTTCTATGCAACTCGACATTATGTTAAAAGGATTTTCACTTTTTAGTCAAAACTTTAACCAAAGTCAGTCGCTCGATCTCTGGCAGGTAAAAACTTAAAACTTCTTCATTTTTCCATGATTTTCATTCAGTAGCAATTTTCCATAAACTCAGCAGGTAACATCTCAGGGCATGCTAGAGTGCAAAATTATTTTTTTATCTTCCTAAATCTAAAAAGCAAAAACATTTTAACAAAATTAGATAACAAAAACTACAGTGTTAGAATAATGTGGAGAAAACAAAAAGACAAGACCAAAACCAAAGGCACCGAAAGGAGAAAAATAACAAAACTGCAGGATGATGACAGCAAGTGATCAGTGTATTGACATTAGAAAACAGGCTTCCTCATTAAAAATCCTAATAGCTGCTTCTATCTATACGTGGACAGTTGTACAATTGTCAAGGAAGATGGTCACATCAGAACAATAAAACTGTCTTGGATCACAGAAATGCCCCAACAATAAATTCCTTTATCGTAGAATCATGCACATTTATTGTTCCACCTTTAGAGCCTATCCAAGTCGTCCCATTATGTATTAATAGATTTGAGGTTTTCAGGGGAATCTACGTTCAACGAGCAACAACTTTACAAAAAGCAAGAGGAACTGTGGACTCGAGCAGCAACTTTATTGTGATAACTATTGGTTTACTCTGATAGCACAGTAAAGCACAGAGATACATATTTTGAAATGAATAATGTGAAATTTGTTGAATAGCTGTGGCGGAGCATAAAGAACAGAAACCAACTGAATCGCTGTGTTGAAGACCAATTAAGGAAAAACAAGGAAATATTAAGTAACTTGATCTCCTTCAACCTGTCAAAACATACAGGTGCATCCCAATAAAGTACATAAATGAAAAGTTATTCTCAGAAAATAATTTCAAAAGGCAAAACTCTACAGATTTATTACACAGTGATAAATTCTAGTCTTTCTAGTATTTCTTTTAATTTATATAATTGTGGCTTACAGCTAAGGAGAATCCAAATCATGTTTCTCAGAAAATGTTATTAAAAAAAACTAGTTAAGGCTACAGTTGTCAAGCATATAGTGATAAAGACCTTCCACAATGAGGGTAAATGTATTTTCAAAAGCAGCTGTCTGAACAGAGTTGTCTTAAAGCATATTCATTAAAAGTTAGGTGGAGGGAGAAAGTGTCAAAGCCAAGTTGGCACTTGCCCACACTACCAATATCTGGTTTAACAATAGCATAGTTCTGCATGATTTGCCAGCATGCTGGCCTGACCTAATTCCCTATAAATAAATAAAAAATAAAAAAGGGGGAATTATCCAGAGGAAGATAACTGCCACCAGATTAGAGACTTCCTGAACACCTCAAAAGAGCCACAGGTTATCAAACTTCATGCATTCATACACTAATTTCTGCACATGGATATATGTTCTAGCACGTAATTTTCTGAGAAACAGTTTCAAATTTCTCTTAGCTGCAGGCAATAATTATGAAAAGTAAATGTTCACCTTTTAAAAGATATTCGATTTCAGTGGAATACTCTATCTTGAGTGTGATGCTTACAGAATTTAACTCCCAAAAGCTACTTGTTGTTTAGGATGCTAAATGACGTCTGCAACAAAGCTTTGGCCAGACAGCGTTTAACACAAAGTCTGTTTTGGATGAATCCACCTCGAACAGCAGCAGGATACAGGCACCGCGCTGGCTTGGTCTGCATAGTTTGTAAAGAAAGACCTCTGCTGAAGATTTCTCAAACTGAATATTCATAGCTTTGACCTGAGGTGGTGAACTTATGGCTGATCTATTTCCACATAAAACAACCATGTTTACTGACCTCTAGTTAAAGGGTGTAGCTGACAGGCAAGGAAAGTCGGAGGGTAAAAACGGACAGCTAGTGTGTCTGCACTGCAAGTATGAGGACGGGTTTTAACTACAACAGCAAGCTCCGCTTCGATCTATAAGTAAATATCCGCTGCTCTTTAAGAGAAACGATCAGGGAGAGCTATTCTGGACGAGCTAATGGCTCGTCAATGCAAAAGAACGGCAGACAGGCTGGAACGGGTTGCCAGATTGAAGGCAAGAGGGTGTGAAGACGTTAACGCCTCCAGAGAACAGATCGCAGCCTTGACTCTGAGTCAGAGGATAGTAAATATTGTACAAGAAAGGTTCCGTTTATGGAATAAATACTGTCACTGGCTCACCACAATATACAGCGTTAAGGACAAAACAGACACAGTCAATGAGAGAGAGCAAGAGAGACACAAAATGAGCAGCAGGTTAGTCTCCTTAGCCTCCTCCAGGATGCATGCAGGTTTCTCCACTCCGAGAAGAGAACACAAAGAGGCCGGGATGAAAGTTTTTTTTTTCTTTTCCAGTTTATTTTTTCAATTTTTTTTTTGTTTGCTCCATGGTTCTGGTGGGTAGAGAGGGAATAATGCAGCGCCATATCTGGGATGGACAGGATGTCTCAGGTCAGGGAGGGAGGAGGAAGCTGGAGGGGGGAGGAGTGAGTCACAAGATGAAGACTGGTCCTTATGGAGTAGAGGGGTTTTGGAGTGATGAGAGTGTTTCAGCGCTACAGAAACAGGGGGAGACAGAGACAAAACAAAAACATTAAGTTTAACTTAATCAGGAAAAAAAAAAAGAACTTGATAATATGAGAGTGAATGATAATGATAAGCAGATCTACAGATGTTGCAAAATCATTCATACCCCTTTAACAGTTTGGTTACAACCACAAACTTTCATGTATTTTATTAGGAATTTCCATGAAAAACATTAGCAAAACATAAAAGAAAATAGTCTTGCATTTGTAGTCAGACCCTTTTTTTCTGATACCACTATATAAAAAACTACTTCCTTTATAAAATCAATTAGCAAACAAAGCACCTGTGTACAATTTAGTATCAATAAAACTCCCACAAAGCCGTTCTGTGAAGGGTTCGGGGTTTGTAGGAGAACATCCGTAAAAAAATACAAAAATGCATCAGGTCAGCTATAAATCTCTGGATAAGTTTAAAGTATAAAGTTATTAAACAATATATCAAGATTTGAGCATCTTAGAGAACTGTGTGTGACAACTGAAAAATCTACCAAGACATTTCCACCCAGGCCAGGTAAGGTGGAAATGATGAGAAATGTCCCATTTTTTCTCAGAGCTTTCCTTCAACAACCACAAGCAGAGATGGGTAAAGTGGCAAAGTACTCAAATAATAGTAGCACTACTTCAACACATTTTTACTCAAGTAAAAACTAGTAATCCAAATAATCACTTAAGAGTAGGGGTGTCACGATCTCGATTTTGTATCAAAATAGAACGAAATTACGTTACTACCTTGTACATTGAAATCCAAAAGAGGATCGCGATCACCTCCTGCCATGTCCCACTCGGGACTCTGTAGCAACATTTAGCAGACTACCGTCCCATCAAAAGGAACCACACATTGCTTTTTTGCCTAATAAGTAACTCTCACCAGTTCCCATAAAACTCACAATTTACCTGGTTGCATTTTAAGTGCCTGTGTCACATCCCACGTCTACAGAGCACATTAGCTGACGCTAGCAAGTAGCTATTGGCTAAGCTAAAGCTCGACCACGGTTAGGATAGATGAGGCAGCAGGAGCAGAACTAAAGCCGCTCATTCTACTCTCAACTATAACTATAAAGAGTCACTAGATGGCAGCCACCCTCTGTTACTAATAATTTCTGTTATTTAAACAATACTGCTACACATTTATTGTAAATAAATTATTTCAATTTGAACATTAATGCCTAATGTGTTACATTACACAACAATAATAAAAACTGCATTAATTTTGTCCTTTAAAATAAGATTTACTGTAAAAATGTAATGAATAAAACCAATGATCTCAGACGAGTCTAAAAATGACATATGGCTCCGTACTGTGAAAGAAAAAAAATAATTTAGAATAGATTCAAATCGTGACCTTAAAATTGAAAATCAAATTGAGGATTTGTAGAATCGTCACACCACTACTCAAGAGTAAAAAAGATATTACTTAAAATGCAACTCAAGTATTTATTACATTTGAAAAATTATGTAACATCCAAAAATATGGAGTTATTTGCAAAATTTAAAGTCTTAAATAAATAAAAATACATATCTACAAAATTAAAAATTCAAGTAGAAGGAACATTTTCCCCAATGAAAAATTTTCTCTTTTTGTTTTCTAAGTAAAACTAAGTCAAAACAAGCTTGTTTGTAGTCAGAAATCTTAAGTGAGAGAAGCAATACTTCATAAAAATATTACTCAAGTAAAAATACAGTGTAGTAAACCACCCCTAAAAGTACTTTTCTTTTTCAAGGGCACTAAGAAAATGTAACTAGTTAATAAGCACCTCTGAGCAGAAGCCATGTAGGAGACTAATGAAATTACAGAGAAATGGATAGAAATTAAAGTAAATGGAGGAAAACAACCACAGCACATCACTCTAAAAGTAAAATAAAAAGTTCCTTGTAAAGCACGGTGATGGCGGTATAATTTTGTAGGATGCTTTTCCTTATCAAAGACAGCTGGTCAGGGTTTATGTTAAGAAGAACAGAGCTAAATACGGTCATCTGGGACTTTTGGTAGCGGTTACCTTTCCAGGAGAAACACACCCTGGACATAGAGCCAGAGACTTAAGGTCTGAAGCTCTTCATCTAGTCTGACACAGAGATTGAGCTATTTCACAAGTAAGAATGGGCAAGAGTTTCAGTCAAAATTAGGCAGCAAATGTTAAAAACAACAAATTTACTCTAAAATCATTACCTACCTTGTCTTGGTTTAACACACAGAGTCCCAAGTTAATACGTTGAAGTTTGTGGTTGTAACGTCACAAAATCCCAAAAAAATATTCAAGTAGTATGAATGCTTTCACAAGTCACTGTGTAAGCCATGCAACAATCAGGATTAAACCAAAGTTAGGTTAATTCATTACACCGAATTATCTCCACATCTAAAAGTTTTGAGAACACACGAAAGGTTAAAAAAAAATAAGAAGAAAGAAACAGCTTATTTAATATCTATAATATATAACACTTGCTATTCATGGGCCTGCTACTTTTTCTTGCGAGAGGATTTTGAGTGAGAGCTCCGGGCCCTGGAAGGTGCAGCCTGACTTTTATTACCACAGTTCCTATTGGCAGCACTGTGTGACTCCTCTGCAGTTCTATTTATGGAGGCGGAAGCTCTACCTCTACACTCTCCCGCCATCCTGGGCTTCCCAGCTGGGTCGGGAGCAGACGGAGCCATGACTCTTTGGGTCCCTGAATATTTACAGTTTATCTGTGAATGGACAGAGTTTGACTGCAAGGAGAAGCTGCACGCACCAGCAGTTGCTCCTTGCACAGATTTAGATCTATGGTTCAACTGTTTCTTCCTTACAGAGACATCTGATTTTGAATCAGATATCTGTCGACTTTCACCCCATGCTTTAGATGTGTTAGGATACACACGCAAAGCTTTAGAGGAGGTTAGATCATCATTATGTAAAGAAAAAGCAGACTTCTGCCTGCTGGAGGATGAAGGGCCAATATGAGTTTTAATGAAAGTGTCCTGGCGCACAGGGACCGAAGCTCTCCGGCCCGACGCAGCTCTCCTCCTATCAGAGATATCTGTGCTGACTGTTAAGTCACTGCTCAAAGAACTGGTGGAGTCTTTACGTGGCAGAGAACGTCTATGACTCACCTCCGTATTAAAAACATCACTGATACTACGACTTCTAACGAAGGTGGCATCTCTTGGGAGACCCCGGCCACCGCGGGGCCGGCTGCTTGTGTGAATGCTGTTGTCGGAAGAAAGAGAAGAGGGGGTTCTTACAGGGCTCGTGTGGAGACTTCGGGTTAGAGCTCGCAAGTGGTGGGTGGCCGAGGCGGGGACGCTGCTGCCGAGGACGGGGCTGGCCCGTGGGCTGCTCCTCAGCTGGGGCCTGCCGGGACTGCTTCGGGGGCTCCGTGAGGCCCGGCCTGACTTGGTGGCGAGCTCTTTGGCCCGGGACCGCCGGGGGCTGCTGTTCAAGCTGCGGGGAGCCTGAGGAGCCTCCAGGTCCTCCAGACGTTGAGTGAGCGCCAGTTTCTGCTGGATGGCCATACGCAGCAGAGAATTCAGGGTCTTCTTCTCATCCTCAGCAGCTGCAAGCTGCCTCTGCATCTCGTCCAGCTGGGTGACGTACTGATCGCATCTGAAAGACGTGGACACGTTAAACATGCAGCATGCACCAGCGGGCTGGAGCTCATTAAAGGGCACACATAAACTGTCATGCTAATTCAAAGTGAGTGTGTTAGAAGAAAAACCAACTAGCAGTGCAAATACAAACGATTTGTCGCATCTTAAAGGTGTTAAAAAACAAACAGGAAATTACATAAGAGTAAGTTCTAGGTGTAGAAGAACAAAACTGAAAACTTAAAGCTGCAAATTCATTAAATCGCAGTCGTCATGGAAACACTGCAACATCTTAATCTCAGAGGACAGCTTGAATGCAAAATTTAGCAGGATTTTATATTTCACGTACTGAGCATTCACACTCTGAGAGTCGATAACATCTAGATTATCTTTGCCCTTATAGCTGAGACGGTCAAGATTAAATAAAATTAGCCATTGACTATTATCATTCCAAAACAGAAAATCTAATTTACGTGTGTGACTCCGACAAAAAATATAAGTAAATTAGAAGCAACTTTATTCACTTCAGGACTTTATACAAATTCCTAATTTGATGTGTATGTTGAACTTTACAATTAATAATGACCTTTATGAGGGGAAAACTAGAAAAGAAATACATTCATGGCAGATAATACAACAATATCTTGTTGAGTCCAAGAACCACGGGCGAAGCAAAAAACAGTTAATGAACAGTTAATGTGGGTGAAACAATAGTAAATTGTCCATACAGTTCTTTCATCTCTCCACATGGTGGCAACACTGCATTAGGCATGACATGTAACCTCTTTCTAAAGCTTTAATCTTCTGTTGGATCAGACTTCAGCCGTCCTTAATTACTGTCTCTTCCAGAATCCTTATTTGGGATAATCAAATAGTGGCTCGGTAATGTCTGCAAAAGGTCTGAAGCTTGTCCAGGAACTCCCCTGGACTCCTTAATAACTGGTATAGAAAAAGTCAGAGAATCTTGCACATTTCGAGTTTATTGCATTCATATAATCAATACTATCCAGGCGAGCAGGGGAGTTTAGTGAGGGATAGTTTTGTGGTCTAAGGTACTGTCCTCTCTTAAAACCTAGCTTATACTTCTCCATCATCCAGTTTGCACCCAGACGTACTGATTGAGATGTTTTCCTTTTATATTTCTCAGTTTGTGTGTCAGTGTACAAAGCAATTCTCTGCCGGGACAGCAGGGGGCACAGACCTTTTCTGGCAGGTTTGCCTACCATTGGAGTGATGCATCTGGTCGACGACAATCTACTTACTTCAGCTTGTAAACGTATTTTCATTCAAGGAGCAATGGCCGACAGAGAGTGAGTTTTCATTGAGCTGGAAAGCCTATTACTAGAAGTGCAGCTCATAGAATGCTCTAATAACGCATATAAACAAAAACAACGGTCTGTTTTGTTGTTCTCTAAACCTTGCGGTGTTCAAAATGGGAAATAAGACCATATTAGATAAATGGACCGTGCAACAGGGCTGGGCGATATGGCTCAATAATGATATACTTCCTGATGTAGCAATTTTTCTGTTAATTTATTTCATGAATAGTTTATAAAAATTTACATGGAAATGCAGTCTGAAATGATAGATTACAATAAAACCACCCAGACTCATCGTGTACTGATCTCCTTCCACCTGCGGGAGCTATGGTCATCAGTGATCTTTTAGGAGAGTGGCTCAGCTCTACACTCTGTCTTTGAATTAAACATATTATTTGAAAAGAATGCAAATTTTGTCGCGATACCTGCCGTCTCTCATTTTCTTAACTTTACAGCACGTTTTGGCCGTAGCCTTTTTTTTCTCTTTCCTCAAGAACCCTTTTGTTTTTATTTGTTTCACTGTCTACGAGTCTCCGAAGTCAAAGAGGGGTGTTATGCCGTTTGGACCAACGCAGATCAGACAGCAGTTGTTTGTAAAGTTTACCAGCTCCCAGCTTGGGGTGATGTATGGCTGACCAATCACAGACGTGCACTCTCGCATTCGACAGACAATAAAAAAATATAATAATAAAAAAAGGGAGTACTTCGTGCATCCTTCGGTGAAATGATGGACAGCCGTCGCGTCGACAGATAATGGCGCTGCGTGTCTCCGCACTACGCAGATGGAGAAGTATAAGCTCGGCTTTATTCGTCTCGTGCAAACACTCTGACCTCTTCCTCCCTAACATGACCTGCCTCAATCAGACAGAACTGCTTTTTCCCCCCAGCACAAGGCAGAGCATGTGGTTTATAATCTTCACGTGAAGCAGTGTACTGTGCACGGTTGTAATAAGCAAGGTAAGCTCATTACCTGAGAGATATTAAGTGCTGCCCAATAACGAGTGCTTTTGCAAAACATTTAAGTGCTGAAAGATTTTTCTTTTAAATGTTCTTGGTTTTATACCAGATAAAAAAAAGGAGATATCTTACCGACTGGCAAACATGACTCTAAGAGATGAGAAGGTGGCAGCATCCTCCTTCAGGGCTTTGAGCTCATTCCTCAGTTTCATCATGGTCTCCGACACCATGCTCTTCTCCGTCTCATACTTGGTTTTCAGATTAGACAAGGCCAGCTCAGCGGTCTACAAGCAGAAAAAAATGGCTTTATGCTTGAACATTTAAATACTTATAGTTCTTTGTGGCTTCATTCAAAGATGTTTTTAAAAAGTGAAGAAAGAGCCAAACTCCACCAACGCTTTTCTGACTGTAAAGTTCACCAACCAGTGTGGTTGAGGGCATCTTAATGATAAAAAGCTGAAAAGCTTTAAAGGAGATTTATTTCAGATATCTGGTACAAACTGTGAAAAAAACAAGTTACAGACTAAAGCAAATATATAAAAGGCACATTTCTATTGAAAAATGTCTACAACCTATCTTCAAAGGCTGCGCCACTTTGCAACGGTGACAGTGACATTTAGACTTCTACCATTTTTAAAGATAAACTAATCCTGTTTGGACTGACTGCTGCAGCAAAGTGTCAGGAAAAGCAGTGGCCCGTTTCTTCAAACAGAACATTAGGGCATTCTGTTGGTGCCAGAATAACAAGAAACAGGGCATGCACAAACAGAACTATAAAGCCCTTGGTGCTAAACTAAACAGGAATCTGTCAGTCCAGTGCACTGATAATGAGGAAAAAAAACATCAAATGCAGCATTTTATCTTTTACAATAAATATTTTCTTATAGATTAACATACCAAAGTTGTTAACCAGCAACCAACATGACTTTCCAGCATTGCACAGTCAAAAAGATCACCTGGAGACTGTTTTGGAGCGTAACTAAGAGCGAGAACTCCAGACCAGACAGAAGTAGGTCACATGAGATATACGAGTGAAGGAGAAGGCGGACGTAAGATCTGGAGAGTCTGAAAATCATTCGGTATTCAAAGAGCCAAGTAAAAGGGAAAGGGACTGTCTAGGAAGCAACATACACTCCCTGGTCACTTTATTAGGTACACCTGTCCTACTGCGAGCAGTATGAACATTGGCCAATCATGGAGCAGCAACTCAATGCATCTCGACCTGGTTAAAGACATCTAACTGAAGATAAACCAGCTCAGAAAGAGAAAAAAGAGGATTGCAGTGACTGAATGTGGAATGAGAGCAAACAAGGCTGGTATGAAAAAACAAATCCAACAACAACAACAACCTAAACTCCTCAATCATCACTTGGGTTAACAAAGTATTAAGAGAACCAATTATCTTGTGAGCAGCAGTTTTGTAGACAATATCTGGGCTGTTGAGAATAAAGGAGAAAGGATTGACTGGTTCAAGACGATAGCAACTCAACTTAAATAGCCACTCTAAGACCAAGGTTAGGCCATGATAGATAAAACTTCTGTTACCCAAGAACAGGAAACTGAGGATACAACTAACCCTGGCTGACCAAAGTTGGTGAGTATAATGGTGCTTTCAGACCAAGTGCTTTATCAGTGTCAGACAAAGCATCTAGTTTGATGCTTCTATGTTGAAGCTTGCAAAGCCTGCCACTTCTGAACAAAAAAGAGCGCATGGGCGGGGCTTCTTCTGTCGCCGGACATTCTGAACAGTGGCGGATAGTATTGAGAGAGTGGGTTGGCTTTATATGCTAAATAACGCTAGACGTCGACTTCGGCAACATCAGCGCCGTTTGTAGATACACCCTATTCTACGGATGTGTTCTGAGTTTGGGGAGTTAAACCATTTGCTCCAGGAGCTACGTATGGATGATGTTCGCCGTCAGCGGTACTTCCGTCTGTCCCGCGCCCAGTTTGACAACCTCCTAGGCCGCATCAGAGATCGAATCTCCTACCAGGACAACAACTACAGGCGGTCTATTCCTCCTGAAGAGCGCCTGTCCATCTGTCTTCGGTAAGTGTTATTTTTCCTGCTCCCGCTACATTCAAAATACGTGTAGTGACATCACTACAATTATAAGCTCTGAATGGTTAATGCGCCGCTTCGGGGCCGTCAGCACCGTTAAAAGTTCCACTAGCTGAACTTCTGCATTGCTGACTTTATGAGCTTTGAAGCTTGAAAAGTTCGCCGAGCCAAAGCTCACAAAGTGCCACACAGACAGTGACGCTTCTCCAACGGCCTCCGCTGTAGACTTAACATGCAATCTTGACGTTGCTGACGCTGACAAAGCCCTTGGTCTGAATGAACCATAAAAGTAATTGCATGGGAGATATTATCTACTTTAGGTCCCTTAGTACAGATTCAACGTTGTTTAAATGCCACAGCCGACTTTAGTGTTATTGATGCTGACCAAACTCATCCTTTATTACCACAATGTACCCATCTCCTAGAGGCTATCCACCATGTCACAGAGCCCAATCATCTCCAACTGGTTTATTGGGGATCTTAACGAGATCACTGCAATACAATGGCACCAAATGTCACCGGATCTTAATCCACCAGAACATATTTGGGATGTGGTGGACCAGGGGATTCACATCGTGGTTGTGAAGCTGACAATTCTGCAGAAACTGGGTGATTCAGTCATGTCCAAAAAGACCAGAATATTCGTGAACATTTTAGAGTTGCTAAACTACGTCAGAGAAATCAAAATTCTGATTTTGAAGACATTTAATAAGGTAATCTCTAACATACCCTCTCGTTAATGGGGCATTTAACAAATATAAATAATTTAGGTAATACTTACTGTCCTAAAAAATTAGAAGTTTGGTCTGATTTAACTTCAGACTGAAAATAAATGGATTTTTTAAATTTATTTATTGTGTGTTTGTAAACTTCTGGCTTCAACTGTAATTAACAATGTGCATAAACCATAGAAATCTGATTAGAGTTGAGGTTTCTTCTATGACCCAAAATAAATAAACTTTTATCAGGAACTGAAGCTGATACTTTGGATCAGGATTCCCCAATAGTAAATCCACTAAGTTCACAGATCACTAACCTACATTGACAGGTAATGCTGTTGCCTTGTTCAATAATGGACTTCTAAAAAGAACCTAGGAAATTGGGAAGAACTACTTCAAGTGGAAGCGGTGCAGCTTGGTTTACCTGTTTGTTTGCCTTGAGGACTGTTCGCAGGGTTGCGATCTGCTCTCTCTTTGTACTGAGAAGAGATTTGAGTTTCAGAACTTCCTCCAAAAGGCTTTCGGTGTCCCGCTCTGACTCGTCGCTGCTACTGAGCCCGGAGTACGGCATCGCACCTCTCTGACGGCAGAGGTCCACCGCCACCTGAGTGGGCACACATGCAGGTAATGGAAAAAAAGTGAATTAAAACAAATTTAAAGTATTTTTGCTTTGCAAAGTTTCTTACACTTCTACAACGATTTAAGACAACACACCACTTTATTAAGTTTCTTTTAAATTTTCTCGTTTCTTAAATAGCCAAGAAAAGATTTTCAGGGTAAAATAACTTTTTGCTGTTTTCTTTTTAAGCCTGAAGAAAGAACCAACAATTATACTTTAAAATTGATGGTTGCTCAAAGGATTATGTGCTCCGGAGGCCTCAACCCAACTTTGACCCCTGATAATCCAATCCATTCAGACTAACACATCCAGCCACGTGTTAACACAGCCGTGAACCGGCGCTGGATTTGTGTGGACAGGAGAAGCACTCAAGAACATTAGCCGTCTGTTCACAACATCAGGTTCAAGGAAAACGGTACAGAAGGAAAAACCTCGGCCAGGCTTTTAGCATCAGTGATCAAATAATCTGAAACGATTTCCTAAGATTTGTAGCAGTTGTACTGGTTTCTCAAACCCGGTCGTCTTACCCTGAGGTGCTTGATCTGACAACGGATGACGGCAACCAGGTTGGACACGTTGGATGGGTCCCTGAAGTCCAGAGTGGGGGACCCAGGGCAAGTCAGAGAGTCTCCGCTGGCTCCTGCACTGTCCACCTCGCCCATGAACTGCAGCGCCGCAGCTTTGGAGATGAACATGTCATTAGCCCGAGGCTTCTTCTGGGCGTTGTGCTGGGCAAAGACATGGTGGGACCTTCGCAATCCTCCGCCGCCTCCCCTGGCACTGTCCCGGTAGTAGTCCAGGGTGACCCGTTTGGGTGTAATGTTGTTGCACACACAGATGTGGTGGTAGAGGTTGGACAGCTCCTCTGAGAACGCCAACAGCTCTTCCTGGGCAACACTCAGATGGCCCTCGGAGTCGGTCGCCACTTTCCGCGTGGCTCCGATCTCCTTCTCCAGCTCGCTGATGCGCTCCTGGTCCTGCTTGCTGGATTTGATGCACTGACGGATCTTGTCGGCAAGCTCCTGGGCCTCGCCCCTCCACCGATCCTTCTCCTGCTTGTATCTCTGCTCAAGGGTGTTGTAACGGGCTCCCGCCTGGGAAAGTTCGTCCCGAAGCTTCAGGAGCTCTTCGGTGGCTGCACGCATTCGTGCCTCCAGCACCTCTTTGCTCTTAGTGTCCACCTCGTACTCAAAGCCTTCTGTGCCATCCTCTCCAGCTTCCACCTTCTGCCTCTCCTCTGCCTCCTGGTTTTGATGCTGACTACTTTGCACAGCCTCCAGCTGCTGAGTGAGAGACCCAACCTTGTCCTCCTGCTGACTTAGTGCCTGTTTGGACATCATCAGCTGCATTTGCAGTTCCTCGAGTTTGCTAGCCAGACTGGATTTCTCTCTCTCTGCCTGAAAATACACACCAAAAACATGAGTAATGTATAAATCCATGCATTTCATTCAAATTATTTGAACTGATTTAAATTAACTTTGGAAAACGAAAGAACAGTTTTTCAGACGTCCCCCTCCCTCTTCCTCTTGATGCATTTTTAATGTAACCACACTCAGTTTCAGAGCCCAAACATCTGCTGGACAGCAGCTTTTAAACCCATCCCCCAACTTAAGTGCATCATAAATAATGTACTTCCTCCACACAAAGAGAAGCGACAACTCGAGATGCGCTTAATTATCGAAGACAGATTCTCTTAGAAACAAAGCTGAGTAACAATAATCAGGAGTGGACTAAATTTCGTTACGCCATACTTCGTTACGCCATAAGCTTATCCTGCATCAACACAGAGCGGATGTGGTCTCCAACAGGAAGTGCCAGCTAGTAGCTTATTCACACAGACTAAACTGTGCAGAAACCTCCTCACTTGGGACAATACGGGATGCTGGTTAGGGCTGGGCCATATAGCCTCAAATCTATATTGTGATATAATCTAAAACATGTGCGGTAATATCTATTGCAATCTGTTTTTCTTATATATATATATATATATATATATATATATCAAAATGACTACTGTTGTACATTCTCACTTTCCAGAACAACTTCAAAAAGGTTAAGAATGCCAAAAGTATTTTTTTCAAAATAATGCAAAACAAAATTTCTCAAACATAAATAAAGCTGAAGACATGTTAAATAAAACCTAAATATTAAGGAAATAAAGTTAAAATTTGTCTGCTTTCCTGGTTACTTATTTATACATTTAATAATCGCACAAAAAGAAACCTGCATATGGTTAAATTAAAAATGCTTCAAGTTTAACAATTTCAAAATATGCTAATAAATCTATGAGGGATTAGGGATTTGCTGTAGTATTGATGCACGGGACAAAATTACACATTGAGTAAGTGTGTTTAGATCCAAAAGTCACATGCTCTCCACCCCAGAAAAAAAGGAGATGAAAAGTATTTGATCCCCTTCCTGATTTCTTTTTTTTTTTTTGTATTTTCACACTTAATATGTTTCAGATCAAACATATTTTAATTTCAGGCATAGAAAGCCTTAGCTACTACAAAACGCAGGTTTCTAAGAGGGAAAAGGATAAACAAGCTGTGCTTCTCTGCAGAATTCAAACACAAAAAAATGCATTTGTTGGTATTTCAGTCAGACATTGACTAGACCCATCCAGAAAAAAATGCTAAATTGTCAAAATTTCATATGGATGTATGTTTTCATTATCATTAAGGTATTATTTGTAAAAGTAGAAAGGCTTGTTCTGTTGTCTACCTGTAGGAGCTGCTGTTTAAGTTTCTGACTGTCTGAGAAATGCAGCTCACTCAGCAGGTCAGACACCAAGCCCGAGGCTGGAGCACGCAGGAATACGTCGCTGTTGCGTGGCGTCGAGTAGCGGTTGATGAGGCCATTGCTTTTGGAGCTGGGAGCAGATGCAGAACCATTCGTGTGACCGCTGTCCTGATTCTCTTCTTGAGCCTCACCCTCTCTCGCCTGGCCGTCCTCCTGACCGTCATCCATCTGATCCAAATGGAGCTCCAAGTTCCCAACGGAATCGAACGGGTTCAGGTTCAGGGCAGAGAGCTCCCGCCGCAGACTGTTCTTCTGCTCCCTCTCCTCCTTCAGGGCTTCGAGGGCCTCATCCAGCTGCCTCTCAGCGATCTCCCTCAGTCTCGCAGCTTCTTCCAGCTGTGATCGCAGCTCATCTTGTTCTTCATTCTTCTGCGATAGCTCAAGCTTTATTGATTCAAACTCTACCTAAAAAAGTGAGAACAAACACATTACTGTTTTTAATGCCATTTTTATACACAAAAGAATTTTTTTTTGGGGGGGGGGGTCAGATTTCAGCATGTATGTATGAGTAAACAGATAAGATGTAAGGATGGAGAAATGGACGAGAACGAATGAAAAGCTGGATACATGGCTGGATAGATGGGTAAATTGATAGATAACAGAATGATTAGAAAGGGAAACAGATTTACAGATTGAAAAAAGGACAGATTACACAACTAAATTTTGGAAGAAAAAACCCCCACTGGAAATCTAAGTATATTTTCCCAAACTCCATATTTGATTTTTATACCCATGAGTACCTGGGAATCACTTACATTTTAGTTGTAGGCTAAGTGTGTGGCAAAGATGAGAAATACAGACAGGGTCCAACTAGGGATGTTAGAAAATATCAACATGTTCATATAATGCGATATTTTATATCACAATGTTGTATTAATATGTCTCGATTTTTATTTTTTGTTAATTTTTTAGATTTTGAATGGAGCCTTTAATGAATTATTGTAGTAAAATTTAAAGTATAACCGGTAGTTAGTGGCTGTTTTCACCTTCTTTGTTCCAGTGGATGAACTAGATCTGGTAATAAAACTGGATGTTATGAAACAGATCAGACTGTTTAGAATGCTGTAATAGTTTTTCTACAGTTGAATTCAGTTTTAAAAATGACAATATAAAGTATTACTTATAGTAAGTATATCGCTATATATCATATTGTCCCACATGTACAGTGGTGCATAATGTATCACCAGATTATTGCAGACAAATCCCCATTTCTAATCTACGAGAAGACATATGTGAGTGTAGCAACACTGATGTGTGATGGAGGTGATTCACCACAAACTTGCCTCCAGTTAATCTAGAATAGGGCTAAGGGAGCAGCTGCAGATAAACAGAACTCTGCAACGGTTAGACTTCACTGTGGCAATCCTTGTAAGGCTTGTCTAAACAACAGCTCCATCCTGCTTTTCAAAACAATCAACGTCTATAGGGTTTAGAACAGCCTATTCAAATAAACCCACATTTTACAAATCACCTGCAATTCTAGTGAACCCTCTTAAGACATATAATGGTAAAAATCCTTTGGAAAGATATTTAGTTAGAAAAAAATATCAGATTTCTTGAAAAAGGATTTCATGACTCAGTTTCCACAAATCAAATACAACACACATTGAACACATACCATTAAGCAGAAAGGTTTGTCTGGTAATAGAGGGATTTATTTACAGCTCAGACAGGAAATGGGTTGAGAGAAAACAAAAAGGGGGAGGGGGGGGGCATGCAGCAAAGACATACTAACAGCCTCCATATATAGGGCGACTGCTCTACCGCTACACCACTGGTCGCCCTGTTTTAACATCCTTTTAGGGAGTTTTCACTCCCGACATCTGGAGCAAACAGAGACACAATAAAGCCCCTTTCCCACCTTCAGCCACACTAGATCTGGGCGATATGGCCTCAAATCAATATCATGATATATTGAGCGGTTCACCCCGATAACTACCCCACTGACAAATTAAAATATAAACAATTTCTCTCTAGATAGGGCTGTGGTTTCTCTTCTTCCAGTTCTACCCTGCCACTTTGAATCCTCCATTTTCTCACCATCTTTCCCTTCTAGAGTTGCCAACTCCTCAGCACGGAAAGTAGCTTTAGGCTGTCCAAAAGTTCGCTGGAAGTCACTATATGACATATTCACCACAGTTTGCATTTGTTCATGTAATCAACGCTGATAGACGCTAAATTTAAAATAATTTTTTTTTGCAGCATTGTTTTCTTTTTTATAACCATTGATGGCAGTGTGGTTTGGGGTGGAATTATGAGGCTTTGCCTTTTGAGTTTTTTTGAGTAGCCATTTTGTTTTAGTATCAATAATTTGTTAAAGATCCTTACAACACAGGCAGTATCCTACTGTAACATCTCCAATAAACGACTTCAAACAGCCCTTTATTTAAGGGTTTGAGTCTGTCTCCTTTCTGTATTTCTGAGAGTTTATCGGTCATCTGACTTAAAGAAAACTCCAATAATGGTTCACCAAAAAGAAAAATCCTGCCTCTCAGAAATATTTTTAGTCATGAAAACCCTACCTCACCCTACCTGATCTGATAAGCCTGACTAAATAGAATGGAAGCCCATAAAGAAAAAAGAAGAAAAATTAAATTTGATTCACTTCCGAATCTTGATTCTTACTGAACAAGATTCTGGATTAATACAAAATGAGTTTCGATTCTTAAAAACATGTTCTCTAAATTTTTACAGCCTATTTATCCGCTGTGCGGAGTGTTTATCAGGCAACGACCTCCACAGTGTGTTGTTCCAGCAAGGGGCGGATGAGACGTGTTAGCTAACTGCCTGTAGCTGGTAGCCTGATGCTTCTGAATGAAGGACGAAGAAACAGAAATAGAAAAGTGAAATACAGCCTGCCCTGTCTTTGCTGAAAGCAAATGTTTGGGCCATCTGAAAGGATTTCTCCATGCTAATGGCCATCCTGCTACTTTTTCTAAACTTTTCTGCAAGTATATGAGTGATCTTTCTTTTATAAGCCACACAATAACATCTGGCAGAGCCGCACACCTGTGGCGCATTCAAGGAACGTCCAAAATATATGCCGAGTTCAATAACGTAGGACTTTTAAAAATTCTGACAAAAAACACTGAAAATAACATAAACCATAAACTTCTGTTTATTGGCAGGTGGTAAGCAATGTTTGTTGCATCCCAAATATGCCCGACTTATTTTCTACTGAGAACTAAAGAACAAACAAAAGCTATATTCTTTCTTTTAATTTTGACTTCTTAGAATTTCTCTGCATTTTTTACCAAACTAGAAAAATCTGTTTAAAATGTCTTGGATGTCCACTTGCAATTTGCTATTTTGTATATTGTGTACCACTTCCCTTCTCTCAACAGTATATTTAAGGCAAAACAATATTACATTTTTCACAGTCTCTGCTTGAAGACAAAGTTTCAAGAGATTGTAAGACATTATGAGTTGATGCTGCAACTACAACAGCTAGAAGCTAAAAAACTTAACATACAGCCCTGTTCGTTAGAGTCACGAGTGGTGCACGAAAGCCACACAGCGTCTAATGTGAATATGATGTCCCACACTGTAGCAAATGAATTGAATCTACCAATCATAGGTGTTGTTATAGTTACAGATAATGCTGCAAAAATGCTGGCTGCTGTGCAGCTTGGAACTTAACATATTCCATCTTATAGAGGATAATAGTTGATCCTGAAATGTGCAAATCTCCCACCATATTGATTAAGAAAAAACAAAGAATCGATTAGAATCTGGAATCGCTTCTAAATCATAGTCACCCCAAGAACCGGAATCGAATTGAACTGACAGATGTTGAAACATTCACATCCCTACTAAACAGCAAATAAAAAAATATATTTTTGCTTCAGTCACTGTACCAAATACCTAACGAAATGTCAGAATATTTCTAAATATAAAAAGTTAAACAATTACATGTATACTTATTTTAAATTTTTTGTAAATACCTCATCACAAACAGGGGATTTTATGTAGGTGAGACCCATGCCTAACAAAAATATATATATATATATACACACACAATTAAGACAAACAAAACAGACAAATGAGAATGATAACCCACCTGGTTTTCCTTTAGCACTGACACTTGTTTTTGTAAGGAGATGTTCTCTTCTTCCAGCTCACTGTTGTCCTGTAGCTGGCGCAGCTCACGTACTTTATATTCCTTCATTTCGTCCCTCAAATGGTTCTTCTCTGCTTCCAGACATTCACATTCCTGCAGAAAACAATGCATCATTATGAAGAGCAAAAGGGACAAAACTTTGTATTCAGAACAAAAGTATCACTGGAAGTAATGCTGGAAGGTTGATTGATTAATTAAAACCTAGGATGACTTGATAGCA
The DNA here is from genome assembly GCA_028564705.1 of Apricaphanius iberus. NCBI lineage: Eukaryota > Metazoa > Chordata > Actinopteri > Cyprinodontiformes > Aphaniidae > Apricaphanius > Apricaphanius iberus. Next base: position 2,433,100 of record JAPXFQ010000494.1, on the reverse strand, counting down.
TGGGACTGACAGGATTCCCTGGAGCATTAGGTTTACTTGCTGAGTACACACCCTACCTTCTTAAACTGGATGGAGAGCCCCCCCAGTCTATCGATCTCCGCGTGGGCATTGCCCAGAGCGAGACGAGCCTGTTTGAGCTCTGCCTGAACTTCCTCCATCCGGGTTGCCATGGCAGCCTCTTTAGAGGCGGTCTCCTGCAACAGGCTCTCTTCCCGACACTCTCCATCAGCAGCTGCACGCTTCTGGCTGCTCACAGTATCTGCAAAAGCCTGTACACAAACAAAAGACGTGAACGACGGAGGAAAACACAAACCAAAAAAACATGCAGCATCTCATAAGCGCCTCTGTTATTCTTAAAATCAAGTCACTGAGTTGAAAAAATGCATGAGCAGTGAGGTCGTCACCTAAAACCAGATTACAAATTTTACAAGCAAATAAAAACTATAAGAATGAATATTGAGGAAAACGGTCCAGTTACACACTTTGGTTCTCCAGAATCACAGTACAAGCCTAATGCTTGGCTTATAGTTGCATAATGCCTCCATTTACAGCTTCCCATAATCAGGAAGCAGAACACTGTGGTTTATAGATACTAATGAACTAAATGCTGAAAAATGTTTTACTGAACAGTGCACTGTTACATAATACTGCTAAGTTGAGGCACTAGCTCAAACTGCTTTCCTTAAATCCTGCCATAACCTTTGTGGGTGAATATCCAAGAACCTACGTTTACGTACATTATGAAAGAACTGAAATTCTGGATCTCTGCACACCTTCAAAAAGATTGCCTACTTTGGAGCTTGAAAATTAATTTATTGAATTTAATAAAAACGAATTGATAAGAATTGTAATAAACAAAAACCTGCAAGCAAGATGACGCTCCTCTATTACTCCAGGCCCAATCTGCTACAGAACTTCATTACGTTTACAGTAACAACGTTTATACCCATCATATATTAGTGTAAGTGTTTCAGTTCAGTTGATCTCTGACCACAAGGGTCTTAGGCCGTTTTCACATGTGTGGCCATACCAGAAAACAGCCAGAGAAAATGCTAATTTTTTCTGTTCACATGGCACGGATCTCTGCCCGTATTTGAATCCAGTGTTTTACTACAAATAAACAGCAGGTGGCGGTATACAAATAAGTCTGTAGTTCTCCAACAAACAAGGGAGTGAGAAGTACAGACGTCATAAAACGAGCGACAGGCTAGAATGTAAACAAACTGGTCTACTGGTCAGCTGCTACCTGAAGCCATCTACAGGGTGAGTGTTGTAGTAAACCCGCCGTTTTGTAACCTGCTGTGTTGCTGTGGGATGCTTGAATCGCGTTGTTTTGGTATTTGTATGGTCGCGAGGTGATTCTGTAATTTCGGCCGGCGGTGTCTTCATTTCCGCGTGGAGCGCGTCTATTGTCTTGAGTACGGCCAGAGTACGGGTTGTGTTCACATGGTACGTGGCCGCCCGTACCTGGACTCGGATACTACCTCCAAGGCAGGTCTCTCTGGCCGTATCCTGGCACGGTACAGTCTGTGTTCACATGGTACGAAATAAGTGGATTTTGACCAAATACCGTACCCGAGTACGGACTCCCGTACCATGTGAAAGCGCCCTATACACATGTCAATAAACTGTATTGGGAGCGGCTGTTCAAATACTTGGGATCAGTCCAGATCAAGGCACTTTTAAATAAATGGTACTGGAGTCCCGGATTAAACTAAACTCCCACCCTCAGTTGGTGTAGTGCCTGGGATTCTGTTAGCCGCACCCCCAGCGTTTCATGGATGATGGGCGGCCTTGTATTCAAGAACATTTTTGAAATACCAGTGCCTATTTTGTTATACTTATAAAGCAAAAGTGCATCTTTACCCATGTCAATGTAACTCAAAAGAGTTAAACCATTTATATACCTATCACAATTACTTTCATATCCCAAGAACATTGTCCATATGGGAGAAAGAGCAGCATTTACTAGTCATTATTCATAGGAAAGTGTTAAACTTACAAACCAGAAGCAAACCTTTTTCTGCAGATGGTAAAATGAAACGTTCAATGCCAAGTTATCAACAAATGACATTAAAACAGAAGACAATACAGGGGAATTCACTGTCAGCAAGAGCAAAGCACAATGGTTTGTTCTTTTTGCACTTCGAAATCAGATTTTTCAAGTTCCAGGTCAGAAAAACAACCAGAACGCCTCCAGAGTTCAGAATTCCTCCTGGGAAAGCCAGAGCTCAGAGAGACACCAAGTTTCCTCTTTGCAAACCAGTGGCACACATATTGCTGTACAATCAATTTCTGAACAAAAGGGAGAATATATTTTATTAGCTTATAGCAGTTATAAAAATAAATAAAGCAAATCCTAGGGATGCAACGATACCACTTTTTTTTCTATCACAGAATAAAATGCCATGAACTGGAAGACAGGTTTACTTTTCTTCTCAGCTTGTTACACCATATCATGGTGAATTAAATAATAAATAAATAAAATATTAATCATAGGTGAGACATCTTTCCCAGCTGTGATCTCCAACTTTCCTGATTAATTCAATGCAGCACTAGTTTAGAAAATGCAGCCTTATGGAAAAAAATATGCCATTTCTTGAAAAGTGAATTATTAATTAAAAGTCTTTTAGTGTGGTGTTTAAAAAAAAAAAATTGTCAGGAAACCATAGAGGCTTTCTTAACATATTTAATCCCCATGTTGGAACAGCATATTAAAGCTGTCCCTCAGAAACTTTGAATAGGACATAACAGTTTCACTGTCAAGAAAACAGAGGGATAGTTTCAAAATTGAAATACTAATGTAGACCATGTAATATATACGTATAATAGTATTTAACTGCACTTTAAAACTACTTGTTTTCAAGCGCATACCTTACAGTTATTTAAATAACCAGTAAAGGTTTTTGCCTTCTATTGACAAAAGTAAAGTATTAAGTAACCTGAATTGATATTTGGGACAGAAGGTGATTAAAACAAAATCTTGACCCGGTCATCCCTAAAATAAAGAATGGTTTCAACTGTCCTCAACATAATTCAAGCAGTAGATGTTTGCTGTGGGGCAAATGAGACTCAGTAGATGCGAAACTTTGACCTTCAATTCCAGCTTCCTCCTGCTACTAGTCGATGTGCCCTTGGGCAAGGCACTCAACTCCGAATCGTGTATGGATGTATGTGTGTTTTAGGTGCGACACAGTGAATATGGGCGATATATGTGGGGTAATTTTTATTCTGTAAAGCACTGTCAACTGCATTTCTTTTTTGTATGAATAGCACTTTATAAATAAAGTTTGATTGATTGATAAATGAAGTGCTTTGAGCAGTCATAACTAGGAAGGAGCTATAGAAATTTTGTTTGTGTTGCAATACAAAGTGAAAAATATAACACTGATAAACACACGCATGATACACTACATGGTAGAGCTGCTGAAATTAATCATTTAATTGCTGCATCACCACGCGGATACAAATGATTCTGCATCGCAGCGAATCCTACGAAAATCTATTATAACGTAATTCCCTCCTCACCCCCCAAAAAACTACTTCAGTCTCATTAAAAGGGACACCTATAATAGGCTATATCCATCAATATTGTATAAATCTACTGTCGATTTTTTGCTAAAGATTTTTTGCTAAAGATAAAAACATTCTTTGTCTGACTTGTTTTCTCCTATCTATCAACTATAGTTGAATAAGAATACAACAAGTCTATTAAACATCAAAACCAGAAAATATGAAAATAGCTTAAAGATTTTTTTTAAAATAATTCATAAAGACTGTCTATCTGTGCTTTAAAATATTAGTGCTCTGTTTTTTCGGAGGTGCTCCATTGTCGTCAGACAAATGTTTGATGAATAACCAAAACAAATGTCTGACATACATGTATTGTTAAAAACATTTAGTTAATATAGAAAACAAACCAAAATGAAATTACCATGATATTGAATTTAAGACATTATAATTGTAATCTAATCGAATCAAATCGTGAGCCTTGTGAAGATTCACACCTCTACTAAACGGTCATGGTGCATTTTAGTCTGGGACATTAAATCCCCAAATGAATTTAAACAGGTTGTTGTATGTTTGTTTAACTGCTGGTGGACAATGTGATAAAAAATTAAATAAAATTCTCATTTTGACGCCTCAAACTTCACTTTTATAATAATTGTTCGTTTTCTTTTAGGCCACAAATGAAACTCTATTATAGTGGAATATTTCCTCAATACAAGAAAAAAAAATCTAGAAATGTATGTCTCACACAGATGTAACTATAAAGAAAAATAAAAGGGACTCTTTAAAAAGGCTTTTGGAAATGCTTCGGAGGAGCTCCTGAGCTATGAAAATTCAAATTAAACAGTGAGATAGTACCGTTATGTAAACCGCTGAGATGTTAGAAATATTTGCATTTTGGTCAACACTGTAGAAACCCAGCAGTTTAAATATCCCATTGGGTCATAGTTATATCACACACAATAATAACTTTTATAGATGGAGGATTATTGACTTTGCTTCTTCATACGTCTGGGATTAAAAGGTCATTGAAGCAAATCACTGTAAATCTAATACACATGCTGGATCAAATTATTATGTAATCGCTGCAAAATTTAATCTAGGAAGTTTTTGCTTTAAATAACAGCCTGTTTATTAAGGATTTTATTGTTTTGAAAAAAAAACATGAAGGGCTCTCCAAAGACAGGCTAGCAAATGAAACAATGCACCAGGAAGCAGTGGAAATGATCACTTCCCAAAATTAATGTGTACACATTTAAGATTCTGACGTGTTCTTACGTCTCTGAGTTGCTGCAGCTCCGCCTTCAAGGATTCGTGCTCCTCTTCCAGCTGCGTGTGTTTCCTCTTGAGGGTGGCGCTTTCTTCCAACACCACCAGTCCGTATCGAGCAGCCTGCAGCTTTTCCTCCGTGGCTTCTTGGAGCTCCAGAGTGAGCCGCATCACCTCCGCCTTCAAGTCTCTGCTTCCCATGTCGGCCTGGACTTCCTCCTCCACCTCGCTACCCGCTTGTTCTGCGTCGGCCTCCAACATGTTTGCCCCGGCCTTCCGCTTATCTGCCAACGTTCAGCTGCGACACCCTCACTCCTCCGTCCTCATAACCACAGTGCTGCAAACGAGACATAATAGAAGGAGAGCCCAAAAAGTATTTAGAACTTATGCATTAATGGTTAAAAACTCGGATGCTAAAAAGGGTTGGACGCAGTATAAAAAGAAAAAAAGGTTTTTGAATTCCCAAAACCAGTATTGTATTCACATTGGAACATATTAAAAGAACAGATTTGATCAATTAATCAAAAATAAGGTAATTTTGTCTTTGATGGAAGTAAAAAAACTAAAAGAAATTTGGGTTTGCAGTCCATCACAAGCATGCTGAAAAACATCCATCCTCTCTGAGAAAAACACTCGTTTAAAATGGGCCGAGGCTGAGTGGAATAGTGTTTTGTGGTCAGTGGGTATGGCATGGGCAGCTCACACATCACAAAAAGGTGCCATCATTTACAGCAAGGCTTTACAGGTAAGGAGTTGGATTTTTAAAAAACTCCTCCAACTTGCTTCCTCAGATCCAAAGTGTTTACAGACTGTAAAAGAAAAAGGTGGACGCCTCACAGGGGTGAAGCCTAGTTTACGCTTCTCTGTTGTGACGGAGATGGATTGACGCAACGCCATTATCCATCAACGCAAGGGCTCTCCGTCACCTACGCAAGGATGCACAGAACTTCCAACTTGAAGATTTGTGACTACCACTGAGTTCAGAATTACTCCAAAATAATCTGTTGTTAATCATTTCCCAATCACAAGTTGTGTGATGTTCAAATAATTTCATTCGTTGTTTATTTACAACTTACATAATTATTCCATTTTACTATAATCAGGGTAGTAAAACCGAAATAATCAGTTATGAAATAGATTGTGAACATTAACGCTGCTAATGGTTGTGTTAGAAAGCATCTAAAACTTGAACCACTGCGTGGTGAGGCTACAGTCTAAAATTACCTAACTAAGCATTTCCTGCTCATCTCATATTTCAGAGCTGACTTTGCTTATGTTCTCCTGTAAAACAAAAGGGTTTTGGCTGAGAGACAGCACATTAAAAGCCATTCAAATTATTTAAAGCTCGGTATGAATGACTCTTGAGATCATCGGCAGCAACGGAGAGAAACTGGATCCCATTATTACAATGAGATGGCTGTGCTCAATCCACTCGTATCTGTCAGAATTTGGCCTCCTAACTATTGAGTTACACATGTCAGCTACAGAACAGCCAGAAAACAAAGTGTATTTTTTTTAAAACGACGAGGAACCATTATAGTTTGACCAAGAAATATTGAAATATTGAAAAATTGAAATATATTTCAATTTACTTCCTCATGGCTGCATCTTTGAACGAAGATAGATAGACCAGCTGCCCCGGTTGTTGTCCAGCGCCCAGATGATGTAGTTAGTTACTCATCCTGAAAGCATCTGATTCAACCAGCTCGCGAAGCAGTACCAGCTGTGCGTCTCCAATCGTTCATTACTTAAATTATTTGTCGAATCTGTTATATAAATGATGAGAGGTAGTCTGACCGGGATGCAAACCCGAAAACGACACCGGTCCAGAGAAACAGAACACTGACCAGACTGCTAGCATCGGTAGCTTAGCTTAATGTGATGCACACACAGAACGAAACCACAATGTAGACTCACTAGCAGAGTTGAGAGATCAAGCCTCTAAATCTTATAAGTTCACAAAGCCGGGGACCAAACAGCCGCCACTGAGCTCTCTCTCACTCTCATCAGTTGAATCCTATCAGACGAGCTAATTAGCTTGAATAGTCAGCCATCAGCAGCCAAACTACGTACTCACCCTGCCGTTTTATTTCAAAGATGGAGTTCTCCTGCCGCCACAAAACGGATACGTTGCTCCTTCCTGAGGAGCACTCGACACCAGCGGTCTCCTAATCACGTTAGTAACTAGCGGTACCGGGTTTGGTTCAGCAAACAGCCGCTCCCCTTCCTCCCAACCCACCTGCTTCCCTCGTTTCGCGGAGGGGTCGACTGTCAGACGCGCGCTGAAAACGTGAAGGCACGCATGCGCCCTCTTACGTACCATCAAGGTACTGCAGATACTTGCTCGATTCGGCCCTGACTAAACACAAGACACGTTTATTCGTTTTTCTCTGTTTCAAATTTAACTTTTAATGTTGTAATAGTAGTACATTATATTGAAAAAAGAAGAACATGATATATCATACATGTCAAGCATACCAGTGGTGGGTAGTAGGGTAATAACTACTTTTATCTGAGTAACTATTTTGGGAACAATTGACTTTTAGGATTGTTTTTTTCACTACACTATACCTTTTTACATTCGCTTGAGTAATGTAGCCTTTAAAACACCAGCAATTTGCAAAAAGCTTAATATTTTTGACTGTCTCATGACATAGTTCTAAAATATTAAACCATTATGATCAGTTACTCAGTACTTAAGTATCATTTTATTATATATATATGTATATGTATATATATATATATATATATATATATATAATTTATATATATATATATATATATATATATATATATATATATATATATATATGTGTATATATATATATATATGCTCTTGAGTTAAGCTGTTTCTTAGATGGCCAGCTTTTACTTTTACGTGTGTAAAAATAGTGATATTCATACCTGAGTACAATATTTATGTTACTCTGCACACTTATGTTGGATACAAATTGAAGAGAACTGATCATTTTTAATCTGTAAAGCACTTTCATTTTCAATCTTTATGGAAAGCGCTTTATAAATTGAATATGAATGACTTTTTAAGAACTCAAAGGCTTTAAAGAAAAAATATTAGTCTAAATTCACAAAAATATTTATTTATTTATTATTTACTGTAATAGATCAGGTCGTTTTTAGACAGATAAAATTAGTTATACATTATGACACAGTGAAAAAAGATATTAGATTTAGACTGTTCAAACCTAGGCAGAATTATTCTATAAGAGTTTCAGTTTCTTCTCACCACACACTGGCAATTTTTTTTCCTTAAAGGAACTTATTGTGTCTCCAAAAGTAGAATCAACGCTTCTTAATTTTAAAGATTTTCTGAGCACTTTCAGGTGGAGATGGACCATTATGAGTAATATAGATTTTAATCCAGCGATGATTGAAGATCGTCTTAAAAATGTGAAATTCCCCTTTCTGGCTCTACAGCTAAAACAAAAACAATCTTACTACCGTCTCCATCCAAATTAATATCACGAGCATTTAATAAATACGTAACTATTCAAAATAAGCACTATAAATCCAACAATACACAATGTTTAATAAATAATAAAAAACAAAATATTAATCTTAAAAAGAGGAGAAAGTTGACTTCCGCTTGCGTCGTGTTTAACATCCGGTTTGCTTCCGATTCTTCGCGTAGGATTTTTGCCGCTCTTTAGTTGAGAAGCCATGAAGCTTGTCACCTGGAATATTAACGGGATTAGGACATTTAAAGGCGGGATAAAAAATGCTCTTGATAGCCTGCAATCAGATATCATCTGTGTTCAGGAGACAAAAGTCACAAGTAAGTGTTAAAAATCAGAGAAGCTGTCCCCCCACTGTGCTCCAATCAGAGCTCTGTTATGAAAACATTAACAGGTTAAAGCCGTTGTTTGTGATTCTTAGGAGACCTGCTGGATGAGAGGACGGCTATTGTTGACGGCTACAACTCGTATTTCAGCTACAGTCGAGGACGCAGCGGTTATTCAGGTTTATTATTCAACACTCCCAGCCATAACATCCCACAAACTATCATATAAATGAGCCTTGTGTTTATTTAGAGATAGCTGTTGCAGAAAAAGGAAGCTCATAACCTTGTGTCAACTGTTGTTACAGTATCATGTCCAATGCCTGGTGTTTACAGGGGTTGCAACTTACTGCAGGGATAATGCCACTCCCTTTGCTGCTGAGGAGGGGCTCACGGGTCTGCTGACCAACCATGAGGGAGCTGTTGGATGCTATGGTGACCACGCTGACTTTTCAGGTGAGGAGCTGCAGCTTTTGGACAACGAGGGGCGAGCCGTCATCACACAGCACAATATAATGTAAGAGAAAAGTTCATACTTTTGAGCATGTGATGAATTTAGTGTGTATTTCTGCTTCTGCATTCAGATATTTCGGTCATTAATTTACTAATATTCATTTTTGTAAATGCAACACGTAGCAGTTTGCTTTATTTTTGTTTCTCATCCACAGGTGTCAGGACGAAGAGCAGGTTGTTACTGTAATAAATGTCTACTGCCCACGTGCGGATCCAGACAAGCCGGAGCGAAAGCGGTTCAAGATGCAGTTCTACAAGCTGCTTCAGTGTCGGGCTGAAGCTTTATTAAAAGGCGGGAGGTGAGAATGCTGAATCATTTCCACTAACTAGAAATCTGGCACAGGTGTTTCCTGATTTCACCACAAACGTTTTAACTACAATATTAACTATTTACTTTATATATTATTATTATTATTATTATTATTATTATTATTGCTTTAGGAATTCTAAAATTACAAATATTAATGATTGTTGAAAACATATTTCAGTTTTAGCAGCAGGCCTTAATAGTAATACAATTTTTACATGTCACAACTGCAGGCATTTACTTTTTTATTTGGCATATGATAGACAAAAACAAGGGCTTGCAGAAAGTGATGGACTGTTTTCACAAATAAACATCTAAACCTTCTGCATAGATCAACAGCTCAGGGGGAGGATTTGTTGACAGGAAAACTATCAAGATATTACATCTGTGGAAAAGTAGAAAGAAAAGGCCAGTGTTGAAAGAAAGCCACATAAAGTCGCTTTTGCTGACTGGTCCAAACCATGCGGGGAACAAACATGTGAGAGGAGGGGCTCTATTCAGGTGTTACCTTATTTAAAATTTTTGGCCTACATGTAAACTACTTGTGGTAGATTACTAATGGTGCAGCTCACACTGAAAACGACATGCCCACCGTGAAACATAGTAGTGGCAGCGTCAGTCTTTTAAAAATGTTTACAAGTTAGAATGGCCCAGTCAAAGTCCAAATCTAAATGTATTCTATTGTAAGATTTGAAAAGTCTTGTTCACAGACGCTCTTCATTTAATCTGACTGGGCTAGAGCCAATTTACAAACAATGAATGGTCAAAAAAAAGAAAATAAGCTTCTAGTTGTGAAAAGCTGATTGAGAAATTCCTCAGAAGGCCAGCTGCTGTAATTGCAATTCCACTTCCTAATTATGTGCTACTTCGTGTTGATTTGTCACATAGAATTTAAATGAAATATTTTGAAGATTATTCTTATAATCTGAAACAAATATAGCTCTGCTTTTCCTCTGCTTCATTCTAACATATTTTTTAACTGTCTTTTCTATCTTTCAGCCATGTGATCATTTTAGGAGATGTGAATACATCTCATCGGCCAATAGACCATTGTGACCCAAGTGATATTGTAAGTAAAAGTTTTGAAAACGTATAAACGTAGAAAGGTTTCACACCTAATATAATATTTTACTCCCTGGAAATAGTTTAAAGGTTACTGAAATTCATGCTAGTGTTATGGGTGTATGTTAAAAATGAAGCACTATTATGATGAAGGCATTGAAAGCACGCAGGTTGACTATATCGGCTATGCTAGATGTTGTCATGATTTAAAAAAACATATATTTTTAAGGTATATGGTTTATGGCTAAAAAAAGCCATTAACTCTTTGTACCTTTTCACATTTTCAAGTGTTGCTGGGACTCCTTTTTTTTTTTTACCTTGTTAACTCAGACAAGGATTCACCAAATTTAGTACAAGCATCTCTACTTTGGTCTCACCTTTGTAACATCTCTTCAGGAGTTCCTTTCAGATTCAGTTTTGCAAACCCGAAGGAGGACTTTTTGGTACTCTTTCAACACAAGACATACTTGTTTAGAGTTTTTCCTCATCGTTCTTTAACTTTTGATTTTCTGTAGAGAGAGGAAGTTTGTGGATGTTTGCAGTTTCTGACTACAGCACAGTCAGACATTTGTGTTGATTTTCTGGGGTCAACGCTGTTGCAAACTGCCAGAACTGCTGCATATATGTAGCTTCTATATATGGTAACGTTTAATTTAATAATATAATGAGCAGTACATGGTTGGTCCTGACCCTCAAGTCTTATGAAAGCAGCAAAGGTTGTACTTAGTTTGACTTACACAGATTTTCTATTTTGTTTTTGTTTCATTGATAATCCCAGTATACAATATATTGTAAATATTTATGTGCTTTAGATTGAATTTAAATAATCTCATCATGGGTAAAAATCATAAATTCCTAGCATAGAAAGAGGGTCTCACTGCTTTTCACCATTACGCTGCTTGCTCTTGCTTGGGTTCTCCAGTAACAACATTTTTCTCTCATATTGCTTAGGATGATTTTGATGAAAATCCTGGGAGAAAATGGCTAAATGGCTTTTTGTACAGTAGCAGGCAAGAAGAGGAAGAGGAGTCTGAAGAGGAGGAACATCATAAAGAGTCAGAGTTAACAAATTGTTCCCAAATGGGAAAATTTGTAGATATCTTCCGGTATTTTCACCCAACTCGTACCAATGCCTTCACGTGTTGGTCCACTCTCACCGGAGCACGACAGACTAACTACGGCACCCGTATTGATTACATATTTGCTGACTGCCGACTCGCCCACGAACAGTTTGCGGGGGCGGACATCATGCCCGAGGTGGAGGGCTCTGATCACTGTCCCGTTTGGGCCCAACTGAAGTGTTCGCTTCTTCCCAGCTCCAAACCTCCTCCACTCTGCACTCGCTACCTACCAGAGTTTGCCGGCAAACAGCAGAAACTCTCCCGCTTCCTGGTTAAAGTGGACCAAAAATCCTCTCAGCCTGAGCCAAAGAAAGCTTTACCCGGATCTCAGGAAGAGGAGGAAAGGAGGGAGAACATTAACCCATTTTGCGCTGGAAACATCTCCGGCAAAAAACGGTCATCAGCATCAGAATTTGCTCCCCCAAAGGGAAAGAAGTCTAAGACAACAAATACCTCTTTAAAGCCACAGGGTAACCTCCTTTCTTTCTTCAAACCCAAACTCACAGATGTTAAACAGTGTGAAAACACACCTGGTCTGGATGCATTTACCTCATCACACAGCGAGCCAAAGGCATCCACGGCCTGTGGGCTTTGTTCAGGCCCTGGCAGCACAACTGAAGACGCTGAGCCTGTTGTTGACGCTCCATCCCAGCTGTGCACTAGCAGCACCATGGGAGAAGCACACAAAACGGTGAAGACCAAACAGCCGGCCTCTCAGCTCTCCGTGGGGCAATCGGATGTCAAGAAGGGGGCATCATCTGTGTTTTGGAAGTCTGTGCTTCATGGACCACCCCCAGCCCCCTGCTGCAAGGTGCACAGGGAACCCTGTGTGCTTCGTACAGTGAAAAAAGAGGGCCCAAACATGGGCAAACAGTTCTTTGTGTGTGGACGGCCTCAGGGACATGCTTCCAACCCCGAGGCTCGCTGTAATTTCTTTATGTGGGTAGAAAAAGCAAAGTAACTTGTTTTCTGAAACCTAGTTGTTAAACCTCCACAGATATGTCTCATCATTTCATAGTTTTTATAGACGTATTTTTTCTGTCTGAATTGAAAATAAAATAATTTTATATTTCCGAGTCATTTCTTTTTATTCTCCTGTTCTTTGGTAAGGACATTTCAAAATGCAAGGTTACAACATTGCAGGTGTTAGGACATTCTGTGGTATTTCTTACAACAGTGAAACGGGTGAGGGTAAAAATTCTTCAATAATTGATTGTAGTATTTTTAGTCTATTTAGTAATAGACCTTTCACTGTAATACTGTCTAGATTGACTAATATTGCTCTTAGGCATTATGAAATAGGCTACATTGTAAACCAGTATACAGTACATGCATTCATTCATATCAAATATGTTGGTCTCCAGGATATTCATGCTCTCATTGGACCGACAGTGGAAAGGTTACGATTATAACCAAATTGCTTCCGGTTTGACAAACAGAAGTTTTCATAATCCTTATATATTTTTATCCATAGAAATAACACAATAATCCCTATTTATAGTTTATGGATACTATTAACTGTGTTGGTTTTTTTTTAAAGTGGGCATAATGGCTCACTGCTCAGGGAGTCATATTCTTGGGGAAAGCATGAGCACTAAACAGATTAGCAAATTTTCTCACTGATTAAATAAAATAACATGTTGAACTGTTTTTAACCCACTAGATGGCGGTGTTTTGGGTCAAAAAATGAAATTAAATGAGAAGTACATTTTAGTGGATCTAACATCTGGATGAGAACAAGTTTGAAACAGTAATCCTGTTTAATGAGGTCAGCATTTAACTGAAAATGCAGTTTTACATCAACAGTGTATACCTCATGTTACTCAAGAGGACACTTTCAACTATAATGAATAATGTTCCAAAGAAAGAGCATAAATGTTCCCATTTCCAAAACAGGGATGTGCTATTCAGTAAAGTAACAGAGCACCATGTGTGTAAGACGACGTGAGGGGAAAAAAAGGGCAGTGGGAGGAACTTCTTTACGCGCGTTTCTCTACCTCCTCTTGACTTCCTCCATTTTTTTCCCTCGTCTCACAGCTGCTTATTCTCTGCTGTGCTTTAGGTACTCTCTGGAAAGGATATTTAGGACATAAACCAGCAAACAAATTTCAACGGTGCTCTCCTTTCTTTCATATCTGTCTGAACAGAAGACGTCAGTCTCTTCTCTGGGAGGTGGTCAGCAGTAGAGGCCCTTCACAGCGCTCCACGTGTTCCTACATTTCCTCTGTAAGTGTTTTAGATTTATTTATACGCTTCCAGATGATGTGGCAAAAATAGACCTGGAAATCTAGTGATACATTTAAGAGGAACGGGTCATTTTTAAATTTTTTCTCAATTTCTTTTTTTTAGTGTTCACTAGCCTTACCGGTAGAGTGGTCAGCATAAAGGTGGGATTTTGTAATAACTAAAGAAGAACATCATCGTGGCTGCCGAAATAAAAATGACATTGTATTTGATGAACAACTTTATCTACTGTTAAACAGTTGTGTTTTAATCACATGTGGTTTTTTCTTTACATTTAAACGACCAAACCATCTGTTTAGCCTCTTACCTCAGTATGTTAACAACCGGCAAACCTTGAAAAAAATAAGAAAATATGTGTTGTAAGATTCAGCCTTATAATAATGAAATAAAAAATCTGCCAGCTGAGCAAACTTGCCCTAGATACAATCTGTAACTGAATAACATCCTTTCCAGCTAGAGTTTTGTGTCACAGGGAGATAAAGAACCTAAGTGGATCTGGGTGTGCTGTTAAAGCTTATATCTATGTTAAGTTGAACTTTATCAGTCAACTGAAATGTTGTGTCTCAGAAGTTGGTGTTTTGTTTTTAATTCAAAACACAGAAAACAACATTCTTTCATATCCACCTTTATAATACGATTAGTAAGGCAAAGCAATTTTATTTGCACACTTTCAACACAAGGCAATTCAATGTGCTTTACATGATTTGTTGGTAAAGAAAGTATGAAAATTAAAAACAGAGAATCAATTAAAAAAAAGATTTAGCATTTGATAAAAACCCAACAATGTAGGAAAAGCATAAAAAGAAAATTTAAGTAAAACAAAAAGTATTTTGCATTATTTTGCTAAAGTTTGCTAAAGTTTTATATCACCGAGGGGGAAAAAAAAGCTTAAAGATCTTTAAAGCAACCTGTGGTGGCGGTCGACGTAATGGTTTTGATCCGTCACTTCCGTTGTTATGTGTGTGCGCAGGTTTCGCAGTTTGTTTTGAGAACTGCACCTGCAGCTCACATGTGACCCATCCTGAAAAAGCACTGATCTACTTAGCTAATTACCGTCACCATGGCAACGAGCAGGCTGCAAACACGCCATCTCAGATGACAATCATTGCTCTCCCACTTTCTTCTTGAATAGTCAATATTTACATCTCCTTGCAAATGCATTTGCGCCCTGTGAGCATTTTTTAAATATTTTTGTTATGTTATAATGAGTTGAACAAATGTTTTTTTGTTTTTAAAGGGATAAAGCAACATGTGTAATGTGTAATCTAACTCAATCTCAGCTCAAGTTAATCAGTCTGATCTGAGTTTGAGAGAATAGGTCAAAAGAATGGGTCAAAATTTCCATCTTTAGATGTGCATATTTGGTTGAAACATATCCAAAAAAAGCAGCTGCGGCTATAACTGCTTTTAAAAACATTGACTTAGTGGGGCTGCATATTGTGGTAATTCTGTAAACTTTTATCATTCAGAAAGTAAAAGTCTGTTTTAATTAGCTTGCATGATAGTAAAGAAATGTTTTGTCAAGCATTGTTTATGCAGGAAAGCTTTTAAGTCATAAAACTCTGGGGTGAGTTTAAATTGCAAAGCTGTAAAAGCAGGATGTTTAGATAAGAAACTGGGAGAAAAGTTTTAGAGAAGCAGATAGCCATTTAACCATAAATTTTTATAATGAACCTTTGACCCAGAACACAGACACCCATCTTCGGACCAGGATTCTCTGACAGCAAATCATCGCTAAGATACTGTTTGGAAAAGTTCTGATTGGACGGAGTTAGAAACGCCTAAAGTCCTGGCGAGGGCCGGTTTCTATAAAATTGTGAAATGAAGATCAGTTAATTGTTCAGATTTCTTTAATTCTGGACCACAGAGAAACTAGGGCAACTTTCTCTGTAAACTGCAATTTGTTAATCTGTTCAAAATAAATGTTAAACTGGAAATTGGCTCCATTTTGTCCCTGCTTGAACATGCATTGAATTACTTATGATAATTATTTAATTCAACAACAATATACATGCACACCAAACAACATCAGGTCTTGGTAGGTATACAAGTGTCCCAAATATTTTTGTTTTTGAATGATGAATCCAACCGGGCTCCCTGAGATGTCCAGAGCATGTGTTACTCTGCTGTCTGCTCACTAACGTGCTCTAATAAACCTCCGTCAATCATAGAACAGCTGTGTTTATCCCTAAAAAGAGATTTCACACAGGTGGAGCATGATTAATATTTAAGTAGCTCCTACGGCGATTCATTGACTGACACTTGAGAAGAGTAATCCAATACTTAAAATTCATGTTTAAAAATAGTATCTTTTAATTTGACTACATCTATTCTTTGGGAAAAACATCAACCATTATAAAATAATTGTTTCTGAATAAACATCTGTGATCGTGCAATCATAGCAAATGAACCATCTTTTTTTTTTAAATTCATACTTGTTCTAAGTCAAACAAAGTCACACAATCATAACTATTGTAAAAGTTTAAAACAACTAACTGACAAACTCAAGTTTATTTTACCAATACACAGTGAAAAAGGTAGAAAAAAGCTCAGAATCTCCATTTTGGAGAACAGAAGCAAGAAAGGGGATTTAAGCAACTAGTTGATTTAAGGCTTCTGAACTGTCTTTAACAGAAGTTGTTAAATAATGGGCTTCTGTGATGATCAGCATGCAGTAATTACTCTCGCTAAACACAGCAAGTAAATTCATTACCTTCACACAGCCACCAGTGTTTGCACTGTTTCAGCGCACACACCAGGTAAGAGGATCCCTGCCGTGTACGTGCAAGCTCTAACACCACCTGTGAGTGGCTCAACAAAGGGTTAAATATGGGTGTTACCATTTCCTGCTCCAGCTCCCTCTCAGCCTCTAATCTCCCTCACACTCTTCTCTCTTCCCTTCCAAGGAGCTTTGGAGAGGCTCTCTGGAATCACACTATATACAAACATTGGTCAGTTCTGGAAAACGTAGGTGAACTTCCACCAGGATTTATTCTTTCATAAAAGAAAGCCACGTCCTGGGTAAGTTGCTGCTAAAATGTGTGATTCCCATTGAGAAGTCCTGGTTGTAGATGATGAGGAAGAGAAGGAAAGGACTGACTCTCAATAGTGTGTGAGTCTTGCGTCAGACAAAAGCCATGTGGTACTCAGCCAAATATTAAGAATGATCTCCTGTGTATAACCTGCAATGCTGCTCTCACTGAAAACATCTTATGTTAGCTATTTAATGTCTTATTGTGATGTATTTATGATGAGAACATAATTTATTTATTTTAGGAGGGTGCGTAGGATCACTTTAATTCATATGAATAAATGAAAATAACCAGTGTTCCTTTTTCATTTCATTGCCGTCATCCACATGTTCGGTCTTTTCTTTTCCTTCATAACTGAAGACAAATGTAATTGATTACATTCCTTGTTAACCAGGTTTGTCTAGTTTGTTCACCCCCTAGCCCCCCACCCTCGCGAAAATATGTGAAGGTTGCTCAGAGCAAAATATGACTCTTTAAAGGCAAGGACCGATCCAAAGAGTTGTTTGACATTTGCTGTGCTTTATTGGTTTAAGGAATTGGCTCTGCGCCCTGGGAAAGTTACAGTGTAAGCAGCAGACGAAAGTGATTTCGACCAAACCTGACCTCCGGCTTGTCTTCTGGGAAAGGACTACTCTGTATTTAGTCTAACAACCACCAATTTACATTGGAGCTCTTTGTTTCTCTCTGCAACTGTCTGCTCTCAGGTGCCAAGTCGCATGGGTCATTGTACGCTGACTGACTTGCTCAGTATTCTGGCTTTGTGCAAAATTCTCAAGGACTGGCCAAGTGTAGTGACATAGTGCCCTTTGGAGGTCATATGTGAGGGGGGAAGTTTGACCCAGGAGCAACAGGGAAGAATCCCATGACTCTAGTGGGCCAGAGGACAGAGCTACAAGCATTCCCACAGGCATCTGTGCCATCTTTGTGCTTCCCATGGGAGATTAGGGCAACACAAGTCCCCTTACAGCATTTTTTGCTTAAGGCTACTCCATTCGCTTTACTGAGCTTTAAATTAACAACAAGCAGAAGTGCTCTCTTCCTCTAACTCAGTTATCAGATTTCTTTTTAGCACCTCTGCATCAGAAACCAGAACTGTTAAAAAATAACAATGAACTTCTAGTATCTAGATTTAATCGTACCTAGACACAGTGGATCCAAAAGTACTCATACTATTGAAGTTAAGTGTATATTGTAGGGATTTGTTTTTTTATCCTTTAGTGCATTTTTAAAAAATCTACCAAGACATTGCCTATCACCTAGACTATCAACAGCAGCCAAAAGGGCCACGGAAACTCTGGATGACCTGCAGGGGTCCACTGCACAGATTGTTGAATCTGTTAAGAGGGCAACTATTGTGTCCTTCAAATATGTGGCCTAGATGAAAGGATGGCAGCTGTAAAGAAAATTGGTGGGTGGGTGGGTAACATCATGCTGTGGAGATGTTTTCAGAGCTGATGGGAAATATGGGTGGCACTAAATACACAACAATTCTTGAAAAAAAAAAAAAACTGTTAGAAGCTGCAAAAGTCTTCATACAGGGGTGGGTGTTTACCTTTCAGCAGGAAATAAAACTAGAATATAGTAGTATATGTGTTTTAAAATGTCATCGTCAAAGTCTGCAACAAGATACAATTGATGATATTTGCAAGTAAGGAGATATTGATGCTCTTGCTTTCCATCCAACATGACTGAGTTTGAGCGATTTTGCAAAGACGGAAATACAAAAATGTCAGTATCTTTTGTACACACATGGTAAATACATATCAAAAAGGATTGTTAGCTCCACCTGTATAACTGAACTATGTGGTTCCATAAAGCAATGACTCCTTGTGGCTAAATAGAAATTCCTGCCATCCTTCTAAGATGCTTAAAAAAAAAGAGAACCACAAATTACGTTGCTCGTTACAAGTCTGCACTTGAACCCAATTAATAATTCCCAATAAAATGCGTTAAATGAGAAAGAAGATGGAAGGTTCTGTGAATGAACACCAAACATCTAAGACAACTGTCTGATTTTCTTGTTATACTTAAACTAGGAGTTGAAAGATCTTGACTGTTTTCAGTCAGAAATCGGTTTTGTATTCATAGTCTGTGTTCTGTATGGAGCCTTTGGTTGTTGTTGTGTATAAACAATAGATACATCCCTCTCTGTCAGCTGATGGTACTTAGACAACATTTCAAAATGTGCTGCTGTTACAGTAGCATTGTATCAGGCAGATAAAACTCCTTTGTGCTTTTTGGAAGGTCAATTTCAATATATCTCAATCTTGGCACGTTAAAACAAATGAGAGGCGATGCATTCAGATTTGATGTAATAAACACACTGTAAGGTTCAAAGAAAAAATATCATTTGGCTTAGTCATTGTCTTCTATGTGTTTAAACATGTAAACCCATCCAGCTCACACCAAATCTCTGTACATGAGCGAGTTTGTGATTTACAGTGGTTTCTTTTTGATGTCTCAATAATGAGGCTTTTGTTTCTGTACTTCTAGGCATTTCAAGTTTCAAAGAGGAGTCTTTCTTGAAATTCAACCAAAATTAGATCAACCACAGCAAGTAAAATAAAATGGAGCTTCAGAAGATGAATGGACACAGCAGAGATGATGGGTGAGACTCCACATGAGCGAGACTGATGACGAGTTCACTGAGTCCATCTTAAATTAACTGTTTGGATCGCTTCTCCAATGTAGATTTGATGGAGTTGAAGCCATGGAAGAAAACTCTGAGTTCCTGCCACATAAAAGTGGTGCAAAGAAAGAAGTTCTCTTCACAGATGTGAGTTGTATTTTTCTCCGTTTAAAATATGTATTTTCCATCATGGTGAAATAAAGTTTTTAATGTCCTCCTTTTTCAGTTTGAGGGAAAGACTTCATTCGGCATGTCCATCTTTAACCTCAGTAACGCTATCATGGGCAGTGGAATCCTGGGACTGGCTTATGCAATGTCCAACACAGGAATTATTCTGTTTATGTAAGTAAACAAACTCAAATCTGTTTTTATATTAGTTGGTACATGTATCTGCTCACTGCACAGATCTATTTCATCAGCTGCTTATTATAATTTTTAGATTACCAGATCGCTCTCCCCAATGTTGTACAAAATTACAGCAGGGATGTTTGTCATGTGAGTTTAAGTGAGTTTGGGATTGACGTCACTGAAACACAGAAGTTTTACAAAATTAAGTAACAGGAAGGATTATATTTTAATAAAATCTCCTTATATAAAAACATTTTCACATAGCTGTTTTTGTCTGCAAATTTCTATTTGCAGACAACAGTAATGTTACTACCATATTTTATTGGATACTGATACTTGTATCTGAGTACTTACCGATACCGAGCACCTATACAGATACTTTTACCACCCAGAAAAATGCAATGAAATGGAAGACTGGTATTTTGTTCTCTGTTTGTTACATCAAATGATGGTGGATAAGATAAAATAAAAATCAATAAAAATGACCACAAACGTAAATTTCAAGACAAAAAGAAACATTTTCTGTGAAATTATTGAGCAATTATTTCACATTTTAAGTATTGATTCACTGTATTGATTAACTGATACTGATACGAGTGCATTAAAACAGTATTGGTGCATCCCAGATTATTTTTTGTCTTGAATTTCAGTCCTTTTTTTTTTATTATTGTGCAGCAGAGGTGTTTCCAACTTTTATGTCAGCATAATTAGCCACTTTGTGCCTTATTCCTTATTACTTTACAAATAATTTAGATAAGACCCTAGATGATGTAGTTTCCAAGATGTAAACGAAAAATTGTTTAAAAAAATTATTATTATTATTATTATTATTATTATTATTATTATTATTATTATTATGTATAGTATAGTGACAGTAATAGTAATTTTAAAATGTGAATACTTTTATGTTAATTAAAACTAATAGTACTACTTCGCTATTACACGTAGGTTTTTTAGACAGACGTTGTAATATTCTTTATAATGTTCGCGTGTTATCGTGTTTTTCCAAAATTTATAATGTGGCTGCTCTTCTTGAAAGCCTGTTTGCTGTTCATGGGGGAATGTAAACAATGTTACGACACGAACAGCTTTACTACTTCCCAAACTCTGATCTGTCAGAACCTACGTTAGAGCTCATATGCGCACAGCTCCTCTAAATCAGATTTGAGCGGTTAAATATAGACACCAGTGATCAGATCCAAGTCACGCCCACTCAGAGCAGGCAGGCCTGTAACATGTAGGCGGGGTTAGGGAGAGTTGGAGGAAAGCTTTAAAACAACTCTGTCTCTCTTTCTAAACTGAACTGTGTTATGTAAGTAAAGCTGGGAAATAATTATCTCATTAATTACAAAAATGGTTTACACCAAGGAGGATTTTTTTCCGCATAACTTTTAGTGATAACAGATTTTGCTCTTGTGTCTTTCAGAATGCTGTTAGTGTGCATCGCTATTCTGTCTGCATATTCAATTCACCTCTTGCTGAAAAGTGCTGGAGTTGTAGGTGAGGGACTCAATTAAATCCGTACAACTTTACCACTCATACCTCATCATGTAGAAACACAGCCACATTTATTGCCATCCCTGGTGCAGATTTTTATAGACCTTAACAGTAATGTAATCTTGCTCTGAATATTTGAGAAAAATACAACCTTTATTTTGAGAAACATATATTCAGTAGTAAAAAACAGAAATGTCACATTAAGGAGAGGTTTTTTATAAAAGGTAAATCTTATTGAAGCATTTTTTAATATACTTTTTTTAATTGACCAGCATATGTTGGAACTTTTATTTCGTAACTCACAAAGTTCCCTGGGGAAGACTTGTGATGTGACCTAGAGGCCCATTTCTTTAAGGAGCTTTTCACAATTGGAAAGACAAGGGAACAAGTCATTGAAGAAAGGCACGAAATCGCTACAAGAAAATAGTTACTCACCCATATCTGCAGATATCAGAGCACTAACTGAAGACATATCAAGTACTCCTATTGATCTTGTCAACATGCACAGTGAATAGGATGGTAAACAAGGCCAAAGGTTTCCATCCTGGTGTCAGCAGGTCTCCATAACAACCATTAGATGCTGTCGAATTGGCAAGTGGTGGGCGAGGAGAGATACCAGGATACAGGTTGTTTCTGCCTTGCCTTCTCAAACATAAATACGTACAATGTGATAAACTCTACATAGATTTGGACCAGAGATGCTTTGGTCAAATGGAAAAAAAGATTTTGCTATTTTGGGAACACACACTCCAGGTGTTGTTAGTTGTAAAACAAATTATGGATACTGTATGCTTATAAAAAAAACCACCTCATTCTCACTGGTTACAATGGTGAGGGACCTGTTGTGCTTTGAGCAGGTTCGTCTTCCAAAGGCCCCTGGAAGCCTTTCGAAAGCGCACGGCACCATGAACTCTTTGAAATACCAAAACATTTTAAACAAACACCTGATGGCCTCTACCAGCAAACTAAGAATTGTTCATCCTTTTATTGTTATAGAAGGATTTCCAAACTAAAAACACATGGCTCATCATTGTGATTACGCTGTTAATGTCATTTGGGATTTTTTTTCAACGACTGAAAAACTTAAATTAAAGGTTGTTCTTAAAATCAGGGTGAGGTTATTCTCCTGCAATAAAATATATTTTTTTACGAGTTCTTTACATATTTCTACCAGGGATGACTCAAAATGGTGCCTGTCTGCTCTGATAATATTTATTACCATGATCTGTTTTCAGGTATCCGTGCATATGAGCAGTTAGGGAATCGTGCTTTTGGCCGGCCAGGAAAAATGCTGGCCGGAGTCATCATCACCGTGCACAACATTGGGGGTATTGTAGTCATACTTCATTAATCTCTTTCTATATTATATTGCTTTTTCTGACTTTTGAAACCAAATTTAGGTTTTTACTATATCAATATAGTCATATGATTTGTTTGCAATAAATTGGAATATCACTGAAAATGTTATTAATTTCAGTAACTCAACTTTTAGATTATTTAGATTAATTATAAGTAGACTGATGTTTTCAAGCCAAAATTTTTTGTTATTTAAGATGATTTTCTGCTTACAGCTAAAATGAAACAAATGTACAGCAACGTGGGTTTAATGAAAAGTATATCTAGTACCTGCTTAAAAATAGTTATTTTCTGAAGGTACAAGCCTCATCTGCATATTCTAATTTCTTGACTATTGACAGTGTAATAAACACCGTAGATATTTTTATAATTGAATAAAGGTTGCACAACTTAAACAATATAAGGTTGTTTTCATGTGTTTGCAGCAATGTCCAGTTATCTCTACATTGTAAAGTCAGAGCTCCCTCTGGTTATTAAAGCTTTCCTTGAAAACAAACAACACACAGAGTGGGTATTTATTCAGATTTCTTATTATTTGACTCATAGCACATTTAGTTTTTTTTCTTTCTGATTTTCTCATCTGTTTGTGTGACTGTCTCTCAGCCTGTGGTACATGAATGGAAACTACTTGATCATCATTGTTAGTGCCCTCATCATTCTTCCCCTTGCACTCATGAAACAACTCGGTATGTCAGCCACCCTGTTCATCTTTTTTTTCTGTTCTAATACTCCTCATCCTCTCTTCATGTCTACGTTAGACAGTTTTTTGTGCATGTCTTCATGCCTGACACTAAAATAGATTTTAAAAAGTAACATTCTACGATCATAAATAATAATCATGCTCTATCTTTTTATTGCACTCCAGGGTACCTCGGTTATACAAGTGGCTTCTCTCTCTCCTGCATGGTGTTTTTCCTTATTTCAGTGAGTCAGAATAATGAAAACACAACAAGATGAACAGGTTATCTTCCGTTAGATATTTGTCTTTGAATAAATTTATGGATGCATCTTTCCAGGTTGTCTACAAAAAATTCAACATCCCTTGCTTATTTGATTCCAATAACGGCACGACCTCCGTTAATTACACCTTTACAAATCTTAATGAGACGGATGCAACCTGTGAGGCCAAACTGTTTACCATCAACTCAGAGGTCAGAAAAACATCACGCTTGTGTTTAATCTCCTTTATTGTCGTGTGTATTTTCATGTCCTGGTTTGGACGGGTCATATTCTACAGCAGATTCTTTAAAGTCAACAGTAGTAAGGCGTGTTGTGTCAACAGCTGTGTTGGGAACATTTCAAGCTTGTGATCAGGCTTCTGCTTTTTTTTTTTTCTGCTTTAGGCAGCATACACTATCCCGATCATAGCCTTCGCTTTTGTCTGCCACCCAGAGGTGCTGCCGATCTACACTGAGTTACGGAAGTAAGTCAGGATATCATATTCAGTCTTTTTTACACATCACTATACTAAAGTCGTTTTTTTCTTTTTTGACTGGCTTCTCTTCAGTGCCAACAAGAAGCGCATGCAGGCTGTTGCCAACGTCTCCATCCTGGCCATGTTTGTCATGTACCTGCTGACTGCTCTTTTCGGCTACCTCACCTTTTACAGTAAGATGCTCTTTACAGTCTATTTGCTGTAGGCCTGATATAGTATAATAACCCTGAGTGAGAAGATGCAATGGTTTCAGTCTATCAAGGTTTTTACATACAAAAAGCTCTAATTGCTTTGATTTAAAGCAGAAATTCTGTAATTTTGATACTGCTGACAAAATAATTTATATCACCCATTACATGCACAAAAATACTTTTTCAATAAGTATCCTTTTCACTTTTCTGTCCTTCATAGAGTTTTAAGGGCTCAGGTACCTAGCCTGCAATCTGCTGCTTTACTGCGTAGCCTGCCAACTATAGTTTTAAACCTTCATAAGGGTGATAGATGGCAACCATTTGGTTTTCCATTTGGGCAAAATAGTCGCCCCAAAAGAGAGAAAGCTTGACTGGCTATGTGCAGCAACAGATAGGCGGCGAAAAGTGATTGCACTCCACTTCCTTTTCTCTGTGATCTTTTTAAAAAAAAGGATGAAAATTTTCTTTAAAGTTAGTAATTTTATTTGTAAAAATTTAACTTCAAATATACTGTAAATATGTGTGCTGATATAATGATAATAATCCTACTACTAATAATAATAATAATAATAATAATAATAATAATAACTGACAGAAATATTTGCACATTTAAGTTTGGAAAAATATAGAATATATTTTTTTAAATCGATAGGAAGCCTAATATCTAAATATTTCTTCTTGTCTGCTTCTTGTCTCCGAATAGCCGGTGTAGAGCCGGAGCTCCTTCACACCTACAGTCGTGAGGACACCACAGACGTCCTGATTCTCTGCGTGCGTCTGGCTGTACTGGTGGCCGTCACTCTGACTGTCCCTGTGGTTCTGTTCCCGGTAAGATATACTGTAAAATTATTGATACGTACCAAGGATAACTGGATAATGAAAACACAGCATATCAAAACCAAATTACGAAGCTGATGGTCAGGAAAGCAAACCTAAAGATTTAACAGATGGTGCAGAAAACCTTTTAAAGCAGATTAACGGTTTCTTAGAATCAACACATTGGAAAATGTGAGCAAAATAAATAATGTGACAGAATAATCAAGGAAAGAACTAACATTGATGGGGGTATTTCCTTTCAGTTGATCCTCTCTTGTATGGCAAATTTTCAGAAAATAATTTATTAAGGAATTCCAAATGATGTCTCTTGGACTATTATCCTTTGTGTTTTTTAGAGGACTAAACTTTCAACTGAAAAAAATTTAAATAGATTTTGTCTGTTTGACAGCCGGCTTGTATCAAGTATCAAAAGATCCAATTTAAACTTGTTTTTGACTGTTAGAAGACGAACATTGGTTTATCAATATCTTTTAGTTCCTAATGCCTGAATTGTTTGCATGTCGCAGTTACTGAAAGTCTCTTAAGTAGTCTGGGACAAGAAATGGAAATTGGCTAAATAAAGTGCAGCAGAAATCTTTAAAAGACCTCTGGTAGGTCTGAAGAAATATCGATGAATTGTATTTGTAGTTATTTGAGGTGTTATCTATGCTAAAAGAATAAATTTTAATATTATGCTAGACCACATAGACTTAAATAATAATAAATTAATTTATTAATCGGCTATGAGCGATTCAAAGCAATTAATTAATTTTTTAATTAATTGCTACCTAAATCTAATTGGTTTCTGGGTCATGATCCTTTATAGTAATTTGTAATCAATTTTTTACATCGCTGTTGAGGAATTTTGGGATATTCTTCCTTTCAAACATTCATTACTTTTTTATAGTCATACCCATGGCAATCAGCTCGATTTAGGCCCAGACTTTGACTAGGACACTCACATTTATTTCTTTTTTTTAAGATTTTCAGATGTGGACCTTTGCCCTAATGCATAACCCTAATGTTCTCTAGCTTAAAGTCTTAACCTAAGGGCCAGACATTCTCCTTTGGGATTTTCTGATTAAGTTCAGAGTTATGGCAAACTGTCCAAAGATCCTAAAACACCAAAACATCCCACTGCCACTGCTATATTTGATTGTTACCATGATATTCTTTTTTTAAAATGCAGTGTTAGTTTTCTTCCAGATGTTATGGGACACACATCCTCTAAAAGTTGTACTTTGGACTCATTATTTCACTGATATTTCCCAAAAGTCTTTGGGATTATAATAATCGGATTTTAACAAATCTAGGCAGATCTTTGGGATCTTTTTGGTCAGCAAGAGTTTTTGCCTTGTATTGCTCCCATGTATCCTATTTGTATTTTTGCTCAGCCTCTTTCTTTTGTTGAAACGCGAACAGTAATCTTACCTAGACAAGTTAGGCCTGCAGTGCTTCAGATGTAATTCTTATGTGACTTCCTGGATGAGTCATCTGTGCACTCTTGGATAAATTTTATTAGGCCAGCTGGTCCTTATTTCTCGGTTTGTTAATAATGGCTTCCACAGTGTTTAACTGGAGTTCCAAATCATTAGAAATGGCTTTCTTTTTCAGACTGATGAATTACTTTGTTTCTTATCAGTTCTTGAATTTATTTTAAATATGTTTGTTTTTTAGATGTTTGATGATTATGAATACGGTTACAACAAAGGAAATATTTCTTTTGGGCCGTTTCTTTTCTGACAGTTAGTAAACTTTGGGGAGCTTTTATAATATTTACCCTTTAAGTTACAGATGGAACAAAAAGTTCTAAGACTGTTTTGTTTAGACGGAGCAAAATAAAACTTACAGTAGCTTGACACTAAGTACACCTTTTTAATTCCAAATTCTAATAATAATTTGACTCTCTTTTTTATCAATTAAGCTACTTTTGTTGCAAAGATTTTAAATGAAAGATCACTATGAGTTATATGTGATCAGATAATTAAAATATGAATTTAAGTTTAGCTTATCATTGAATTGATGCAAGAGCATGTTAGGATTTGTCTAAAGAAAGAAAATCTATGTAAGTAAACATGTGTCTGTAATCTATGTAAAATATATATGAACTAAACTTTTTTTTTAAAGAGTCCACTACCCACACTAAGTTAAGCTTTTGAGCTAAACCAGGCTAAGCTAATCTTAAATCATGTTAATGGAGTTGACAAAATTGTACGCTGCTCGATTTTGTTTTTCTAATCGCTGTATGTAGAACAGAAAGATGCCTCTGAATTTTTTTAGTTGGTTTTGCAATGTACTAAAGTTGGGCATCTCACTAGAGATCATGAAAACAACATACAAGCAATGGATTACTTAAACAGCTTTTGATTCATTTCCTAAACAATCAACCAACTAGGAGGAAGCTGAGGGCCAAAACAAAATGTGTAGCAAAGTTTTGCTCATCAGTCTTAATTCTCAATTGTTAAACACTTTTTTTGTCCTTCTTTTGTATTTGTAGATTCGCAGAGCAGTGCTCCAAATCTTCTTCCCTGATAAACCTTTCCACTGGGCCAGACACGTCCTCATTGCATTCTGTCTCATCTTTGTGGTCAACTTGCTTGTTATATTTGTCCCTTCGATCAAGGACATCTTTGGCGTCATCGGTATGTTTGCACTGCAGGGAAAAAAAATGGTAGCCTCACTGTAGATCCAACTTGCTAGCTTGACTGGCCTGCAAACAAGTCTAAAACTAAACCCCACAGAGAATTGATGAATCAACATTATGTACCTATAGGTTTAATCTATAGGGTTTTATTTAGAGCCCTTTAGGAGGAACAACTGTTCTACTGCCACCTTAACAGTTACAATAAACAAGCTTGTTCTACTTTGTCTACTGTCTTGTTCAGGAGCCACATCGGCCCCCAGTCTCATTTTTATCCTACCTGCAATTTTCTACATCCGGATTGTTCCTGAAGACCAGGAGCCTTTGATGTCAAAACCCAAGATTCAGGTATGGGTCTAAGTGAAGCAACACTTTCATGGCCTTTTATATTTGCTGTACTATGTTTTTACGCCTAGCTGATGGACACATGGCGTTCTTTCTGTACCTCTTGCAGGCTGCTTGCTTTGCAGCATTAGGATTCATCTTCATGATCATGAGCCTGTCATTTATTTTCATCGACTGGAGTACCGGAAAGTCCCGAGGCGGAGGTGGCCACTAGCTGGACACTAGAGGCTATGATTGAACAAAGGTACTACAAACAGAATGCCTACCAAAACTCTCCCAGTTATTATCCCGATCAGCTGAGATCCTATCCAAAATCTGGAGATTTTCAACAAAGGAAAAACAAACGAAGAACCTTTGCCAGCGTCAAACTCAGGAAAATGTTTTGACGTGTGATGGCACAAACACATGTCCTATAGAAGAGGAGGGAACGAAAGACAGCATTGAATGTGCTCTGTCTGAGTCTGCCCTGCCACAGCCCAAAGTAAAGGGTGAAGATGGCAGCAAAATAATGAATGAGAACAGTATGACTAAAATGGAAATCCCATTTCAGTGTTCCATGGAATAGTTCAGTCACTACCAACATCCCTCCAGTATACTTCCCTAATTTTTCATATTACTTTTTTTGTAGCTTTATCAACAAAACAATAGGTTTTCTTAAATTCCACTAAACATGTCCTGTGAAATATAAAGAACAATGGATGCATTTGCACAGAAATTGCTGTACTATGTGGTAAAGAAACAACTTTCAATGAAGTTCAACTAATGAGATGTTATCTTTTTGTCTCTTGTTGTGACTGACGTAAAAAATTACGATCTTTCAGGCAGAGTCTGAGGTGACCAAACAATTTGCTGCAATATGCAGGGTTTTGCTGCTAGACAATTTGCTGCCAATTTTGTGAGCTAAATTGCAGAAAGGGGTCTTGCACAAGAAACACAATGTTTTTCAATACTGGTTTAGCTGCAAACCAAAAAGTATATTTATGAAGTTATACTGACAGCAAAACCTACCTCTTTTTAAATATATCACATTATGTGTGTTAAAGTAGAGCCTTAAAACATCCAGTGTTACAAAACAATCTTCATCACTTTCAGAAATGTTTCAGTATGTTGCCCATCGACGAGGTTAAAATAAAGGTTTTTCTGTGAAATCGGACCAAAAAATGTTACCTTTGTTAAACAACCTGTTCATTTTCCAACTTGTTTTACTGACATATTGCAATAAAATATGTTTTGTTTCTACTTGCAAGTCTATTAGTGCTTTCTTCAATCTTCTTGCAAATTTTAAAAAGATGCACACTTTTTTCTTACTTTTTAGCATTAAACCAGTCAAACAATTTCCCGTTGCAAGTTAGAAATATTTCTATTTGTTGCATGCCAGCAACAGAGGCTGCATGTTGGCGCAGTGGTTAGCACTGTTGCCTTGCAGCAAGAAGGTTGTGGGTTCGTATCCCAGACCAGGGACTTTCTGCATGGAGTTTGCATGTTCTCCCCATGCATGCGTGGGTTCCCTCCAGGTACTCCAGCTTCCTCCCACATTCCAAAAACATGACTGTCAGGTTAATTGATCACTGTAAATTGTCCTTAGGAGTGAGTGTGTGCATGGTTGTTTGTCCTGCCCTGTGATGGACTGGCGACCTGGTGTACCCCACCTCTCGCCCGTTGACAGCTGGAGATAGGCACCAGCACCCCCGTGACCCATTAAGGATTAAGCAGTTAAGAAAATGGATGGATGGAAATGCCAGCTACAGGATTTTTAAAAAACAATATTGTGTTACTGTCTTCAAATTCAGATATTTTGTGAACATTAATATTGATATGGCATATAGTGATTTAGGAAAACAGGATGATGATATGATTGCTTTTGGGAGTTTCTGATTAGGTAATTTGCAGCAGTGATATAAAGGCCCGGTCCTATGTGCATTTTAAAGAAATACCTTTCCTTTTTTTAACTTCATGGCAAAAATTAAAGTAGATTAGGCAGCATTTCAGGAAGAGGACTTGTTCAAATGTCTTGTTCACCGTCACGTGGAGTTCCTTGAAGGTGCCATGTCCATCTTTCCAAACATTTATATGCAATTATAATCACCAAAAGAATGCCCAGTCATACAATTAGAAGGGTTATTTGTCCCAAAGATAAACTTGTTCTGGTATGTTTGATTGATAAATTGACCATTAACTGAGACCCAAAGTAGATGCTGCTTGAAGCAAACGTGAAATGAGTTCTGTAGCAATCTCGACTGAAAGGTCTCTAAAAAAAGAGGCGATTGCTCCTAAAGCGATCTATAAAAAAAGCCAGATTACAGCGTGCAAATGCACTTGGGGACAAAGATCTTAATTTTTGGAGACATTTCCTGTGGTCCAATGAAGCTAAAATTAAAGTGCTTGCCCATAATGACCATTGTTGTGTTTGGAGGAACAATTGTAAAGTACAGGGGATGCAACATCCTATTATGATGTAATTTGCCACATGGGACACTGGTACACTTCACAAAAGATGAAAGATTATCTACAACGTTGTAAAACAAACAGCAAGTTAAGCCTTGGACACAAATGGTTCTTCCAAATTAAAAATGTCCCTAAGTATAAGGCAAAATTAGTTAAAAAGAACCATGAGGGCAACAAATTCAATGTTTTTAGATTGGCTAGAACAAAGCCCTGATCTACCATGGAAAGTTTAAGGGCAGAGCTTAAAACGTGCATTTGAAAAAAGCAATCCACAAAACCTGCCTCAGTTACAGGAGATCTTTCTGGGGGAATGGAACAAAAATACAGCAAACATTAGTGAGAATCGTATTCAGAAATACCCAAAACATTTATCAGTAATACATTTTATTAAAAGATAGTTTTTTTAAATTCTAAAGAAATGTACATAAACATTTTACTTGATGTAGAGGTTAAGAATATTTTCTTATTTTTCTGTAAATTGAAAAAAAAGTCTGTTTTATTGTCAGTAAAAAACCTTTCGTTTTTATACACTTTATCTAAAGATCTGGTTTCAACTATGATATAAAAGGTGCATGTTTGCATAACTATAAAATGAATTCACTCACAGCAGGGAAAGAGTACACACAGACTGCTTGCTTCTCTCTCTCTCTCTCTCTCTCTCTCTGAAAATGGAAGTAACAAGTTGATTTGCGCTTCGACTCTGAGCGAGAGAAGAAAAGTGGGGGTTAGAGAAGTGTGGTTGTCCGTTTCCTGCTTTGAGCTGATGTGTGCACAGAACAGAGAAGAGAAACTTCCTTTCTGACGGTGCATTGCGAGGATGTTTTTGTTTTTTTTAATTTCTATCAAGTGCAACAGATAATAATTTCATATAAACTGGAACATTTTTGAGAAGGATAATGAGCCGTGGCAAAAGTAAAACGGAGAGCATCCAAAGCTCCCTGCTAAGCCAACAGGAGAATGAGAAGCTGGAGACTTTGCTGGGCAGAAGGTGTGCTGTAAGTTCTGAGCTGAGTTGTAAGGGGGGTATTCTTCTTAATTTGCTTTCACATGTGATTCAAGTTTTTACAATGAGAAGCATATGCTATTAGATTTCAGTTTCATGCTCTTTTTGTCTTCTTTTAGAAGCTGATATGAAGTTATTCACTAAATCAATGCTTGTTTTGTTCAATTTTGACCCTGTTTCATGTAAATTCATTATTTTAACATTTGGTTACTACTTTTAAAAAAGACAAGACAGCTTTCGTTCATTTTTTTCAATGTTTCTGTAAAGAAAATATCTCAATACTGCAAAAACATGTTTTCTTATATTGGGTCATGAAGAAAGTTGGTAACTGTAACAGGAAATGGTGGCTGAATCGATTCTTCCTCCTCTGTCAAAATTAGACTTCATGACTGTGTTTGGTTTCACAGCAGAGCAGAAGTTAGGCTGTTCTTGATTCTTTTTAACCCTCTAAAGTAAACATTTCCTGACTTTGTTGGTCTTCATGCCAACAAAACTTTAAAATGGCAGGTGCAGCGGAAAATGTAGAGCACCGCAACACATATCAGAGCATATGAAAGCAGAGGAGGAAGTTAATCTTCATCCTCAAACTGCAAATTTACATTTGAACCTCAATAAAGTGCTTTCAAAAGTGCTATCAGCTCTAAACTGGTGTCCAATGTCTGTCCTGTCTCTGTGTGTGTTTAGTCCATGGCCACAGCTGTGGCCCAGTTGTTCATGGCTCTGCCTCACAGCCCAAACATGTGGAACCTGCAGCACACTGGAGTGGTCTGCTTTGTCAAAGACAACCCTCAGCGCTCCTACTTCATACGCATGTTCGACCTGAAGGTCAGATAACAAAGCCTCTTACAAAATCATCAAATGGCTTTTTTCGTTTTTTAAATATATTTTTACTAAGTTCTGCTTTTTGAATTTTTTTTGAAATTATAGCATAACATGCCATACCATAGTTTAGATAATGGTACATTGATTCTGATATTCTTTCCTCAGGCTGAGAAACAAATTTGGGAGCAAGAGCTCTACAACCAACTTGTTTACTCTACAACACTGCCGTACTTTCATACTTTTGCAGCGGATGTAAGAAACACACCGATTTAAACCTGTGTGCAACTCTTCACAGCATTTCCCTAACATATTTATTCCCTGCAACATTCACAATTCTTCATAATATATTTGTTTCAATGTGCATTTGTATTACGCTGTAGGATTGTCAGGTTGGACTGAACTTCACCGACCAGCAGGAAGCGGATATGTTCCAAAGCACCATCATGGAGAAAATCAACCAAAGACACAACCGTCAAGGTCAGCACGAACCATTTTTGCACTGCAGAGACACTCAAAGGCATTTATTATGTCTGTATGCATGTAGAAGTGCCATGTATGCACTAACCATTTATATTAGGGGTCTGGAACCTCTACAATCCAAACACCTTTTTTTGTCCTCACTCCAACAAAATAAGCCACACATGTTACCTTTTGGAAAAAAAGGACAATTGGGAACTTTGATTTTTGACAAATATCTATTTGTTATTTTTAATTAATTTGTTCATTGAAGAACTACTACATTATATCTATTTTTAAGGCTTAACCCCCATATTCTCTGCAAATATTACTACTATTACTATATTTGCCACAAGAAATTGGTTTAGATAAAATTCTTGACAAAGTGTTTGTGTCAGGCACTTTATTTATTGATAACATAAATACCCCCTTAATATGAAACTCCATTGTTCAGACTTTTAATTTAGACCTTTTTACCTTTAAAGATGTGCATTCATTTCTTTCCAAAATTACTGACAACACTAATAACCACAAGTGGATTTGGGTTTTTTTATTAATGGTGAATTTTTCTCTAACGCCACCATCAGGTCAAACATTACATTTTAGATTCAGTGTATCCAAACAATTTCAGATTTTTTTTTCTTTGCTAAACCATACATTTTAAAATTAATTATGTAGATTTTTGTTATACCATTGAATAGTTTGATGCAATATTTAGCAGGATTTGTAAAAAAAAATAAACAGAGCAGCTTTGAAACACCAAATAGCAGATTTTACAGCAAGGGTAAATGCTGTATTCACTCGTCCCACAAATCCATTCGTCAGCCCTGCCTTGTGTTTCTGTCATTGAAGCTTTGAGAGACATGGTGGCTGGAAATATTGTCCTTCCAGTCTCTACATTCTAAAGGCTTGCTGTTGCTTTACATTTTGACTTGTAAAATCATGCCAACATTGAGAACCTAATGTAGGCTTTCAAGTCAGTTGCATACACATCTTTTCAACTGTCCCCATACCCATGGGGACAAAATTGTTACCTGGAGTTCAATATTTTCAATTGAAGGTGTCATGAAGAATTCAAATGATGACTTGATGTCCTCGGCACGGCTGACTGCATATCTAGTGGAACCTGGAAACATTTTGATAAGATTAGCAGCACCAAGTATATGCTGTTGTTGGAGTTGGGAAAAATACCTTACTTTATTTCCATTTTTGGAAGGGATTGTGTCTGCTAGTGGTAGAGCAACAACAGGAGGGTCAACAATTTCATTCTCATCATTGTCAATGTCCTTGCGGGACATTTACACCCTCTACCACAAGAAACATTTCTGTTTAGGCAAGTGTGACTATAGTAGGTCGCACACACACCAGTTAATACTTGGATGTTAACAACTCGCAAGCCACAACGCAAGAAGTATAAAAGTTCTCATGAGAATGTTTGCCACACCCACGTTTTATGTATCTACATAAAAAGACCACCTCTGTACCTGCAGGTGTAAGGATTTTTGGTCAAACACACAGACCACTGTGCTTTACATCGCTAAAACAACTTAGGATGAAATTGACCTCAGAGGAACACCGATGTATGTTTAATGTGGACAGCTCATTGAAAAATATCACTATAAACATGTTATGATTAATAAGTTGTCCTTATCAAATGAGGAAAAGTCCTGAAATAATAAGCCAATATATAAGTAAATAAATAGAATTTAATGAATGATGAACGCTGAATGGGGAAAATTGACCACAAAAATGATAGGAGGGTTAAGTAAAAAAAAAAAAAAAAACTTGTTTAGGAAGTTGATATTAATGAAAATTGTTCGGAAAAAAATTAAAATAGCTATTTGTTTCCAACCTAAAGACAAGAAAATATCTAAATAAAAATATTGTTATTTTTATTGTCAGAAAATTGACAAAAACAGAAAAAGCTATTAAAATCTGCAGTTATTATTAAATTTGTATTTAATAACAGTGGATTCTCGACCAAACTTCAACCAAACTTTGGTTTAAACATTACCAAGAACTCACTTCTTTATGATAAACCATTGTAGAATTTTTTTGGCCCTGGAGCCACAGATTGCACACCCCTGCTCTGTGCTCAGGTTGTCCTTGTTGGGAATATAATAAAGAAATAATATCTCTGGAATCAGATAAATCTGGTAGCTATTTTTTCATGCAGTGCAGAATCATTTTACATGTTTTATTCATTTATGTCTTGGTTTGTTTTTGATTTATTTTTGTACATTCATGGCGTTGTTGTGACATCCTTGACGCTGTGATCAAAATGGTGGCTTTTTTGTGACTAATAGAGAAGAAACAGCGCCCCCCACCGACAACTGGTAACAAACACTGGATCAAATATTTACCATTAAAACGTATTTTTAACCATCTACTACAATAATGTTGTTTTTTCTTTTTACATTGCTGCAGATAGAAGTTCCCTCCCTCCTCTTCCACCTGGTGTGTATTTCCTATAATTCATGAAAGCTCTGCTTGCTCTATTATTTAAACAGTTTTAATGATTAAAAAACGTTTTAATTTTTTTAGGACTTTTAGGATATATTCATTTATTTATATTTGCTAATGTTTAAAAGACAACAATGACAGTGAGACCTGGAGAGGCGTGGTTGGGCGGTATGGCCCCCCCGATCTGAACCCGAGCGGTGTTTTGTTGTTGGACTTCTGTGCTCGTCATGGATTGTCCATAACGAACACCATGTTCAAGCATAAGGGTGTTCATGTGTGCACTTGGCACCAGGACACCCTAGGCCGCGGCTCGATGATCGACCTGGTTGTCGTTTCATCTGACCTGCGGCCGCATGTTTTGGACACTCGGGTGAAGAGAGGGGCGGAGCTATCCACCGACCACTACCTGGTGGTGAGTTGGCTCCGGTGGTGGGGGAGGACGCCGGACAGACCTGGTAGGCCCAAACGTGTTGTGAGGGTCTGCTGGGAACGTCTGGCGGAGTCTCCTGTCAGAAGGGGTTTCAACTCTCACCTCCGACAGGACTTCAAACACGTCCCGGGGGAGGCGGGGGACATTGAGTCCGAATGGGCCATGTTCCGTGCCTCCATTGTCGAAGCGGCTGACCGTAGTTGTGGCCGCAAGGTAGTTGGTGCCTGTCGTGGCGGCAACCCTCGAACCCGCTGGTGGACACCGGCGGTGAGGGATGCTGTCAAGCTGAAGAAGGAGTCCTATCGGGCCTTCTTGGCCTGTGGGACTCCGGAAGCAGCTGATAGGTACCGGCAGGCCAAGCGGAGTGCGGCTCGGATGGTCGCTGAGGCAAAAACTCGGGCGTGGGAGGAGTTTGGAGAGACCATGGAGAACGACTTCCGTATGGCTTCGAAGCGATTCTGGTCCACCATCCGGCGTCTCAGGGGGGGGAAGCGGTCTGCCGCCAACACTGTTTACAGTGGGGGCGGTGTGCTGCTGACCTCAACGCGGGACGTTTTGGGTCGGTGGATGGAATACTTCGAAGACCTCCTCAATCCCACCGACACGCCTTCCTGTTTGGAAGCAGAGTCTGGGGACTCTGGGACTAACCTGGACGCCTCCCTGGTGAGGTGTTCCGGGCATGTCCCACCGGGAGGAGACCCAGGGGAAGACCCAGGACCCGTTGGAGAGATTATGTCTCCCAGCTGGCCTGGGAACGCCTCGGGATTCCTCCCGAGGAGCTGGCCCAAGTGGCCGGGGAGAGGCAAGTCTGGGTCTCCTTGCTTAGGCTGCTGCCCCCGCGACCCGACCCCGGATAAGCGGAGGAAGATGGATGGATGGATGGATTTTACTTCGGTCAAATGTATTGGGTAGTGTTCCAGGAACTTTCTTAATAACACAAGTGGGTTAACAAAGGCTTTAATGTTCTAGGAACAAGATTAGGTTTTTGGTTTGGCCATTTTTAAAACAATAACTTTGTTGTTCTTACTTGCGTTACTTTGTCGCTTAGTGATTAGTTTGGCTTCATACTTAGGGTCATGTCCATTTCAAAGACTCTTTGTCACCTGAGCTTCAACTCTCTGGATCATGTCTTTAAATGCAACATCAGTATTTCCTTTTAATTTTCCTTCCTACTTATGGCATCTGCTTTAATTGCAGCAGTACTTTCTGTACACAATACAAATATGAACAGACACAATGTGATTCTGCCACCACCATACATCAAAGTCGGTTTCCTCCGGCTGACGAGCTCCCTAATTTTCCTCAAAACAATTATCTATTATTGAATACTAATAAATTAAGTAACTTAACAAGAACAAATGATGCAATATTTAGTGTGATTTAATTTCAGACAGAGAGAAAAGAAAGGTTATGTGTTTCTTTTAACACTATATGTACATTTTGTATTTTGTTTCAACTGTTTGTACCTGAAATATTTAACACATAATTATCATTATCATTGTTTTTATTCATATAATTGCTGTTAAAAATGTATGAAGCTCAGTATGCTGTTATCTTTTTCCCCAAAAGCTGCCTCTCCCAGCCCAGCTTCTTTTCATATGGCCACCGTGGACATCCAAAACCCAGATATCCAATCTTCACGCTACCGCGCCATACCTTCACCTGCCATTCCCTCAGCTATCTCTGACAAAGGAAAAAAAAGCAAGAAGAACAAGAAAAAAGGTGCCAAGCTCTCCAAAGCAGACATAGGAGCACCAAGTGGATTTAAGTGAGGATCTAAGCACCTAAAAGACCAGGAAATGTCACAGATGAATAAATTCTAGCATTCACTATTGCACTCTCATTTTTTTTCTGACAGGCATGTTTCGCATGTAGGATGGGATCCGAACAACCTTGACCCTGACCTTTCGAAACTACTCTCCCAGGCAGGCATTTCTGAAGCTGATCTTAGGGATGAAAATACCTCCCAGATGATCTATAACGTCATAGAGCAGTCAGGAGGCATGGAGGCCGTGAAAAGGGAGGTGAACAGAGGTCAGACGTGTTCTTTAAACCTTTCTAATTAGTTCTTCTGCTCCCAAGAGATTAAAATTAACTGGGCTTCTGTTCACACTACAGCTGGTGCACCTCCACCGCCTCCACCCAGCAGACAGGGACCCCTGCCTCCTGTTCCAGGCTCCGGTGGCTCTGCTCCTGCCCCTCCACCCTCACGAGTTCGTTCTGGCCCCCTGCCTCCTATCCCAGGCCAATCCCAGCGAGGAGCCCCACCACCTCACCCGCCTTCAACCCGCCGAGACGTACCACCCCCTCCTCCATCAAGCCAAGCAGGTGCACCTCCACCGGCCCACTCTTCAGCTCCACCGTTTCCACCGTCTTCACGGCCCTCACCACCCTCCATGCCCTCCCACAGCATGCCACCCCCTCCACCGCCCTCAAGCCATAATCGCTCCTTGGGTGTCCCTCCGCCTCCAGTACCATCTGCACCCAACAGGGGTGATGGAGGAGCTCCACCACCTCCGCCTCCTCCTCCGCCTCCTCCTCCGCCTCCTCAAGCTTTTTCAGATTTTCCCCCTCCTCCCCCTATGGTCGATGGCGCACCACCACCAACACGACCTGCTGCTGGTGGAGGAGGAGGGGACAGCAGAGGGGCCCTGCTTGATCAGATCCGAGGCGGAAAGAGTCTCAGAAAAGTAAAAAAAAAAATATTTTGTTATATTTTCACACTTTGTATTAAATTTCCCACTGTTGTTAACCTTCATGCATGTTTTGCAGGTGCAAGAAAGCTCTGAGCCGCCTCCGCC
Organism: Apricaphanius iberus; assembly: GCA_028564705.1. Classification (NCBI taxonomy): domain Eukaryota; kingdom Metazoa; phylum Chordata; class Actinopteri; order Cyprinodontiformes; family Aphaniidae; genus Apricaphanius; species Apricaphanius iberus. Next base: position 2,394,568 of record JAPXFQ010000494.1, on the reverse strand, counting down.
TCCAACAGAGGGAGGAGAGGGAATTGTTGGTGCTCTAATGATGGTCATGCAGAAGAGGAGTAAAGTCATCCATTCTTCGGGTAAGCGTCAGCAAACATTTAACAGAATCTATCTAGACAGAAAAAAACTCCTTCATGGTTGTGTGTGTTTACTCTTGCAGACGAAAGTGAAGAGGAGGGAGGATTCGACGAGGATGATGACGACGAATGGGATGACTGATGAGGCACTGGTTTCTGCGGATTCTGAACTTATTAGAGATTAGATTTATGCTGAAAAACTGTTACATGTGATGTTTTGGTAAAGGCTGTGTTGCCTCAAACTGGAATACGACTTGTATTTATGGGAAATGATACCTGTGCTGGAGTTAATAAAAATGAAACATGGAGATCAATTTAAAATGCTTGAAGTGTCGTTTATGGAGAATTCTTTAAAGAAAGTAAGACTTACAGAGCTTCCTCCATTATTTTTCACACCCTTGGATAAACATATATAAAGCCTTAAATATTTGAAATGGAGAAAAAGTATTGTTTTAACAATTTAGCCATAGTTTACATTAAATAAATATAGCAATTTTTTAAAGTTGACTATAAAGTCTCTAAACTTTTAATCAGAAATCCATGACTGTTTCACTGGGATATAAGCATGACAATACACACAGGCCAGTTTGCTTTAGCCACTCTTCAAAAAACGGGAAGACAAGAGAACATGTTCATAGAAGAAGACTGATGTGTTAATCTTCAAAAGTCAGGAAATGGTTATGAGAAACAGCTAATAACCTAATTTTTATTAATATTTACTGATGTGTACTGGTTTACACACATGTAAACTGACTTACGTGCATCAAAGTGTGCCGTAGGTAGGGTGGATATTAAAACTGATGTTCTTTAATAGGACGCAATATGTCCAGCACTCTGCTGCCCGCCTCCTCACCTACACCTGGTCCAGAGAACACATCACCTGCCCGTCCTCCAGCGGCTCCACTGGCTCCCTTTTCAATACAAGCTCTTCCTACTCACCTTCAAGTCCCTCTATAACCAGGCCCCTATTCCAAGCAATTTTGTAAAAACTCACCTTGATATCAGCTGTTGTTTATGCCAACTAGTACGCGACTACCTTGCACTAGATAAGCATTTTCCCCTATTAGTTCGAAATTTGGCCCAACTAGTTCAGAAAAAATCTTACTAGTCACTAATTTTTCCCTACTGCACTTGTAAGACTTTTACTCCTACTACTCTTAGTGCACCCAAATGCTGCACTAGCAACTCAAAAAACCCTACTAATTGGCTTTTTGGCGCACTAGTTGACAACCAGGCTTAACTAGTTGACGACTAGGTCTTACTAGTTCCCTAGCTAGATTAGTACAGCCTAAAGTGCTCACTAGTTCCATCGTTGGCGCTTTAATTGCCCTACGTGTTCACTAGTGAGCTTTAAAAATGTCTACTAGTCAACTAGTAACACTTCTTAGGGCCTACATGTCGACTTGTGCAGTCTAAAATGCACACTAGTTCACTAGTGCGCTTAAACAATGCCAGCTAGTGAGCCAGTAGGTTCTATATGCGCTATAGTATAATATAATATAATATAATATAATATTATATAATATTATATCATATAATATAACCTCCGATATTAAATTACAAATTATCCATGACTAACTGCATTAATTTTGTTGAGTTGCAGTAGCCATACCCAGTCCTGATAACTACCAGAACTATAAAATATAAATAAATATTAATATAAAAAATATATCAGATCCAATGTGATAAGATGAAGTTGGCAAACAGATGTCAAAAAGCAGCAAATCATGCTCTTAGCTAATGAACAGATGGGATACAAATTCATCACTATTTATTAGTCTGCAAATGCTTGCAGACAAATACACGGTTGACTCATTCAGGTCGCTCATAAAATAACCAAGAACAACTTTTAAAGCAAGGGTGCCCAACGTTTTTTTCCCCTCAGAGGGCCAAAATGAAAATCAATCAGAGCCACTAGCCACATGTTATAACAATTACAGAAACTTTTATTTATTAAAAAGGTTTTCAACCTTCCTTTCTGTGTAAATAACAAAGAAAATATGACAAATAAGTAAATTATAGTCATTCAGAACAAATATCGAATCAGATCAAATAGTATTTGATTGAGTTGGTATTGAGGTCAGTTAAAAATGAATCTTCCTCCCAGCATTTTGAAAAATAACTATTGTCTGTGTGCTACCAAGGATGCTAGTCTATGTTGATAATAGGCTACTGTAGCTGCTTAAGCTAGCACCCTGCATGGTGACCCGCGAACTTGGAGGTACTCTAGTTTGATTCAGTCCGATGCAACAGGATGAAATATGACTTTTTGTGGTTTTGAAGTGTAGAAAATGTAAATACATAAACAAATATACTCTACATGCCATTTAAGTTGCTTGTATTTCAATTTTAAACCTAATTTATGATATTTTCCATATAATGTAAGCACCATGAGTGAGTACTGTATGAAACTGATAAATATTTATTGGGTCCACTAATCAATATATATGTTCTGTTCTCAAACAATCTATTATAAACCAAGTTCTGTTTGAACCGTTAATAGCGATCTTTGTTTATGAAATGCAGGCCTAAATAAAACAAGTGGACTTGTTCAGCTTACCTCCCTGAAACGCACGTGGGGCGCTTGAAGTGGCTTAAATACATTTATTAAACATTAAACAAAGAAAGAAAAAACTCCTGTTTGATCGAGTAGCTCAAATTGCAGGATCTAAACGACTCTTTGTCAGGAAAAGTCTTTTGAAAACACTGATTAAAATTTCAGGCCGAGGCCTGGTTTACCCATAAATAGCAGAATTAAAACTTATACAAGTTAATAAAAAAGGGAAACATCTTTAAAATTAGTTATCCGAACTAATTTTCCTCTACCCAAACAGACCTTATGAAAGTTTAAAGAACTCTGAGTTGCAGATCTGGCTAGCAGCGTTGGGAAGTCTTTCTAGTGGCTGCTTTCGTATTACCTGGAACGAGCCGGCCGGGACTCACCATGAAGAAGGGGGAGCGGCTACTTGCCGTGTGGTATTTATATGCTGCATTCCATTTGTCTTGGATACTTGGGCATCCAAGTTGCTGTACACGAGAATGTTACGTAATTCCCCACTTAAAGCGTTCCAGTTTTTCTCACTACACACCAAGTCGGAAAGAACATGGACGCTTTGAGGGCAGCAGCTGTCGAGGGGCAGGCTATTCATTGTAATTGTTGTAAGCGACAGCATCTTCAGCAGACCAGCATAAAAAACATAGCTCTACAGTACATTGTATTGCACGCACAGCAAGGCTGTGCAATGTAAAAATTTATGACCAGATTAAAACGAAAATATAGTCAAGTATGTAAGCCATCTTTGTTTCCGAGCTGCTTGATCTGCTCGGTCTACTATCAGAGATCCGAGTTGGAGCTCAAAATTTCCAACCTAATTGGGCCGTGTCTCGGTGAAATGATGCGAGACAAGCGCGAGATTTCCCCCCATGGTAATTATTACCATGCACATCAAAATGACTGTCTGATTTAAGTAGATTTTAATATACAATCTAAGGAATCCCCTGGTGGGCCAAATAAAATATCTGGGGGGCCAACTTTGGCCCGCAGGCCACACTTTGGACACCCCTGTTCTAAAGCAATGCAGGTCACACTTGTCTCTGTTAATATCTGGGTTCATAATACAACACTAAAACAGGCAGTGGGTAAAACATGTACAAAACAAAAACAAAAAAACAAAATAAGGTGTTTGAGAGGCCTAACCAGTCTGCATTTAAATGTGGGAGAGATGTTGAAGGATGCAGGCCTTTCATGCAAAATGGCGGAAAAAAACAATTCTGTAAAAAAGGGATTGGCCATAGTTCTCCACAGAGTAAGAATGGCTCATTGGCAGGTACTGCAAAAGCTTGATGACAGTTGTTGCTTTCGTGGGTGCCAAAACCCTTTACATTTAGGGTATACTTAAAATTCTATACAGGACCAGTCTGGTTAAGATAGTTTGTTTCTTTTTCTACTAATTTTCATTTACTCTGGTTATGTTTGTCTGATGTTGAAGTTTGTTTATTGATCTGAAACCTGTGCAATTTGGTAAACCTACTGGGATTTTAATTGGAACCACGTCTTTGGGCCAGATGAGACTAAGATAGTGTTTTTTTATCATTAGGCATTATCAACTCTCTATGTTACCACTTGAAACTAAAAAAGTTAGAGAAAAGCTGCTCAATTGCAAAGGGAAGTCAATAACACAAAATGTATGTACGCAAGTTAAAAAGTGCTTTTGGTTTTTCAAAGAATTAATTTTGAGCTTATACTACTGCATCAAAAGATTGTTTTGGGTTATTGAGGCTTTACTAGAGGCAGCCAATAATCATAGTGTCTCGTCTTCATACAACCCACAATCATGACTGTAAATGGGTCCTCTAACTGAAAAAAAAACTTGTTTAAATTTTTTAAATACTGGACAACAGAGTAACAAGCAACACTACATGTGAGCCAGCTTTGCGGCCGTTTTATCGCATACTGTACATAAAAAAACTCAGGTCTTGTCATACATCTGTGCAAAGATCCCCGTTTCCCACAAATGCCACCAACAACAAAGTGCATTACTGGAAGAATACTGTAGGCTACACAGAACTTCACTACTCACATACTGTAGGTCACCAAAGCACAGGACATCAAGGGGAGGTCATTACACATCAACATCCAATGGAATTAGCTTAACATATTACAGCTCACAAACAACAGAACACAACAAGTCTGAGAACAGAGCAACCGTGAATTGTACAACTTGCAACGAACGACGACAGTATGCATGCAAAATATGCATTTATATCAACACGATAGAATCATACAATACAGGGTAATCAAAACAGGTCATGAACGTTAATATTATATTCACAATTAATATATTACACCTTTGTTTGGAGATACCTAAAAGAAAGCATACCAGTGTAAATATAGGCTTCTCGTTTGCAATGCATTCATTTTTTTTTTTTTTTGCAAAGAACACCAAGTTTATGTGAAATATGTGCTTTGTCCCACTGAGTAGTTCCTCAATTTTTTTAGACCCAGTAACATTATTATACATGTATATGGTAATAAAGATGTTGTTTGGTAACTAGAAATGTATGGCATAATTTAGAATGTGGTCATCAGTAGTGTAAACTATATTTAATATGGATTTACTGGGTTGAAACTTGCAAAACCACCAACACTTGAATGATAAAATGACAGCATCACCACACTAACTGAGTGGAACTGACACTCAAACGTGTGTCGAACTGAAAAGTCCAGCATGAAGTCCAGACAGACTGGTGTTGGACAGTCCCACCCTCTAACTAAGACCTTGGTCCTGGCTTTCTGTGTGCCGGCGGCTAGTGCGCTTCCGCTGCTGCTGCTGTTTGGGGTTGGCTTGGTCCCAGTAGGACTGGCAGTACTGGTTGATCAGTCTGATCTCAGGTGGGAAGGGTGTGGAGCCGATAGGCGATTGAGGGTAGGTCCCTGCTTGACGGGTTTTTGGCCTCTCGTCCTCATCTTGAGCGGTGAGCGCCAAAACAATGTCCCGATCCAGAATGCGCAAAGCCACGCGGGCCACGGTGTGCTTGAAGTTGTTCTCGGTGGCGAGACAGTGGTAGAGCCCTGCGTCTGACTGGTTGAGAGACTTCAGGAGGATACCCTGGTTGGTTTTCAGGACTCCTCCAACACGATTCAGCTGCAGGTTAAAGAATGACAGCAGCAAAAGCTTTACATATGTATCCTTAATAGAGAGTTGCACGCCAGCAGTATAAGAAGGGCCCTTACTGAATAAACTATAGCTATTTTATAAAAGTACGTTAATAAAGTTACAGATACATACAACTGTAATTGGCTACAGACACTCAATAGCTGAAATGTAAATTGAAACATCCACCTTGCTGGCTTGTTTTGGATGCTTTACATATTTCTTTTTTTAGAACTGATATACCATATTTGACAATAAGCACTTAAACTCTGTGTCCTATTTGTATTTGGCCTACAAATACAAATATATTAACAGCAAACTGAGTCTGCCATGCATGTCTCCAACTGAAAAGTTATAGGGCCTCACTATTTTTAAAATTTTTTCATGTTACAGACACAAGGTTCAATGTATTTTTTTTATTGTTTTATGTGATAGATCAACAAAAATGGAGCAAATGGTAAACTACACGGAAAATAATACATGTTTTTTAAACTACATTTTAAAGAAATATCAGAAAAATGTGATGCAATACTTTGTAGAACTGCCTTTCACTGTAACTAAAACTGCAGGTCCCTACCACCAGCATTGTACATAGAGTTTTCTCCTATTTTTTTTTCCTTCTCAACAAAGCAAAGGCAACAGAATCTGTGCATTTTTTAGTCTTGCTATAGGTTTTAAGTAGGGTTTAGAGTAAATGTTTTTGACATTGCAACAGAATGTCCTACATGGTTGGTGGAAAAACCTTAGATTAGTCTTCTTTTTAGTTTCTTTCAACAATTGCTTTTCTCTACCTTTTTACCCTAAAGACCAGATTTGTACCCCAGGATACTGTTTTATAACCTAACCCAGATTTAAATACTTGCATAACCTAATCTCTGACCTTTCTGTGGTGTTATTTCATCTTAACGATGCTGTTTTTTTAACTCATGTTCTCTGGTAAACCTCTGAGTACTCATGAGGTAACTATTAATTGCTTAGATCGTTTCTGAAGGCTGAACTGATTGTCCTGGACTTTATTTTGGGATACCAGAGTAAAATACACTGAACACAGATTCAAATCACAATTTTAAGACTTTAACTTGTAAATATCTTTGACAAGTGTTTATCATTTCTCTTCCACTTCACAATTATGCACTGATATGCGTTGGTTTTTCACATAATATTCAAATGAATACATACGTACAAGTCACAAAAGAGCTCCAACATTGCTGAAGTAGGATGTAAGATTTGTGACTGGAGGGGAGGATTAAAAAAAATAAAAAAATTGTCACAAAAGTACCGGTAACTGGTTGGAATAAGTTCGTTTTTGATGTAATAGTTACAACTTTTTGATTTATCCTTTTTTTTTTTTTATGTGTCAGAACTTTGTAACCTATTAAATGTTACAATGTTTCTTATCAACATAGGTAACAGGTACCAGATACCAGATACCAGAACATCTCATGCCTGAAAGGAGGTTCAGAGTGGAATTACTGAATGGTGACTTCAGCCAAACTGCAATGACTATTTTCTGATTGGAGTTATCAATTTCTCTTATTACATTTACAGATAATACATTTTATTTCCTCACCACTTTCCTCCTTCCCTCCCTCTGGAAGAGCCACTTGACTGTGGCCTGAGGGGAGCGAGGCTGACACTCCAAGAAGGTACTGCTGCCCTCCACCCCAAACTGCACCGTCTCTCTCAGACGTTTCTCCACTGCACGTGGAAACAGAAAAGAAAAGTTACTTGAAACTAAAAAATACGACTAAACATAAATGACATTCATCAAATAAAACCAACCACTTACCTTTGGCATTAAATCCTCTGCACTGTCTCAGTGGATCACCATGCTTGACATCCTGTCTCCTGCTCCTCCTAGAACAAACAACAAAGAGTTGAGTTGAAATTTAAGAAGAACCAACACTCCTTCAACATAAAGAAGATAAGTTTTGCCAAGTGATTTTATGAGGTGACAGTGTACCTCTTGGTAGATGGGGTGAAGGCTGAGCAGCTATCTCCATCCCAAGCACAGTAGGGATCCCGGGCCAGACAGCAGTCAGAACAGGCCCTGCCGTACACGCCGCAGCGATGCAGCGACACCTGCGTCAGCCCTGCGTCCGACGATACATATAGCTGTTGCTGCAGCAACGCAAACAAAACAGGTTCAACTCAAAGGGGCTGTGATGTGGTTTCAATACATGCAACTAAAACCCATTGCCTTACCAAAGCATTCACACCCTCTAACCATGTTGTTGGATCACAACTAAGAAACTTAAATGTATTTGTTAAACTGAGCCAGACTGGATCAAGAGCCTCTGTGGACAGTAATTTTCAAGTCTTGCCAAAAATTCTCAACTGGATTATGGAAATATGGTTTCATGAAAACCATCCGACCGTAGCTCTTTGTGTGCCTATAACCATAGTCCTGTTGGAAAGTGAACCTCTGCTCCAGGCTTTTACCGTCCTGAGCTGGTCTTCATGAAGGATAGTCCTGCATCTATCTGCTTCCCATTAACTCCTTCTTTTAAGAACCCTCAGACTTTCTTTTTGCTGCTCTTCCATAAATTGGAAACGGGCCTATAAACATTTTCCAAGAAATGTTTAAAGCTTTGAATATTGTTTTGTGACCAAACCCTGCTTTAAACTTCTCTCCAACTTCATGTATAACCTGCTTGCTGTGCACTATGCTCTTTACAATGCTTTCTGTTCACTAACAGCATTTGTACACTTCACTTTGTGGTTGTAATGTAACAACATGAGAAAAGTTCAAGAGATACGTATAATTTTGCAAGAACATGCACTGCCTCAGGTATAAATAAAGAATAAAATCTTACTCTTTTTGAAGAAATCTTCATTGTTTTAACAGGAACTCTGGTCTATAAATCAAAAAAGAAAAATGCTTAAAACTTTATCCTCAGGATCATTATTATATAAAATGTACAGGTAAATACAGATACATACCCGAAAAACCTCAATCTCCTCTAAAGTCAGTTCCTCCATGGTTATTGGGTCTTTAGGCAAAACAATGACTTTTTGCACTGTGCCTCGGTCTAAAAGTAACAGAAATATTGTTGATTAACATTTCCTTATGCATTCCAAATGCATTACAGCCATCTGTTCTACAGCTCTCTCACCTGTGCCTAAAAACAGGACCTCATAGCGCCCATCCACGGCATCCACCTGATCAACCACAAGGGCAGTGTACCGGTAGTCCACGCCTGTTTTCACCACCAGGGGGCGGCGATGGATAGGATAAACTGAATGAAACATGAGGGGATGGGCTCGGATGAAATTCACAGCCTCATCAGAGAAGTTTTTTGACGACTGTATCCCTGGAGTGAAGGTTCCTCCTGGACACTGGATGCAAGAGGAGAAAAAAGGGTTGATTACATCAATGTGATCATCTTAACTGTGACGACAATGAGATCAAAACTTACTGTTCCAGGACGTGGATAAGGAATCTTCCCATTGTATTCTGTCCATTGGTAGTTATGGCCATGCTTGTGGGCAAACGGTCCATTAAAGACATTGCGAACATCCGCCATTGAGTACACGCAGACTGCTGAGCCCTTAAACACAGAGCTTGAACAAAAACAAACAACAAAGAGGAAAAGGTAGGGAACCCAACCCATGAAATTAGAGGATAAATTAGCCACAAAGATGTGTTGATAAAACCAAGGAATGACTGCGGTATGAATTTGTGAACCTAGATTCCAGAAAGTGACTCACCCGGCTGTGGTGAACAGAGTGTACAGCGTGGGGTTTCTTTCATCCTGGGTTGGTTGAATGAACACATCACCTGAAAAAACAATGACATGCGTTTAATTAGGAACACTGTCAAACAGATGGAGCTAAGACACAATTAGAGACAGTTCCAAAGGACTTTACGTAGTTCGTCAAACGAAGTCTCGACGCCATCATCTCCTATAACTGAGCAGACAAGACGGGCCTTCAGGAACGTTGTCCAGCGGTTTACTAGGGATTTCTGCCCTCCTTCATCATTCTGCAAGTTACATATAAAGGCATGGTCAAGTTCACACTTCATATGTTCCAATGAGTTCACAGTAAAATTTATGTAGAGCTCTTTGTTGATATACCCATTACATGTTTGCACCACTATCAAGAACAGTATAATTGTATTTATAATATATCCCTCAGTTAATACCTTGTCTCAAAAAACTGTGCACATCTACAGACACATTTTTAACTAGTTCCAAAACAAAAAATAGCTTAAGGTTAGTCAGATTAGCTGGGTACCAAGAGGAGTCTTAGCTAAAGATAATTGGTTGAATTAAGGTTTGATCTTTGACTGGATTGATTTAAGTGTTTCCACTAACTCTGTAGACTGTAGGATCAGAGCCGTCACTCTGCTCTAAGATGTTGGAACCTCCATCCAAATCCAAACCTCCATCTATCTTCCTTTAAAGTGCACCCCAAAATCAACTTTTTTTGCTGATAAACTGTGTGTAATAGAGCTGTTTACATGTCTGGTCATTACTTTTGGCATTTCAGTACATTTTAGTAAAAATATTGAACAAAAACTGTTAAAGGAGTGCCGTTTTCATGTTACAACTTTTCTCTGCACTTGAATTATAATCAGGCTTTACTCAGACTGGATTTCTGACAACAGCACCTGCCACTGTGGAGTATAAAAGAAGCTCAGTCTCGGGCAAACCTCCACAGCGAGTTGGGAACTCACAAGCCTTTGGCTTGAAAAGATTGGGATCAGAGTTGCTCGCTTCTTCAACAGAGCCTTCCTCCCTTTTCCTATCTTCCCTCTGAAGGAGATGAAGACAAATCTTCAACCTTAAAAATGCGCCCCTCTGAGGCAATGACACTTGTGTCGCTATTGCTTTGCATCTTTCTAGCTGTCTGTGTGTGTGCTGCTGCAGAAGCGATGGAGAAGCATTGCAGGCAGTCATATCAATCCGAGCGCAGACCATGCCCAGACCTCCCCTTCACTTGTCATGAAGCAATTCATTTTTAGCCATTTTTCAAACAAAAAATGTGGGTGGAGTTTGACTCCGGTAAGGGGTGAGTTACCCTATAAGCTATTTCCACTGTCCCTAATGGACATGTTGTGCCACCAAAACCTTGTTCGATCACATATGGGGATTGTGATGGGTGATGTATAGTGTATTTCCATCACCTATAGTGTTTAAAGGTCAAATTTGCAGAGTAAATGGCAAGCATTTATCCTGTTGACAGGACTCCTGTTTGTTTCTAGTCAAAATTCTGAATGATCACTACTTATACTGTTATGTTTTGCAAAAAACTGCTGTCATTACTAAACAATATTATTTGATTCTACTATTTAACTGAAAGATCAATTCTACTAATCAGGTTTAGTAGAGATAACTTGGATTGTTTAGTTTTATAAGAGAAGGGAGGGATTGCTGCGTGACCTGGACTGTGCGAGGTGCATTGTGGGTAGCCATGTTTGCAGTTATTTTGTTCTATTTGGGGCATTTACTGCAATTTGATTTTTGGGTGTGGGTTAGTTGTGGTTATGGCTTTTTTCAGTGTTGCAAATGTGACCTTTATTTGTTGGTGTCATGGTTGGCACCATGAGTGAAGATGTCATTTAAAGGGAATAAGACCACTGTGATAGTTTAGGTATTGAGGTCAAATTTCCTTGTTTGAACAATATTACTGATGTCAATCTTTTCACCAGTTGATAACTGTCAGACAGTGCTGTATAAGTAAGCTGAACTATGTTTGATAGTTATTAGCTATTACATTAAGAACTTTCTCACATCTGTTAGTAAGGTTTTTTGTTCAGTTAAAAACTGAAAATGTGTAACTCACCAAACTTAGTTTTAGCTTGTGTAAAAACTAACGGGTGTCCTCTTGTGATTCGTGAGTAAAGTCAACTAATCCTGCTTAAGAGTACTTGTACTGTTTTTCCAGTCACCATTGGGCTCTAAGATGCTTCTATGATTATTTTTCTCCTTGCTCGGTCAGTTTGTTTTTGTACTGGCTTTAAATGATCCATCATTATGCAAATTATGCAAAGTTACTTTAAATTCAATTGTTTGGAGAAAATGTACAGAAACTTGCAGTTGTAGTGTAAAAAAAAGTGAACCATATTCAAGGAGCATGGACACTTTTGTAAGGAACTGTATTTTCTTTAACTTGTGATTCTGCTTACCAGACACACTCTCCCCACCCGGGCTAAAACCGTGGTGCTCGCCCCACCACTGGTGTCTAGACTCTTCTCCCGAAAAAAGAAGTAAAGCTTGTCATCGTTCTTTTCTGCACTGTCAGGGATCTGCTGGATCTGGATAAACACCGGCTCTGGAGGATAAAAACAGATAAGCAGAAAGGATTGAAACAAGTGGTTGTCAAAATAAAATGAGAGGATCTATAGCCTGTAATCATCGCCATTTACTTCTTCACACCCACACTTACTCACCGTTGAGCCACCTGGAATCATACTGCTCCGTCCTGATTGCTGTCCTCCCTCCCATGGTCCTAAACAGAGCAGCATCTGTGCTCATGAAGTCAATATGCACACCTGCATACAGATTACCATCTGTAAAGATAAAGAAAGATGAACAGTTTACTGAGCATCTTAGATTACATTCGGGTGCATTTTTCTGCAGATTTTTCTTGCATTTCTTACTGATCAGAACTGCAACATTCTCCTGTTTGGGATCATAGGAACATTTTCCCTTCCCTGAATCCATATAACCAGAGACCAGCCTGAACAAGTAGTCCTGCAGAGGAAGATCAGAAAGAGAACGTGCATAAAAATAGACTGCCATGATGAGACAGTGGGAGCATAAGGAAAATCGTAAACAAATCAGTGTCCTAGTTTGCCGTCCTGAAATATTTAGCAGGACAAAGCTTTCCAGGTCTGTGCTGCTGGGGGCGTTTTGCTGTAAATCCCACTTGGGGAACTGTAAATGCCGCATTCACCTCTGCCCTCCAGCCTCGGTTGATGAATGTGCAGATGGGTTGGTACGCCCCTGTGCCGCAGGTATAGAGGTGGGTGCGGTTCCATGGCTCAATCAAGCGCACAAAGTTGGCACATTCACCCTGGACAAAAAGGAGCAATACAAATGGAATTCAAACATTACCGTGGCATCTTGAAAGAAGGGGTTTTTTTTATATAGAGAACAGGATGTGAGCACAAGATCCTACCTGTCTACCTTTTCCTGTCATCTGGCATTCTCCCTTTCTCTTTGCAGAGGCTGGCCAGTGGATCTGCATTAGAGAACAAAAAACCCAAATTAGGATCACTGCACTTAGAGGTTTAAGAGCACATGCCAAATAGCAGAGTGGATTTAAGAAGAGAGTTCCAGGAATTTTTTACGCACAATAAGAGGCTCTTTGTTGACATTCTGCATGTCCAGAGCAACCAGGTACTCCCGACTGCCCAGGTACAGACGGCCCTGATCCTGATCCATTAGGAGGATGCGGTAGTCACTAGTGTTGAAGGAAAAACTGAAGGGTCGCGCTGCTTTTGTGTCCATGAGTTCTGTGTGGAAAATATTACAGTTTTGTTTAAAAAAAAGAAACCTTTGCCGTGTCTTAGGAAAAGCTGCAGAAGGCAGCGCAAGCAAGCTTATGCCTTTTACATATCTGTATTACCAACTTGGATGAACTTAAGGTCCCTGAAACAACACACGATTTTTGTTTTTTTGGGGGGGAAAATGTGTGTCACTTATTTAAGACAACTCAACAGGGAGCGTTTTAAAAAGCATATTCGCTTCTAAGATCTCAATATTTTATGTGTGCGGGTGTCTGATTTGGTTTAAGCCACTGCATGCCTAGTAGAGTTGGAGGAAAAGCTGTTAAGGTCCCTTAGGTAACATGGTCAGTGGAACTCAAAGCTAATTCTTAAGATCAGGTCTGTGTTCAGCAGAGCATAACCTGCTAAGACATGCAGCAGTAAAAAGAAATGTCTTTTTTCATTCCCCTAAAAGCTTCGATTGAACCTTTATTCAGTCATTTCAGGACAAATGGATTCATGCAGAACTTTAGTGGTTCTCCAATTTATTGCATCAGTTTAAAGACATAAAAAGCCCCCCGACACACACACCCACACATCTGTGGCATGTATGATACACTGACCACCATGTGTCCTCCCTGCGACACGATGGAGGCATGTTAAAGACAGCAGGCTTAAACAATGACAAATGTTCTCAGAGACACTCAGAAGCAAGCTTATGGGGATTCAAGAGGAAGTGTGATCTTTATTTACATCAAAGACCCTGCCATCTTCCTTTTGAGGCCTGCGTTAACAGGATGCAGTGGAGGTGCCACTAAAATAAGCCTCATAGTCGGATCTCCGGTTGAAGTGGGATGGAGTCTCTGAGACTGAACGAGGTCCGGTCCTGTTCCCAAGAGGTAAACACAGGATAACAAGTCCCCATGGCTGAGCTCCAACACGGTCATGGTGGATTCACTGAACAGGCTAAATGCAGCAGCACCACACGCCTGTACTCATCTCTGTTAGCCAAAAATAGCAAACAATGTCCTGCCATCATCTGGTAAACATTCAGCAAACACTTATCGTCTGACAACATTCTGACATCAATAGGGGAAACACTAGGAAGGACATACTGGGAAGTCCAGTATGGGGCCCACTATTAACTCTCAGGTTACAGTATATTGTAACTGAGTCACTATAATCACTAGCAGCACTTAGTCTCAGACCCGTCTCTTGTACGAACCAACTGGTGAAAGCACCGCAAATGTATGAGATTCTAAATCATTGCTTCCGGTACACAGCACGTTCTGCTTTCTAGCAACGCTGAATCAACAAATAAAATGAGCCTCAGTCAGTTCCCTTGAAGTGCGTTTAATTGACCCAACTTCCAGGGAAACAACATGAAGTCTCTGTCCTCTGCAGACCACATGTGGCCTCAGAGTATCACTTAGTCCGGCACAATCGCTCAGAAGAGTCACATGTCCTCCAACCGCCCCAAAACCTCCTCCACAGGCGCCTCAGGGAACAAAGGGGCATGCTGTCCCAAACAATGAACAATAAATCCTTCTAGTGGTAGAAAACATTTGGGGACTAAATCCAAAACTCACTGCTTTTTGTTCCTGTTCTAGGGGGAAGGGTCCGCAGACTGCTGCTTTATGACTAAAAACCAAGAGTCGATCTAAAACCTATAACAAGCTGCTGTGTGTGAGAACTGAATACACTGGGGAAAAAAACCCTGCAGGGTCAGTTCTCAACCTAAATGTTGAATTAATTCTGGGTCGGACAGATGCTGGGCAGTTGAAACCAAATATTGGGTCAAAAATTTTGAACCAATTTGTTGAATTAGAGAAGAGACAAGAAGGACATTCATCATACTATAAAGCATAGCCTTTTTGTACAGAAACCTGGTCAAATCCATCTTATCCTCTTCCAGGGATGAATGAAAAATGGAAAGAAGGTTAATTATGCTGTGTAATGATATTAATGCAAATGGTTTGAATTGAAGTAAATAGCCTGTACTTGTATACTGCTTTATCCAATCCGAGGACTCTAAAGCACTCCACACTACAATCAGTCTTTCACTTATTCATGCACACATTCACACACTGACAGTAGCCACAGTTCCCGTGGGGCAGACTGATTCAATCAATTGGCGCCACCAGAATTGATGACCAACACCAGCAGGCAAAGCAGGTGAACTGTCTTGCCTAAGAACATGATGGCATAGTGACTGAGAAGGACGGAGCAGGGATTTGAACCCAGTACAGGACGAAAACACTACCTCCTAAGCCAAAGTCACCCCCACACCGATATTACAATAGAGAATTTTACTCAGTTAAAACTAATATACTGAATTTCCAAAACAAGCTCTCCCTCCCAGGAGGGCTGGACTCTGACAATCCTCCATCTCGACTGGGTGAAAAGTCATTCAATCAAACCCATTGCAGCTCTCTTACAGCCTGACTGGACGCCTGAAGAAACAGTAGGAGCCACGCACCTGAGCGAGTGTTCTGAAATACCCCAGTAGGAAATGAACTCGCCCTCTCTGTTTCGACTCGTTCTGAACTAAAGGAGATCTCCCCTTTTTGCCGAAAGTCCTGACCCAGTCTGAGACCCATGCGCAGCTCTTTTCAGTTCGCTTCTACAAGTGGACATGTTCTTCCAGAACTTTAAGAAGAGACTCCTTTCATCCTACCACGTGTCTGAATTTTCCTTTTTCGCAACCCAGTTCTCCTTCAGCTTCGCTTTTTGCCAGGTTTTTATAGAAAACTTGATGGTGCCTTGTTAATAATTGGAAGAGATAATGAAATGAATAATTTATGAATTATTGATTTAATATCCTTAGACAGATAGACCATGACTTTTCTTTATCAATTTTTAATTGATAAATACCATACAATGGGGAGCCTAAGTCTCGCCCTTCTACTTCTGGTTCATGGGTCCCCTGCTGCCCCCCAAAAAGGAACGAGAGTCAATGGAGCGATAAGTTATTTTCTGATCCCGTTTGAAATGTACAATTAATCGAACATATGATGTCTGTGAATTTTAAAGACACTTTTTGATGTAGATAAAACGCTCGTTTTGGAATGGCAGCAAAAGTCACTTCAAGTTTTGTGTAAAAACACTTACAACTAAAGAAGGAGGCAAATGGCCATGATTCACCTCCTTCCTCCTGGACGACGAATGAGCATTAAATGTGGAGAAAAACACTTTAAATCTGACCATTTGGAAAGTGGTAGCTATGCTGGGGAAGAAACAATCGGTGGAGTGAAGAAGCTCTACAAGGTCTCAGTGAGTATTTTAAGGGATAGCTAGCACTAGCTAGCACTAGCCCCACACGTTATATGATGGACTTCTGATTTGTTGGCAATTTAATTGTGAATTTTTAAAATCAAATAAATTCCAAATCTCTAGACAAACACATTCAAAATAAACATCATTAGTAATCATTTTGGAATGAGGTACAACATAAGACAAAGTGGACCAGAAAATAACTTTTATCATTCCATAAATCATTCCTGTCGGCCAGGGGACCCATAGCCCGACAGGAAGGGGAGGAGACGTAGGCTCCCCATAATATTTTAGGAAAAACTACCAAAATCTCAAAAGGGAAAAAATTATTGGAAGTCATGGAAGCCAAATATGGGTGAATGAACTGCAACGGGTGTTTCGTGATCTATGGTCTGCTGTAGCAATGCATGCAAATAAGCAGAGCATGACCTAGGGGTGATAGCTGATGCGAGGGGTGAGTGTTCTGTAACTGGGTTTATGTTTTAAGATTGCTTGTGTAAAAAAATTTGTGTAGCAGCTTTAAGATAAAAATGTCCTCTTCACTTGGCCATTAGTTAGCACAACCAAGTGATTAATATGTTCAATATTCAAAAGTGCAACATAATGCCTTGGTCAGATCCATGAGTGTTATGATTTGGAAATATCTGCTGTTTTCCATTAAAATGAGGCAGTGGACTAGTTTACATGGTGAACCAGGATAATTTCCTTGACATTGTAGAACAGTTGAAAATCAATATATATATATGCTCATTTACAGTTAGTTCAAATTTTAAGGCCAGAAAGTGATATTTTCCAACCATATTTTTCAAATGCAGTAGCTGGAAAGCTGAGTATTTTTTTTTGACATTGTGATAACTGTTTGGTTTTGTTTATGTGAAACAAAGTGCATGACTAATCACCTGAAGTATTCTGTAACACCTCCAACGAATTAGAAATACTGCTCCAACATGCAAGTTGACAGTTTGATAACTTTGAGAAGAAAGTAGAAGGTGTATCATACTTTTTCACAGAGAGATGTAGACTATACAACATCTTCCTCCACAGGAAGTGTAAAAATGTACATTTTATTTAATTGCTTCAATGGCATTGACTATAAATAACAGTAGACTTATATTTATAGAAAATGAAGTTTGTTCTGAATTTTTTGTTATTATTACACATTATGAGGTAGTATTTACTTGCAGATTAAATTTGATTCAAATAAACTAAATTTCAACCCAAATATTAGCTGTGTATTAATCCAGGAAAATAATATTCCTTTTCACCTGACTCTTTTGTCGTTTGAACATAGGCATAGACTGGTTACTGGTATAAAGTACATAAAGTTTTAAAAGATACAGTTTCACAACTTTACAATTAAATTAAACAAAATATTAAATTTTCCATCACCCCGTTCTGATGGTTTAAGTGTGAAAGAAAAGAGCAAAAAAGAGCCACACTTCCTCAGCCACACGTTAATGCATCCAGCTGATCAGATGGCTTAAAGACTTCTAATATAATTTTATTTTGCTTTCAAAAAGGTAAATTCTGTGGTTTGAAAATAATTTCAGTCACAAAAATACAGAGAGTTTAGTGTCTAAGCCATAACTTGGCTTAGACACTAAACAAATAACACCTTTAAATGCTGATATCCTCTCTTCCTCTTTAAAGGGTAGCACAGCAGAGAGGTCTGCTATTTTGTGAAATAAACCCTTTAAATTAAAATTATCCAGGGGTTCATTCCATAGTTTTATTAAAGTACTTGTATTAAACCAGACTTAAAGAGATTGATTACAAAAGCAGTATTTGGAAGAACTGTTAGCTGTCTGTTTTAAATAAAAGCAATAAAATCAGGTCATACACTTTTGAGTTGAAATTTATTTTGTAATTATAGTGGACCAGAGTTAGGGACCACAATCGTCAGCAAATAGCTGAAAACCATGTATATTTGAGACCCCTTCTAAAAGGCTTATAGCTGCGTGTTTTATAGTTCAAACACCATCCATTCATCCATCCATCATGTTTCTAGCAATCATTGGGCAAGTGGAGGGGACACCCTGCACAGGTTGCCGGCCCCTTGCAGGGTAACACACAGACACACAGGAAAACAGCCATGCATGCACACACTCATACCTAAGGGCCATTTAAAAAGACCTAACAGTCATGTTTTTGGACTGTGGGAAGAAAGTTCAAACACTGAATATACCTTAATATGCATTAATACACAGACTGAAAACCATCTCAACACTAACTGAGAAGCTAACTACTACAGTATTACTTATCTGAGCTCTTGGGAGTACAGCCAATCCGCACCATGGAAAAGAAATGGCGCTCGCTGATTTGGTTCTTTGCAAACGCCAGTCAGTAGTGTGTCAAGTAGCTTTGCTCCTAGGTATTTCAGCTTCCCAAGCTGCATTCTTTTTAGAATATTTTATATCAGCATTTGCTCTATAAATAGATCTGTGAATAGGCTAATTTTCTCTGAATAATTTAGAGCTGCATTCACGCTGTAAGTAGGCATGAGAATCTAATACTAGCCCTATTGTAATATGCAGTGTAAACCAGAATATTGGTTTGAACCCCTAACCCAATATTCTTGGTTAAACCCATACCCTATGGTGTCACACCAAACCAGGGCTCAATCCCAGCACATTGATATTATGACTCAGATTTTGGTTAGCTACATAACCCAAACTGGGTTGTTTTTAAAACATTAGCCTAGTTTCTAGAGTGTACATGTGTGAATACCTCTGCCTGAGAGGAACAAATTCAAGACCAAACTTGTGGGATTGAGCCATCAACTACTGTGCGCACCGAGCTCCAAAAACACCCTGCTAAGCTATTTACCGGGGGAGGGATTAGAGTTAAAGGTCACATAAAAATGCATGGCCATTACTCTCTCAGGACTGGCAGGGATCTGTCTCTGTAGCTATCTGCAGCATGTGGACAGCTGTTATCTGTGTTACAAAATCAGAAGAATGCACAGCAGCCCTGCACGTACACCGCCAGTGTGTATGTCAACCACAGATCTCACGATTAGCTCTAATCTGCCTCAGATTGCTTTTTCTATATGTAAATCATAAATTTTTATCACAGAATCACTCCAATGGAACAAGATAAGACGCTGTCTAGACCTTATTTTGAAACCAAAGCTTCCTGAATCAGCTGCACATCAATGCACTCAAGAATGTTATAAATCTGATCCACACCTCTAATTTTCACATCCATGCGGTGTCGGCATGTGTTCTTACACGTGGGCTCCTCCCGCTACTTGATGTGACACCGTGACAGGGAGGCAAAAATAACTGTAATAATCTTTCATTGTTTTGATCAAAGGTGTCGTCCTCATTTTTGTGAGAAACAAATCGTTACCATCCGAGTTAATGAGCACAGGTGAGCAGAGAATGAGGGGAAAATCCCAAATACCTGTGTTAAAAAAAAGGCTCCAAAAAACGTAGTCCTTACCATCTCAGCTTTTAAACCTCAAAGCCAAGTATTTAACATGCTAAAATATCAGTTTTGCTCCTGTGATCAAGTTTCAGGCGTTTTCTTCTTGTGGCCGACATAAGAACAAAGGACAATCTGACAGGTCACATCATAGTGCGTGAGGGTTTTAGGGTGTGGGGCGTAATCTCTGTGGAAGGGCACAAGTAACCAGCCACACGTAACATCCACCTTTTGTTTTCAGCGCTCCGCTGTTTGACATGCGGCAGGAAATACGCCTTTTACATATGCAAAAAAACGGAAACAAAACCTCTGGCGTGAACAAGTTTGCGAGTCTGCCAGGAATATAGCCGGACAAAAGCCTAACAAATAAACTATTATAATAAACCCCCACAGGCAGAGGAGTTTACTTCATATGTATGAGCTCACCTTTGAAGGAGAGGCGAACCCGCGGTGCAGACTGCTGCAGGCCCCAGCCTCTGTAAACACACAGGGCCAACAGGAGGAGCTGGGCTCCAGATGCTGTCATGGTAACAGTCATGCAGGTAGCCCACAGAGATCTAAATCTGGACAAAAGAAGAAAGAGGAATGAGCGTTATTGTAGAGTGCCCCATGAGAAATGGGAGACAGAAAAAAAGAGGGAAGGACGGACTCCCTCTGATGTCTCTGATCAGACGCTTGGCCTGCAGCCTTCTCAGACGAGACGTGTAGTTAGGCAGGAGAGAATAACGTCCAAATCTTCACACCTGCTCTGGAAAATATGACAGCCCTATTATTTATTTAGCGTGTAAATGTAGTGAGGTATGTGTTAGGACTGTAAAATGGAGCTTGCGAAGCCAGAAAAAAAAATGTCTGGCAATTACACGAGATTAAAATCACCAAGCCTTCATCTTGGACAAATACTTCTACAAACAGCACTAAGTTCAGCGTGTATTTTACTCACGTTTTACCTGCACGGAGCAGACAATGAACATGCCAATCAATGACTCCCCTCTGGCTCTCCCTCACTCTTTCTTTCAACAAAGCACTGTCAGAAGCTGACGATTGGAGGACATGACAGTTCAAAGGAACAGGTAACCCTGGCTGAAACAATTCCTGACAGTTGAGGAGTGTTGGGAAACTTAGTCCAACTGTTAAACCTTAACTCATGCATTCATTATGCATCTGCACTTTGCTGGAGAGGATCGTATATAAATTATGAATACTAAAAGCTAAGTCCTCAACATCCATTAAATTGTCTCCCTTAAGGTGTGCTTGGCTTTGGTCTATAACCCATCCCCTGGGCTCCTTCTCCCGCTCATGAGATCCAGGCAGCCACAGCCTCCAGCGCACATGGCCCACGCCTGGAAATCAGGAGGTGTTGGAAAGGGGGGGTACCCATGGTGAAAAAAAGATGGGGGATTTCACAGGAAAATTTGGGTGCAACACATAATCTGGAAAACATGTTCCCGAGAAAGACATTTTGAACATTCTGCTGAAATTGAAATGAGTGGAACATTTAGGGAAAATCAGAACCAGAGGGACACACTGGCAGCAGCTTAAACAATCCTCCTGGCATTGTGGCGCAGATCTGCTCCCCATGGGGACGTTGATTCCCCTCTTTAGACATTTTACAGCCTCAGCTAATGAAATACAAGTCAGAACATCACAGAATGGTTTCAGTAATTCAGTTTCAAATGTTAAACTCGTACATTACATGCAGAGTGAGATTTTTAAAGCATTTATTTATGTTAATTTAAATATTGTAGTTTAGATCTAATGAAAACCTGAGATAGATGCAAAACAAGAAATAAACATCAGATAAAATAAGTTATTTTTAAGAAATACTGACCCACTGAAATGCAATTTTGTTTACTCCCTACTAGGTTGGGGCTCCTTTTGCTTCATTAAGGCATCAATGGGGCATAGCATGAATGGGGTCAGCCTGTGGCTCAGCTGAGCTGCTAATGCAGCCCAGGTTGCTTTAATAGTAGCCTTCAGCTCATCTGGCTTATTAGGACTAATTTCTCTCATTGGGGATTCCCTATGGGATGTACGTCAGGCCAGTTTTCTGGCCATCCAGAACAGCGATGCCATCAATATTAAACCATGTATCGGTCAGTAAGGGTTTAAGCTGGCTGTGGTGTGTATTCCTGTCATTTGTGCAACTTCTTATTACCTTTTTTTCCTTTCACTCATCTTTCCACTAAAATGAATGGAAACAGGACTCTGTGGACAGCCAGCTTATTTAGCAGAAACCTTTTTTTAACCACTATTTGTAACAGTCTTATGTATCATTTAAAATTTAATTTTCTGATAAAATGAAATGTTTTTTTTAAATGTTAGCATTAGTTTTACTCAATAGTAATAACAATTAACAGAAACACGTGAAGTATACAACTTTGTGTGTGATACATCTACATAATAAATTAGGTATATTTTATTAAATGAAATAATGAAATAAACTTTTTTTATATGTTCTAATTAATGGGGTTGCACCTGTATAGTCACATGAAAAAGATCACGTTAGGTTAAACTTATAATTGGGTCTGAAATTTGTTTAAATGAAAAATCATATAAACAATCTAATAATAGAATACCAATTATATAGTAGGACCAAATCTTAAAGTATAAAAACAGAACGTCTAGAATTTGATAATCATGTACACCTAATTGAATATAAGATTAAAATTGACTCTGTGTTTTTTATTAGTCTAATTTTGTTATTTGTAATACAAAAGAAATGTCTAAAAATCCAATTGAGGCTCCACTATATGTTGGACTGACTTTTTGGTATATTTGCACAGCGGTTCTGTTGGTTTTCTATGCTGGGTGGGAGCTGCAGGACAGATTGAAGTTCTGCTGAAATAATATATGGCTTCCTTTTAAATAATTACAGGATTTCTTTCAGCTTCTTTCATAAGCGGAGGAGTGCGCACTTACCTGTGAACTCAACATCCAGAAATAGGATGCGGAACAAAATGCGCACACCCCAGCCATCTAAATGACCATAGATTGTGCTACAGAGTAACCCAGTGCGAGTTAAAAGTTAAACCAGGGTTAAGTTACATATCATTACCTTTTATTTCTGCGGGAAAAGTGTCCAAACTTGCGAGATGTTACCGCCGCATTCCGCGCGTTTAGCGCCTTTGGAGACCGGACTGGGAAAACAAATGACTTTCAGCAGCAGATCTGCGCAGGAATAAAACAATCCGAAAGGTTTGATAATTCCTCTTGGAAATGGGACAACAATGCAGAATCAGTTGCGTTTATCCGAAAGCATTCCACCGTGTAACAATGAAAAGAAAGAGAAATATGGCATCAGATCACTGATCGCTTGTCCCACAGCCTTAAAAAGTTTATGCCCATTAAACCATCGGTGATGTGATTAAAAAAAATGTTGGTCCAAAGATCAGAAAAGCGGACTTAAAATGGTGACTGAATGGAAACCAAAGTGTCCAGGTGCAGGTGTTAGAAGAGTGAACTGCCCCGCTGTCCTCTCCCTTCTGTTCTGCCCCCACTCAGCCTTCCCTCTCCTGTTGGCCCACAGCAGCATTGGACCAAACCTCTCAGCGCACCATATGGGTGTGATTAACCCTTTCAGTGCTGGTGGAGCACAGCCGACCCATGCTTGCATGAGGCTCCAAACAGAATTTCAGTAGAGGACCTACTTATTTATTTTCAGGACATTTATGTAATCATGGTTAAGAGTAAGAAAACCTAAAAACCTTAAAAATATGTCAAATTATTAAATTACAGACGGCCTTTCCACTGGTTTACAAAATATATCACTTTTTTTAAATAAAACGTTAAAACGTTTCATGTCAGTTCAGTTTACAGCTGAAACTCGAATTTTTCTTATATCTTAAATATCTTTAATATAAAAAGTTTATTTATTTTAGTAATTCGATGTAAAACTTGAAACTAATATATGATATAGAATCTTTACATGCGAATGGAAATATTTTAAAGGTTTTTTTTATTATTATTGTGGCTTACCATTTATAACATCCCCATATTCAAAATCTCAGAAGATTAGAAAGTTTTAGGGACAAAGTGTCCCACTCTAAGATCATTAATCCAAAACACCTGCAAAAGAGGGTTCCTGAGCCTTTAAATTGTCTCTGTCTGGGTCGATAAGGATCACAATCATGGGGAAGACTGCTGACCTGACAGTTGTGCAGAAAACTATCACTGACCCTCTGAGGAGCTAAAGTCTCAAATGGTAATAGCAAAAATAAGTTGGATGTTCCCTAGGTGCTGTATCAAAGCACAGTAATAGAAAGTTATTCAGAAGGAAAAAGTGTGGAAGAAAAAGGTAATTTATTAGTGTTGGGGACCTTCACAAGGAGTGGACTGAGGCTGGAGTTAGTGCATCAATAGCCACCACACACAGAAGGATCCTGAACATGGGCTTCAAATGTTGTATTCCTGTTGTCCAGTCGCTGCCGAACGACAAACAACATCAGAACCGTCTCTTACATGGAGTAAAGAAAAAAAGAACCTGAAATTTTGCATCTCATTTGGAAACTAAGGTCCCAGAGTCTGGAGGAAGAATGGAGAGGCACACAATCCAAGTGTGAAGTTTTCACAGTCTGTGTTGATTTGAGGAGCCATGTCATCTGCTGGTGTTGGTCCAGTCAGCTTTATTAAGTCTGGAGTAAATGCAGCCATCTAACAGGACCCTCTGGAGCATTTTGTGCTTTTCTCCTTCTATGAGCTTTATGGAAATGTTGACTTCATATTCCAGCAGGACTTGTCACTTGCCCACACAGCCAAAAGTACCAAAACCTGCTTCAATGACCATGGGATTACTGTGCTTGATTAACCAGCAAACCTGAACCTTAACTCCATAGAGAATCAATAATGCATTGCAGAGAGAAAGATGAGAGACCGAACAGTGCAGAAAAGCTGAAGGCCGCAGCTCAAGCGTTCTGGTCTTCCATAAAACCTGAGCAGAGCCGAAGGTTGATAGCATCCATGCCACGGCAAATTGAGGCAGTAAATGATGAAAAAAGAGCCCAAACCAAGTATTGAACACAAATAATGATTATATTTTTCAGGTCTGACATTTCTCTACTCATCTTCGCTTCTTTCAGTGCGCCCCAGGGCATATTTGGCTGCACTATAGTTTGCTGTGTGTTAATATGTGCATGAATGACTGAAAATGGTGTGAAGCACTTTGAGCTCCTCTGAACTTGATGCGTTATAAAAGTAAAGGCCTTTTTTTAAACCCTTGTTTTATTGATTTCTTGTAATATTCTATTTTTTCGAGACTTGGGATTAGCAGTTTTCATAAACTGTAAGCCATGATAATTAAAATCCTAAAAAAATTAAGGCTTGAAATATCTCAATTTAGATGTAATGTGTCCATATAACATATTTATTTCTCATTTTAAGTTGAATTACTGAAACAAACTAAGTTTTGCAAGATATTCTAATATTCCTAGATTCACTTTTATTTATATGAAGCCAATTTCTTTCTAAGGAGATCTTAAAATTTGACCTAAAAAAATCCCCTTTTATCAAACAGCACAGTAGAGTTAAGTGTATTATTCAAATTCAAAAGAGGGCACACTGTTAAAATATCCATTCAGAGACATTCTAGAAGATCTACAAGAAGTTGGAAGTTATTTATACTGATTGTATGGTGTCATAAGTTTCTTCTGTTTCTTTATCTGTATCAGCTATGTCAGTTCCAACAAATTATTAAATTTATAGAAAAAGCATCGGTGGCTACCAAATTTCTAGTTCCTTTTTGTTTGACTAATTTTTAACCTTTTATTCCTCAGCAGCCGTGTCCACTGAGACAACCTCCACACAGACACCAGTGTGTGCTGGGGAGGGTAGATTTACAAGCAGCCATATAAAAAGGCTATTACCTGCTGATCTATTTACAACCAGTTACAATTCGCATCAGTGTTTTTTTTCAGCCCAGACACAAGCGGCAGCAACTGACTTCTAAGGTTCAAGCTTTAAATATTGAGAGATTTGAGTTCTCTTACAGACCTAAGCAGTCAAAAAGTCAGTTTATACCTGGAGCCGGCCCTGAAGTCTAAGACTGCTCAAGTCTGTGGGTCCAATGGTTTCTTCCTGGTAGACCCTGAGCTGAATAATTCAGCTGCACTTTGTGATGGAGAACTCACACTTTTTATACAAATGTTTTTTGTTTTTTTTCTCAAGCGCTGTGTGAGTCGCAGGCTATTCTTAATGCATCAGCAGGAGCTGAAATTTACTATTAAAGCTGGAGGAGTGGGGCCTGCTACTAGTACTGTGTCACCATTGCTTTTCAGCTCCACAAGAGAGCTGGGTCAGCCCAAAAAGATTCCCAGGATTCCTCCCTGGCTGGCACAAGCACTCATGACAACAGTGACAAAGCAACCAAAACAGGGGTGGGGGGCAGCTGGATGTAAAGGACACCCATCCTGTGAACAGTGCCTCAAGCTTGAAACTGAAGCCGGTTCTGAGCACCTCTCATCTTTGTGACGGGCTGTGACGCATGACAGGGCAGTGAAGACCAAAAAAAGCAAAGGGTGAGTGTATTCTGAGCAAGAGTCCCTGGAAGATAGTCCAATTAAATAAACACAGCAGGAGATGTGGTGAGTTTGTAAAGTTTGCCAAGGAGCAGAGCTCATAACGCTTCTTTTAATGCAATCTTTTAATGATCCTGCTTAAGTTTCAAAGGCTTTGACACTGGCAAAGCGTAGGAGCCATGTTTAAACCTGGGTGGGAGCCAGATGATCTTCCAGCAGCTGTGCGTCAAAGTGTGACCAGGAGGGAGTCTTTGTCTCTTGCCCTACAGGAGGCATCCCTCTGTTTCCAGCAGAGGAAATGAGTCACGACTTTGTGTCGAGTTAAGTTTCCGTGTGCTCTAAACTTTGGACGCAGACACCAGGACACTGACCAGCTCCCAGCGCTTTATAGACGCCCACTGACGTCATCAGTATCTGTCACAGTATCATCAGCTTTCCTTATCTCACCAGCATACACACACCAGTGCCTCATCGAGCACAGGTGGGCGTTCATTACAGGAACAGCAATGTGTAAAAGTTTTCCGTCCTCTTTGAACATTTTTGTTTTATTCAAGTTACCACAAAAACTTTAATGAATTTTTCTGGGATTTTATGTGACAGACCAACATAAAGTAGAAGGAAAATCATTCATGATTTTCCAAAAATTAAGAAAAAAAATCTTTACAGACTTCAGATGTTTGTCAGAGAACATTAATGAACAAGCAACTTTATCAAGACCAAGGAACACGGCAGGCATGTTAGGCATAAAGTTGTATAGACGTTTAAATCACAGTTAGGTTATTAAAAAAAACATCCCAAGTATTGTTTGTTCAATCAACTAAACACAGAAAGAGTGTGGCGTAATACAAACCTACCAGGAAATGGCCTTTCATCTAAACCTTTACCAGAAAAGCAGCCTGTGGTATCCCTGGCTGAGCTGTAGTAGGGATGTATTACTCAGGTTGGAAACATTTGAAAGAACAACTGTTAGTTGTGTCCTTTAGAAATCTGGGGCTGTATTCACAAAGAATCTTAAAATTAGGACTCCTAGTTTGTTAAGATAAAAGTAATTCACAACCACTTTTAGGCCTAAAAGTAGCTCCTAAGTCTGGGAGTCCTTAAAAGAAGTCAAGAGGACTCCTAACTCCCTAAGATCTATTCACAAAGACTCCCAAAATGGCTGCAGCCAGAAGCAATGTGTTGGACACTCTGGATGATTCGGAATTAACCAAACGATACAGACTAAATTGTTTATTGCAGATGTAGTGCGAGATGCAATCACGTCTCTAACTTAACGTAACAACCCGATCAGTCCAGAAATTAAATGTTTAGCGAAACTAAGATATTTAGCCACAGGGAAAATGCAACTTTGCAACGCGGACAACTTGGGTATATCACATCCTTCTATCAGCCGATCAGTCCACCAAACTCTTAAATCGCTCTGTCGACCACACATTATCCAACAATTCATCCGTTTCCCATTAGACATCCAGCAACTGCATTGAATTAAACCAATTTCATGGCGATTGCAGTTATGCCGGGGGTGCACAAAAAAGAAAACGTGCACATCTTCCAATTTATGGAACATATGTAGGGATGCCTATATGACGGACATTGCCTACCTGTTGCTGCAGCATCCTTTTTATAAGCGGCGATCTCGAGCCGACACTGGGACTGTAGAGAATATCATCTCTTCTCACAATCTTCTGATGTTCGAGACACCGCTGGATAAGATGCATTTATGTTTCTGCTCATTTCCACCCATGCCTCCCTTTTCTTCTTATTCGTAATTCCGCCTCCAAATCGCCCTTTGAGGACCGTCCTCCTCTCCAGTACCAACTGTGCCAGTAGTAATAATTGGTCCTGCGACCAATGAGGTTCCCTTGTTGTTTTCTCACCACTCATTTTCAGTTCACAAGGTGCTTTTCACGGTAGTGGGGGGTGGGGGGGTCTATTTAAGATGTGACTGATGTGCTCAATAGACTGTCTAATTGTTTACAGCCTACTTGCAATCACTCCCTTAATATGACGCATCCATCCATCCATCCATTATCTATACCGCTTTCATCCAATTCAGGGTTGCGTGGGTGGGGAGTGGGTGGAGCTTATCCCAGCTATCAGCAGGCATTAGGCAGGATAATATGATGCATTCCACTTTTTTTGTTTTAAACTTCGACCTCTCTGTACGTAGGCTATTGTGTGTAAGTTGTATGAAGTGTCAGTCTCGTGGCCGACACAAAGATGTCATCATCCATTATTTCTGCCATTTGCGCTGTTCATAATTACGCTTTTATCGATATTGAAGTTTTCAATTTCCTGGTTTCACACGTGTCATTCAACAACCAATCACACTGCTGTCTGTCTATTTACTCATGCATAGAAAATGACCTTTTCCATAGCAACGGGACGTCACTCTTAACTTACTTTTAGGGATTTGTCCTACGTAAAAGTAGCTCTTAGTGCGTTTGTGAATAGGTTTTAGACGACAACTCCTACGTAAGACATTTTAGCGCGAGTTAGGAGTAACACCTAGCGGTAAGATAAGAGTCTTTGTGAATACGGCCCCTGGTCTTTATTCTAAATTGTCAAGAAAAAAAACCCAATGACTTAAAGCAAGATATAAAAAAAAAAACTGTTATCTCCAATAAGATGGATGGACTTTTAGCATTGAGACTGAAAGTGTGGATTAGAAAACAACAATGTCTATTTTATCTTTTCTTCTCAGCCATATAATCAGTCCAGAAGATCCCCATGCCTACGTGAGGTGGACATTTATAACCACAGGCCGACCAAAAGCTTCAGATGAATCGTATTTCCACAGACACATCAATCACCACAATTCCAGAGACGTAGTATTTGTACCCTGGAGGAAAAACAACCTATTATCTGTCCTCCTGCTGATCTCTCCTGTGGTATATTGATGAACTGAAGAGTGTCTGAACATGCCTGCAACTTGGAGGCATGCCCTGGCTTGGGAAACTGTGGCCCTTAGAGTAAATTATATACAACACCTAGAAAAAGTATTCATGTGCCAAAACATTTTCCCCAATTTTACAGGCTATAACTGTGCTGTAAAGTTTAATTGTAGTCTCATCAGACCAGGGCACCATCTCCCACATATTTCCTGTGTCCACTTGCATGTTTTAAAGGTTGAATATGGAAGAATTGCATAAAAAGCTACATAAAAAAATAAAAAAAATACCTCCACGGGTGTTTAGAGGGATGCATAATAAAAGTACAGCATTTCCTTAAAGAGACACTTTGCAGATGTTTGTCTTCTGTCTCCCTCTCTAGGGTTGCGGCGTATCCTTACTGTTGTAGAAACAGATCTCTATGGAGCGCATCTGAACAAGTGTACTGACGGTTTTACAAGCTCACCAGCCACAACAAAAAATACATCAAACTAATTAACTAACAATGAGTGCACACTCGCCCGTCAGGGGATAACTATTTGGCGGGAGAACTATCTTGGCACAACACGGCACTGTACCACATAATTATGAGCAAATACAATTCAATTCAAAAATACTTTATTGATCCCAGAGGGAAATTAAGTATTGTATTAGCTCACTACTAATTTAATGTCTAAGGAGTTGTTGTAGACCATGATGGCTGTGGGGAGAAAGGATTTCCTGTAGCGGTCTAAGTTGCAGTGAAACTGAAGAAGCCTCCAACTGAAGATACTTTGTTGCTGTAGGATAATCTCATGAAGAGGATGCTCAGGGTTGTCCATAATCTTTTTAATTTTATGAAGAATCCTTCTTAGCATCATTATCTCTAGTTGTTACACAGGTGTCCCCAGAACAGAACTAGCCTTCTTGATCAGGTTGTTCAGCCGTTCTAAGTTCTTGGCTCTGATGCTGCTACCCCAGCAGATAATGGACGAAGAGATGACACCCTCCACAACGGACTTGTAGAAGATTTGCAGCATCTTGCTGCAAACCTTGAAGGACCTCAGCTTCCTCAAAAAGTACAGTCTGCTCTGTTCGTTCTTGTAGGCTGCTTCCCTATTGATTCTCCAGGCCAGTCTGTAGAAGTAAACCCGGAACAAACATTTATTGATTACCAGTCCAGCAACACAGCTAGTTCAGCATCCTTATCTCATCCTGTTGTATTGCTAATGCATTCACAACAGCTGTGCACACAAAACTGAAAACTTGTAAGACTGGGTTTTAGAAGCTAATGCTACTTTGACCTAAACTGAGCAACAGTTTGACAGAAAAGTCCTTTCAGAACAGTGAAGGGAAGGAAAATGTACTCTGCAAGCTGGCATCTGCAACCTACAGCTCTGTGACTACCCCGGGTCCATCTGTTCGCCTGGTGTGAGTCAGAGGTTAACAAGCCTTGTCCAGCGGTGAAGCTCCAGCAGCTTTGAGCTCTTGCAGCCCTGTTTCTTTTCTTCGCTTCATGTGATAGCGTCTTCTTTGGTTTCTTTGGTGGATCTGCCATGGCCCAAGTCTCAAACTGCAGGTTTGTTTATATCATTAGGTAACATACTGCTGTAAAACGAAACTCAGTCAGTACTTCCAGGCAAGCGGTCTGTGGATGAAAAGTTCTAGAGTGCAGTATTTAGCAGCATGACCCTCCCAATAAGTGACAGCTCCAAAAATAAACATCATAAACTGTGTTGTGTTGCCAAAATGTTTCGAAAACACGTGTTTTTAAGGTGTAAACGTTATGAAATGAGCCAATGAAAAATTCTGTTTGAACTAAAATATGATAAAATGTAAATTTTGATGGGCACGACAATGACGTTATGCTTACATCTGCCAGCCAATAGCAGCTGCCATAGTGGGTTGACAGATACAGTCTCTAACTTCCAAAAACATGGTCGGCACAGTGGCTAGCACTGGTAAAATGGTAGAGTCAACAAGTCAAGCAGGTGGTTCAGATCCCTGGAGATGTAGTTATCTGTTTCAGGAGAGGAGTGACTGGAGAAGAGCAGAAACTAGAGTAAGTTTAGGTGAAGCCTACACTAGATGAACCCACATAAAACTTTTCCACAGTATCAAACACACCCAGAAACAGTGACTTTCCTCATGGATCGGAAAGCTAACTTGGCTAACGTTAGCTGTCAGTTAAACTCCTCTAAAATAAATCCCTGACTGGACACAGTTCAGGTTGGTCACTGGACGTATAGGCAGCGAAGCAGACAAGCAAACAGCAAGAATGATTCTTCTATAGTTGCAACTATAACCTAAAACATAAAATATGTTCATGTTCCATATACAACCTTTAATTGAACTGCCAAACAGGAATTCTTGTTGCTCTCTTTCAGTATTGGCTTTCTTCTTTCTTCGCTATTATTAACGACAGATTTCTGGCAATTCTGTCAATAAGTTCTCCCACCTGATCTGCACCTTGTCTGGTGTCCTACTCAGCTACAATGTCCTGTTGGATGACGCACATTGATTCAGACAATGCTTCCAGCGACCGAATATCTTCCATATCCTGTTAGCAATTTTTTACTTTCTTTAATATTAGAAAGTACTCTTACATCAGTCTTTTTTGTTCTTTTGTGTCCTGTCTTCTCAAACTCCCAGACGGCCGTGGCAGATGGCTGCTTTTACTGAGCCAGGTTCAGCTGGAGGTTTCTTCCTTTTAAAGGGGAGTTTTTTTCTCTCCACTGTCACTACATGCTTGCTCAGTATGAGGGATTACTGTAGTGGCAAAGTCTTCATGTAGAGGGCACAACCTCACGAAAATGACGATTGGTTCCAATGGATTTTCTTTAAAGGTATTAGACTTAACTAAGTATTCTTGCACTTACACCTAAGAACTAGGAATTATTTTGTGTTGGTTTATCACAAAGAATTCTCAATAAAACACGTTTCTCATGGTCTCAGTTTTAGGTTCTCAGAATGTAAACTACTGCAAGACACTGCATACAGCAGAGAAAAATAAAGAGACGTTTCTTGTGATTGCAGTGATCCTACAAGTAAGAAAAAATGTTAACATTAACGTGTAAGAAAGGGAACAGGTGCTGCCTGTCATCCACGAACTTCACACATCACTGATTATCAAAGAGGAGTAACTATGGAAAGCACTGTTGACACGAAGGGCGCATACGTGGCACACATTCCAGTCACAGCCTGTTCACCTCGCACTGAATTGCAAGTGAGTTTCGGCTCAGAACACTGTACAAGCCCAGAGTAGATGCAGCTTCCAAGAGATGGAAGACCGTCTGCAGCAGTCCAACACGCCACGTGTCAGCCGGGGCCAGCCAGTCACCATCTGCCTTAAAGACAGGACTGGCACTCTCCCTGTGCAATAAAACCCAGCAGGGAAAACAAACAGCTGTTGAAGACGTTCTTTTGCAAAATAACAAGGCAGAGTGTTATCTTGGAGGGTTCATAGTTACTTTACATGAGAAGAAGATAGCAAGGATGAGTGAGAATAAAGACGATGTGTCCTAACAGGTAAATCTGTCCGCACCCTCTCAAGATGCTATGGCGACAGCCGGTTAATGGTTAAGTGTTGCAGTGAAATAACAGCCCCAAAGCGGTGTTTGTTTCTCAGAATGTATGACTGCAGCTCCATCTTTTAAAAAAGGTATTTTCCACGAAGAATTAGTTTAAATATTGCTAAAAAAAGTGGGGATGGAGTATCTTAATTTGACAGCCAACATGCATGTAGACAATGTGTGCATCCTGACACCGACCCTCAACAACGGATGTACTTTCTTTGCTGCTTGAATTTAAATTGAATTCTCTTATCTGTGCTCGCACCCTTGCTCTCATCACACCCATCCTTCAGACACCAGACTCCAGGTGAATTTCAATGTCAAAGACACGAAGGTATCACAGCCGCCGCAATCTGTTCATTCTGTCAACTGGGTGCATTTGTGTGTGTGTGTTGTTGTGCATGGGTCTACAGTATGTGGACTGATTGCTGGGGGGGTTAGGCCCATTCATCTGTCTGGTGTGATCATGGCTCTCTGTAACTGGGCCCAGGCGTGAGCGTGCTCTCTGTGATCTCCCTGATAAGAGTCATCCATCTGCTGTGTGTATCTGTCAGGGCCCGGGCAGCTCCTCTTATCAATGCACCCATCCGTGTCCCTCAGTCATTCCAGCTTAGTTCTCTTTTCTCACTCTTAGCTGGTCTCCCCCCTTTGCAGCTCCGACTTCCTCTTGATTTGACAATGACGAGAGGAGAATCACACTTACGTGGACCAGCTGCGTTAGAAAAACTTGACAATTTGTAAGTGGTGCACAGCTTCTTGCAAAACACTAATACACGCATGAAAGAATGTGAGGCCTATTTTTTATGAAGGAGAAAAAAGCATGTGCACGTGTGCAAACATACACACTCACACACAGATTGTTGGTATTCAGGGGCCCCACCTCAGCCTCTGAGATTATCTACAATAGATGCGACTCAAAGAGAAGCAGAACATTTTTTTGCAGACAAAGAATTAGCTTTTGTGTTCTAGCCTTTCATTTTTCCCTTGCACTAAAAGGGTCTGAGACTTGGAAAAACTACTGAAAACATGAGAACATGAAGCGGCATGACAAGAAGATTTGTGTACAGTACAAATACGAGCTTAGATCAGGGGAGTGCAGTGTACACAGAGGAACCCATTTAAGATTTTGCCGCCCTGCACATAACAAAAGGCTTTACAAACAACCCCCAGACCACAAAACAGCCTGAAGATAGCTTTGCTGTCCCAGCATTATGTACTTAGTTTGTCACAATCAATATTGTAGCAACCAGCCCTATTATTAATTTATATCCAAGAAAACACGTTGGGCTCTTAGGTGGGCTGGATTAAGCTGTTTGTAAGAGGAGACAAACACTGTTTGCCATGGGCTCCCTTCATGGGGGGGGGAAGGGGGGGTACATGGGTTTCATCATCAGTATTAATAGTATAGGCCTATCCCAGATTGCATACTCTGGGTGCTGCTGGACCCACACCGGGACAGGTTTTTGCTAGAGGAATATTTATAGCTGTGCATTAAAAGTGGAATCAAGGGTTTAAGTGTACTGTTGCAACAGAGCCGCTCCTCTTTTGTCAAGGCCTGTCCGAAAATGCCTTTCCCGGGGCTACTTGCAGCGCTGCATTCAAGCTGTTAGCAGGATCACACAATCGCTGTTATATCAAAGATGACAAATATTAAGGAGCAGCTGCAGGTTTCTTTTTCTTTTTTTTTCAGAAATGTATGCGTTGAAGCCAAATTCATCTCAGGATATCTATAAGTCACATCTATACACCAATATTTGTGATTTTAAGTCACAGTAGGTCCTGTCACTTTATTTACACCTGAAGGTTTAAACACTGGCTTGAATCTTCAATGATTTTCCACATAACCAAACCTTCTTCTATTATATCCATCAACAGATATCAAGGTAAACTTAACAACACTGCTTCCTTGTGGTTATTTGAGGTAAAACATCTAGTTTTATTGAGCTCAGGACTTAAAATATTGAAATATATTTTTGTTGCACAATGCAAATGTACATTACTCTGAAAGAATATTCATAGCTTTTAATCTTTTTTGCATTTTCTCAATTTGGAGGTTTTTACAAATAGAATTCTAAAAAGTGTGCCAAGAACTTGTATTCTGCTCTCTTTATTTCAGTCATCTTAAATGTAATGCAACCAAACACCTGTAAAAATCTGCAAATAAAATTACTTTAAAAACAATTGAAACAAGCAGCGAGGAACAACTTATGAGAGGTCATGTATGCATTTTACAATGAACCATTACAGGACATTACAGTGGAAGGAAAGTTCATTCTCTGAATTTTGGTTCACTTTCGGTCTCTGATTACTAACAAATCCACCAACATTAAATTGTTTCTGAACATTTAATCGGATCAAGGACTATTTGTACCTCTAAGAAACTATGTTTATTCACTTTAGGCATAAAATGTCAAACACACACACACACACACATATATATATATATATATATATATTATATATATATATATATATATTATATATAATATATATATATATATATATATATATATATATATATATATATATATATTTGCTGTTTTGGTTGTTTTAAAGGAGTTTTTGTTACAGGGTTGAATGTAATTGGGCTGAAAATATCAAAATGGCCATTAAGTCCACATTAGTTAGTGTTTGGAGCAGCATATAGCATGAGAAAAAACAGAAATAGATTTTTTTTTCCAAGATGATGTGCTCATTAAAAACCAATCATAAGTATCATTTGTGAAGCCAACAGTGTTGAAAGGGTGAGCTTGAGAGGTCAGTTTGATGATAAAAACACTAAAATATAGGTCAGAAAGTATGCTAATATTTACTTCCCATCACTGCATGAGCAGGGAAAGACTTGAGTGATGTCACTTCCTGGGT
Source organism: Apricaphanius iberus (assembly GCA_028564705.1). NCBI lineage: Eukaryota > Metazoa > Chordata > Actinopteri > Cyprinodontiformes > Aphaniidae > Apricaphanius > Apricaphanius iberus. The sequence continues at coordinate 2,358,884 of JAPXFQ010000494.1, read as the reverse complement.
GCTAACAACATTTAACTAAGCACTTATTTTTTTAAAAGGGGGAGTTTGGTATGTTGTTATGAGGTTGAATAAAACTGGGGGACATGATTAACTTGTGCTATTTTCTACATAATTTCGTTTTTTCCCCCCTTTATTTTGGCTAAAGAAGATGATAAAATATTAACAGGGGCAAAAAAAAGCCAACTTCTGGTCACTGTATTTACATTTGTTTTTCATTCTCTGAAAAAGCAACTCTGGTAAATGGGGACATTCTGTACCTATTTGGCTGACCTCTACTCATTATAAACCCATAAAAGTTTTAAAAATATATATTTGTGTCATAATGCAAAGGAACACTGACCTTTCTATATCTTGTTTTAAATTGTATTTTTTCACTTAAAAACAATTTTTTGGTAAACCTTTGGGACACAACGCATACCAAATTCAGAGACTCGCCCATAACCATCCACGATTCTTTGAAGATATTTGGATAAGAATTAGGCATTCAATTTCTCCTTGGGATAAATAACACATTTTTGATTTGAAAAGTGCTCGACGTTTAAGTCTACCTTTCACTGGAATGACCCTAAACATATGGCTAGAGTTGCAGTAATTTGGTTCAAAAGCAGGATTTATTTGGTTTATTGTTAAATATATGTTCATGGGTGTAGTGTATCCAATCTGAGTGAGTTTGAGGTACTTTAAAAAGAAAATAGGAAAACTCAAGACTCTAGATATGCAAAACTGGAGACACTCAAACACTTCTGTAACCGGAGCAAAAGGTGGTTCTAAAAAGCACAGAATCAGATTTCATTGCTAATCCCCCACCTTTCAGTTATTTACTACTGTATGTTGGCCTCTCACATAAAATCCATCCAAAATATCCAAGATTGTAGTGTGAAACAAGGGCATTCAGACTTTTGCAAACCAGTAAAAAACACAGCAAATTCAAACATCATTTTATTTATTAGGTCTGAGTCAAAAGGTGAACATTTATCATTAAAGCAAACAATATTAACCCAGAAAACCAAAACAAGTAGAAATAATAAACTACACCCTTCTAAAAAAAAATAATCACAGCACACAAGATATAAATGTTCTGAGAAAACAAAAAACTAAATCCAGATTTTTTTATAAATCTATCCACGAATTGAAACATTATCCTTTTCAAAAAAGATTGAAATGTTATTTACAAGTTATTTGCTAGGAAAAGTACAAATACTATTTTTTTACAGTGCACCCCATTACAAATTGCTGTGAATTTGAAGTTTTTTACTACACACAGCAATGTAAATTTAGAGCAGTGTACGTGCCATTAATATCCTGTCTTACAATTTGTAGCTAACAGGCATGCTATAACACAAATGTGTAGAAAAACATAAATACCAATGCTTTTTTTTATAAAGAAATTTAATTTCAAAGACAAACTTTATGTTTACATAGGTTCATTCAAATTGAGTTAACGTCTAAAGAAACGTCAAAGATCCTACGCATTGTTTGGGTGCATTACGTAAATCCGGGAATCGACGCAGCTCAAATTATGAGGATTATCGCATATCAGAGTTTACAGCCTGGAGGTGTGGATGTAACATGACAGCACAGGTAGAACAGACAGGAAAATAAAACCCACACTGGTATTCTATTAAAATAATAATTGTTCCTATATACTACAGTAGAGTTCACATTGCTTAATACACAACAATGAGTATAAGCATAAATGGTTAAAAATTAGCCAAGTTATGTCAACAAAACAACCACCATGATCATCCCTGAGAAGACATTTTGGTTCTATACTCAGTGCATCTGAAATGTATCGATCCTCATATCAAATTGAACTTGTGACATTTTCTCTTTGTCACAAATCAGTAAAAAAAAAAAATACAGCTTTTGTAGTTTAGAAAGATCAATATTAATGCCTCTGAAGATTTCAGTATCATGTGAAGAATCAGCTAAATCTAACTACGTGCGAGTAGGATGTTACAAAGGTTTCTTCGCTGCACAAAAAGAAAGTTATCTTGATAAATTCTCGGGGGACACTAAACCCGAAAACGTGCGCAGGTATAAAAAGAAAGTTCTTGAGAGTACACAGTAATGACTAAAAATAGAGGGGGGAACATGCTGGCTTGGCTTTACTGTTAACCCTGATTTAAAAGCTTCTTTCTATTTTAGGTTAAAAAAAAAATCCAAAAAAGAAATGCAAAGATTGATATTTTGTGCATAAAAATGACACCAGGAAGAACAATTCAATGTTTGCACTACATCTCCTCTTTATATTCCAAGTTTCTGGTCCCTAAATACACACTAGTCAGCCACAATAGAAAAGCGGGTGAGCTGAAGTCAATTAGATGGATTATTATTAGGCTCAAGGAGACACTCCCAGAGATCCCGTGTCCACGTCCTGATGATCCAGGGCTTTTTTGGAGGCACAAAGAGGATCTACAGAACAACAGCAGGTGGTTTTAATGCTGTGTTTTATTGGTGTGCATCCATTTTCTTCATTTTTCCCCCCCTCAGGCCTCCTCCTCTTCCTCCTGATCGCTGTCATCAGAACCTGCAGGACAAAAATGACACCTATAATCCCAAAGGATGATTGCTCCCGAGCACTCACCGATTTGAATGTAATGAAATATTAGAAAAATGACATCTCATGTTCCTCAACTTCAGATTTTTTTTCTATAAATGGTAACAAAAAAATAATAATAATAAAAAAACGTTTCTTACCATCAATTACTATTTCTCCACTACCCTCCTCCTCCTCCTCTTCCTCATCCTCTTGGCTCTCATCTGGGGAAGACATTTTGTTGTCCATTCAGTACAATTAAAGAGTTTTGCAGCAGAAACTTTACACAAATTACCAACATCTACTTAAATGTATTTTAATGCCACTTTAGGTGACATGATCATTTACTATAATATCTAGCTAAATTAGCGTTAAACCATTGTAGAAACTCCTTCATTGCAATTAAAGCTCCGTTTTTTGGACCGCTCTGCACATCTCCCAATTCTAATTCTTGCCCATTCTTCTAGTTTAAGCTCATTCACATTGGATAGAGAGCATCTGTGAAAGTCCATTTTCAAGTCTTTCTATAGACTACTAAGATTTGGATTTCAGTCAGGACTTTGATGGGGCCAAACAGTCTCTGAGCTTAACCATTTTTGTCTCGGTCCTCGTGGAGGGTGAACATCAGCCTCAACCTCAACAGATATTACCTTTTATTAAGCTTCATCCATCTTCCCACCAGCAAGTTTTCAATTTACCGGACAAATGTTTATAAATTGAAGATTCAGATAATAGGCCTATTTGACACAAAATTTCAAATTATTAAGAATAATTTCAAGACATGTCAACTTATCTTTTTATTTTTTTTTATTTTTAAGTCTGGAGCTATATGAAGCTTTAACTGTTTCTGTTGCGTATAAGTCTGTCTTGCCTGCATATAAATACAAATACTATATAAATACAATAGACTTGTGCATCTTGTGATTTACACTGAAGCATTTTCTGCGAAAGCGCTGCGCAGCATTTGGAGCATGTTTTCTGTTTCGATCTGAGAGTGGGTCTTTCACATCATGACGCATACAGTGTGCATGCAACATCTTGACAGATAGACCGGAGAGTCCCCCGATTCAGTTCTTTATTATAAATCTTTGCGATAATGAGAGGATCAGCTGACTGCTAAAGCCCGAACCTGACCAGAGCCCGTCGATGACAGAAATTAAGGCCAAACCCGGCCCGATCAGTCGGGTTCGGGCAAATATCTTCAGTTCTATTCGGAAGTCGGTACTAAAAAAAAACAGGAGGAGAGGAGAGCCATGTATGGAAATATTAGTAATAATCAAAAACCCATTCACAACAATGTAATCAAAGCTTTCTCTCAAAAGGAGGAAACGCATCTAACTTGAACAAATGGCTTGAGCTGCAACAGAATTTGTTGATGGTCCCTAAGCGAACAGTCGCCATAAAACTAACTATCTCGGCCAGATGTCACAGCAAGGAGGAAGTTGACCCAGAAAAACGTTTCAGTAGCTCAGGTAAATGTTGTCCCCCTTTGAACCGATCCTTGACGCACTAATACACTAAAGATAGTAATGATAATCCTAATAAATTACTTATAAAGTATCATAAACTGTTTAAGAGATTAAAAAGCATCAGGATAAGCCTTTGATTTAAATTACTGACAATTTAAAGAATATTTAATGTAATGGTTAATAATATTACTCTTCTTTGTACTTATTGATTTTACTCAGGTCTCTTGATTTGTTTCTGTTTCTTACAACCTTATTTATGATTTTTAAAAGTGTTCAAAAAATGACTTAATTTAATTCTTAGTTAAAATGATTTCATTGAAGAATAACAAAATGACCAGGGAGTCATTAAAAAAAAGACGTTATACATTTTGTGATAGTCATCGATAACTATGACTATTTCCTTTATCGATATGCTCTTTTTCTATATCGCCCAGCCCTATTATATATCATATTTTAATTTGAATGTCGGAATCAGTCGGATAGAAATAAACAGCTGCTTGTGTAGTAAATCGTTAGCATCCGTGATGTAGCTAATGCTAATATGATAGGTGTTGGTGCGTTCACATCTGCCAGAACATCAACGCCAACACGATTATATGTTAAGTCTACGGTTAAGGGCATCAGAGTCTCCGCGGTGCATGTCTCCGCAATCTTTGCCACTTCTGCAGCTTTCCAAGCTTAAAAGCAGCAAAAGCTAACAAGGCAGAAGCTAAGCTAGCTGAACTTTCACCACCATCTTCTGAGTGTCAACCAAACAGAGCATGTAGTGACGTCGCCTGACATCGTCATTGTCCAGCCAACCACGACCCACCATCATTTAAAACATCCGGCAGAGAAAGGTCCGCCCACACGCCTTGTAAACTGCATCCTTACAAAGTTGCAGGTACGTTGAACGTTGGATTTTCACTGGTATCGGTACCGAATACTGGAATTTTGGTACCATGACGAAACAAGTGCCTGGCATGGATTATGGCAAATAGGACATGCCACTTTCTCATGAAGGCCAGATTTTTGGAGTAAACCAATAGTTGTCCTCTCCAGACTCTCTTACCAGAGCTACAGAACTCTGTATAGTGCAGGTTAAAAAACCAAGGACAATATATTAATTGAGCAAAAACAAGGACAAAGTCAATTTTAAAAATAGGCTTTAAAATTCAACAAGATCAACAGCTCATGTTACTTTCCGGACCACCTGATTATATGCCCCACCAGCCTATTTTAGGGAAAAAACACAAATGTGTACATATACAAACTGCACCAGATCATAAGATGCAGGTGTTTTAAAGTTTCATTACCATATGTTAGCGTTCGTGCACAGGGGAATGCTGGGAAAGTGATTGGTATTTAGATCTTAACATTTAGACACGGTGGAAACACCTTGGCCATCCTCTCTCTGTGTGTTCAGTCAATCTTCAAGAAAGACTTCAAGTGCGGGCTTTTATTACCTCTATAAGCTTTTTTCCTCTAATGGCATGCAGACAGTTCTTCACACTGGTGTCGCCAATGTCTCACCATTGATTCATGCCCCCAAGGCTGGCAAATTATATCAATTTCTTTGTTTGTTTTCCAGAGTGAGGGTTTGTGCATTAAAACTTTTTTTTTGCCAACTGTCTTGCACTTGTACCGTCTGTCTTTTCCACTTTCATTGTTCGTCCAAATTTCCTCTCTCTCAACAGCATTTTCTGCTGGAGACCGCCTCTTAAAAGCCACTGTATCCCGTAGAGAAGGACGTAACCTGTACAATCCATAGATCGAGGAAGTCCTCTAGTGGCAGTTAGCAGTAAAAATTAATAAATAAGCTGCACAGTTTTATATGCCACAGTGTATAAAGCATGTGTGTGTGTGTGTGTGTTTGTGGGGGGTAGCGGCTTATAGTCCGGAAAATACTGTATTTTTCTCTCGGTAGAAGCTCAAATGGTCTGGTACCCTGCTCAACTATAAAGTCCCCTGCTGAATGGGGACCATGGGTCCAGATAATGCTCAAAGTCACCGAGCATCCTCCAGGCTTTTTGTCACTTAATCCTAGGGATGTGTATTGGCAAGACAATATGCGTCACAATACAGGAGGATTATACGATATATTGAGATACTGCGTGTAAGAATATGCATGTATATTATTAATTAAACCGTAGGCTAAGAAACATTCCGTTGATCCAGATGACTTCGATAACTACAGACCTATATCTAACTTTCCTTTCTCATCCAAAATTCTTGAGAAAATAGTTGCTAATCAAGATTGTGAGCATCTAAACAGCAACGACCTGAAGAATTTCAGTCAGGTTTTATAGCTCATCAAAGCACTGAAACAGCACTGGTAAAAGGTACTAATGATATTCTAATAGCCTCAGATAATGGATTTGTGACTGCTCTGGTCTTGTTGGATCTCAGTGCTGCTTTTGACAGTCGATCATAATATTCTCTTAGAAAGGCTTAAACATGTTGTAGGGATCAAGGGAACAGCACTAGGCTGGTTTAAATCATATCTGTCCGACAGATTCCAGTCGGAATCAATGATAAATCATCTTTAAATGCAAGGGTTACTTGTGGAGTACCACAGGGTTCTGTGCTTGGACCAATTCTCTTTACAAAATACATATTTCCAATTGGTAAAATAATTAGACAGCATGGTATGAATTTCCACAGAATATGCTGATGATACAACTATATTTATCCATAAAACCTCATAAATCCAATCAGGCTGGTAGATTACAAGCATGTCTGGAAGACATAAAAACCTGGATGACTGAATTTTCTACTTCTAAATTCAGACAAGATAGAAATTGTTGTCTTTGGACCAGAAGCTTTAAAAAGGAAACTGCTAATTCAATTACTTCATTTCGATGGCATTAAATTGGCCTCTAGTAATTTTGTTAAGAACCTTGGTGTAATTTTTGATCAAGACATAGCATTTTCATCCCATATTGAACAGGTTTCCAAGATTTCTTTCTTTCACTTCCAGTTTTTCCTCTTCACCGTCTCTACATGCTTGCTCAGTATGAGGGATTGCTGTGGTTGGTGTTGCATGTTCCGGACACAACCTAACTTCAATGACTCAACGCAATCTGCTGCGATTCCTTACATAGAAAACTTTTAACTAATTGGAATGTTTGTATAATTGTATTGAAATGACTTTTGTTTTTGTAAAGTGCCTCGAGATGACATCTGTTGTGAATTGGCATCATATACATAAACTGAACTGAAACTGAATTTAATTAAATACTTTTCACAGTTATTATAAGCATAACACCATCAAATAAGCTCCAGATGACATGAAAAAAAAACAGGTTATTGGAAAACCTGGGAGTTACAACTGAAGCTAATCTGGAGACAAGGGCTGCGTATTGATTCAAATTTCATGAATCGATTCAATGCTGATTCTTAAGAGTTAGAATCGATTATCACAATTTGATCTGATTTGATCCGATTCAATTTGATCCAATTCGATATCGACATGGGTCAATGCTATTAATTTTTTTATAGCTATTATCTTAATTATATGGCTGTAATTCAATATGCCTCATCACTGTGTAAGTAACATTTCACCAGGGGAAACTGTATTCACCCTTTCAGACAAGACCTAAAATGGCCGTCTGAAATTTACCTTCCTATTTTAGTTGTAAAAAAGGGAGAACTATTCCAAAAAATAAAATAGATTTTTGAAATTGTGAATCAATTCGATTTCTCTAAGGATCGATTCAGAATCAATTTTACGATTTTTTTCAACACAGTCCTCCTGGAGACATTTTCAAAAGTAGCATCTTATTTGTGCATCTGCAAAACATGGTTCATTTAAAAGTACCACTTTCTGACAGCCCTGCTTTTGCACCGACCGGGACTCGCTCGCCTCCCGTCGTCTTCCTCCTCCTCTTCTTCTTCTGCACCTTCTTCATCATCGTCATCTTCCTCCTCCCCCTCCTCCCTTCTGTGGCCTTGCTTAGCGTCACCAGTCTCCTCACCCGGCTCATCGTCTGAGTCAGAAATCACCACACAATCGTCTCTGTTTCCAGCAGCTCTGGCCTCAGTGGCGCTACTGGAGAAACAAACATGGACACGCATACGGTCATGTAAACAATGAATGCTAGTTATATTTATATGTAAGCAGCAGAAAAAAAAAACAAAAAAAAAAACAGCATTTGACATTTTTTGTTTTGTTTATTTAAACAGTATTATCAAAAAGATTTTTCACTGCCAACTCATAATCCTGTGTGTCCTCCAGGACTTAAACAGAAACATGAGGATGTGTCTCTTACCTGCCGTTCTCTCTCGGTTCCCAGAGAGGGGTGAGGTAGTATCTCAGCGGATCTCTGTAGAGGTCATCCTTCAGTATCTGAACAGCGACACAAAACAAGATAACCCTCCAGGTTGAGACGCACATATTCCCCTAACGGTGCAGTGAACAGACCTCACGAATTTCACTGTCATGGGCAAAGAAGGTTGCGGTTCCTAATAATACATAATCACATTCTGGAAGACAATCTGACACATTATGTCTATTAAATTTAATCCCGAAAAGAGCCAGGAGAATAAATGTCTCCCCAGTCAGACTTTCACGCTGTTTACTCAGCCAGCTCCTATTTAAAAACTTGATAATAACTTGAGTCTAAAAGAGGTAACAACATAGATTAAAGCATGAGCAGACATGCAGATGTTAGTGTTTTGTATTTTTCCTGGCCTATCTGAATAATTAACTGTTAAAAAACAAAAAAATTTGATGTTTTTGGTTGTTTTTTTTAAAGAACCCCCCCCCCCCCCCAATGTATTGTGGATGGTAAATCTTATGAACTAGCAGTGATTAGAGTATGGTTATACCTTTTAAAACATATCAAATTTCTTTGGAATTAGATATTTCCAAATCATCTTAACTATATTTAATTAAATACAGCCTGTTTGAAACATTACTTTACATCATATCCTGCGGTCTAACTTGAGGCAGCTATTATATTAATTTAACCTTTGCTTTTGTTCTGAGGTTATTTGCGCATACTGCACTAAAACCTTTTCCTAATTGGGTTACACCCCAGTCTCTTTGCAGAACAGTAAGATGGTGCACATTCCCATTGTATTTGTACTTGTGTATAATAATTTAAATTAAATGAAAGTAGGACTGTGATGTGGAACTTATACTTAGGATTTCAATTTTACCCAGATAACACGTGTTTGAAGTGTTTCCCCATGTACCTCTACATAGGTCAAATGTTGTGAATTAACCAAACAGAGGATTATAAAGCCATTATATCATCATCTAGGTGTTCCCAGAACAATAAATGTTTACCAATCTTAGTATTTGTGAACTCTGATTTAAAAAAAAAGTGTTTTAAACTGTTCTTCTGTTATTCAGGAATTTAGCAGATAAAAATTAAGGAAAATCCAACCGACCAGAAACAGGAAACACTGTCTGACTTAATAGGCAGTGAAGAAAAAAAAAAGGAATATGATTCTTTTTACACAAAGTATGTAAATATCTGGTTCCAATAGGGTATATAAGAAAAGATTGCAGATTTGTCTTTTTAAATGTGTTTTATCAATGTGACATCTTAAAAGTTGATTATCCAGAATTTAATCTATCCAACCCTGGCTCTGTGTCATCACCAGGCACAAATATCAACTGATTTTTGCTTTATCACACACACAAAAAAGAGAAAGGAGTGATCTGTACCTGTGCTACATCATCCTGGGCTGGGTTACTGTGGTCACTGAACCAGCTGAAAAAGGTCTCGTATACGCCGCGGCACGACTTCCTGGGCTCGCTGTTAGCGGTCAGATTGTGTCCGCGATGCCAGAGTATGGGGTTGGAGAATGACATGGGTGACCCTGTAAGCATCAGAAGCACAGATCTCGAAACAAACACATGATAGCTAGACAGATGGATGATCTTAGATTTTACCCAAAATACAGTTCAACTGTTAAACATACAGATTCAGATTTTTTTTTTTAATCATCAACTTTTGGGTCTGTTTTTTAAATGTGTATTGTGTTTTTTTTCAGTTTGCAAGGGGATAGCTTTTACCTCCCATGCCGAGGTGCAATTCCTTCATAATGATGTTATTCTGGAAATATGGGTTCCGTCGGAAGTGGAAGCGAATCCTGTAGCCAAGTTTGGTGTTTTTGAAACTTTCAACCTGAGAAGAACACCAGGGAAAACATAAATCTGTCTGCTTTGCATTTACTAAAGTCGGATTCGTAACAAGCACCAATAAAAGACACCTACTTCAAGATCCGTCATGTAACTGAGAGCATCTTCATCAGTCTCATCTATGTGAGCAGAGAGATGAGGATGGTTCAACAGCTTAGACGTGGATGTTAAGACAAGAACCAAACAAAGATACACCCGTTATAAAAGAGAACACGAAACAGACGATCTGGGATTGGATCATTTTGATTTCAAGGATACAGCAGTCACCCAAAACCCAGGGATGGTTTTTGTGATGGAGCTTCTCTGGTCAAGATGTGGGCGTCTCTGGCGATTAATCTTGAGCTCCAGTCGTTGATGGAGCCTGCCGCTTTTCTTCTCCAGAGCTTCAAGCCTCATCTGGACTTGTGCCAGCAGAGCAACAGACTGTCTCATCTCTGGAGCCATTTTGACAGACACAATTGCACACTCCCCATCATCATTGTCCTCGTTGTCAGATGGGAAAGACGAGCTCGGTGTGGAGGAAGATCCCGATACGGACTCATCCCGTTCATCTGCACCGCGGGCATCATCTTTATCGTCTCTGTCGGTGCTCCGTGCTGAAGTGGAGCTGTCTGCAGCTGCCTGTGTCTTTGAGCCAACCTTTGAAGGCAGGTGGCCTGGCCGTTGTTTGCTTTTACCTCCATGTTTCACGTGTCTAACTTTTGCAGATGAACAAGGAGTCTCTTGGCTTTCTTCTCCGTCTCCTCCAGTGAGACTGGCAAGTGCTTCAGCAGCTGCTATTGCTGCAGAGTCAGACTGGTCCACAGGAGTTGCGACAGTCTGTTGAACCGATTCAGCTGATTTCTGTGGTTCCTCTTTTGAATAAGCGGGTTCAGAGGCCTCTGAGGACTGGGGGTTTTCGGTGATTTTGGCATTCCCACAGTCAGGACTGGAGCTGTTTACGGGCTGCACGCTAGAGCCATCTGCACGATCTGAAGCCTGATCCTTCAGCAAAGCAGTTCCTTCAGCAGCCGTATCTTTCGGCTCCCTCTGAGTTTCTTCTTTACGTCCGACTTCACCGTTTTTGCAACTTTTGGAAGTTTGCCCAGTTGCATTTGCGGCATCGCTTACTTTAGCGGACTTCTGGGGAACCGCACTGCCTTCCTGCTGGTCGGGCGATGAGCTCCGTTTCCTCGATGCAGGGTCATCACCGGACTGTTTGCAGTCCGTCACTTCACTCATGTTAGCAGGCTAGCAAACGAGCTAACAGGCTAGGAGGCCCGCAGGCTCTAGAAAAATAATTGCGGTCGTTTACACCGTTGGCGCAGCAACTTCTACAATAAGCGCAACGCTACAATATGTTTAGTCGTCTAACTACATTATCTGTAACCCCAGATCAGGAAGCGGCTCTCATAACTCTCCGCGGCCTCGTACGGAACGTTAAAATTGGTAAGCTACAGCTAACTTAGTTAGCTTACGTTACCCAATTATCGAATCCTTGCCTTGACGACAGCAGGGCATCTCCGCGATTATAATCCCAAAACTAAATACTTTATTTCGTCATTCAAACCCACCAACGCACGCTTCCAAAAACTACCCGCGTTCTCTAGATAAGTTTAGATTTGCATTATCCGTTAGCTTACTACCCGTGAAACGCCATCACAGAAAAACAATCCTCTGATTGGCTGCGCCACGCCGCGCTAAAACGTCTCAGCCAATCATATACAAGGGCGTGTTTGTATGACGTTCTGTCTGAGGTGGAGTTAAATGCGCAAAAAGGACAAAACGTTCAAATATTGAAATTCAGTTTAAATATTCAGCATAGTATTATATCAAATCAGAAATTAGGTCATTTTTTAAAATGAATGTGCTACTTTAGCCGACGTTGAACAATATATATATATATATATATATATATATATATATATATTAATATATATATATATATATATATATATATATATATATATATGTAGTGTCAAGGCACATTGCGAGAAGAACAGATCCAATGTATTCTGTTAACCTATATAAAAATCCAAGTTGCTTTTATTGTTAAGCGCCGACAAATCAAATTGTCTGGAAGCCTAAAATAGTTAATGTTTAATCTTCACAACACTGGTGTTAAGTTATGTTTTTTTTTATTCAGTTTAGTGATGTATTATTTTTTTCATCAGTTCATTCTTGCAGTTAATTGTGTTTTCATAATGGTTTTATACATCCAGTAGAGGGCGTTCAATCCGCCCGGACAGAGAAGCAGGGGTAGCAGTAGGATTATCCCACTTTAAAAAAACAAAACAAAAACATTTGGGTCGCGCCAAAGGGACCAGCACTAATAGGTTACTGCGTTCAGAAGAGCTGCCAGGCAGCGCCGCATAACGTCATCTTAAGCAGTGGATAGTCTGTCACAAGGGCTGTTAGGGAAAGCCAGGTTTTTCACTGGTGACATTTAACGCCACACGTTGACAGGACAGAGGAGAGGAGAGGAGCTTCTCGGTGCGTAACGCAGAGGCAGCGCTGGATCCACACCGAGCGCTGCTCCGCAAACCATGAGTATTTCCAAGTGTTCATTTTGAAGACGACATATGCACCCCAGCAGTCTTCTGTAGATATGTCTTTCTTAACCATACCAAGCCAAGAGGGCCTTTTCAAAACGATTAAAACCAGCAAGTCAGCCGAGGAGGCGGAGGGTCGCTCACGCACGGACTCCGATGAGGAAAACGATGATGAAGAGGATGAGGACGAAGAGGACGTTCGACTCATCCCCAGATGTTCCCCGGTGCCCAGGAAGAGGGGCCCGTCCATCTTCGATGAAACTGCCGAGTACATGCGGATCCATCAGGCGCTTTGCGCAGGAAAGCGGGTGTCGTTCGCTGATACAACAGGTGGAGATCTGGTGGATGTTCGCGAATTCGCAGCCTTTGACTCGGACGACGAGGACAGCGAAAAGTGGGAAGAAGAAGAGGCGAAATATCGCAAAGCACAGTGGGAGCCGACGTACAGAGTGCAGCCGGAGTTCCACGCTCCCAGTAGGGGCGTCCTGCTGCAGACTGTGCGCTCCAACAAAGTGGAAGTTGAGCAGATATCTCCAGTGGATGACGAGCCGCTCGCATTCAGTGGAGTCATTCGCGTCCTGAACATCTCCTTCCACAAAGCAGTGTACATCAGATCAACCATGGACAATTGGGCCACTTACTTTGATCACCCAGCAGATTATGTGCTCGGATCTAACGACGGGGACACAGATCAGTTCTCCTTCAAGCTGTGTTTTGCACCACCTTACACCACGCACGGCTCACGCATTGAGTTTGTCGTGCGCTATGAAACCTCGGGTGGTGATTACTGGGCCAATAACTCTTCTCTGAATTACACCGTGACGCTGCTTTTGTCATATGAAGAGGATCAAGCCCAGACGAGCACGGATGTTGGACAAAAAAGAAGCATCCTGAAACCCCCCAAAGTCTACAGGTAGTTGTTTTATTTTGGACAGAAGGTGCCAGGATGACTTATTCAGTATGGGCTGGCAAGTGCTCAGTGTTTTGAACAGGGCTCCTCCAAAATTGTATGGGGCCTTAAGCAGAATTTGATTTGGAGCCCCTCTTCCTGTTAAAATCAGGACTACCACTAACAATGTGGAGGGCAAATTAAATTGGCTGATGTTAAAGGAATTCACCAATGATTGGTTGTTATTTCCTGATATGTGTTCGTAACCAAACGGGTCAGGTTCACAAAAAAGATTAAACTGATAGCATCAAATTGTAACTATAATAATACAACAATCAAACCAAGGTTATTATTTGCACTTTTACAGTATAAACTTGCTTATCCTTCCTAAATAAAAATAGAAAACCCAGTATTTTAATGTATCTGTGCTGAAACTGACAGATCAAAACTTAATACTATTCCCATTCTCAATAAACAAATATTTTTAGCTCTATGTTGTGTGTTAAAATTCAAGCATTTATAGGAGCCCCCTGATGAGTTCGGGGCCCCAAGCAGCAGCCTAGTTTGCTTTTGTCTTGGGCAGCTCTTCTCTGCTTCAGACTTCCAATAATTGAAAAGCTCAGAGTTAATTTTTGGTCAAATGTAAATCAAGTTAGGAGCCTTTCTTTAAGCCGTCCGTTCTGTTAAATATGCTTATAGAGCAAATGAGCTGATTTGAGAGAATGGCTTTATTCAGGAAAACATAGCCTTTCAAAAGTATTCAACCCTTTAAAATTTTCTGCATTTTACCAAAAACAAATACAATCTTCAAAGTGTTTTATTGAAATTTGGTGGAATGGACCAAGACAACATGGTGCGTGTGACGTTGAAGGAAAGTGAAACATGGTTTAAAACTTTTTCACTAATTAAAAATCTCAGAAGTTTTTTTTTGCAAAATAGCTCATACTTTATCAGATCGGATGAGAAGCATTTTTTAATAGCACTTTTCAAGTCTGTCTGGACTTTGTTTAGACCATTCTAGCACATACATATTTTGCAGAATGCTCTTCCATTTTTTCTGTATCTGTATTTTTTTTGGTCATTGTACTGGTGGGAGCCGAACGTCCCACCCAGTCTCATGTGTTTCACAGCCTCTAATATGTATTGCCATATTGCAGTTGGTAGCATTGTTGCCTTGCAGCAAGAAGGTCCTGAGTTTGAATCCCAACCTGGGGTCTTATTTGCATGCAGTTTACATGTTCTCTCTGTGCGTGAGTGGGTTCTATCCAGGTGCTCCAGTTTCCCCTCCATTGTCCAAAAATATGACTGTTAGGTTAATTGGGCTCTTTAAATTGCCCTACACTAAAAAAACAAAAAAATATTTCCACCCAACTGAATTGGGTTGATTTAGTAATAACACATTTTGTTGAGTGAACTAAATGTAAACATGTTGCGTCAACCTCATACATTCAGGTTGCTGTAAGGCACGACTTAATTTCCAGTGTTGTGCCTTATAGCAACCTAAATGTATTAGGTTTGTTTACCATGTTTACATTCAGTTCACTCAACAAAAGTCATTATTGCGAAATCAACCCAAATCAGTTGTGTGGAAATGTTTTAGTGTATATGCATATGTGCGTGCATGGTTGATTGTCTTGTGTGTCCTTCTGTCACCCTGTGATGGACTGGGATCCTGTGCAGGTTGTATCATGCCTCTTGCCAAATACTGCTGGAAAAAAAATACTTAAAAACAATTGTAGGTTTTCACAATATAAAGTGCCACACAACAGTTGAATCCCGGAGTGAAATCCATTTCCTTCAGTTGGGCACTAAGACACTGCAACCCTGCTAGGATAGACGGGATGGACGGATGGAAACTGCTTTGTGAGATGTTCAAAATCTGGCATATTACCATAATGTAACCCTGCTTTAAACCTATCCACAACTTTATCCCTGATGAACATGTTGTATTCCTGTCATCATAAGGCTTTGTTCATTAACGTTTGTTCATCCATGTTTTCTAACAGTCATTGAAGGCCTTCACAGAGCAGCTGTATCTATACTAAGATTTGATTACATACTGCCGAACTCTTCCTCTTAGGTGACCTTTGAAGACAGGCATTTGCATTTATTTTATTTAGGGGTATCAGGATTAGGGGTGGTGGTTTTTGAATACAAATACACGCTACTCTTCAGATTCTTATAAAACCATGTGTAAGTCTCTTTCAGCTTCACAGTTAAAATTACTGAGTGTTGGTGTATCATAATAAACCTTTTGAAATGTAGGTGCAAATGTATAAGATCCATATTAGCTCCTAGATATAGGGATCCCTGCAACACAGACAGCGAGGCAGCAACTCCAGACCAGTATCTGGTCACTAATACCCTTTGAGCCTTTCTGGCTAAAATGAGCATTCACCACAGTGGTTCCCCCTGGATTCGATGCACTGCCATGTGGAACCTAAATCCTGTGATTGTGAGATATATTTAGACTAAACAAAAGGCGTTTAAGCTGACTATTCTTAGAATTTTTTATTTCTGTTTCAGTTTTTCCATTTGCCCAGGAAGAGATTTTTAGAAAGCTCATACTGAATGCCATTAGCCTGCGTGGTGTGTGACGCGATCAAAATAGGAAAAGTGCAGGTGTCGTTTTCAGTCCTGGCGTTTCCCCTCGCACTGAAATTTAACTCTGACCTTTTCTATCTCTTGTGGAGGAGCGGAGCAATTTCAAAGGAGCAGACTGGCCTCTTACCCAAATGTAACTAAGAGACCGGGGTGCAGATCACTTTACTCCTTCTGCAGGCCATTAAAGTCAAATAATCGTCTTATTTTTTGTAACATCAACATGATAAAAGACAATCTTGCTGTGGTAAAGGTCTCCGAAACTTGTTAGGGACATTTAAATAGGATCAAACAGTTCATAAAGTGATAGTTGTCATCTAGATAATTGCTGCAGCTGCTGGGAAATAGGAATGGGCCTGATGGTTCATCCATTACAAAATAAGGAGATTGATACAATCCAAGAAAATCACCAAAAATATTCAGGTGACTGACTATTACTGAGTCACTTAATGTCAAATGTAACATTTTCATAAGGAATAAAAAATCAAACAGTCAATTTAAGCTAGCAGAGTTTGTCATGATATAAATCAATTTTACTAACACCTGCCTTCAAGGCTACCACAAACTATTTTTACCCGCAATGTCATGCTCAGGGTCAAGGTAGACTGCACATTCGTCCCTGATTATTAGCTCAGAGATACTCGGTACTTGAAATTGAACTTTTAAATATGGTACCAAACCTGTAAATTTCAAATACATTTCTTGTGGATGTCATCAGTCTTCCGTAATATCTTTGATTATGTAATTCAGTTAATTTAAAAGTATTGAATTGATTTCTGCCTTTTAAAATTATGGGTTCACAGCCCTATATGGAGAGAGCATAAAACCTGGGTCATATTCTAAAATCATAGAAGGAAGATCAAGTAATAAAACACAAGGAGTATGAGCAGCTCCTGGAGCTCTTGTCACATGCTTGTCATACATCTTGAGCTTTTGGCATGCTTTGCTGGGGCTCCTTTCTATGTGGCGATCACACCACTTTCGAAAGATCTGTGGAGAACATTCCTGTTTCATAGTATTCGTTTTTATTTAGCTCTGTTAGCAACTGCTCCCGATGCATTCAGTTTTACTCTGTAGCCAAGCTTCCTTTGGCTTTCAAACCTGGCCTCAATCAACATTTTACCCTAGTTTTGTAGCAGTTTTGACATCTACTTGAGAAATAGTGTAATGACAAAAAATTACAGCTGAGACCTTTGAATAAAAAATAACCCCGCTTAGATACTTTTTTGTAGATAAAAAATATTATTTATATTTTATTTTTTAATTGTTTAGGTTTGTTTTAGGTTTTGTATTTCAAAAAATTAAACCAAAAATGCAATTTTAATGGCAGAGCAGTACTTTTTCATAAGAATTAATTGCACGTGATAAACATTTTTTTCAAAAACCTGCTTTTATTGCAATCACCCTGTCCTGCATCTGACTTAAATTTAATGTCCAACTGAAAACAAGCTGCAAAAGTGTCCTTGTAAAACAAGATAGCTAGATTGACATCACTCTAAGCTATTGAAGTAGTGCATATGTTTAAAAAAATCTCTGTTTTCCTAAAATGAAATCTTCAACGACAGAAGAGAGATGCTTTTTGTTGGAGCTTTTGTTTTGACTGCATTTTGCAAAAGCTTTTGTTAAGCTAAGCCCGCCCACGTCCTCGCCCACTACAGTTCTTTTGAGATGGTAATGGAAACACAACCTGCTTGTTCCAGGCTGTACTGACCCGTACCATTCTGTACCGTACTGGTCCTATTGGAAATGGGGCGTTAGACATGTACAACACCAAGGGATGGGGTAATATATCATATTTTGATTGTTGTTGTTTTTTTATAGATTTTGTGGCTCTAGTGCATTTTATTAAAAAGTGGATATCATGTAAAAAGGGGTAGGAAGACCTGTGGTAAATGTTCTGAGGACCGGAGTTGAACTTGGAATAGCCACGTTGAGAACTAAGGCCTCCATTCATGGGGCACCCGTACTAACCACTATGCCATGTAACCCCCCATCTTGATCGCTAACATTGAAAGTACCACATATGCCCTCTGTAATTTATCTGTAACACTATAATTGAGGCAATTCATTTTAATGACTACGCCTGACTTTTACATGGGATTGTTTCTTACCCACTTTGACAGCAATTTAAGGTAGTTGGAGTCCGTTAAAGCAATGAATTGTCAGCAATTACCTTAAATGCCCTGATCTGCACTGCAAGGTATCAGGAAGAGAATTATGTATTTATGAACATTCCATATTCATCTGTTCAAATATTTAAATGTAAGTATAAACACATTGGAATCACCAGCCACTGGGAATGGGATATGTTCCATTTCCTAGTAATTAACAATTTGGTGTGAAATGTGCATATCAAGCCTGAACAAAAGCAGAAGAGCTTGTGATGGTTCTGGTTGAAGCTAGTAAGAGAGAGTACTTGTTTAGAGTTAGTTTCTACTGTTTTGTGATTTAACAACTAGTTTTTATTACACAATGATCCCCTTACCATTTTTTTAGCCTGTTACATTAAACAGCATGTCTCACAAGATATATTACAGGCCTACAGAGCCAGACTCTTTTGGTAGATCTTCACCATTATCATGTTTAACAATCTGAAAACACAGGATGCTCTCTTCTCTTGCAGTATGGCTGATGACGTGGCTTCAGAGGAAGATCAGGACAAAGGAGAAGGTACTGAACGAACATGAACACAAACTGTAGTCGCCACTTTGCTTTTTCATTTTGGGAATAGAAGAAATCATAAAAATGTGCTGGTACATGAATTGCGAAACTCAATGATTCATATAGTTTATGCTTCCCTATGATGTTCAACTTTGTATTCTTCTCACATGCTTTTCCTTCATATTTCTATCTCTGAGGATATTTTTATAGTATTGTGTGAAATAAGGTCAGTGCTTTTACCTGTGTTCAGACTCATCACTAATCTTTAAATTCATATCTTGTGTTTCACTTCAGAAGAGGAACCAGAGATTTTACCAGCAGAACTAGTCAGGCCTTCAGCTGTGTGTCCAGTCATCATACATCCTGAGATCGATGTAGAGGTAAGGATAAAGTAGTGAGGAAGAAACAGAGTTTAACTCAGCAAAACTAGCAGATAATTTTAAAGGGAATAATATTGACCTGCATGCAGTTAATTACAAATTGATACTAAAGTGGTAATCAGATAAAGTGCTTTCTTCATTTATTAAAATCATTGATCTAACAAACATTCCTGTTCAACTTTTAAAAGCTCAT
Source organism: Apricaphanius iberus (assembly GCA_028564705.1). NCBI lineage: Eukaryota > Metazoa > Chordata > Actinopteri > Cyprinodontiformes > Aphaniidae > Apricaphanius > Apricaphanius iberus. The sequence continues at coordinate 2,339,488 of JAPXFQ010000494.1, read as the reverse complement.
CATCACTGGCTTGGTTGTTTATATTGTTCACAGCTCATTGAAGCTTCAGCGACAACTTAGGTAAAGTCTCACTTCTCACGGCTGTAGCACGTCCACTGTTTTCTATTTTCCATTTTTGTTTTCTGTTAGCATCTGTATCATGATGCATGTTCTTTGGGGTTGTCCGACTTTTTAATATGTCATTGTTAATTTGGGGTTTTATCTTTCTCTGTGGAAAGATACATAAGAACACCAAGTAAAAATCTCAAGAAATGGTAATTAACAGCACAGCAAAAGGTTTTTGTCAGTGCTTTCTTGACATACCAATGATTATAAAGGGAACTAAAACGTTTAAACTGAGATATGAAGGAGTACGTTTTTTTTTCCAGACTCATTTACAAAAATATGTCACCTTGTCAAAAAACAATCTAATAAAGAACTGATTTGATTTTAATTTCCTGGTTTTTACATCAGTTGTGTTCAGCACTTCGTACCCTTGTCTTTATCACATGCATGCTTTTTGCACTATAGCTGAGCCCTGCAGCTATACAGCCGTGTGTCTGTCAACAGATGCTAGTTTTCTAATATAACCATTTGGAGTGATCGGTTGTCCTTAAAGTGTTGTTTTGATAAAATTAATGCTAATAATGTTTAATTGAGTTGGCGGCGGTTATTATTAAACAGGAATCCAAAGTCATACAAAGAAATTATTAATTGATGCTATTAATAAATGATAAGGCCCTAATTAAAAAAAAACTGAACTTGAAAATTTGAATTATTTATTTTTCTGAGTTAACAAAAAATTCACATCTAACCTGTGTGGTTTATTTTTCTTCTTAAAATACTTTCTAACCAGTTTGACTTTTTCTGTCTTTTACTATGTGACACCATCCTGCTTTGTTTTAAGCCCCGTCCTTGACTCAATGTTTATTTTTATTATGTTGCTTTTTTTTTGATAACCTAGCAAAACCATAAATTAGTGCAAAAAAAATGATGACAAGAAAGTTTTGTCATGATTTAAATGACATACTTCATGATAAACAAAAATTCATAAAAAAAACTTAACTGAATGTTCTTGTAAAGAGAAAAACAAAATCTATTATAAAAATCAAGGAAAAAAAACACTAAAAACAAGGATCTACTTTGTGCATTCCCACAATTGCTGTCTTTCCTTTAAATCACAACATTAACAGACATTTTGTTGTTTTGTTGCTTTGTTTTGTACCCACCACGAGGATGTTTCTTGACAACTAATGAGTCTATCTTTTAGTCCACACGTGTCAAACTCAAGGCCTGGGGGCCAAATACGGCCCTCCAAGGCCATATATGTGGCCCTCTAAACTCTAGAGGACCCTATAGATAGAAAATTTAAGCTCTATTTTTCTGCACCCCAATACAGTTTTTTTTTCAGTAAAATAACATCAGTGTTTATTTGAACAATCCTAAATCACATCATTATGTAAAGTTGTTCAGTATTATTTATTTATTTAATTTAATGGTTTGTTATAGTTATCAACACATAAGCTTGATGTGGCCCAAAATGGAAATTAGTTTGACACTTCTGTTCTAGTTAATGTCTACTCTAAGCAAATTTTATTTTTTAGGATTCCAATACATGGTATATACACAATGGTATATAGCACAGGGTTGTTTTGATTTGATCCAGGGTCATAATCTGTCATAGTTTAATAACCCAAAGACAGATAGAATCTGCAGATTTTCTTTATAGTATAATGAATTAAATAAGATTACATTAGTCATTTGAGCATTCTGATATATGTTTATCCTCATAATTATTAAAAACACCTTACTTTAACCCCCAATAAAAAAAAAAAAAAAAAACTGATATACGTAGTTGAGTGCATGTATAAGAAATAGTTTGCTTATGGGTATCAAAAGGGAGCAGACAGAATCCCATTCGTGTGACTGAAATTGGCAAAAGGGGGGATCTGATTCTGATCCTATTTTCATAACTATCTCACTTAGTCCTTCATTCAACTAGAAACTCAAGAAGACAGAGAGAAGGAGGTAGATAATTTAATATTTCAGGATATGTCGCTTGCTTTAATTTTTCTTTTTCTTTTTGGTTTAATCTTTCATTTTAGTTTGGTCGGAATCTTAATTCATGTTAAAGTTATGCTCAGCCTTTTCGAACTGACAAAAAAGTAAACAAACCAAACAAACAAAAAATGGTATCAATGTGGCTAATCAAAACACTAAAACTAATTTTCATTTCATAACTAAGCAAAAAAATATTTTAATGTGTTTTCTTATTGAATATCCTCAAACCATGACACTTCTTCCTCCATGCTTCTAAATTGGTATACATTTATTTTTCATGAATACTGTATTTGGTTTAAACCACAAATGTCTTAGGTTTTGGTGTCAAAATGATATAATTATAGAATTATCTGCTAGAAGATCATTGTTCTATAGTTTGCCTATGTTCTCTCTGCCAAACTTTAATTTGGCTTAGAGCATAGATCTCTTCCTATCAAAACAGTTTTTAAATGTATCTTTACGAGGCATGTAGTTTCATCTCAAAGAGCCTGCTGTAAGTCGTGTAATTACATCTGAGGGGGTTTGGAGACTTATTTTATCATCTTGTAGCCTGATATCATTATTAACACACTTTAATGTGCTTGTTGGCTGTTGTTTCAATTGTCCTTTGCTTTTAAAATATTTTCTGGGCAGTTTGCTGATTTACATTTATTATGAGTCATTGTTAAACTACTAACCAAACTTATAATGTGCTATAGTCTTCTCTCTGAAGGCCTCGGACGACTAATTTGATCTCATCAGGCTCTTCACTTTCACTTCAACAGTCAGAAGCAAAACCCATACAAAACACATTATTTGTACCTAATGTGATACACTTAGGTTTGATTGTAGTTATTATAGATGGAACAAATCTGGGATGTTTAATACATTTTAACATAAAACATTTAAAAAGCTCTTTCCTTCAATTCAGATGTTCTTTTTTTAAAACTTATCTGTGTTGTTTAATGTGCTGTAAAATGCCCAAATATATTAGAAAAACAAACAGGCCGTCAATAGACGTCCTAATTATAAATAAAATATGTAAGGTTTATATTTTTATTAGTCTACTTTTAAAAAGAATCGAACTATATTCAAGCTCATTGTGTACAAACGAATCTTAGGTTAACATTCAACATACTCGTGTAAATGCATTTATTTTTTTGATAAAGTGTAACCAGAGTTTCTACTATTTATTTCTCAGGACTGGAGAACTGTGTATTCAGTCAGTCATCTCACCTTCTCACCTGCACCTTTTATGTCTTCATGTCCTCATCGTTACAATGTCAGCATGAAGTTCATTTCAGAGAAAAGCATTGGTGTGTTTTTAAATGCTTTTCTTTCGGTTTGAATGTTGAATTAAAATCTATTCTCCTTTCTCTCACATGAGTTTTCATTGTTTTCTCAAAATTTATTTTAACAGAAAGCAGTTCGCCATTCTGGTTCCTCCGCCATGCCTGAACATGGGCCTCCATCTGTTGATGGCGCACTGTCCTCTTCCGCTGCACTCCCAGACGAACAGTCATCTTCAGCGTCTTCTCAAACTGACCTTCAATCTAATTCTGCCTTTGCACTGCATGTTGGTGAATCAGTCCAACCAGATAAGTCTCAGCCTTCACATATACTCCACTGGGAATCAGATAACCACATGTCAGAGCAATCCTTGCACAGCTGTCCCACTGCGTTGCTGTCTTCTTCAAGTCCTTCATCTCAAGAATTCGAACAGAGATCATACATGTCTCAGGCTGAGAGAGTGGAAAATCCTGCTTCAGAAGCTCCTCTCTTTTCTCCTCCTGTAGCAAAGATGAATCTGCTGTCAACAGCAGGAGAGGAGTGGACGACTGCTGAGTGTGTCTCCTGTCCCAGTGTGACTGAGGGCCTGGATCAAGGAGCTACAGTGGGATTGAATGAACTTGAAGGAGTATTGGAAATTCCCCCAAAATCTGCAGAAAATCATGCAGACAGAAACCCTGAAGCTGAGATTCATGCACCTTTGAAAGCAGAAGATGGAGGCCCTCCATCACCAGAGCCCACTGAAAGTCCCTCGGTGAAGATCATGGAGGTTAGCCAAGATGTAGCTCCTCAACCCGTTTCATCCTGGAAGGAGAAAGAAGATTCTTGTATTTCTCCACACACTTCATTAGAAAATGCACCCAACATGTCAGATGTTTCTGAGATGATGTTTGAAGATTTCTTCAGCATTAATCTGATGCCATGCGCCTTCTTTCTAAGCGGCGTTGTTTCCCTCTCACTAGTGATGCAGGCACCCAGTGCCCTCTTCCTGATTGGGCTGCTTCTGGTTTTGCACTGTTTGTGAATTAGCTCCAAAGGTTCAGTCTGATCTCTTGTCAAGTCAAGTGCCTTTTAAGGATTCTAAAAAGAAGCCAACAAAATCAACGATGCACACATCTCCCTCTGATAATGTGTGAAATCCAGTTTAGAGAGCCTTGCAAAATTATTCCCTCTCTTTAAACTTTTTCGCATTTTGTTGTGTTACGATTTCAGTATAAAGTTCCCTTTATTTCATCTGTACTTTACCATCACAAAGTTGTGTAGTACAGTTAAGATAATGCATAAGCTTTCTAAGGTTTTTTCAAACTGAAATCTGAAAAATGTGGCATGCATTTGCATTTTGCCCCCTTAACTGAGATTCTTCTCAATAAGATCCTAGGCTACTAATTTCTCAATCTCAGTGTAAAATGCAGCTGTTCTGTGAGGGCTTCTGTGTTTTTTTAAAGAACATTGGTGAAGAAAAAGCATTTTGAAGACCAGAGAACACAGGGTATGTATAACACTGTTGACAACTTTAAAGCAGGGTTGGATTATAAAACATCCCAAACTCTGAACATCTCACCTTTCAATGCATCAATTCCTAAACTGAGAGAATATGGCAGAACTGCACATCTATTTTGGCATGGCCGTTCTTCTAAAAAAGACACGGGTGGGAGAGTATTAACTAAAGATGGAGACATGGGTTTTATGGTGACTCTGGAAAGTTCCACAGCTCAGGTGAAATGATCTGGGATAACATTAAATCTGGTCTTAATGAAAAAGTGGCAATCAGACAGTTAAAAAAAAAAGAGTCATAAGATGTCCCATTTAAAGTTTCTTTCAAGCCGTGTAGAGGTGACAACAAACCTGGAAGAAGTTGGTCTGGTCTGATGAGACCAAAGTTGAAGTTTATGGTCTGCATAAAAACGTGTAAAAGAAAACTATCACTGCATATCCCCCTAAACAAATTATGCTCACAGTAGCATATGGTAGTGACAGAATCATGCCGTGCGGAAATTGTTCCTTAGCAGGGGCAAAGCAAGTATTTCAAGTTGAAAGTAAGATGGATGAAGCAAAATACTGGGTTGTATTGTAAAAAAACAAACTGTTAAAGTCTAAAAAAGACTTTTAAGGACTAGGGCAGAGGTTCACCTGCCAGTAGCTTTAAACCTACCATGGATGGAATGAAATAGTTGAGATCAAAGCGTATGAATGTGTCAGAATGTTAAAGGTCCACACTTAAATCCAAATAAAAATTTGGTGCAAGACTTGAGAAGTGATGTTCACAGGAATATTCCATCAAATCTGAGTTTGAGCGACATTTTTAGCATCTAGACCTGCAAATATGGTAGACCCATACCCCAAATGACCCTCAGCTGTAATTGCATCAAAATATTGTTTTACAACCAATTCCCTCCCACAGGATGCAGGTAAACTCATGCTAGACTATCCAGACTTTCATTTGTGAAAGCTATTTATCATTTTCCTCCCATCTCATAATTATAAACTACTTTGGTTTGATCAAATATATAAAATAAACACATAATACATTGAAGTTTGTGGCTGTGTTGTTGCAAAATATGGAAAACTTCAAGGGGAGTGAATACTTTTGCAAGGTTTTGTATGATCATATAAAAATACTGCATATGTTCAGGCATTATGTAGCAGAATAGTAGCAAAAAAAAAAGAGTATCAAAGTAAATTCAAGTTTTATGTAGGTGATCCATAAATTATCTTTTTCTTGTTGTGTGAAGATAGTATTTGTGGTGGTCTATAGGTAGTATCACAATGCACTTTTTTTTTTAAATCATGAAATGTAGCAAAGGGTTAAGTATTGTTCCCTGACTAAATACTGTAAGAGAAAGACGTAGCAAGTCTAAGGAAGACAAGTGAGAAAGTGCCTTAATGTCTAATACTGTTGGTGAGCAAAATGGTGCATCTTTGTTTTGTAGGCACAACTCACTCAAAAAACACTGATCCTCATGCTTGTGGTCTGCTTAAAAATTGTTTCATAATTGCATTCATATTAGATCCCAAATAAAAGGTTCATTTCAGCAGAAGTTTCTTTAATGACATCCCAATGGGATTTCAGTTGGTAGCTTGGTTGGTAACTTGGTTTCACACTCAATTAGTCATTTTTGGCTGTTTGCAGGTGGAATAGGTCACATATTGGCTTTGCTAATTGGAAAATTAAATGACATTCTAACGATTCACATGTACTCATTCTTTCAGAACAAGCACATTTTTGGCCTTTTTGGGGTGGGTGCTCCTTAAAGTTCTGACTTTTAGGTAAATGAGCTCAAATTAACTAAAATGTACTACTAAATGTGCATCACAGCAGCTCAATTTGTTAGCTGAAAAAGCTGACGGTCCCAAACAAAACCTACCACCAAAGTTTGTATCTTCACCAAACATTTTAATATTCAAAGAACTTTTCTAGCAGAACAATCGTCAAAGGTTATATAATTGTAAAATCAGAGGTACATTCTTGAAGCCTTTGGGTGTTATGGTGCAATACATTGATAATATGTTTTAACTTTTTAATGTCATGGGAAAACTGTACTGAGAGTGTTTATGCAGGCGAAGCTTACTGGCAGTGACTCAAAAAGGGATAACGACACGCCTCCGTCTTATCTAAATATGGTCTGTCATGCCTCCAGAATACCAAGATGGCCTACATATCTGTGGCTATGCATAGATTTTTTCTTATTTTAAGTCAAACCCATATGCTGTGCGGTCAACTCTAGTTAGTTGTCATGTGCGTTATAGAGTGTTACGTCTTGTGACGTCTTTGTGTGTGACCCAAAATCTTAAGACTTGCCCTACAAATAGAGTTTTGTTTGTTAAGTGCATGATTATTACTTTGCCTTATTAACCCATGAACACAAGACAGTAAAGTGTGGCAGTTTTTGCATAGAATACATATACAAAATAAAATTTGAAGTGAAATAAACGATGTGACAACGCAAACCACCTCACTGCTTTCCTTGAATGAAATTCCTTTTGATCCATGCCAGTAAATCCTTGTTGTTCAAAGCACTAAGCTGTATAGTTCTGTTTCGTGACCCTCAAAAACGGATTTAAGCACAAAATGAAATGTTTGAAGTGGTGAAAGATTTTTGCAATGTACTGGAATTAAACATGATCCCATCCCCTGTTGTCTAACTGTATCTCTTTATCCGTTTTACAGAAGAAGTACATTTACTCCAACTTAATGCACAGACATGACAATGTTGTGCAGAGCAGAATAGAGAGGAATCACTTTTTAAATAACATTTGAGTCTTTGGAACGCTCGTGATTGGAGTGTACACAAAGTTTTCTGATGTGGGAACACAAAATGCAACATGAGCTGTGTATAAAAGCCAAAGGTCACACATTGCATCGAAGTCACAAAGTTCTCTAGTAACCCCGGACCATTGTAAGATGAGAGAGGGATATTAAGGTTAGAAAACATACCAGGATGATATGTCAGACTGTCTATGCTTATAAAAATAACAACTGATACTACAGGGACTTTTATTGACCTTTTATTTGGTTTTCTGTGTTATGGGTAATTCATAACTGTTAAATTCCTTGTTTTTGTAGATTCCACATGATTGTAAAGTAATAAAAATTTAAGCAGGTGACTTTATATGGATTATTATGGATTGACTTTATAAACAACATCCATCCATTATTTATGCCGCTTTTCCTTGAAGGGTCGTTGTGGGGGGGCTGGTGCGTATCTCCACCACTCGTTGGATGAGAGGCGGGGTAAACCCCGGCGGTTTCCATCACAGGGCAACATAGAGACAGACAGAAAATGCCCATACCCAATCTGCTAAGGGCAATTTAGAGAGACCAATTAAACTAACAATCAAGTTTCTGGACATGCAAACTCCATGCTGGGATTTGAACCCAGGACCTTGTTGCTGCACTACAACACTGCTACCAACCAACATTGTATGTTAAACTATCACATTTAATAAGAAACAATCTGAACAGGTGAAATCTAAATATTTTCATGTGTGTCAAAAGTTAGATATGACTAAATCACAGTTAAATGTGTGATTTTTCAAATAGGGCACAGCTAGTTTGTCTTAACTAATGTCATTCAAAATAAAATAAAACAGAAGTATTTGCAGCTTTGACAATAAAAATCAAGACAACGATGTTATAATACATCATTTGTAAAAGCTCCTTAAAGAAATAAAAGCATGACCTTAGCTGAAATCTAGTAAAGTCAATGGCACACCAAAATTACATGACGCCCTAAGCAGAATTTTGTTTGGTAAAGCTTACTGCCAACCAGCTACCACAGCAAGACCTACATCAAAACATTAAAATATATATTTGGACAACCTTTAGCTAAACTTAACTTGCAGAGATCTTTCTTATGACGGAGTATTAGTGCCATTGTAAACAACATAAAAATATTGTGGAGTGAATTTCCACACCAAAAAAACGTAAAGTTACATATTTTCCAGAGAAAACTCTGACATTCTGTGATGTGAAAAAGTAGCAAAATTTCGAGTAAAAACTCAGAATTTTTTAGATTAATTGCACATATTTTGCAGGGGGAAAAATTCGGATATGCTTTGTCACAAAAGTCATAAAATTACGAGTTAAAAGACAAATTTTGAGATTAATTTCAGATATTTTCTTGGAAAAACCCATAATTTTATGATGTAGAAAAGAATAGAAAAAAGAAAACTAAAAAAGTAGGACATTTCTATGATTAAAGGCATACATTTTCAATATCTAAACTAAGATATCTGACATTGTAAAGTCATAAAATGTTTAAATAAAAAAATATGTCTTTTTTCTTTTTTTATATATATATCTTGTTTTATATATATGTCTTTAATCATGGAAATTTACTTTCTACTTTTCTACATCAAAGAGTTAGTTTTTTCTAGAAAATATCTTAAATTAATCTCAAAATTTCTGTCTTTTAACTCGTAATTTTATGACTTTTGTGACAGAGAATTTCTGAGTTTTTTTCTGGAAAATATGTGCAAGTAATCTCAGATATCCTGAGTTTTTACTTGTAATTTTGCTACTTTTTGACATCAGAGATATTCTGAGTTTTTTCTGGAAAATATGTTACTTTAATCTCAGAATTTATGAGGATTCTTGGGTAATTATTTTTAAAAATATGTTTACAATGGCCTTAATACTCCGTCGTAAAGCATCCAAAGATTTTTGTTCTAAAAAGGCATCAGTCATTAAAAGGATACAAATAAAATTTCGCAGCATTAGAAATACACACTGTGGCACAGTCATGACATACCAACAAGTGCAGAGAATATAATAATACAGCATAATGTGAAAAAAAAAAAAACTTGTTTGAAAGGCTTTTGATTGATCAGCAGGAATTCTGAGAGAGCTTTAAGAGGTTCTGACAAGTACCAGTTTTTTTGTATAACTATTGAAGAGGGTTAGATATATTGAAAAAAATAAATAAAAACTAATTCTTGCCTTTTTACTAAAACATTGCAGCTAGATTTTTTCCCGTGGCCCTAATCCTTTTCTGTAAACTATTTGTTGGTGTTGAGGAAAACAAATCTTCTGGGTCTCCTGAAAATAATAATATATACATTGGAGAATGAAGTCAAAATTCTGGATTCTGGAGACAGCAAAGTTAAAAGCAGTATTCTTAATTTAGCCTAAAATAAATTTAAAGGCAGAATACAGAATAAAAGTGTGTAACTTGTTCTTTTATAGCAGCTATACACACCTAATAAGCAAGATAAGAAAGTCATGCTTGTCTCACCACCTTAGGCTATCTCAGCTGCTGACTTTCCCAGGCCTCCTATAAGGACACCCAACATCTGTTTGATATCAGATTTTATAAACATGGTAGATTTACTCATACCTCTTAGGTATTAAACTCACGGTTAAAAAAAACCAAATAATTATTAAAGGGTAGGGTGTCCTAAGTGGTGAGAAAAGTTAGATGATCTGGCAGGTAACAACTAAACCACTAATTGACTGAAAAACTAAAAATCAAATATTAAAAGCATTATAAAATAAGTGAGATGAGAGAACGTGTAGAGAGCAGACACTGGCTGATACCAAAATAAAGATTATTGAAAGGGTTTACTCTTGGGGCAATAAAAGCTTGAATCACTTTCTAAAAGTTCACTGGATAAAACAAACCTGGCTCTAATAACAGTAAATAATTGCACAGTTATGTACCACTCTGTGCCAGTCTATAACTGAAAAGCCTGACAAAATATGAAAAGGTTTATTCTAAAAAAAGAAAGCTCAAAATCAGCAAAAGAAAGCCCAATGATTGCTTCTCTCCGACTGAAATTGGATTTTTGAAATACATGTATAAACGTTAGCAGGGCCTGTGCTAATCATTTGGGTCCCCTGAGCATAAATGCTCTGTGGTGTCCCCCAAAACGGAAAAACGTTTTAGCCTCATCTGGCAGATGTGAAAGTGTCTCGCACATGAAATTGTCGAATCATGTAGGACAATGTACTTCTAAGCTGCAGATCTGTATCCATTTGAAGGTATGAGTTAGTATGTATTACCGTACATGTATAACTTGTCTCTTATAGGTCCTCAGCTTTTTGCTACTTAAATTAGTACCAACTTTAGTCCAAATAATTGTCTTTAGGTTCAAATGTATTGTAAGTTATTTAATACATTCTAGAGCAGCAGCTAAGCAGTCAACAAATCAGTCAAAATGTTAAATGAGTTCTTAATTGGTCAGTGATTTTAATCCAGCCCTGCTTTCTGCAGCAATCCCGTCTGTTCTAAATGTATTAAATGCTACATTATCACAAACTTCCACAAACGGAAAGGATTCTCCAAATGTCATTTTGATGAGTCAAAAATGAGAACCCTAGACCACCAATATGAGAAAGTCTTATGCAGATATCAAGTTTTTAATGAGTAATATCTTAAGTAAAAATTTAAATATCTGCAATAAGCCATTTCGGTATTGTGTTGTACACAATGCATTCTGGTAGCCTGGGTGCCAGCTGAACTTAGTCTCGCCCACAACATGGTCTGGAAGTTCGGTCTGGCATTCCTCCGTTGAGGAGCAATTATGCCCGAACAAGATCTGTTCGGACCGATCAAATCGGGCTTACGATGATTGACAGGAAAACAACAGTAACGTCATCAACCACGTCACCAAAGAGCGCCTGGTTTGAATTTTTTTACAACAACGATGGCTGCCGCTGGAGAACTGAGATGTGTAGATTCTGCCATCGCATCTGTTCTAGAAGATATCGACAGCACATTGATTTTAAAACAGGACTTTTAAGAGAGGAACAGATAACATCCGTCACACACTTCCGTTGCTCTGATTGGTTATAGGTCTATCCAATTGAGTGCAGAGGCATTTTTTTCCTGGTTCGGTTAAAACACGCCCCATAATCAAAGCCCAAAGGAGCAGTATCAGACTCACATTCTGATTAGAATTGAGTATGGCTACGTCAGGCTAGCATTCTGGGGTTTTGGACCCCAAATCGGCAGAAGGGAACATACAGATAGGGAAAGTAACAAAATTGATTATATTGAAGGGTGGAAATTCGACAAAAGTTGACCTGTGACGCTCGAAATATTAATCCTTCACATCGACTTCCAGCAATAGGCTATGCAAAGCCTGTGTGCCAATGACTATGCTACCTAAATTAAAACCGTTAGATCTAGAGGATCAACAGAAATATTGAACAATTAACATGTTTAATCACACATTTCTTACCTTGTTTAGCCACCTCGCACGTCCATTCGGATCCTTCTTTTCTGTATGTAATGTATAAATTCGATAGATAAATGGTGGTTTATTACAAGGGTTGGTATCATTCATACACTGATGCATTTTCCATTCTCCACCATTAATTATGGTAACTTCCAATTTCCACAGCCAACCACAACACAATGAGTAAAGAGCATATTTGAAAAATCCGTCAAAAACAGCCTTTAAGAGGCTTTAATAGGCTCGTATTAACGAAAACACAGACATGCATACGTTGTTTAAAGCCGAGCCAGGGGTTTCTTTGGTTTCCAAAAGCTGTGACTGGGGGTCCAAGCCGCATTTGTGAGCACGCGCGCTCACAATACCCATATGGCTTATTAGTTCAACTTGTTTAGGTATTTTCTGTATTTATGTTTATATTAATCTCTGACCTTTATGTTTTGAGTCTATCTATTGCGCAGTTTTGGTCAGTGTCTCTCAACCGGGGGTCCGAGCGCCCTTAGTGGTCCCTGGTGGAATCGCAAGGGCTCCTTGAAATCTCTCTATTTTCTTTTTTAAAGATCCTCTGACATTTATAGAAATAGATTATAATTTTACTACGATTTTACAGAAACCTTTATCTACCAAACCTACAGAAGATAACATTACCTTCTTTTTCTCTTGCACAAATGTAATTCATTGTACAGGTGCTGGTCATAAAATTAGAATATCGTTGAAAAGATATGTATACTGGATTAATGTACCATACACAGACTGATATTTTTCACTTTTTTCTTTTAACTTTCATGATTATAAATGGAAATCAATGAAAGTCCCAAATTCAGTATCTCAGAAAATTAGAATATTGTTAAAATTTTCATATTAAATACACATGGTGCCACACTGTAATCGGTTAGTAATTAATCAGCTCTAATACACATAAAGACCAAACAGAGACACAAACTTCAAGTAGAGCGAGGAATAATTACAGCTGTTGCCACTAAGCAACCTAGGTTACAGAAACTCATGAATGGGAGACAAGTTTATGTGTCTCACAAAGACTTACATACCACATCCAAGGGACATACAAAAAAAAGTGAAAATTCTGTTTTGGTACCTATATATTTCTCATAGCTGCTGTATTATAATGTTTTATACATGTTTCTAAAAGGTTTTGTATGTTTCAAAAGTATTTTTTCAGAATTATGTAACAACATAATATGTAACATGCATATGTCTGAAAAGTACTGTATAAAGTGTTTTGTTACTCTACTTGGAAGTTACTGCATATTTGGTTTCATAATGTTCAGAGGCTGCTGCATATATATTCTGTTTTGTTTGATGGAAATTGCCTAAATATGAGCTACTGCAGATTTATGTTTTTTGTTCTGGAAATTACTGAATTGAAAGCTCATATTTGCCTCAAATTTTGGAAGTTTTCGGACTGTGTGAGGAAGTCAGAGTATATGGAAGGGGCCCCATGCTTGCACAGGGAGAACAGACAACCTCCATGCAGAAAGAACCCAGTCAAAGCAATAGTGGTACCAGAAATTAAAAACAACTCAGAGCTGCATTACCTAAAAATAATATTACTCAAACAGAAGTGAGAAGTAGTCATGATAAGAAAATAATGACAAACACGCTTGGTGAAAAGAGTATTTCATTACTGCTTAAAGGTACAGTGTGTAATTTTCGGCCAGTAGGGGGCAGTGCGTACCTAAATGATCACAAGCATGCGGTGTCTGTGTCTTCGAGTAAGAAACTCAACAACTGAGTTCCAACCATAGACTGTAAAAAAGAATAGACAGCACCTCCTCACTCCTCCCCGTTTACCAGAATGACACACATTCATGGGGGAATTCATGGCGGATTCACAGACTCCTCCTTCCCAGCTCTGAAGAAGCATGTCCCTAAAAAGGGCATAGGGGCGGGATCTTCACTGTAGACTCTGTCCTCGCAGGGCGTGTATGGGCCTGTAGTTCGGTCGTAATCACGCCCATTCTGCTCCCGCGTCTTTAGCTCTGATGCTAAACTTGGCTAACTAAGCTAAAGGCTAATAGCCCCATGCCTGACTGCTGCCGTATCTGCGCTCCTCCAACGGTTCTAAACTTGGCTCGGCCCCCTCATTAATTATGCAAGATTTCAAAAAATTATCTTACGAAAACCAGCCTGATGCCTATTATTTTTACAAGCCCAGCATTTTCTCAGGAAGAATATGTATACAACGCCTCCTCACTCCTCCACGTTTACCAGAATGACACGCGTTCATGGCGGATTCACAGCATGTTCCTAAAAAGGGCATGGGGCGGGATTTTCACTGTAGACTCTGCCCTCGCGGGGTCTGTATGGGCGTGTAGTTAGGTCGTAATCACGCCCATTCTGCTCCCGCGTCTTTAGCTCTAATGCTATGCTAAACTTGGCTAACTAAGCTAAAAGCTAATAGCCCCATGCCTGACTGCCGCCGTATCTGCGCTCCTCCAACGGTTCTCCTATTTCTCAAACCTCAAAAGGTAAGAACTAGTAAATTAAAATTATTATTAAAATTTAGTGTTACTATGATTAAATTCAAACGAAACAGCCTCTCAATCAAACTCCGGCCCCTCATTAATTAAGCAAGATTTCAAAAAATTATCTTACGAAAACCAGCCTGGTGCCTATTATTCTTACAAGCCCAGCATTATCTCAGGAAGAATATGTAGCTATAGAAAGTTAAAAAAAATTTCAAACCGGGCATTAAAGTTGTTTTTAATGTGTCTAAAGTCCAATGCTTTTCAATGGGGGCCTAGCGGCCAAATGGAGGCCTCCATGGTATGCGGTCACAAAGCAGAGCAGCCAGCGGTCATTGGGTCCAACTAGTGATGTTTTCAAACGCTCAATTCCCGGAGAATTATCTATTGCAGCAACATGACGAGCACATCAGTCTCTCTTTCATCGCTTGGAACTAGCAAAGAGGTAAAAATGTATTAATTGCAAAACTTTTTTGCATTTTAAGGGGAAATCAATGTTTTAATAGTGTGCGTGTTCCATGCGCTTTGTCCGTCCGGGCTCTTGTAGAAGTAGAGACGTCATCTAATATGGCTTTCCCCTGAAAAGAGGACCCGCCCCTATGTATTTTAAAACTGATTTTTAAAGTAATATTTTACAATATCGCCAATATTTTGCAATTAATGTGCTTTATGTAATTATTATTACATAATATTTTAATGGCTATTTTCAAAGATGTGCTGCAAAAACTACTCACTGTCACTTTAATTGTAAGGTCTGACTTACTTTGTTTGGAGATTATACTAGCGGTTCAGTATGTGGGGAGTCACCAATATACAGTTTTTACAGTGAAACATATCTCCAAATTGTTCAAAGAAAATCCTAATATCTGAATTTTTGTGAATTATGTAATGTTTAAGATTTCTGCTTGGCAGATTAAAGCATAACAAGCTATATTTGGTGTTTGAAATATTAAAATATTTCGGGTTTTTCCTAGCGGTCTCAAGTTTTCACCAATTTTAACTCACCGGAAACAGCTGTGGTCCCTAAGACCAAGGCTCTACTGCGCATGACAGATGAAATAATGAAATAATATGCAAATTCTGGTATAAACCTGATAAACCTGAAGAATAACGTAATTCTTTACGACATAGTAAATTGAAAGAAAGTAATCCCACTTATTTTATAATTTAAAGCTAAAAACTGTTACCTGCACTAGGTAATTTATGCAGGTTAGAACTTTGAGGGATTCGGTTGATATCAAGCTGATGGTAACAATTATAACTGAACCATGACTATGCGGGACCTAAAATCTCCTTCTACGGCCCTGTAAGGCCTGGGACTGTCTCCTCAGGTAGATCCAGCCTGGTTTGTCTCAGAGGACAGGGGACAAATGGAAGAGAGCTGGAGCTCCTCACTGTGTTCATGCAGTAGAAAACAGGCGAGCCTTACAGGATCCCTGAGAGAGGCTTTTTTTAAGTCGTGGCCCACAACACTGCACAGCAGGTCCGCCACCTCCTCCTGTCTCTCTCCCTCCTCCCTCCTCCCTCTCTCTCTCTCTCCCTACGAATAAAACCGACGCTTTCCGCGAATGTGCGAGCTGCCTCCTCCTAGCAGCCATAATTGGGATTATTCAGGAATAATTCGCCTGATCCTGGCCGCACTGCTTTTCATCGCCCTTTTTACGTTATTTGATGATATCGTAGAGGTGATTTCGAAACGCACCATCTTCGAGGTTAAACCCTCGGTTGGATTTTTTTTATTCTTTTTTTTGGAGGGGGGGGGGGGGCTTCGGTCTTTCCTCGTATATTCCATCTGTCATGGAGGCTTTTATTATGGACCATTAAGATGTAGCCCACCTTCGCAAAAGCAGCAAAACAAAGACTGAATACTGACAGTTCAGGGTCAGCGGCATCATTTTTGGTTGTGTGTTTTTTAATGTTTTTTTTCGGATTGAAAGATGGGAAACAGAAGCGTTTTGAAGCTGTTGTCTGGGTGGACTAATTGTCCTGGTGCCACTAGCCATTGTGCACGCCAAGACGTTTTATTTAGGGGATCTGCGATCTTTTTTTTCTCCCTAACGATGGTGGGTGGGTTATTCTAAGCCTTGGGATTCTGACATCAATTGGATATATATGATCAGAGAAAAACAGATGCCGTCCCATCGACATGATGCAACATAAAATCTGTTTTCTCGGATGATATTCAAATGAACACATCCCTGCCTCCCTCTCTCTCCCCCTGTAAAAGGGTGGCGGTGGGTTTTCATCATTATTTTCATCATCGTTTTTTAATCATATCTCCCTCGTCCTGGATTGTTTGATCAGATGTTGATTATTGTTTTTATTATTGGTTTTTGACAACCTCCCCCAGTCTCATGTTTATTCCATGTTCGTCTTTTGGATGGATTTATGCATAACAGGTGTTGTTTGAGGCTGAGAGCACATCAAGAGCATGAAGCTTTATTATGTGTCTTTCACTCGATTTAACGGGCAGTGAAACAAAGCGACTGGGATCCTTCATATTTTTGGTTCGTGTTTTTACCGTGAAATAAGAGACCAAAAAAAAAAAACAACAACAAAAAAACTAAAACAAAGGAGAAATACAATGAGGGAATGAAAGGTAGGTTATAATTCATATCTGTTGTTCTACATTTATCTCCTTTTCTCCCTCTCTCTCCCTCTCACACATGCATAAACACATACGGAAAAAAACACACAAAAAAACAGCAGAGGTGATTTTGACACCTGTTCATCTGTTTTTCACTCCACCCTGTGTTTCCGGCCTAGCTGGCATGGCAGCCATTTAATCAGGTGAAATCATATAAAAAAAACGTTGCTTAAAAATACAGCTCCAGAGAATAAATGTCATGTTTGTGGCCTACATTGACAAGGCCCACCCAAACCAGTCACTGTGCATTGCATTGTTGTCATCTCCACCCATATATATATATATATATATATATATATATATATATATATATATATTGCAGATTTTCGCTTGCTTTATTATCATTGTTGTATCACTGTCACTTTATCGCCTCCTGTTGAGTGAGGTAGCACACTTCACAGACGCAGAGTCAAAGAAAAAAAAAACAAATGGCTGCCCCTGCTCTGCTGCTGTATTCCCATATTTGCTCTGTGCTATGAATGCTACAGATTGCACCCTCCGCTCCTCTGCACACATACAGAGGAGTGCAGGGAAAGTATAAAATGTCCTTTGCTCATTTACAACATCTCTGTTTGTTGGACATGCTCAGGGTTGGTTATGCTATGTCTGCTCCCCTCCCCCCCCCAACCCTACTTTCCACCCGCCCTCCATCCCTGTACACCCCCATGCATTCACTCAAACACCCACACTTGCACAAAGTATGTGAGCAGTAGTATCTTAGCAACGGGCTAGGTAATTACTGAGAGAGCCAAGGAGCTGGCATGCTGTAGAGATGCTGATGTGATCCCAGCGTTAGGGAAACAGGAAGACAGAGATTTTGAGCTGTGTAGTCCAAAATGACGATCGTGTTTTGTATCCACTGAGTTCACTAACATGCAGGTCAGACATCTTGTTTCCTTTTTTTTTTTTTTTTTTTTTTTTAATCTCAGAAATGTCTGTCTCTTTTCTCAGGCGGTGAAGCTGTGGACAAAGAAAAAAGATGATTCTGTCATGTAGAAAAGATCCACTCGGCCTGTCCTTATAGAGACCAGGGGAGACAACGACGGCGGCGGCAGGAGGATAATAGCTGTTTTCTTAAGGGCCCGGATCAGGAAGGCTCTCTTGGAAGGTGGTAGAATGGCTAACCAGAGCTTTGCCATCGATGGCCCTGGCAGTTTACTGGCCGTGCTGGCTTCCCAGAGTGGACTGGCAAAAGGCGGCAGCAGTAGCAGCAGCAGTGATGGCAGCAACACTGGGGGAATCACTGCCACAGATGTGTCTGCCTACTTTAAGTTGGTCTTCTTGGGGTTAATCATCTGTGTCAGCCTCGTGGGCAACCTCTTGGTGTCCATGCTGGTGCTGCGAGACAGGACACTCCACAAGGCCCCTTACTTCTTTCTCCTGGACCTGTGCCTGGCCGATGCAGTCCGCTCCGCTGCTTGCTTCCCTTTTGTGCTGGTTTCTGTTCACAACAGCTCGGCCTGGACATACAGTGCCTTGAGTTGCAAAGTCGTGGCTTTCATGGCTGTTCTGTTTTGCTTTCACGCTGCCTTCATGCTGTTTTGTGTGGCTGTCACTCGGTACCTCGCCATCGCCCACCACCGCTTCTACGCCAAACGCATGACCATCTGGACCTGTGCCGCCATCATTTGCATGGTCTGGACCTTAGCCGTTGCCATGGCGTTCCCTCCAGTCTTCGATGTGGGAACTTACAAGTTTATCCGTGATGAAGATCAGTGCATTTTTGAACATCGCTACCTGAAGACCAACGACACCCTTGGTTTTATGCTTATGCTGGCTGTGGTGGTTCTGGCCACTCACGGATTCTACGCCAAACTCCTGCTCTTTGAGTACAGGCACCGCAAGATGAAACCGGTCCAGCTGGTGCCAGCCATCAGCCAGAACTGGACCTTTCACGGTCCCGGGGCAACAGGCCAAGCTGCAGCCAACTGGATCGCGGGGTTCGGTCGTGGTCCCATGCCTCCTACTCTGTTGGGCATCAGGCAGAATTTACACAATCAGCACCGGCGGCTGCTTGGGATGGAGGAGGTGCGGTCAGAGAGGAGGCTGGGCAGGATGTTCTACACCATCACCCTGCTTTTCCTAGTACTGTGGGCACCCTACATCGTGGCCTGCTTTTGGAGGGTGTTTGTCAAGTCCTGCACCATCCCTCACAGGTACCTCTCCATCACAGTGTGGATGAGCTTTGCCCAAGCCGGTGTCAACCCCATCTTCTGTCTCCTGCTCAACGAGGACCTGAGGAAAGTGCTGCGAGCCCACCTCCCCACTTACTGGAGGACTAAACAACATCTGCCCCAGGATGAGGCCTACTGCATCATGTGAGAAGAAATTAGGGTTCTGTCAAAGAATGTTTCAGCTTTTAAAGCAAAATTTAGAGAGCAGAAGGGTTTTAGTGCACTTTCTCAAAGTGTTGGAATCTGAGTTGTTGTTTTGCACAACAAGATCAAAGCTTTGTTGCCAAATTCAGGCAGGGTACCAGTGTTTGAAGAATGTCCATGTTTGAATAAGCCTGAGGTGTGAAAAGGTCTGGACAGGGGTGCTAGAAAACCCGTGGTAATACTTGGGCAATGTGTACTTCTGACGTTGTACTGTATGAATGATAGATTGGAAAGATCACAACAATCACCACTCCAATTAGGTGTGACAGATGCCATTTTCAAAATAACGTTGCCTTATTTCAGACGGACACGGCCCAGAGCTTTCTACCGAGAACTAGTTTGTGTCACATAAGGCCCTAAACTGATAAAAACCCTTGAAGAAATGTGCCGTGGACTGTGAATACAAAGTGTTGATCAGAGCGTTACTAACTCTGAAACACATCAAAGAACTCAAAGGGGTCTGAATGGAGCAATAGACCCCTCTGGACGCCTTTTCATGTAATTCAAAGGAGACTGCAGAATATTAAACGGACCCAATACCCTTGGATACATTTAAATAGCTGTTGTGAACCCAAAAGCCCCGCAAACATGCTTGATTTTATTTGGACTTAGGGCGTGTCAGGTTTCTTTGTATCATACAATGAAAAAAAAAATTTGCCTGTTTTGCTTTATTTGTAAACAATACATGTTAAAGCAGATGACACTATTTTGAAATATGACTTGATTTCTTATTGTATAGACTGTACAGGAATGTACATTCCTGCTTGTATGTTTTTCTATAGCATTCTTGTGTGTGTGCGTGTGTGTGTGTGTGCGTGTGTGAATGAGACCAAAAGGTAGCGAGGCTGGATGGGAGAGAGAGGCAAGAACGAGACTGGCAGGAGTAATGATGAATAGGTTTCAGTAATACTAAGTCAAAATGAAAGCAGCCACACTTTGCTGTCTCAAAATGCTGCAAAATTCAGCCGCCATCACATGGAAATTTATCCTTTAAATGGATTTCTGCAACTGAAAATGTGGTATGATTTTGTTTATGCTAATGTGCAAAAAATGTGAAATATTGGGGTTTAAGATTAAAAAGGGGGGCAGGGCAAATCAATTTCAACACTTGTATATTACAAACAGGGCATAGGATTGACTTGAAAGATGTATGTGTATTACATCAGTTTTAAAAAAAATTAGCAAATGTATATTTATTTGCAAACGATGGTCTTGGGAATGTTTTAAAGTACTGTACTGTTACTGTATGCTTTCACCAGAACACAAAGCAAAAGAAGACACACCATGAAGGAAACTTGAATGTTACCCAACCCTCTTATATTTCCGCTCAATATAAATGTCATCATTTGAGTGTCTGGATCTCGATACGTTTGAAAAATCTAAGCAAAATCACGCAGGTGTGTGGATCCCGGCTTAGTCTGCACTGAATTTTTTTCTCCAAATTGAGATTCATGTAATGCAAATGTCTGACCTTCAGTGCGTTAGGCATAGAGATATCAACGTGCAGTCAATCTTCTAAATGTGGACACTTGCGCAGCCTACTGTTCTAGCATGCATTCCATTGCATTTCATAGATTCCAGACCGGGTATTACAACTTGTACAGATGTTGATATGGAAAAGGCAAAGTGAGGTCCATAATTTTTACGTCTGGCACTCTTTTGCGAGATGATATTCTGTAACTGTAAAGTTTAACTGAGGTGGTTCTTTTGGCCCACTCATCAATAAAGACTCTACTTTTGATGCATTCTGAGTCATGATCTGCCTGGACCGAGACATTACTGGGGATCGCGTCTGGGGGGAGCTGTACGTCTGGTGCAAATCACTTCCTGTGTTTTATAGAAATGATTCTAAACTGAGCTCTAACCAACTCCGAATGTTTGATTTAAATTAACCTGTTGGTTTCCAGTGCATTGAACATTTTTCCCATTTAGTCACATTAAAACCACAAACTTTGATGTATTTTATTCTGATTTTATGTGATAGATCAACACATAATAGTGCATGACTAAGAAATTAAATACATATATTGTTTTTATTGTTTTTACCATTAACCAAATATGTAAAAAGTAGTTCTCCAATGTCAGTACTTTGTCGAATCGATGACAGCAGGTATGTCTCTACCAACTTGGTCAAAATATAGCTCAAACTGTCAAAAGTCAGTTTGTATGAAAAGCGTCTGTGAACATTATTTGTCGTTTTTGACGACACAACATGATTCTTAGTTTGATTCAGGTCAGAAATTTGACTGGGCCATTCCAACACAAGAATATACTTTGATCTAAACCAGGGGTCTCCAACTCCAACCTATGGGAGCATCTGTCCTGCACTTTATTTTGCTCAACACACCTGAATCAGATGGTTAAATAACCTCTTCAGCATACAATCAAGTTTGGCAAAGGCCTGTTGAACCCGTCATTTGATTCAGGTTTGTTAGAACAGGGATGCATTTAAAACCTCCAGGACAGTAGTGGAGTTGGAGTTGGATCTAAACCATTCCAGTTGTAGGCCAGGGTGTATCTTCACGGTTGTTGTTCAGCTAGAAGGTGAACCTTTGCTTCAGTGTTACATCTTCTGAAGTTTCAAACAGGTTGTTTTCCAGGTTTGCCTTGTTTTTAGCTCCATCCATCTTCGCATCATCTCTGACCAGCAGGGCTGCCCAACTCCAGGCCTCAAGTGTCCTGGCAGTTTTAGATACAGTCGAAACCAAAAGTTTACATACTCTATGTGGAAACGCACGTATCCTTTTTTATTCTCACTGTCCAACATGAAATCGGAACAAACTTTTCCTATTCTCGGTTAATTACAATAAATACAATTATTTCTATTTACTAAATTTCAAAATAAATAGAGGAGGATTTTTTCATACATTTTTTAATCACTTTTTTCAAAGTCAGAAGTTTACATACATTTCATTAGTATTTGGTATTATTGCCTTTAAACTGTATGACGTGGGTCAAACGTTTTGGATATCCTTCCACAAGCTTCTCACAATAGTTTGTGGGGATTTTGGCCCACTCCCCCTGACTGAACTGGTATAACTGAGCCAAGATTGTAGGTCACCTAGCTCGTACACTTCTTTTCAGTTCTGCCCATACATTTTCAATGGGATTTAGAACTGGGCTGAGTGATGGGCACTCCGAGACATTGACTTTGTTATCCTTAAGCCACTTAGTAACCAGTTTGGCAGTATGCTTTGGATCATTGTCCATTTGAAAGATCCCATTTGCGCCCAAGCTTCAACTTCCTGGCAGATGTGTTCAGATGTTGCTTCAATATTCCCACATAGTGTTTCTTCTTCATAATACCATCTATTTTGTGAAGTGCACCAGTCCCCCCTGCTGCAAAACAACCCCACAACATGATGCTACCACCCCCCTGTTTCACAGTTGGGATGATGTTGAGGCCTGCAAGCTTCGCCTTTTTTCCTCCAAACATAACAATGGTCATTGTGGCCAAACAGTTCAATCTTAGTCTCATCAGACCACAGGATATGTTTCCAAAGAATAAGGTCTTTATCCTTGTGTGCATTAGCAAACTTTAGTCTGGCTTTTTTGTGTTTCCTTTGGAGTAAAGGCTTCTTTCTTGCAGAGCCGCCTTTCAGCCCTCTTCTGTACAGTACTCGTTTCACTGTGGATAATGAAACACTTTTACCATCTTCAGCCAGCATCTTCACAAGGTCTTTTGCTTTAGTCCTTGGGTTGTTCTGGACAATTCGGACCAAACTGCGTTTATCTCTGGGACCCAGAATCCGTCTCCTTCCAGAGCGATATGATGGTTGGATGTTCCCATCCTGCTTATACTTGCGTATAATTGTCTGAACAGATGAACGTGGCACCTGCAGGCATCTGGAAATGCAGGATGAACCAGACTTGTGCAAGTCCACGATTCTCTTGCTGATCTCTTGACTGATTTCTTTTGATTTTCCCATGATGATTCACAAGTCAGCAGTGTGTTTCAAATGTGTCCTTAAATACATCCACAGGTGTGTCTCTAATTAACTCAAATGAGGTCAATGAACCTATCAGAAGCTTCCAAAGAGATGCCATCATTATATTGGCTTTCCCAAATTGTTTAAAGGCATAGTGATCTTAGTGTATGTAAACTTCTGACTTTGAAAAAAGTGATTAGAAATGTCTGAAAAAATCCTCCTCTTTTTATTTTGACATTTAATGAATAGAATTAATTGTATTAATTGTAATTGACCTAGAATAGGAAAAGTTTATTCCGATTTCATGTTGGACAGTGAGAAAAAAAAGGATATGTGCGTTTCCACAGTGTATGTAAACTTTTGGTTTTGACTGTAGGTCTCTGCTAGAACACATCTGATTCAAATGGTCCAACAGCCTCCTCAGCATGGCTAAGTTCTGCAGACACCATCATTTTTATTCAGGTGTTTTGAACCAGGGAAAGCACTAAAACATTTAGGATACTGTCAGTTTGAGCACCCCAGCTGGGAAAACATTCCCATTACATCACGCTGCCATCACCATGTTTATCAAATGACAATTGACAGTGTGTGTGTGCTATTTCCTGACAAAGAATACTCCATGTACACCAGAAAAATTCTGTTTTGGCCTCTGAACCAGAATACCTTCCACGTTCCAAGTTTGGCATTTACATGGCCTGTCAGTTGTCAGTCACGCGGTGGTAGGTTTATAGCTGTGCCATACACTTTCCATGTTCAGATGATCTTGGAATATTGCTTTACCCGATTCTGCTTTAAACATCCCCACAACTGTATCTCCAATTTGTTTGCTGTATTCCTGGATCTTCTTCAAGTTGTGTGTTCAGTTATGTTTTCTAACAAAACTCAGGGGCCTTTACAGAACAGATGGATTAATTAAGTTTCTTTTGAAACAATTGGTTGCACTGGAATGCATATAGGGGAATCAGAGTAAAGGGGCCCAAACTGAAATTGATGTCGTAATTTCTTGTTTCTTAGTACAGATCATTCAAAAACCTTCATGAACCCCGTATCATTTTCCTTTTATTTCATGATTATGCACTACTTTCTGTTGATCTGTCAGATATAATTCTAATAAAATATATTGAAGGCAGTAAATGTCACATGGAAAGCTACTGTAGGTTTCAGATATGTGTAGGGAGACTTATAAATGTGCAAACATGAAAAAGTATCGTGCATTATTGAATTTTGACTTTTGTACATTAAATGAACAGAGCATCCTCTTTAAACAGGGATCTAGTTAAATGACACTTTCAGGCAGTAAAAAATGTGTGAGATTGTGATGTTTTTGCAAGATTACAGGAGGATAATATGATTGACTAAAAGACAAATTCAGTCTTAAAGTAGGTCTGCAACCAAAGAAAACTTTTAAGTGGTAAATTCCTTTTGCAAAGAGGGAAACATTTGTTTTGTCATTGCATTACATAAGAAGCCGAAGGGAAAAATAGAGAAATCCAATTAGTAAAAACATGAGAATGAAAATATTGTGAAACATTAGGCTTTAATACATATAATACAATAAGAAATTGAATGAAAGCACAAAAAATAAATGTTAAGATTAAAATGTTTAATTTAAATTTATTTTTAAACATGTAAAAGCCAAGATGTGACATAATCAAATACCTCAGCTGGCTATGAAAAGAGAAAAGCATTAGGTGAGGTGTCACTTGATACTCCAGTTTTTAGTGAGCTCATAGAGACAGATAATGTCTCCAAAAAGTTTATTGTACAAATGCAGTCTTAAAAAACTCCTGGTTTATAACTTCCATAAAGGCTTAAATGGAAACAGAATGGTCTAAATTCTTATATCTGCTCTGCAGACACAAAAATCTGACTTTAATGAGATGTGCATCAAAAATGTGTTTGCCTTTGTGTAGCTCCTAAATGTTTTGCTTGATTAAAAATAATCCTTTCACCTCCTCTGAACAAAAAGAGCCTCATTAAATGTGACACAGACAGATATATGATACTAAATGTTCTAAATGCCTCTTCCACTTCAAGAAAAAACAAACATAAAATAATTCCATGCATTCCACAAACCTTATGTAAGATGCCATGCTGAATAATTATCCTATGTTAAGATAAAATGGATATGATGAAAGAATATAATGTGCCTTTCTCCTAATTAGGGCCTGATTGAAATCCAGACAGTGGATGATTGTATAATTACTCTAAAAATAATTATCTCATATTTCAAATATGAATGCAAGTTAATTTAAATTGTCTGTCTCGGAGCACTGAGGTTGTGTATGTCAGAGATGTTCCCATTATGAGCATCCTCTTCAAATTATTCCAGGTTTGACAGGTTGCATCATGTTTGTCTCCTCAGAACCGAGTTTGAAGCCTAATCTCTGAGAGCTTATTTTTAGTCTGGTTCCTTTTTCCCCTCCAACGTACATCACAGCAAAAGGCCATCTACCCATTAAGGAAAACACACCTGCTGTATATTTAAAAAGGGGCAGAAGTGCACAGAGAAATGTTTGTTGCCTTGGCTAGGTTTTCCTTTCATGCATACTGCCTTTTTGAAAAGAGCTCCACCCATGCAGTGCAGTAGACCTTCATCATGCTTTCCCTCCCACATACCTGCATGTCAAGTAACCCTCACCGGGATTTTAGGGGATAACTGTGAACTCTGACAGTGGTGCAGCTCAAACGCAAACCCACCAGTTCACTTGAATATAACACTTTGCAGAAAATTTTCCAGGATTTTCTGGTATCATTTTTCTGGTATTATTCCAACAAGCTTTCAAAGAAATGTCAGTTTCATCATAAAATTTAAAAATGAAACTGACCATGACTGCTTGGAACTCAGACTCAGAGTATAAAATAATAATGAACACGTTACGTTATATAGTCATTATAAATAATTAAATGTTGCAGTTTTCATTCATCAATGTGCACTAAGTATTTAAGGGGCTTAAAATATATATTTTTAAATCTTATTTGTGTACTTTTTTTTTATCCTGAAAACATTTTGGCTGCTGAAATGCATGAATAATGCTTGGAATATCATTAATACATTATTATTATAATTATAACAATGTAAGACCAATGTATCGCTTTCATGGCTCAAGTAGATATAAAATATTGAAATACAAACACAAATAACTTGTTTTGGCCCGATCCCCATGATTTCCAACTCTTGTTAAACTCCCTTAAGAAGTGCAGTCATGAATTATTGTCTTTTTTTGGTGGTGCAACATATTACAACGCACACTTCCCCTTAGATTTTCCAGACCTTATCAGGACATTTCTTGGAACATACTAGGTACTTCCAATAAAAGTTTACAGGTTAGTATTCACTTGGTAGCAGGCTGTATTATAAGGTGACTTATTAAAATTTCCCCAAGGCTCATCAAGTAATCTCAGGGAACTGGACATACTATGAGGGGGCTTATTAGGAAGTAGTAAGTGAACTACAACTTTATCGAAACATAAAAATTACAAAAGTACTCAAAACAGACATGCTATTAAACCCAAACCCTGATTAGATGGTATGATACCTTTTAGGAATTTAACAGGTCCTTCCCTGCTACTTTCCTGGAAATAACTGGATACCTTCACGAAACTTTGTTCTATGAAAGTTTACAATCACGTCCCAAAAACGTACTCATTTAAGTGTGCACTCCCTTTTTTACCACATCTCCTAAGTCCAAGTCCTGAAAATACCCAGTAGTATCCAGGAAAGTACCAATAAAGTTCTTTGAAATATCTCTTAAGAACATTGGTAATTCAAATTACAATGACAAAAAGTACATTTGAAAATGTTGAGTGTCAGAGTTTCAAACACAACAGAGTAGGAACTGTCAAAAGGATAGTGCCAGCATCATGGTTGGGTCTGTTTCACTGTGTTGCAAAAGGTGAATGATAAAATATTTCAACTTCACCTTATAATAGCAGCTAAACAGTTGAAATGTGCAAAGTTCACAGGATAACTATTCCAATTAAAACCCAAATCTGTTTTTAAATGGTTAAAACAGATTAGCACGTTTCTGGATTTACCTCAATGTCAAAACTGGTGTCAGTTTATTAATATGTTCCAAGTAACATCTTGTGAAATTGAAGACTAGACTTATTTTCTGTTTATACAGTAGGTTTTACTACAAGTAAAAAAAACTAAAGATAGGAACGCCTAATTGTATTTATACTTTATTGCACTAAATGTAGCCAATTAAATGTTTCCTTTATTCCTTAAAAAGGTTTTAAAATACAGCCCATAATTTGCCACATAATGACATAAAAGTGGGGAAGAAGTCAAACCTATTCCATGTAATGCTGTTTGCTTATGGAATTTCTACATCAAACTTTTGTTGTTTGCTTGTTTATAATTTTTGGTCAAAGTTATTAAAAGCAAATGTGGAGGCACTAAAGAGCCACATGGGGGGATAGAGCTGCAGTTTGCAGACACCTGTGCTTGCCATAGAGGAATCTATACAGGAGTTACGGTCATGTATCCATGCCAACTAAAACTATGCAACAGCTAAAAAAAAAGAAGCACTCTTTCTGTGAGAAAGCACTCAAAGGCTTATATCTGTAATACATATATTAAAATGAGTAAAATAAACAGGACAACCAACTGCAATGTTAGCTTAATGCTAACTTGTTTTCTTGATTCTAAAATCAGCACTGATTTATCTTTTGGATTATCTAGTCCTGTAGAAACAACTAATTTCAATCATTTGACCCAAATCCAGCTCGTAACAGGAAGTTAGTTTGAAGCATAAGGAGCAGCCCAGAACTGACCAAGAATCAAATGACCATTAACCGGAAACCTGCTAAGTCACTGTCCATGGTGAGCCCAGTTTACGATAAATATAAGCTAGGAGAGAGAAACAAAAGAAAAGATTAAGCTCAGCTGAAATTTGCAGCAGCCCACATAGACAATGTTCTACACTTTATGGTTAAGATTTGGTTAGTCAACGCAAGGGACGGTGAGTCAATTTGAGGCTTCCAGGTCTAGTAAACACTGTACCAAGCATGGCGTTGGAAGCATCATGCAGAGGGTCTGCTTTGCTAACAATGGGATTGGTGCACTGTAAAAAGTGGGTGTAACAATGGCGGCAGTGGGGTTACCTTCAAATAGGTCTAGATCTTCTCAAATTAACATGTTAATAACTGACACTTGGACACAGATGCATACACTAATGATCCCAAACGCGCACAAAGAACAGGGATTATACCCTCCATTTACACCCTACAAAAAAGGTTTTTAGTTAGTAGAGTGTGTCAGAGCTTGGTCCACACTGATGGCAATAATTCGGACCCGTTTTGAGAGAGTTGGACTATGCTATGGTTGTCCTTTGTCACAGATTCACTTCATAACCTTTATGGATGAAATTTCTAAGCACAGTTAACGTGTTCAGGGGGTCAGTTTCAGTGGCCTCAGGATCAGGTCTCTGCTTTTTGCAGATGATGTGGTCCTGTTGGCTCCATCAGAACATGAACATCTCCATCTTTCACTGGAGCGGTTTGCACCCATGTGTGAAAGAAAATCAGCACCTCCAAATATGAGACCGTGGTCTTGACCCGGCAAAGGATGGGATGGGAGACGAGGTCCTGCCCCAAGTGGAGGAGTTAAAGTATCTCTGGATCTTGTTCACGCATGAGGGAAAAATGGAGCGGGAGATCAAAAGGCAAATTAGTGCAGCTTCTGTCTGTGAACACGATCTTGGATACATGGGTGTCTGGGCTCTCCCTTAAAGATAAGGTGAGAGCTTTGGTCCTCCGGGAGGCTTAGAGTAGAGAAACCGCTCCTTGACATCGAGAGGAGCAGGCTGAGGTGGCTCTAGTTAGCATGACTCCTGGACGCCTCCTTGTTGAGGTGCTACGGGCACGTTCCACCGAGAAGTGATCTAGTAAATAATGGAGGGACAGTTCCTTGATTTGCCAGGGGATGTCTTGGGATTACCTCCCAGGCTGATGGGGACTCTATCGAAGCATCTCAAAACATAAAACATTTCCATTTCTAAATAAGTGATCGTTTTTTGGCACCTGCAATTTAAAATATATTATCTTATGCTAAAAACGTATCAAATTTTTTTTATTATTTAAAACACTTCACAAAGTCACAATGCAGCCATTTATTGTGTTAAATAAATTATCTGAATCAACAACCAGCTTAAACAGACCACAAACATACAAATAGGTACAAACACTCTAATAAACACACCTACATTTTGTGATGAACGATCTGGTTCTGATTTAGGTTTCATGCACATGGTCTCAAAGGCGTACAGGCGACTGAGAGCAAACAACACTTGATTACACTGCTTGAATAACAGTTACATAAATAGTGAACTAGAGCTACGCTGGAGGGAACATCAGTGTGATACAAAGTGTTGCTTTTTTCAGTGAGATTACGCTGCGCCCTCCTCACAACTTCAGTCACAGCCAGGATAGCTGGAGGTGAGCCATGACACATGCATGGTAGTAGAGCTTTTCCTTACCTAAAAGCCAGTTCCCAGCTACAGCTGTAGGAGGACTGACATGCACCCCCTCCCACCTTCCCACCCAATGAATTTCTAAGACATCCCCATCACCTACACAAGATGTTCTATTTGATTGCACTTAAGATTCACTACATTAGATGTTCAATACATTCCAGTGAAAATGTACAATTTGGAATTGGACGGTTAAAGAGCAGCAGGCCTTTGTATATATATATATATATATATATATATATATATATATATATATGTGTGTGTGTGTGTGTGTGGTGGATGGAAGCTTATTCGGTTATTCATTTCTGCTCTCTCCTCCATATGATGACCATGCCGGTGCAGTCGGCAGACGCCAGCAGACTCTCGTCGCAGTTGAAACTCACGTCCAACACCGGCCCCCCGTGACCCTGCAGCTTGTTGACGATGGCCTTGGTGTTGCGTTCGACGTCAAAGAAGTAGACACAGGCATCCTCGCTGCCGGTCACTGAGACAGAAAGGGAGTTAAAGGAAAAGGGAATTTAACAGTGAGAAAATTACGACGACAAAGAGGGAAATAAATACTGCACCTGACATTTCCGTAGAGATGCTTTCAGTCTATCATCAAACGTATGAATGTCATAGATTGTGCGCCTTTTAAAATGTATGTAAATTGTTCTTGTTCCGACAACTCCAATGGGTTTTAAAACCATGAATCAGATGCTAACCTTTGAATTCTTTATGGATTTTCTTTTATTATAATGGGGTAAAAATTATACATCAAGTGCACACTTTTACATTTTTTTTATATCAGATAAAACCCGAACAAATAAATAATAATTTTAAAGAAGACTAATTTAATTAACCAAAGAAAAGAGCTGTCAAATGCAATCTGGCCCTATGCAAAAAGGTAATGGGTCCCTTGCTCTTTTACTGCAGTAAAGCCATTGCAATTGCTGCAGTCTTTTACATCATCGTGAATTTTTCACCACAGTTACTTGTAGAATTGTTTTAATTTAACATGACCAATTAATTTAACCGATTTTGATAAGGCCACTATAATTTAGGTTTTTGTTTTCTGTCATTCAAGGGTGGACCTGATTGTGTCTTGCTGCATAAACCAAGTACGTTTGATCAGACATTTTCAAAATTTTCTGCCAGACTATAATACATGGTTCCAGTTGCTGAAAGTTATCCAAATCCTAAAGTTGCTCCAAATCACCACACAACCATCATGTTTGACTGTTGGTACAATGGTCTTTGACTGAAACCCAGTTAGTTTTACACCAGATGTAATAGGAAAGACACCTTCACACAGTCCAACAATATTCTATCAAGATGTTTTGATCAAGTTCAAGATGGGGCTTTGGGTAATTTTTTGTCAGCAGCGGTTTTTGTATCAGAACTCCTCCATGGAAGCCCTTGTTGCACCATCTTTTTCTCCCGATTGAATCATGAACACTGACTTCATCTGAGGAAAGTGAGATCTGTAATTCTTCAGATGATGGACCCAGATTAATCACTGACGCGTGAAGGAAAGGAAAAAACTTTGGAAGAGCGGCCACCGTTTAATGTTTTCTCCCTTTTTTTGGGTAATGACTCACTATGGCTTGCTCATTGTTTTGTAACCCTTTGCAGGCTTACAAATGCCAATTATGTAATTTCTGAAGTTTTGTTTGTTGTTTTTTTTAATCGGGGCCATGATGTTGCTTTTTGAGATCTTTTAGCCTACTTCGTGATATCAACTGTTTCATTTAATTTATTGATAGGTATGATGCTTGTCTGGCATCATTGTCCAGTTGGAACACCAGCTATGTCTGGTTTCATCAATCAGACTCCAATCTGTCCCCCTCAAAAAGGATGGTTAGGAACAATCCAGCAACCAGTCACTCTCAAGCCTGCCACAGAGTGGAAGGGGCTGGGACCAGTGCAACTGTCCACTATGAAGCAAGTTTTAAATCCTTGTAGGCAGAGAGTGTCGATCATTTAAGACCTCAATGATGGCATGGAGAGGTCAAACGGCATCAGGAGAAAAGTCGTATGTCCCTTTGTTTTAACAGAGGCAAACATGAAACCTGTATAGTGCCATAACAACAATAACTACATTATGAGGGGTCAGAATAAAGGTTTTAACTGGTCCCCGTGGTGTGGGACTTTTTTTTTCTTTTTTTTTACTAGCAGCGGTAGATTAAATATAGGAAAAATGAGAAAGAAGGCCACCTGTAACTACACCCCATATCAAATGGAAAAATGTTTGAAAATTGAACACATGGGCAAAGTGCAACATTATGTATATATACATCCCAGACATAGATTACGACTGGTTTTGAAGCAGCCAACCCCTGCTTTTCACCAGACGTGTAATCGGCTCGTAATGTAATAGACGCGTTTTACTTGCAAAATCGTCCCTTTTCAGCAGCATTTTTTAAATGGGCATCGCTCGCTAAAGCGTTCCACCCAGCTGGTCCCGAAAGATCATCAAATTACAGGAGAATTGCAGCTTAATAACTTAAAGTAACTTAAAGTAATTCTCTGTTCGTAAGTGGCATAAACCCACCATCCACTCACAAAACAGCAGATATTGCTGTCCATGCCTTCTCCTTTTTCCTCTTGTCCTTGTAAAAATAATGAATGTATATATAATGGGTAATTCTCTAATTTATGGATGAACTTCTTGTTCATGAAAAAAAAAAAAAAAAAAAACTTCTGAGA
Organism: Apricaphanius iberus; assembly: GCA_028564705.1. Taxonomy (NCBI): domain Eukaryota; kingdom Metazoa; phylum Chordata; class Actinopteri; order Cyprinodontiformes; family Aphaniidae; genus Apricaphanius; species Apricaphanius iberus. Next base: position 2,306,899 of record JAPXFQ010000494.1, on the reverse strand, counting down.
CGTGTCAGATTCGTGCTTCGTACCAGGTGGAATCAGTCCCATTGATTATAATGATGGCTATCAGTTGCATATTACGTTCCATGGAAGTTACCAGCCACTACATGTATCTGATGGAAAATAGGAATAATACCAAACTTTTGAAAAAACCTGATCTCAACTGTACTTAAAATTTCAGGACTATCTGAAATTTTCTTGCAAGGAAAACATAAACTTTAAAAGAGCTGTACAAATTGTGCCAAGAAAGTAGTCAACCATCCAACTACCCAAATATGCCGGAGGCTTGTTGATGGTTCCAAAAAGTATGTGTTCACTATGGTGCAACTTGCTAAGAGAAATCTAACTAAATATTAGCAGGGATGGGTGGAGATTTATTTGAGCTTGTGTAGCTTTTGTTCTATGTGGATTAATGAAAGAAAATATATATATACAATACATTTCAAGTTATACACTCAATTCTATTTTCAAAATTGTATTAAAGTCATCTGTTATTTAATAATTTTATAAAGGTCTAAAAATGTGTGACTTTAAATAGATGAGGGGATGTAAACTTCAACAGAACTTACTTATCCCTTACAGAAGTAAGAGAATAACCAGTAGTTTGTGCAGCTACCAAGTTTGTCAGTGTTATTTAGTCAATATGTGGCGTTCCAGTCAAATGAGTGTAATTTATTTGGTGACAAAGCACCAGATACTCCCACCGATATCCACCTCTGACAGAAACACATTGCACATTTCTTTCTCAATTTAAGGTGAGCTATTTTTAGGGGTGACTTTTCTGGTAATTGGAAAACCCAAGTTTTATTCAGACACTGGCATGCTTGGATGTGAAATAAAAATAGGAGATAAAAGTCAAGCATATGGATAATGGGAGCTGCTGTTAAACAGTCTCGTGTTTGCAACGTGCTGCAGAAAACAGGCCGCCTTGTTGCTGTAATTTGCTAATTCGAGATATTTCTTTTCGATCCAAAAGCAGCATTATGCTATTTTTGCCTTCGTGCCCGTGTGTGTGAGAGTTTTTTTTTTTTCTTCCCCACACTGAATGCCCTGCAGCTATCGTTGTAGTGTGGTCTCATTTTAGATTCAGATATCACAGCAGGTACACTAAGGGACCCCACCAGGAGCACAAAAAAAGACCACAGTGGGAACTGCAAGACTCCTTACCCACACAGGCCCCTTGTCTGAAAGACATGAGGGGGCAGAATATGCTATGAACATGCTGAGATCCCTGCTGGATGGGGAAGCTTCTCTTCAGCTGCAGTGTTCCTTCATTGTCCACAACCCTGCAAAAATGAAATGGTTTAAATAAGTTAACTATGTTTGGAATATAGTGTATAGCTTTAAAGTTTATATAATACAGCAGAGAGTGAACAGTCTATTAATAAACTAAGTTCAGCCCTAGCAGACTGACCTGTACAGCAGCAACTTATTGAGACAGGCGTTGACCAGAAGCGAGGGGTCTCTGGCCTCGCGGCTGATCCAGGAACGAGCAGATATGCTGCAGATGGAGCTGCCCTCACTCACCACCAGCCGCTTGGCTTTGGTTAACTTCCCTGAAGGGACAGAGGTGGGAGTGTTGGTGGGGGTGGGTGACAGGATCACAAGAGACAGACACAGATACGTGAGCTGCTTCCCCTCTCATTATTCAGTGAAAAGCTGATTAGAATTTGTAATGCAGCTAGTGGACACTCTGCCCTCAGTCAGATGGAAATTCTGCGACTGTACCTGTTGCCATGTCAAAGAGGAAGGAAAAGATGCTTCCCCTGTCATCGCCAGCCCACAGGATCCTCCCTGGAGCATCAAAGGAGAGAGACAGCACGCGGCCTGTCAGCTTACTGGAGCCCCCCTTCACCTTCTTCCCAGTGGAGATGTTAACCACCTGCAGGTGGTGCTTGCTGTTCCCCACCTGGAACACAGCACCAAGAGTGAAGACCTTCATCATGTTCGCGGGGAGCACAGACAAGCCCACTCAGAAATTATCTAGACGTGATCTTCTGCGACTGAAAATAAAAGTTGAAATCTAAATCCGTTTTTCTCTCTAATCCATCACTGATTTGAAGTCTGAATAAATGCTGTTGTGAACGACTCACTTGTATTCATCAGGTAGATAAATCATCAGCGCAAATAAAAAAGGTTAAATATAAAATTATTCAACATATTTACACCGTTAATCTCTTTACAACTGTGGGTACAAGTGCTGACATTTAATTGTGAAAATTCAATCAATGTTTGCAGTGAAAATGTTCATGCATTATTTACAAGAGGGCAAGGGCTTCCATCCACATACAATGGTTTATCAATATACTTCACCTACAAACTCAAACACACAGAAAACACTTGGACTTAAAGTAACAGAAAATAAAAGCTGCTTGTTGTCAGATCTATGTGTAAATGAAGACACAAGGGAAGCAAATTATTTTTTGACAATTTCCTCAACTTAAAAAAACCCAAAAACATAGCGGGTTTAATTACTGCTCTTTAAGATATTTCTCACCATTGCTGACATACACCGTTTTCAAAGTTTACACAATTTCTTATTCAGCAAGATCCCCAAATAACAATTTAGCACCTCAGGAGTTGGAACTATTTCTATCCGATCATTTATTTCCTGACGTAAATAATTTACGATAGATGGAGAGCCCCATTGACTCAGGGTCTGTTGGAGATTTCGCTCTGTAAAAATGAAGTCCTTGTTAAAGGGAAGATATCGCTGCAAAGTCTATATGTGACAGTCTGGGTTTACATTGAAGACCTTTTCACTAGTAAAGTAAACTTGACTGCAATGTTTTATGACTGGAATGTATATGATTACATTTGAATCAATTCATATGAATATTTCATTATATATCAAATATTTATTATGTCATGAATTTAGTGCCACATAAAAAACATTTCATTTAGTCTAATTTGATTTGACTAAATAAACCCCTGTTTTTAAGGCTTATGTCTAGCAGTATGACAATGTAAAGAATGAATGAATAGGTATGAAATATCCATCTATAGCCCGATAAAGATCTTTAAAAAGGTCTGAAAATGTATGCATCTTTCAGTAGCGACATAATCTTATGCTGATTAGCTCAGTTAAGAAGTATTTTAGTTTTCGATCATTATCCACTTGAAATCCCCAATTTTGTCCCAGTTTTCGTTAACTGGCACAATATGATGTAATTTATTCTAAAAATTTTCCTAAAGCTGTTTGAGGGTAAAAGCCCACAGCATCACAGCTTTTCTGCAAACGCTGCAATTTTCGTACTACAAGCCGCTGCCTTTTTCATGCCTTTTGGACCCCGCGTCCTACAAAACGATTTGGCTAATAAATAGAATTTTACTGATTTATATCATGTCGCAATCAGCATAAATCCATATAATGGGAAATAATGGGGGCAGGAGTTTGCCGCCTGTAATAAGGCAAGATCTCCCCCAAAACACCTTCATTTACCAATGTTTTGTTATGAAATGTTAGCACTGCTCCCCTCGGAGTTCAGAACATCTCAGAAGTGTTTATTTGTTCGGTTCAGGGGTGATTTAGAGGCAAAAATAAAACTACATTATGGTGCGATTACAATTACGTCAGTGCTGTGCTCCATCCTGGTTATAGTCTGAGCAGAACTTCCACGCTCTAGGGCGGTTGGTTAGACAGAACTTACTGTGTGTTTCCAAATAGCACTAACCGAATGACCAATTGGACTAAGTTCAGCTTCTACAGGCTACCTTTTCCACAACCTACACAGACTACAGCTGTAATGGCGGACGGCTACAACGGCATTGAAATCCCAGGTTACTGTCATTTGGAATCGGTTACATTAAAAGCCTGTAAAAATCCCAGATGCTAATACCTTAGACGTTCCAAACTCAGAGGGGAATATTGCTAACTATACATAACAAAACGTGGCTAAATGCCTCCTTCACCCATTGACTCCTATTATATGTTTATATCGAGTTGCTGATTGCAACTCGATATAAACTCTGCTGAACGGCTCCAAGTAGCTCCATACTTGTCTGGGTGAGTAAATTAAAGTAATATTTGCTACAAATAAGGTCCAGGTTGAAAAAACAAAAAAACAACAACTTTTCCTTTAACGGACAGACGGACATTGTAAAAAATATCACCGACCGATACCGATGTTTAGGTCCATCATAACGTGAATCCCTACTCATAGACACACACATATCTACCTTACTTGAATGTCCTGCTCTCTTTCTGTCTTGTCTTTCCGCATTTAAAAGGTGGTTAAGGGTGATGGTAAATGGACTGAACTTTTGTAGTCATACTGACCACTCAAAGCGCTTTACATTGAAGCCACATTCACCCATTCACACACCATTCATACACCGATCAGTAGGATGATGTTGAATTTTTAGGTTTAAGTGCCTTGCCCAGGAAGCTGGAATCGAACCTGCGACCCACCGATTGCAAGCCAACTACTCTACCACTGAGCCACAGTCGCCCACATCCCTGTTATCATATCTAAACCAAAGAAACTCAAGTCATACATTGATTACTAATTAAAACTTCCCAGTTGTGGCTATAGTGATTCTGTAAAACATTTAGGATTTACCACTGAATAAACGGTCAAATTAAACGATAGATTTAGTGACCTTTTAAAAGTGTAATCATACTACCCAGGGCTGGAAGATATGTCTTAAAATAAAATCTCCAAATCCAATTTTTATCAATATTTTTTGTATTTTTCCCTTTTTTTGTTAATAAGAAATTACAAAGGACAGAATACATTTTACTTTTATTTGAGTCATCCCTTCTGGAGATTAATCTGAATTGAAACTCTAAATGTATCTATATGCATCTACTGTTGGTCAGGCTGTACTGGAATTGAATTTTCGCTCGTAGGGTAAAAAAGGTCTTGATTCATTCAGATAAAATCTGTAAAACATGCTTCTACAACGAGAAGTTTATTGTTGAAACAAAAAATCCAGATTTTTCAACAACAAAAACATCTTCCTAAGCAGAAAATTTGATAAATCGACAAAAAATCATTAATCGCCAGCCCCAAATTAACTGCAATAGTGATTTTTTTTTTTTTTTTTTAAGAGATGCCAACTATGTATTGCTGTATTGTTGTTACCAGTTGTCATGAAACCTGCCCAGGAACTGCAGGTGGGAATTGGCAATGCTATAACTTGGCATAAAGCATCTATCCTTACTTTGTATTAGTTAATGCATTTTTGTTCATGTCCTTTAGTTATTTCATTTTTGTTCATGTCCTTTTTATAAATAAATGTAATCTAAAAAACTATCTTGAATGTAAAAGGCAGAAAGTGTCTTCCCCTGTGCCTCTTTTATAATGACCATTAGTACACTGGTGGATAACGTTACCCAATCAAACTGTAACTCAACTCAAATTTCCTATGCACAACCAGTATTTTCTTCTTATATTGGTTTTGGATTGTGAGGTTAAGCACAAGCAGAAAAGTGATCTGTCTTCTTAATAACTACACTCATTTCATTCTAAAGAAGAAAAATGGTGGCTGGAAACGTTTCCAGTTTACACTGGGTGAGAAGTAGGCCACAGCCTGGAGGGGATTCCTGGTGCAGTGGCAGCAAATCCTCCTGAGCATCTTTTTCTCGTTCGTTTGACTTTGTTTTACACAGTAGGCCTTAAAACGGCAGGCAACAAAAGCTGGTGCTCATTGTTAAATAACATCTGCAATGCTTGTGGCATTCGTAATAAATTAACTCTTTTCAGAAGTAATTTGTATGAGTAAAAATATTAAAATACAATATTAAAAAAGAGAGGATATAGACAAAAAAAATCTGAACAGGACAATAATTCAGAAAAAAAGATGCATCCTTTTTCTGATTAACTAGAATTTTTTTAGTCAATCACCATGGAATGATTATAAATATTTTTGGTCTTTATTTTTGCTTTTTTGTTCTATTTCCTGGTGGAATGCCTATACAACAAACAACTTCCATGACGTTGTATACTTAAAAATGAATTTAATGAGGATTATCTCTAGCCTCCTTGCAAGTTTATTTTTAAAATTAATTTAACAAAGAAATGCATTTCTCATACAATTTGAGATCTCCGAAAAGAAGAGAAAATTAAGCAAACAGAGTTTAGACATTTCAAAACGGAAATGATTCATCTCTTAATTTACTTTTTTTAAAGTGCAGGTTTCAGGTTAAATAGTTTCTATATACACATTTAAAATGTTTTACCAAAAAAAAAAAAAAAAAAAAAAAAATTTCAATAAGCATATCCTCAAAAACATTTTCTTAATCTTGACCTGTGACGAAGTTTTGGTAAATTAAAGACTTTTTAGACACTTTTTCAAGACCAACATGATTCATATTTAAGACTGTTAATTAAGAAAACCCTTATAAGCTCCATGACTGTATAAATCCAAATGTACTTATTTAATGACATATTGTATTTGTGTCAAACTGAGCTGATGTTTTATGACTTTGGAATGCAAGTTCAGTATTTTTACACTGTTGCAAAACTCTGTATACATCCTTCAAAAAAATTACTAACCATGGGTTTAGCCAACTATTGAGATTCCTGGTATCAAGCCAAACCTCATTAAATATACACTTTCTCATGAATAAGTAGTGGATAACAAGAATATACACTGTGCATTTATAGAATATACAATAAATCAGTTTAAGCACCAACTGGCTTATTGTAAAAATAATGGAAGAATCACTAAATCAACAAATCGATGATGCAACATTATGTAATTTTAGACAGAATGGGGAAAAAAATGGATGTTTGATTTCTTTAAATCTTAAACCGGACCCATTGCTACTTTAGAGCTTATAAGAGCCTGGGCAAGATTGGCAGTTTAAAAATCCTTGCATGAATGAGAGGGACTCACCACAGTGAGGTTATTATTCATTGGCTGGAAGGTGCAGCAGAGCAGCTCGCTGGATTCTGGGTCTCTGACTTCGCGAATGCATCGACCATCCTCTGTGTTCCAGATCCGCAGAGTCCCGTCCAGTGACGTCGACACGATGACGTCATTGCTCAGAGACCAGGCAAAGTCCGTGACGGGCCCGCCGTGACCTTTCAGGGTCAGCTTCACACTTGGAGGAGGGGGAGACAGCGTCATGATGGACAGGGTACCATCCAGTGAGCAGCAAGCGAGTAGGTGCTTGTCGTCATTAGCAAACTGTAACCGTGGAACTTCAATAAAGAATGAGGAAAAGCTAAATGAAAACCCTGTTCGTGGGAATAATTTATCACATTTGTAGACCGATTTCCGTACCAGCAGAGTCGACGTGTTGGTCAAATATATGGTGCATACCAGCGAAAGCATAGTTTTCACTCAGGGTTGTGTCCCCTGCCATGGCACGGCTTGCCTCTGCCACCGACGTGGGCACCAAGCTGCCCGGAGGCCTATGGCCACAAATAAAAACCGTATAGTCGAGACCACACTCAATACTCTGACAGGAGAACAGATTGTCGCTGTTCTTCCTACCTCTCATCATAGACAGCTCTGTTCATCTGGGCCTGTAGCTGGTAGGAGCCTCTGCTGACAGACCGGCGATGACCACGAGCCCCTTGAGCACGGGGGTCCTCCTCAAAGTCCTGCCAGGTACGTAAAAAGCAATAGCCGACATAGAATCTCAAAGGAATAAGTTATTGTGAAGATGGACTAAAATCCCACAAATAATCATGAATCAGCTGTTCATAAGTAGCTAACATATGGTAGACATACATTTTTAGAAACTGTATATGTTAGTGCCAGCCATTTCAACCAAGCTGCTCAGCTTAATGTACGGCAACCAATTTGTTGCTTGGTTTTTATTTTATTAATCCCTTTAAACCCCCATCTCCAACCACATTTCCCTTTCTTTGAGTCTGACCTCCATGCGGTCCAGTGTGGTACGGGAGCTACGCACGCTGCTGGCCCTGAAGCTGCTCTGCTCAGACAGGGGCCCGTAGCGTAGGGCCAACAGCTGACTGCGCAGCTTCAGGTACTGCCTGCGCAGCCCTGGCTCAAAGCCACACTTGGCGTTCTCTCTGAGCAGCTGGCTGCGTCGGCGGATGTACTGAGTTCGGAACTGTGGGAAGGTAGGCGTGCGGTAAGCATTGTACCTGCAGAGGGAAAGAGGCGACACAAGCACATATCCTTACTAACAAAATGATCCACACACAGTTAGAATAGCTGGCTCATTATCAGCAGTGGGGCTGTGTCTTACCTTGCATCCACTGCCAAAACCTGCTGCCAAACTGCTGCCATTCCACAAGCACTCTGGGTAGAGAGGAAGCCACTGCCAGGGCAGAGTCCTGGAAAAAAGGTAACGAAACAAAACATAATGCCTACAGTTAAACAGATTCCCCTTGGATACATAGTTGTGCTAAAATGGATGTACCATAAGGAAAATATCACCCCAGCTAACCCTTAATGTTATGAAAAATTGAGTCTAATCATTCAACTCTTGATTACTCTACATGCTGTGACCGCACACCACAGCACAATACAGTTGAAATAAAGCTTCAAATAGCAAACAGTGATGCAACTGAGCCCTGTCTACACAGTGATGAAACCGGGAGAAGCAGCAGAGATATTAAATCAAATGGGTGTATCATCCACAAGGAGTCGGCCTTTCAGGAAACTAGGGTTGGGCCAACACCAATACCAGTGTCAAAAATACTCGCTGATACTGCAAACGAAAAAGGCATCTTATTGGCAAATTCTTCTGTCTAAACACAATCCAATACAATGACATTTTTTCCCTGCCCAACCCTACCACATACTGACACAGGCAGTGATAACATCTTGCATGATGGTTGTTTCACGTGCTAGAATGCAAATCCTATTGCCTATTATGCAGGACTTAAGTTTCCGGAGGTGGTCCAAAATTGTGCTAAATTTAACAGCAGCAAGCTTGTAAAGCATTGGGCTAAGCATCACGTGAAAGAGCAAGTAGAGTTTGGTTCTTTAAAGGATACGTGCAGCAACTGACTCAGTCAGATCAGCACTCAGTATCAGCAGATATCTAAAGCCCAAGTATCGAAATCACTATCGGACAGAAAAAAGTGGTATCAGAACATCTGTACCGGAAACCGTAAACGATAATGTTCCACTTGTTCCCGAAGTGGAGAAGTTAGGGCTGGGCGGTATGGCAAAATATTCATATCACGCTTTTTTTTTTTTTATGGAATTTGACTGAATTAAGACTGCTCTTACCTACATAATCTTATAAGAAAATAATGTCCTAGCTTGGCTTTAAAAAGCCCATTTTACTGTCGTATTGACTGTATCATGTTGTTTTTCCAGACAGTTAAATCAATCCATCATATTTATTTATAAAGTGCTTTTCATTCAAAAATGCATCTCAAAGTGCTTTACAGATTAAAATGACCCAGCATAAACCACATTCCCATCCCTCCCCTCTAGAATCAAAATGATTACGATTCTAGTCAAAATTGACATTTTTGTTACTCTATAAGGGTGAAAATATAGTTACAAGAACTCAGACCAGATAGACTGTTGGATTTGTAGAGTAGAAACAAAACAAACATGGAGATCATACCTGGTTAATATTAAGATGACAATGAAAAAAAAAGATTTCAGCAGTATTATAGATGGTACGTAAGACCATATTTACTGCTATTGTTACTTTGATTGCCACTGGTTTTGCCGACGTTAACACAACGTACCTTCAGCCGGTCGAATGGCGCTTTACACTACCCTTACTGGTTATTCGCAACAGCGTTTGCAAAAGATTACTATTCGGTTCATCTTCCAAACTCCTCTTCTTGGAGCCACTTCCTCTGGGTCAGCATTGTATGCTTCACTCTGACAGCTCCTGCCAGCAGCCGTACTTAGTGAACAAGCTAAAGTGGGCTCTAAAGTTTGATACAGGCCTTAATATATTCAGATTTGGTATGGTTGGTATCATTTTTCATTTATAAATCTGAGCGATAAAGAGAGATCATAATATACATAAAGACCACAGTTGAGATTCCTCAAAAGCTCAGCTTTTGGATCTGATTATGGAGTATTACATCTCTCTCAGTTTGTGGATAATACTCCACCTCTGTCAGCATATGATCACAGTCCCTTAAAAAAAACTAAGCAAATGCACCCGTAATATCGATGAGTTGATGGGGAACAAAGAAGTCATTGTTTTTGAGCCCAACAATGCAACGTTAGAGACCAGCAACTCAATTTAGCTAAAAGCAAAAGAGCATTGAAAGAACGGTGGTGTATCTATGAACTCATACCTAAATGTAAATATAGGACTTGGCGATATGGACTCAAATCTAAAGCACATGCAATAACGTAGCGATATTCTTTTCTTTTCTTTATATTTTTCTTTATTTTATTTCATTTTATTTCATGAAGCTGTGTCAAAGACAAATTTCTGTTTTTATTGTAAAACAGACAATTATCCATCAGTCTATCTTAAAGCCTAGATGTATTCTGAGCATTTCTGCGCGTCCTGTGAACGCATCATCACTAGAGAACCGGACGAGTTGCAGCCGGGCCGTTCTGTGTGCTGTAACGCTGCAACCTGCTGAAAGGAAGCGGAGATATGCCACTCCTCTCATCCTGTGTGCGTTCTATGAATCTATAAGTAAGTTGGATTATGTTTTGTAACGTATCGTCATATCCTGTTCAGTTTTCTACGGAGCTACGGGCAGCATTCGCTACCATGGATACCACAACCGAGTGACAAACTTGCGGAGCACCAGATATCCTTTCAGTTCAACTTCCAGTGCTCTGCACTTTGGTGGAATGAGGGAAAGAGAAGTGAACTCTATTAAGACTGCTTTGAGAGTGGTTCTGAAAGATCAGAAAGTCCCAGAGCCTGTATCGATGACAGCAGTGGTGGAAGTTGAAGGTATCATGAACTCGTCTTCTGATTCCTTGGACCCAATTACACCTATCTCCCTCCTCATCACTTCCCCAAGCCATCTATGATCCTAAGTTTTAGGAAGAAGGCACTGGAGGCATAGCCAAGCCTTAGCTGACCACTTCTGGTCATCTTTCACTAGATACTATCTACCAGGCATGCAAGAGCGTAGTAAGAGGAGAAAAGATGGCAAAGTACCATCTGTTGGCCAAGTACTTCTAATCATGTGTCTTCAGCTCCCCCGGGCATCATGGCTTGTAGGTTAGATCACACAGACGTAGCCAGGGCCAGGCGGGTGGATCTGGACTGCCGGGATCCTAGTGAAAGATCGCATCTACGTGCGCCCCGTGGCATGGCTTATTCTACTTACGGCTCTTGATGATGATGAAAAAGACTCTCAAAACAAGCCTTTCTTCCTGCATTTCAACTGTCACGTGTGGCATGGACAGTTGGGGGCGGCGGTGTCCGAAACCTAGATGTATTCTGGCACATTTCTCAACGTCCCCTGAACGCATCATCACTAGAGAACTGCACGAGCTGCAGCCCACCACTATGTAAATCCCCACATAAGGTCTATTCTTGAATACAATGTCAAAGTAAAAGGTTTCCTGTTAGACAGAACACAAAAATTTGAGCATGCTTTTATTTTTAATGGATTTAATTATTGCAATCGTTTCAAAAAAAACAATTCACAAAAAAACTAAATATAAAAATAAGGCAGTAGCTCATGAACAGGGCTGCTGCTGGAATCCTGACTAACAGATTGTATCACTCCAACCCTTGCTTCTCTGGCTCCCTATTTGTGAGCTGAAAATCACTTTATTGGTTTATATGGTTCTGAATGGTCTTGAAACCAAATGCGTCTTTTTATGACTAGTTTATGGGAGGAAAATAATCTATACCCCTTAGGTCATTAAAGACCAGTTGACTAAGTGATCCCAACACCAGAATTAAACAAGGGTACGTATCTTTCCTGATTTGTTAAACATGTATTTATTTTGAATTTGGATAGCAATGTTTCTATTTATCTTATGCATCAATTTTTCTATTATTTAATTGCAATTCTGTTGATTTATAAATGCACTGTATAAAGAAATACGTTCCTTAAAAAGGTGGTTATGCAAATCAACCAGACCTGCTTCAAAAGCAAAACTACTTGGCATTACAGGTTGTAGTTTCAAGAATTCTAATTGATATGATATAGAAACAAATACACAATTTCATGTTTTCATCATTGACAAAGCTAGGACACATGTTGGTTTTAACTTTGACAATAGCATATTATCTTAAATTGAAAATTTTCAATAGCACGTTTCACTGCAGTGACATTTTTTTTTGTCTATGTTCCCCCCAATTTTAGGTCCTACTTTCCACAGACTTCAATGAAACTTAAGATTGATCAATTAATTATATTAAAACCAAACATACTTTATGAATCAGAAAGGGAAATTAAATTAACCCAGAATTTCAACTTTTAAAATCCTAATCCTTTACATCGCATATATGGTTATTAAATAATTTGAAAGTCTATTTATTTTGTCTTTATTTTGTTAGTTTATTTAGTCATAAAAGTCTTCAGAAAAAATCTGACAGATGAATCAGGTGATGATTCAGGACAATACGATGCTATATTGCCATATGTTTCGGTGTCCATTTGATGTCAAAACAAGAAAAGCCAAATTAAAAAGCCAAATAAAGTAAGATAAAGCGTATAGCTTTGTTGTTTTTCAGGAGCAGCCACAACAGAAGAGCATTTTGACAGCAGCGAAGCTAATTAGTATCAGCTAGCAACTAGCAAGGAAGCCACTACAACTTTAGCACTGTCCCGGCCAGAAAAGCTAATTAATTAGCAAATCTTTGACGCAGAATTGTAGACTGTGTCATGGGGCAACGGTATGCGACTGGTACATGTTTCACCGTAGTAATACAGCGAAGATAAATTGAGAAATACACGTAGAAAAGGCTCACCTTCCTTAGCTTTTCTCCATCGCTGCTGGTCCTGTCAAGTCACGTGACCAATGTGACCAGCCCACTCATGATGATGCAGAATCCTGACGAAGATTAATATAAATTGTTTATTCCATGATTTACTGACCTAGTGATTTATCCACTAGGTTACTATAGTTTGATACGACTATAAAAAAATTATGCATTGAATATAATGTGTGATATGCGGGTTTAACATATTTATATGTATATTTAGTATGACGCAGGGCACTTTATTAGGGGACACTATGACGTTGCCTATGAGGTTTGGAGGGTACTTTCAAGATGCCTACATCTAAAATACTGTATGTTGTGGTGTAATGTTATTCTCTCTTTGTACATATATGCAATACATATTGTTATAGCACCAGTAGTGTGATTTTGTTTTTTCTTTAAAGTCCAATATGAATTAAGGAATAAATTGTGGAACAGTAGATGGTATTATTTTTTCTTTGTGGAGTTTATATGTTCACTGATTCTCTCCGACTTCTTCCTACAAGATGAAAATCTAAGGAGTGGGTTAAATGGCTTAGCTGTCTAGGTTGTCCCACATCTTGCTCTCTGACTTGTTGAAACTAATATAGTATCTAAAATGGAGCACATGAGTACTTGAAAAGAAAAAGAAAAAAAAGGAAGTTTTCTATGTCTTATGGTCATTCAATCAGGAGTATAACTCCCCCTTTGTTATGAACAGTGTAAACACCCCTTAAAAATACGTCTGCACATCTTTGCTGGCTATTCTCATTTTTGTGAACCCAGTACTTTGTACAACAAATCAGGCAAAGAAGCAGGTCGCCACAGGGCAGATTTCATGCTAGAACCACCAAAGTGCACAAGCCTCCCCCTGTGACCATACATTGAATGAACAGGCATAGAAACTGAATGGAGGTATAAAAATATATATATTTTTTTCTTTTATTTGAGCTACATTTCTTGCAGTGTAGTAAATACATTTCCCTAAAAATATTTTCCAGGTGAATTATAGCAAATTTTCTTATATAGTTACACACATACTCCTTATACAATATAGTTCTTGTACAGTCCTTACAAGAAATGTCTGCTTAGAATTAAAGATCATTTTTATTAGTCTACACCAACAAAACAACACATTTTAAATGTAAATCCTCTATAAAATCCTCCCAATGCAAAGCTATATAATCTTATTTACAGCTAAACATTTGAGTTTGTTGGGATAAGATAAATAAACTAGATTCAGGTGTGAAAAAAGTCAAAGAAACACATATAATTTACCAACACTTCAACTGTACCATATCGGAAATCCTTACTAGTCTGAAACAATAGGTGAACACACAGTTCCAGTGAGTTCACAACAGCAGTATTACAAGGTCAGCTACGAGGTTTCGCCTGGCTCAGCAAAGACCTACAGAGCTGGGGGGCATGATGCTCAGCTGACCGAGCTCTTTGCTTGTTCACTATGCACTTTCTCGAAGGGGCCCCGGTTACTGAGCCATTCACAAGCACGGGCCATAAATGACCGAGTCGGGCAGCACATTAAGCAGTGTGCTTCCCATCCAAAAAACCCCAAAAAGAGCTTAGACTCTGCAGTACAGTCAACATGCCAGGAACGAAAGGTGAGCAACATGCACCATAATAATTTCTTTAAAACATTTGGAAACTAAAATTAAATAAACAGATCTACAAGTATTACCTATATTCTAACTTTTTTAATCTTATAATTTAACCATATCCAGGTAATAAGTCAGACAAGAAGTCAGCTACCAAGGTAAATACTCACTTTTATATTTCTGTCCTTTTGTTTTCTGTTGATATTTACTTGAGCTTTACTTTCACAGCAACCTCAGAGTCCTAAAGAACAGCCAAAAAAGGGTGATCAGAAAGGAGATGAAAACAAGAAGCAAGGAGGTAAGCATTTAACAAAATCTAGATAATGAAATAGATAATTATGGAGTACATCAAGAAATATGCAACATTTGTGACGCAGCTCAGTCATGCCTTGCTGTGACCGCTGTGTCCCAAGTGAAGGTGTCTGTCTCTGACTTATTCCCTCGCAGGACAGCCAAAGGGAGAGAAGCAATAACTTCCAGGCATTTGTGAAGATGGCTTTGGAGACACTGCTGGGTTCCTGTCGTCGTAAACATGGGGGTCCCCAGGGAAGAGGCTGAGCATCCCTCCTCTTCCCCTCCACAACCAGCAGCCCATGCTGGTTGTGGAAGGGCAGGGCTACACATGCTGCTGTGTAGCCCTGCAATACAACATCTGCTTGCCCCCACAGAGAGGCACGTGGCAGACCTGATTTCCATCCATCACCATCTGTTTCACCCCTCTGTTCTTCTCAGCCTTTTTCTTGTCTAACCCAGACTCTTTAATCTGCCTCAGTAGATTAGAAGAAACAGACTTCAGGTTAGATCAGAGTAATGCTCTCCCAACCGGAGCCCTCCTTTAAACCAACAGTTCAACAGTGCATTCATTCTTTTTGTAAATATGTCAAATAAAAATGTTTATTACATAAATCTAAATGTGTCTATTATGTTGCACCATGTTTGTAAGTCAGAGTATATATACAAAAAAAATACTTCAGTCATTTAATTTAAAAAAAGATATAGCTTATTATATACATTCATTATACCCAGAGTGATATATTTTGAGGGTTATTTATTCAAATGTTGATGATTGTGGCTAACAAACTAATGAAAACCCAAATTTCTTTTAAAAAGAAAAATATTACATAAAATAAGGAAGTTTAATATGGAAATGTTATGGTAAAACAATCACCACATAGACTGCTCACTGCAAAAACTGCCTGTCTAAGTCCAACAATCTTGTTTCCAGCCAAATAATATTTTTATCTTGTTTTGAGACTTATATACTGTACATTTACAAAACACAATACAAAATAATACTATCTTAATCTCAATAAAAAATAAGACACAGATTATCTAATAATAATTAATAATCTAAGATCATCTGCTCTTGTTTAGTACAAAGGTCTCAAAACAAGATTAAAAAAAAAAAAAACCTTTTTGCTGGACTTGGTTGGATTGTTTTTTTTTTCAGTGTTGACTTCACAGTTGTCCAGCATAAAGACAAAGACAGGCTCACAAATTGTCTGTTCACACATGGGTGTAGTAAAGTATAACAATGAAAAGTGGAAGGAAAAATAGAGGTCGAAAAAGCACATAAGCAAGAATAATTGCAGCATTAAGACTGGGAAACAAAGCCCATTTTAGAGGTGTGGAATACAGCTTCAAGAGCCACCAGTTAGGATTGGATTGTTGCTCAGTGGTGATTTTCTCAGCTGATTTTATCCATGAGCGAACCCCTGGAAAGAGATTTTAGAACATTTCATGCTTCTCTCTGCTGAGAAACTTTATGGAGATGCTGATTTAACTTTCCAGTAGGACTTGGCAGCTGCCCACACTGCCACAAGGACCAGTGTGGGCTTCCATGACCATGGTATCACCATATGCCATTGGCTTTTTTTCAAGACAGACACCAGAGCTGGCAATGAAGTGGGCTGAAGACTGCTTATAAAGCAACTTGGACTTCCTTAAAACCTCAGCTGATTGTCTCCATGTCACACTATGGCAATGCTGTAAGTCATGTAAAAGGAGACTCAACAACTTATACTGAACAGTATATGGGGATTCTTTCTGATAGGGCCACATTTATGATCTAAGATCTTTTTGTATAGGTCTTTATTTAATAGAATTTAGTTTTCATTAGCATTCGATTTAAGTATATTCTTTACATGTTTTTAATCACTACTGCACTGTATAACTTTCACATTTTGCAGAATCAAAATGAAATAACTACCACATGAGATCCTTCTTTGAAGATTTATTTAATTAAAACGAGGACTGCTTCTGTGGTTTCATGTAAAATTTTATAAAAATATCACATGTCAATGCCTTTAACATTTACAGGGACAAAACACAAATGTAAAGCAAATATAAAGTATTTACAGGAGCTCTTGTACAGAGTGGTACTACAGCAGAACCTGGACATAAAAACAAACAAACACTCAAGCTCTATTCTAACACCACATCTTCACTTTCTGATCCACACGTTTGTAGTCTTTCATCAGGTTGTAAACAGCCGCATAGTTCAGTCATTAAAGCAGCTATTAAGTAAAAACCTGGAGTTAAAGAGAACTGCTTATAGAACCGAATAGAGAACTGTATAGAATAATCTTATTGTAGGTTGTACAAAGCTGAAAGAATTGTTTTGTTAAAGAATACATCTCAAATACCCTGATTTTATAGTTATAGAGAGAAGAGGAAAAAAATAAAATGACATTTTAAAAAGGATGTAATTCAATTCATAAACAAAAAAACTTAATCATGATACTCCACTAGTAAAAAAAATCCGATTCCCTTTTAATCAGCTAAACTCTAATCTATCCAAAAGTCACAAAAGGGGAATTAGTTAGTGGTGGTGGTAAAAATGCTGTCTGACAACATGTGCTTGTTGCGTTTAATAAATAAAGTTTTTTTTGGTTCCCATGACAAAGAGAGAGGTGCTCTGGTTTATCTGGGTTCTTGTATTTTAATTTGGAAGCTGTTCAACACAATGTACTAGCTACAGGCATCAGCAACCAGAGTCCCTGGCTGTTTCCTTTAGCCTTACTTCACCTCTACCACTTCATAAAAAATTCAATTCTGTGGGTTTTGTTTCGGCTGCCTGACAGAACAGCAAACAAGCAGCCATGATGAAACCCTGCCGGTATGGGGGGGGGGGGGATGGATCCAAAGCAAAGAGACACAGGTAACTGCATTATTGTTTCTGGATATTTAGATTTGTACAGGACAAGATGACAAGGGAACGTCACCGGCCTCATCCCTCAAAACCTTGCAAAAGTATTCATACAGCTTAATACGTTTAAAAAAATTTGCGACATTACAACCAAAAATTAAAAAATCTTTTGAAATTTTAATTTTGAAGTGGAGGGAAAAATAAATGAATCACATTTTAAAATATTCCACAATCATACATTTAAAAACTGGTTGATTTTGCATTTGTGGTCACCTCCCTCTACTCTGTCACTTTAGAATAAAATCCGACAGGATTGCTTTCATAAGTCACCTCATTACAAGAACGCAACTGTGTATTTTAAACCCGGTGCTGTGGAGGGTTCACAGCTTTGTTAGAGAACATTATTGAAAAAAACATTATGAAATAGTGGCAGCAAAGTTGGAAATAATTAATGGGAACATGGGTAGAGCTTAAGGAAAACCTGTTGGAAGCTGTAATAAACTAGATAATGGGTAAGAGGTTCATCTTCCAACAGAAGAGCAGTAAACATACACCTAGAGCTACAGTAATAGCTTGGATCGAAGTAGGGATGCAATGACAACACTTTTTCAAACCGATACGACACCGATACTTGGATCTGAGTTCTTGCTGATACAGACCAACAATGGCAATACTTCTGCACACACACACACACAAAATTGATATGAATTTCAAGACAGGTTTCATTTTCTTCTAGGCTTGTTAAGACAAATTATGTTGAATAAAATGTTTATTTTAATTACCAAAAAACAAAAATTTCCAATCAGATCTAACTGTGATTGAGCTATTTTGCAAAGAAAAAATTTGGGCAAAAACTTAACATTTGTCAAAAGCTAAAATCTTAGCTATGCCACACTTCTCCGATTTTTTTTTGGAACAAAAGTAAAAACAATGAACTGTTTGCTTCCACTACAAAATTATACACTACTTCCTGTTGGTCTATAACATAAAATGACACTAAAGCACACTGAAGCATGAAAAATGACAGAAAACTTTTGCAAGGCTTTGCCTGACTGGAGAACAGCTGAGAAAGGCCACCACCACCACGGCCTCACGTTCACCACCACGTGTCTGCTGGCCGATCTCTGCCGTGTTGATAGTTATTGATTGTGAGTCACAGTTGGACAGTGGTAAATGCTGTTACAACAGGAGGCAATGATGACTGTGCCTCAGATAAAAAGGCAGTGAAAAAGACAAAAGGGAGAGGAAGAAAAAAAAGGCGCTGTAGTCTATCTTTTCATAGGTATCAAAACTATCACCAGCAGGTAAGAATAGTATTACTGGACTCACATGCGGCACAAACTGAAAACTGCAAGTTGAGATTAATTTCCTCGGTCTGATGAAGGGTAAAGTCATAGTACATAGTGGAACCCCTGCTTCTCATTATTGCTTCATTCACTTCTTCACTGTTTCACATTGTTAGAGAATGAGGCGGTAAAATATCCAGCACCCAAACGTGGCCCAGTGGCTTGTCCAGCTCAGCTCGGACCACTTTTGAATGGTGTGGTGGGTGATATCGTCCTGCAGGAGAAACAATGTAAAGTGTAGTTAGAGGAAGAATCAAAAACTACACATCGTTCCACTAAAAACACTGTCACAGAACTCTCTAAATATAGCCACCAAAGACATTAAAAAAAGATGTGAGCTTCAACATCATAGTGAATCTGTCACTGTTCTGCTTCAGACAAAGAAGTAGCGTGACAGGTTCTCACTGATGTCCATGAAAAGATCAGAATAATCTTCCTTGACGCATACAGTTCACCACAAATGTAGGCAGAGTTGGTAAAACTCTTGTTTATCTAATAAAGAGCTTTTGATATTTGTTTTACCACCCTCTTGCACTGATGTAACTGGGTTTGGTGGGCAGGATAAACTTGACTTCATCCAGAACCGTTACACTTTTTAATAAGAGCTGACCTAAGACTGTATTAAGGCCCCATTCCAAGGAACACAATAGACAAAATTAATTATGTTAAACAGGTACCAATTTGACCTAGCAGTTGTGACTGTTAACATAAGTAATAAACTAAACATTTTGCTTTTCATCACCACTAGTAGTACATTTTTGAATTTTTTTAAATCCTAAAAAAACTAGTGATGTTTTCAAATGCTCAATTCCTTGAGAATGATCCATTTGCAGCAACATGACGAGCACATCAGTCTGATATTCATCGCTTGGAAATAGCGAAGAGGTAAAAATGTATTTATGGCAAAACTTTTTTGCATTTTGAGGGGAAATCAATGTTTTAATAGCGGCCGTGTTCCGTGCGCTTTGTCCATCCGGGCTCTTGTAGAAGTAAAGACATCATCTAATATGACTTTCCCCTGAAAAGAGGACCCGCGCCTATGTATTTGAAGACTGATTTTTAAAGTCATATTTTACAATATCGCCAATATTTTGCAATTAATGTGCTTTACGTAATTATTATTACATAATATTTTACTGGCTATTTTCAAAGATGTACTGCAAAAACTTAACACTGTCACTTTAAACATAAATTAACGTTTTTGACCTGTATATTCGGGGAGAGAAATCAGGTGCTCTTTGGGGGCCCCTACTGGCAAAGGACTCTAAAGCTTATTTTTTAAGCTGAAAAAAATAAATAACTAAAAATGCAACAGCTTAGCTCACTTCTGCCAAGGGCTAGCCTGGTTTTTAACTGTTGCACTCGAAGCAGAAAAGCATAAAGCAGGGTTATCTAACGCCAGTCTTTAAAGACAGGTGACCTGTCCCTATTAAATATGCATCTGCTTCAGGACTTTATAAAAGGACGAGGAAAATGTAAAATTTCCTTTAAGTGTTTTGGACCAAAGATGCAACTAAAAGTTGCTGGACACTGCCTCCTAAGGATTTGGATTGTATGAGGTTAAGAGAGTAGCAACTGAAGATCAACATCCATCTGCCTTACTGGAATGGCATGTGCTCTTGTCTTACCTATTTTAGGGAGTGGCTAAAACAAATGTACCTCTGTCACAGCAAATTTATGCTCTGAATTAACAGGAAATTATTATCTCTATTAAAAAGCTCTTAAAGTCTACTGAGCTTTAAAATTTAAAATTGTAAGGCTCCACCTGGGCTACTAATAGCTGTGGTCAGCACTTTAGGCATGTTCTTAGGTTGTTTATGGAATTACAGCTGAAACAGGAATAATATTCAAGACCAAATGATTTGAAGTTGAAATTTTGAACTGCATTTTACATCTTATATTGACGATTAACTTGGTCAAATATTTTTCAGAAACATGCATGCAACATTATGTTACATATTTCAGAATACTGTAAAAAGTTAGCTGCACTGAGATGTGGTGTTTACAAACCACTAAGAAAATTGCTTCTAGCTTGTATAAATATATGGTAGTAGTAGATCTGTGAAACAGATTTTAATACAGTAGCTTTTAGAAACATAAGCAACAAAAGAGAATTTTCACTTTTATTTGTATGTCACTTGGATGGGGTGTATAAGAGTTAGTGAGACACTTGAACTTGTCTTCCACTCATGAATTTCTGTAACCTGGGTTAAATAGCAGCAACAGCTGTAATGATTCCTCTCTCCAGTTAAAGTCCGTGTCTGTTTAGTCTTTATAAGTTTCAGAGATGATTAATTATGAGCTAATTAGAGTGTGACACCAGGTGTCTGCAATACTGAAAATGTTAAAAAATATTCTAATTTTCTGAGATACTGAATTTGGGAATTACATTAATTGTCAGTTATAATCATGAAAATAAAAAAAATAAAAAATTTGAAATATATCAGTGTGTAATGAATCGATCTAATATGCAAGTTGCACTTTTTAAACGCAAATACTGAAATAAATAATCTTTTTCATGATATTCTAATTTGATGACCAGCACCTGTGCAATGAATTACACTTATGAAAGAGAAAAAGGTAATATTATCTTCTGTAGTTTAGGTAGATAAGGGTTTTTGGTAACATTTGAATAAAATCATCTATTGATATAAATGTCAGAGGATCTTTAAAATAAATAAAAAATGATCACAAAGACCTTGCAATTCCATCACAGACCGGCTGAGAAACACTGCCCTAGAAAATGTAGGTTTTTACTTCAACTCAGATTTACAAAGGACAGCCAACATTTTCCATCCAGCATGATGCATGACAGACAGAGGTTAGAGGCTCAAAATGACAAAACAGAACAACGTGGCGGTGTATTATTTGACCATCCTGTTGTGATCTACAGAAAGTCTTGTAGCCGAATTAACTGCATACATGTCTCAGCATGCAGTAGAAAAAAAAGAAAAGAAAGTCATTTCAGGAGATTTTCAAATCTCTGTGGTTTCTATCACTTCATTTTGAAAGCATCAATGATACTTAAATTAGCTAAGTAATAAGCATCCACAGTACGGATTGCTGATTTAACCATGACTTGATTTTTTTTAAAGTTTTCAAATGGGATCAGTAACAGCAGATCAAGCTGAAAAATTATCCATCTCACTGGTAATAGATTAAAGCAAGTCTTGAAGTGAACATTGGAGGGAAGATACTGTAATTTTTCTTTTAAAAAGGCGCAAGCGTAAAAAAAAAGAAGTTAAATGTGCATGCATCTAAACTTACTGTTTTACTAGAAACAGACTTTACATTTGTTATTTTCTTAGTATTAAACCAACTTGAACTTGTGCATTTCCATCTTGAAGGCAATGCAACACTGCAGGTATATAGAGGACTACGATGATTTTAAGGTTTATTCCGAACTCAAACAGTTCTCAGGCAAATGCTTTAAAAACATTTTGGGAATATGAAATAACATGCAGCTCTTTTTTTCATTTCAGTGCAACATAACCCAAAACGGCCTTCAGCAGACTTATAACACAAAAAAAAGTTGTAGATATTATTTAGGCTTGTAACACACATCACAAAAGAGCTGTATAAATGGGTTCCTTGCACTGATTCATCAGGGATTCACATCAACGATAGTGCATTAGTCTTACAGCATTGAGCAGCCATTTATCAGGCTTCTTTTTTTTTGTTTCTTTCATTTCAGGAACTGTTTTACTGGAGCAAAATGTTTCCTCAGAGGAGCAACAAACTCTTATCTCACCTCATCCTCCTCCATGTAGTCCACGCTGGAGTTGAACACAGAGCCCAGATATATCAAGTGAAGCAGTGCCAAAGCAGAAAATGCTATGTTAATCATATACACCCACAGCTTCTGCAAACAGAAAAAACATTATGGTAGGCGACTCTGGTTCTGTGCAGTCCTGACTGGATGTCTGCATAAGCTAAGCATAAACTAAGCAATATAGTAAAAGAAATAAATCAGGTATTCATGTACAGCGGTGTGAAAAAGAGTTCCCTCTTTCCTGATTTCTTCCTTTTTTGCATGCTTGTCACACTTAAATGTTTGAGATCAAACAAATAAAAGGTTTATATCAATAAAGGAGAAAAAACAAACCCGTGTGGTTTGTGACAAAGTAATTCCCCCCTAAATCTAATAACTGGTTGGACCACCCTTGGCAGAAAACAACTACAATCAAGTGTTTGCAAAAACCTGCAATGAGTCCCTTCTAGCTGTGGAGGACTTTTGGCTCACTCATCTTTGCAGAATCATTGTAGTTCAAGCATGAAGCAACTTTTTAAGGTCTTGCCACACAGCTTAATATGATTCAGGTCAGGACTTTGCCTAGGCCACTCCAAAGTTTTGATTAGTTTTAGTTTTGCCAATCACAGGTGGTGTGTTTTGGATCAGTGTCCTGCTGCATAACCACGGTTGGTTTCAGCTCGAGGTCACCAACAGATGGCTAGACATTCTCCCTCAGGACTTTTTTTCCCCAGTAGACGGCAGAATTCATGATTCCATTTATCACAGCAATTCTATCAGGTCTTGAAGCACCAAAACGGCCCTAGATCTTCACACTACCACCACATTTTATTGCTGGTAATATGCACTCTCTCTCAAAGGCGGTCTTAGTTTTATGCCAGATGTACTGAGACAAACACCTTCCAAAAGGTTCAGCTAATGTCTCAGTCCACAGTGTAATGACACAGAAGCCTTGGATATCATCAAAATGTTTTCTGCCTAAACTAAGACGACCCTTAATGATCAGGTGTAATTAACAGGTATTACAGTAATCAGGCCTGGTGTGGCTAGAATTGAACTCAGGTGTGATGAACCACTGTTAAGCTATATTTTAACCTTCATAAACAAAAAGTGCATTTGAGCTGACTTGTCTTTGACTAATTAACTCCACGGAGGTTATGATTTTACCAGGGTTAGTTTGTCTGCGATTTCTGAATCCTTTTTCAAGCATGTACAATTTGTTTGAATATCTGAAACATTTAAGAGTTACAATCATAGAAAAAAAAAAAAAAAAAAAAAAAAAAACAGGAACGGGAAACCACTTTTTCATCACACTGTAGATATAAACTCATGCTAGCCATTTCCACTCTGACTGCTGTTAGTTATAAAGAAAAGTTTTTGATGGGCAGCATTCCAATAAATCACTAAAATATTCAGAAACCGACAATAGGAAAAGCAGTAGAGTGCTGCATTTTCACTTCAGCACATGTGTAGGCATTACAATATGATATTTATACTCGTTCAGTCACACCTCTAGTGTAAGATATCGTGCTTTCTAATGTGATAGCCTGACATCGTTAGTGTTGCTCGACAATCAATGCAATGACAACAATGAGATATTTCATTCTTATTTTTCTGAACAACAGAAAAAAGCAGATCAAGTCGCACACCTGCTGCTGTGAGAAGAAAACGCCAACAACTGATTTGATAAGTAAAATGTTCAGTTAAAAAAAAAAAAGTATATATATGAAACTTAAACTAGTTTGTATTTTGATATAATTTGCTTTTTGCAGTATAATTACTGTTTGGAGAGGTATTGAAGAAGTCGCTATAACAGACAACTTTATTTTTTATTATTATCGTAGTTTCCAAGTGTTGGTACAAATACAGCATAACACTTTTTAATAAACAAGCATCATGAATACCAATGAAACACCAGAGATTAAAGGTGTGGAGATGTTTAATACTGATTCCAAAATCTCATAGTAAAACATGGTGGTGGGCATGCTTTTCTTGTGCAGTGACAAGGAAGAAAGACAGTGGCATGTTAAGCTTTTAGAGGCACCAGAAGGTAAAGTGAAGAGTATTATTGGTGTGACGGTTGATACACATACTTTGTTTTGTCACATTCTTCCCAGGGCTTTTAGAAGAGAAACAGGCCCACAACATCTACAACACACTTAACAGGGAGCAAATGGAAAACAATTATTTTGTTTTTTGCTAGAAACCTCAAATTAGTCTGATCTGTTGGTGGAAGAGAGCCTGGTTTCTTTCAGGCTTTATGCCCACAAACATGGCCATTTCCTACACCACATTTCAAAACTTTACCTTTTTGTTTTGGTGACTGCAGTTTGGCCGACATCTCCTTGAAAGCACGCATGCATTAAATATGGCAGCAAGCCTCTTCCGTAAAACTGAAAACACAAAACAGGGCCAGTGCTGTAAAATGAAAGTCGCTCTCCATGAAGGAAAAAGTAACAAGCACTACGTTGAATTAAAACACTCTCACCCAGGCAGTCATTAAACATTACTACAGAGCTAAGCACTTCCTCTAACTGGAAAGGTTTTTTATCTGTAGATTAGAAGACAAAACATTTGGAAGACTCTTACCGTACTCGACGTATGTAATGAACCCCAGAGAGATCAGCACCGCACCCAGATGGAAACTTAGACCCTAAAATGTAGGAAAACGTCAATCAGCAAGTTGACAAAAGGACATTCAAAGGAAGTTCTATGAACTTATATAAGACTCCCACTTCGTGCTCACATGCAGGAGGGCGCTGGCTATGTATGTCACCATAATGGCAGTGAACGTCCCGAATTTGAGTGCGCTCTTGAATACATCTGTAAGACAAGAACGCATTAAATAAAAACTTATCGATGGAAGAGAAGAATTCCAAAAACCCAGAACAGCCATCTCAAACAAAGGCACATTTTTACATCCACAAAGGTCCAATAATGTCCTCCATTTAAATAATTAGTCCACAACAAATCTTATATCCAGCATCCTCTGCTGCTCAACACCTTCATTTTTCCCCTTCCATGTCTGGATCTCTCCCTAACTTTCAGCAGAACTACCGTTATCATGCAAGTTAGCCACACAGCGGGTTTCTTCTCCTTATTCTGTGTTTATAAACGGCCTACTAACAACAATTTAGTGCATTACTTCCGCCAACTGGTACAGAGTGTGTACAACAGTCAATACATAGCCCAGCTGCCCATGGCGCGTCGCCTGATTACATCAGCTTCCCAGGGCGGACACAGCTGTCTTTCTGGGAGGGCACTGCCCCCCCCAATGCCCGCTCATGGCGCCTGGACTGCCATTACCCAACGTAAACCTGGCCCATTTTCTAATTTAATATTTGAGGAATGCTGTCTAAACCTAATGTTATTCATTTATAAATTATAACATTTACTACCAGTTCCCAACCACAATCCGCAGAAGGTGGAAACTCGCCCACAACCCTGGACATTTAGAAACCTGCATGCAGTGCAGACCAGCTTCCACCTTTCTGCATGTTGTGAAGGACAGATTGCGTTCTAATTACAAAAGACGCACTGATCAGCATACCAGGACTCTGTGACAACCTTCTTAGTGCTTGGAGAAGTGGTGGAAGTCTAAAGCGCTATTTTTAGAAGTGGTGGTACCAAGTACCGTTGTGTACCTGCCGACTTAAAGCACTGTTAACCAGTGGCTCCTTTTCAATTCTCTTCCTTTTGCCTTCATTTGTCTCCATTCTGCTGTTTACTTCTGGACTGAATGGGGCAGTGGGGTTGCGCTGAGATTGACGTTTAGTGAGGACGGGAGGTGTAGCAAGGTGAAATAACACTGATGGAGAGGGAGAGGGCAGAAAACTAGCTGGTCTATTTATATCATATGAACGATTTTGGGTCATTCTTGTACCGTAAATGAAAAAATTTCGATCATTTCTGCAAATTCGAGATTTCATCCAACTCTACAACATAGGAACCCTGTTAAATGTATATCAAGAAAAATGAATCAGCTCTTAGGGTCCAGCAATCACTGCCAACAGCGGCACTCACATGTGTGCAGAAACCGAGACATGGGCACATTCCACGAAGTCACGACCTCCACCATGGAGCGGGGAAATTCAATATTAAGAGGCTTTGACACACTCAGATCCCTGCCAAACAAAACGTAATGTGACGGGAGTTAGTTATAAATGTATTAAAAACAGGATTGATGCACTTTGATGCATTTCTCACCATTTGAGGTTCTCTTTCTCCTCTGTAAAGCCTGTTCCTGCAAGAGTAGCTGTAGTCTCGCTCAGGTAGCCAACAAAGTAATTGCTGAAGTGGAAAGACATCGTGTTCTCATATGCCAGCAGCCACCTAATATAGAGACACCACCAGAAACGGATAGATGGTTGTAATGATCCCATTATTCTTAAAAATCCAACTTCACTGATTATACAATAGAAGTAACGAACATACTTTGCCAGGGAACCTCTAAAGAAGCATGAGGGGAAAAACAGAACAATACATTTGTTATATATTACATTTGCACAAATGCTTTATTGTTTTTTTCTTGTGAAGATTTATGTCTCACCAAGTTATGTAATGTGATGAAATGGAAAATGAGAGGGTGGAAAACATGTCTTGATACAGACGTCGATGCACAGAGAAGGACGTGGTGGGAACATGCATCCAGGTAAAGATTTCACACACATAAAATAGGACAACCATGCAAATAAGAAAACATCTACAATAATTGGAGTGATCAGGGGAGATCTGGACCATTACTCACCTAATCTTCCTTTTCTTTTTGCTGCAAACACACCAGGTATTAAATGAAAGAAAACTTAAGCTGGAACTTGTTTAAGTATACCTCGGTTTTAGTTACCTTCGTAGGAGCCTGTCCCCATAGACAGGGATGAAGTAGGGGAAGAGGTACGGAGCAACACAGTTGGAAATGACAAGGCAGATCTGACTCTTCACCCAGCTGACAGACACTTTTAGAAGCCATCTTAAGCTCTGAAGATGAGAAATTAGATAAAAATGACCTTACAATCTATATTTGCTTGCAAAGGTTTATACCCCTTTGGCCTTATTACATTTTTTTAAAATCACAAAATCAGTCTGTTCCATTGGGATTTTATCCAATAAAGCAAGACAAATTAAATGGTTTTACAATTCTTTATCAAATAATCTTAAAAGTGTGGTGTGCATTTCTATCCAGGCCCTCTCGCCAGTTTTGCAAATCTAGAGAATTACATTTTGGTGAATTTATTGCAAAATAGGTCAGGTTCAGTCAGAATGGATAGAGAGCATCTGAAACATCAATTATAAAGTAATTATTAATGATTCTCAACTCTATCCCTGGATTTTGACTGGTAGGCATTTAAGAAAATATAAATACACCGATTTATCACAATATTTTATGTTATGATGTGTCAATATTCAAAAGTATTGATTTTTTTTTTTCAAATGGAACCCTTAATGACAGTAATTTTGTATTGAATTTTTGTTCCAGTGGATCAACTAGATCGTGGCTGCATCCAAATACCGCTACTATGCCTACTATTAGTAGGCGAAAATAAGAAAGCGAGTGATGTAGTACATCCGAATCTCTAGTATGGATTGTCCAAGTAGGCATAAAGTTCCCGGATGTGTACTACCGCCACAGTGAAATCCGATGTATGCTGCGCCATCCCGTAATTCAACGGAAGAACCAAAATCGTGGTAGAAGAGTGACGTCGGCAATGTCGAGGACGGGACCACAGGTGAGGTAACAAACGTAAATATCCCAGTAAAATGGTGGAGGAGTACGTCCGATTTCATGCCTAATACACACTCATTTGCAACGCAGTACTTACTGGATCAACGGGCAAGAAGTAGCTACTAGTAGTATGTAGTTCATACTATAGAATTCGGATGCAGGGTAGTAATTGTTTTGTTGTTGCAGTGCCATGTCAATCCGGACTCACAAGCCTACCTCCTCTGTTTACAGTCATTAGTGACCTCATGCTATGACCAGCTACGTCAGGACACCCCCCTACCCCACTAATATAGCCAAATGAAAAGTGGGAAACAAAGGCTTTCTGGATGTGTGGAAACATGGCTATCTGGTAACAAAGGTAAAGCGCAATGTGTGAAGCCACAGCAAACATTCTTCAATAAATATCAATTTTAGTCTAGTAACTTGTCCAAGTCTTTAATTTTGGCCCACATTATTTGGGTTTGACACCCCTGGCATACATGATCCTGTTTATGTACAACCCCCCCGAAAAAAGAATAACCTCAGAGGACTTCACACAGGAGGTACTAGGTAACTCCTGAAGGCATATACCTCTACAGGCTATCATCTCGGGTTTTAAATGTAAATGCGGCTGAATATATCTTAAGGTGTATTTCTTACACCAAACTGACCTCATTTCCCAACACTTGCAAACCGCAAGCATCAAACTTACCAACTTACGTCCTTCTAGAGCTTCTTTGTAGCTATTGAAGCTGATCCAGGGCCCAAAGATGACTGTACCCACAAAGTAAATATAGCCCATGAACTCAATGGGTGAGGGGACATTGGTCACCACACCTCTGTCCAGATCAAACGCCAGGGAGATGGCTTTCATGGCAACCACCATCTGCGAACCTACACAACAGATGTTCCAAATTAGAACTGTGAAATTACATCTCATTATCAAGCAGGAGCTGGATTACCTCTCATTTTATGCCAGTTGGTGGTATCCATCATATGCAACTCCCTGATCAAGACAGATAAAAATAGTAAAATGTTTTATAAGTATGTAATTTCTGCAACACTTTGTGCGAAATGAAGACGTTTCAAGTTTTAGAAAACAACTCTTTTACCCAAGGAGAAGGTAGATGAGCACCGTAATGGACAGAAAGGTTCCTCGGATGGTTGAATGGCGGCACAGGAAGAGGAAGAGGTAGCAGAGAAGGCTGAGAAGGACAACCCAGATCATGTGGAGCTCAAAGAACATGTAGAGCGTGTAGAAACCTCCCGCCACTGTGCACAGGTGCTTCACAAAGGAGGGGAGACCTGATGAAGCAATTTTAACAATAAAAAAACCAAAACAGGACAATACTGATATTATATTATGGAGACAACTTAGCAGGTGAAAATCACCCAAATAGCTACGCTCTCACCCAACATCCAGAGCAGGCGACACAACAGGCAGATGACCAGCAGCTGCCATACTTGCTCAAGGCCCTGCTGAGCTGTAGGCAGCAGGCAGCCATGAGCGAGCTCCTGAAAAAACCTCTGCCGGCTGAACACTCCCATCTCTAGACTGGGGAAGCAGATGGAAACCAAACACCTTTGGTTTATAGAGCAACTACTAGGGTCTCATCATGCAACTCATAGCAGCGTTAATGCTTTAAGTGAAACCTCAATTAGTATTTATTGGTCATTTACTTAAATGTAATTAGCAAATATAATTTATCACTGAAATTGAAGTCTTTGACATATATTTTCATTTCAGTTTGCAATGCTCATGTTTTAGGATCGGTTCATTTCTCTTTTCTGTATTTTTTCCATATCTTCAGACTTTTTGTTTGTTTTATTTATTCTAAAATTTAAGTACAAAAGAAGTACAAAACAAAAATCTGCAATCAGCAGGGATATAAATGATTCTTGACATGTTGAGTTTTGTTAGGAGCAGTGACATTTATAAATAGGGCTCGGTATCGATTTAAATGTCAAAAATCGATTCAATTTCTATTCTTAAGAGTTAGACTCGATTATCACAATTAGATTTGATTCAATCTGATCCAGTTTGATATTGATATGGGTCAATGTTATTAAATGGGTTTTTTGAGCAATAATTTTAATTATATGCCTATAGACATACATATGCCTAACCTTATAGACACAAGACTTAAAATGGTCATCTGGACTTTACCTTCCTATTTCAGTTGTAAAAAGGGCAAACTATTCCAAAAAACAAAATCAATTTTTGAAATTGTGAATCAATTCAATTTCTCTAAGAATCAAATCAGAATTGATTTCACGATTTTTTCAACACAGCCCTTGTTATAAAGTCTAATAGTTACTGGGAGGAAGCACCTGCGGTAAAGTGCTTTTGTGCATCTAGAATGAAGTCGTCCGTCATTGAAGGAGTTCTTTACTTCAGCAACAGCTTTATGCATGGAGTAGGAGAAAGTGCCCAACACTGATGTATTTTTAGGTTGTCTTTCTCCTCCCGAGCCTTTAGATGGTCTCCCAGTCTAGTTCAGCAGGAATCACAATCATGGTGAAGACTGTTGACCTGACAGTTCGGCAGAAAACCTTCACTGACACCCTCCATAAAGAGGGAAAGCCTCAAAATGTAATTATAAAAGAAGTTGGATGTTCCCAAAGCGTAGTATCAAAGCTCATCAATAGAAAGTTATTTCTAGGGAAAATTTATGGAAGAAAAAGGCCCACATGCAGCAGTGATGACCGCAGCCGAGAGAGTACTGTCAGGAAGGGGCCATTTAATAGTGTTGGGGACCTTCACAAGGAGTGGACTGTGGCTGGAGTTAGTGCATCAAGAGTCACTACATGCAAACAGATCCTGGACATGGGCTTCAAATATTGTATTGCTCTTGTCCAGCTGCTGCTGATCTGTTGCATCTCATTTGGAAACCAAGGTCTCGGAGTCTGGAAGAATGTAGATGCACACAATCTAAGATGCTTGAAGTGCAGTGTGAAGTTTCAACAGTCTGTGTTGATTTGGGGATCCATGTCATCTGCTGGTGTTGGTCCATTGAACATTTTGGAGCACTTAATGCTTCCTTCTGCGGACTAGCTTTATGGAGATGTTGCCTTCATTTTCAACAAGGATTTGTCACGTGCCCACAAAACTAAAAGTACCAAAACCTGGTTCATTGACCATGTGATTACTGTGCTTGATTGGCCATCAAACTAAACTGAGAAAAATAAAACGATGAGAGAGCAGGCACTAAAGACTGCAGAAGAGCTAAAGGCCGATGTTGAAGCATCCAAGTCTTCCATAAAACCTCAGCAGTGCCACAGGCTGATGGCGTCCATGCCATGCCACGTTGAGGTAGTAATTGATGCAAAAGGAGCCCAAACTAAGTACAGAGTACAAATTAATGATTGCACTTTTCAAATGTGACATTTCTCTATTTAAAATCCTTGTTTTATTGATTTAATGCAATATTATGATTTAATGAGATTTTGAATGTGTGCTTTTTATAAGCTGTAAGCTATAACCCTCAAATTTATAACAAATAACGTCTTGAAATAACTTCCTTGGCATGTAATGAGTCTGTATTGCTTTAACATTTTAGGATGAATTACTGAAACAATACTGCACAGTACTCTAATTTTTCACCTGTATTTCATCGCCTCGTCTTCTAAAGATTCTTGCCTTGTCTTTTTTTTATGTAGGTTATTTTCCTTTTTTATGTCTGTTGGTTTTTCTAGCTTGTGTAAAGAACTTTGCGTCACACTCGTTCGAAATCAAAGCTCTGTTCGATTCAAGTTTGATTGGCCGATTGATTGCAAACTTTATGCATCCTAGACGAGCAGAATCTCCACACTTGTCTTCAGTGTCGGTGTCAACACATCCCACTCCAAGCAAAGCAAACGTGTGTTAATCCAGCTCCTCCAGCAGCTGCAGGAGATTGAAGAGTAGATGATATCTCGGGTGATATGGTTTTGCTCGCAAATATGCATCTCGTGACAGCGCAACCCGGTTAATGATGCCTTTCATGGGTCTGACTAAGTATGCAAAACAAGTGAGAACTGTAACCCGATGAGGTTGAATGAGGATTATTAGGTGCTTTTCTTCAAGGCATGCTTTCCGCAATGCAGTCCAGCAAAAAGATGAGTTGACTCACAGCTGCATTAAGAGCACGACTGATCCGACATGCTATGTGCGACTTGCCATGCATAAAAAAATAAATCTTAAACGCAGGGAAGCTGCTACAGCCAGCAGGACTTTAAAACCTTGTGCTCCTGACGTATTTGACACTTGCTCCCCAGCCCCCCACCTCAACCACAGCTTACTGGATGGCTCGGGAATGCCCGGTTGGTTTCCGGGGTAAGACCTAAGACTCACCCTCTCTGAGCTGGAGCAGCAGGAGCTTCCTCCGTGCGTCTTTTCCCCCCCCCCAGCTGTTTTCTTTACACTCCTTCAAGCCTGCGAGCAGTCGGAGCTTCGCTCTAGAGGATGCATATCTGGATCAATCCCATTGTCACAGCATCAGCACAACTGGCTCATCATATATGAAGTCAGTCGAAGACATTAGTCAACCAATAGCAAGCTCAGTTTCCAGAAGGTGACCCAATCACAACCTTCAGTGTGTTAGAATGAACGGTAAAACATCCAATCAGAGGCGCCAGCCAGTATAATAGGCGCATCCAAACCAATGGGACGTGTACAGCTTGCAGATGGACTCAGGTGCACCTCTGGCTGATGGAGGTTACACGGAAAGGCCCTGTGGGGTTTTACGGTGGTTTACACATGCCTAAAAAAAACGAATTTATAAAATCAGGTCTCCACTAAAAAAAATGTGTTCACCAATGGTTTCTAACAAGTCTGAGATACAAACAGAACTGGTTTTATATTGTAATAACCCACTAGTGGACCCTATCTAAGAATTAGACTGAAGGCAACTGGTTGGCCATATTTTATTTAGGGTTATCAGAATAAATACAACATTAACTATCAAATATTTATTTCAGAAATATTTTTAAAACAAGCTGCTTGCCTTCCTTATATCTCATTATATCTCAAAGTTATGTGTTTATGTTTTAGACTGATCTCAGGGGTCGGCAACCTTTTCAACCCAAAGAGCAATCCCACCCCCCAGGAATGTAAAACCCTGTGACCTTATATTTAGCTCTATAAACGCCTACTTTTTTACATTCTGTGTTTACAGTGAAATTAAAGAACAATATAAATTAATTGTAGAACAAAATGTCAAACTTTACCTAAAAGTCAATAATTACTTGTATGTAAGATTGAATAATTATCAAAAAGGAAGAGAAAAAAAGGGCATGTGGTTTGCAGCTTAATTAAATAAAACCTAAACAAGCATGAAAACAAAAAAATAGTGTCATGCTGTTGTGGAAATTCTACAACAGGCACTTTGTCTCTTTATGTTTACATGAACCGCTGTGGAGGGCAGGTTGCAGACCCCTGGTCTATTACTTGATTTAACTTCAGTAAAATACATTAAAGCTGAACAATGAAGTTATAAAGTAATAAAAAAGTAGAAAACTAAGAGCTGTAAATTTTTCAAAGCGTTATAAACTTCTTTAGAGTTAAATTTACGATTGAAAAAAAAAGCTTTAAAATGTAGTTGAGCATCTTCAGAAGGTTAATTTTTTATTTTTCATTAAAAAAGTACAAAACCACAAATGTGAGCTCAATAAATGTTTTTAGCCACTAAAAAACCAAAAGTACGCCTACAAACTTAATCAAATTCTGCATTAAGTAATAAAATGCCTTCAAAGAACTAAATTTATCTACTTAAAAGGTTTAATTCATATTTTTTAGCCTTGTCGTTCTGAAATACTCAGAAATATGTAACAGAAAAGCAGGACTCAAAGATCAAGGCGGCAATACTATAAAAACAATTAAGAGTCTCCATTCTCATCAAGAGTAGCAAAACAGCTTGAATGATGTTATGCCAAAGTAAAGTACGTACCATAGAAATATGTGCATGTGACAAAAGTCAAGAATATCAAGCATGTATGGAAACTTTTATTTTTGTTTATTTAAAAAAGGTACAAATAACCATAACCCAGGGGAGACATATCTGATGTTTTGTGTCCAAGAAAAATAAAGAATTATATATAAATCATACAGTGACTTCATTACTTTACCTTCTCGCAAGCTAA
Source organism: Apricaphanius iberus (assembly GCA_028564705.1). Lineage (NCBI taxonomy): Eukaryota > Metazoa > Chordata > Actinopteri > Cyprinodontiformes > Aphaniidae > Apricaphanius > Apricaphanius iberus. Next base: position 2,272,436 of record JAPXFQ010000494.1, on the reverse strand, counting down.
GAAAAACGTATTGAGAAATGAAAAACAAATGCTAACAGGTTATTCACTACATACTTTTACACAGGTAAAAAATAAAAATAAAATAAAACTGGGAATCTCCATGGAACGCATTAAAGCCAAGACACTGATCCCGAGGTAAAGGTGATGTTACATGTACACAGTGCAAAACTAGTGAGTAGAACACTGATAATAAAGCTGCTTTAACTTGTAAAACTAATGTGATGCTCAATGCTTTATTTATTCAGTAAAATGCATCACTGCAACAGGTAGAAAAACTAGCTTAAATCATACAATCAGACAGACATTTTCTAGAAGGAAAACAGGCCTCAGCATGTTGGCTTTCTCTCCCAGTCTGTTAATCGCACCTTCTGCATACTTCTGTTTAGTTTGCACATAGTGCAATACAAAAAGGCCAATACTTTTATATCCTAAACACTATATGTTTACATTATGTTCAAAAGCAGCATTAATCAGTTATACAAAATGTGTTTTTAGCAGCTAGCTGAGGTAGAGAGGAGAAACTGAAATAATAAAATAATTATAAACAATACAAAACACTGCTGCTAATGCAAGTTATGTGAAAAAAAATTCATTAGCAAAACAATCTGCAGCCCATATAACTACTGGTGTAGCTTTATGATCAAAGTCTCTCAGATATAAAAAGATGTCGGCATTTAAAATCCAACCGTAATACAACTACACATGGTCCTTCAACACTCTAATATCCATCATAACAAGTAATAGTGGAAATATTTAAAATAAGACAGGTCAGCAGATCAGATTGTAGGATTGCACTGTAGTCACAATCAACAAATATCTACATGTTGGGTTTTCCTTCCTATTTACAGAAAATATTCCATTTATATGCAAAATTGATTAAAGAACGCTTTGTATCCAAGTCCCGTACACCTTGTCAATCAAAGAGAAATTCAGCACTATGAAAAGAACAACTGCAGCTGACACTGTTGATGGTGAAATCTGACTAAAAATACTTTAATAACTAGGAAAATTACATGATTGCTTGCCTTATGTGATGTCATCAGAGGCCTATGAGTGTAGGAGGTATATTCGAGAAGATTTTGTCATGATTAATTCGAGATTTGGAATAAAATACCAACATAAGGAATAACTGACCATTGCAGCTGGTCTGTAAAGTGAGTCTGACTCATCTAACAGAGAAGTCTGGTCAGCAGCGGTAGATCAGATTACCACCTCAAGGTCATAAGCAATTTTCTCCAGTTTGAATATTTTCGCCGACCCGACTGGCTTCATCGGCTGCGCGACCATCTGCTCAACTGGACAAATATTAACCGGTTCCTCTGGTTCCTCCTTGATCCGGACTACTTGTTTCATAGGCTTGCTTAAAATGTATTCGTAGTTTCTCTGAACGTCGAGCAAAGCTGAGGTGAGGTGCTGAGTGGAAAACATCTTCAGTGAAGATGGGAGTTGGGGTTGCTGAGGAAGATTTGGTTTTCTTGAAGCAGGAGAGGTGTCAGACAAGAGCGGTCTGATCAGAAACACGGTTCCTTGGCTATTTGGGGACCTGCAGATTGGAGAAGGTGGAGAGGGCGCGGGGGCAGGTTTCTCCGACACCAGGAGAGCCTTTTTTGTGTCTGTCAGATTAGGGGTCATCAGCACAAGCGAGTTAGAGAAAGGAGGTCTGTATGGAGGCGTATCAGACCGCGTACTTAAAGTGCTCTCAGGCATTTCTGTTACTTCCCTTGCTTTCCCCTTTGCTGTGTTCATATCGTCAACCAGAAGTTCCTCCTCGCTGCAGGAGGAACTTTCGTCAGACTCCGGTAGAGGCTCGGCCCGCGTCTGGAACAAAACGTGGTTGTGGCGGCGGCAGAAGAGCGTGCCGCACCGAAGGCACTTCCTCACATCTCGAACGTGAAGCAGTTTGTGGCGCTTCAGGTAGTGACTTGTAGTGAAAGTTCGATCGCACATGTTACAAGGAAAGGATGGCTGATCTCTGGTTGCAACTGTCTGACTCATGTCGTCGTCGTCGTCGTCTTCTTCTTGCTGCTCTTTGCTTGTCTGATCGACCAGGTTAACTGGATACGCACTTTTTGGTAAAACTAAGGGCTTGAGGAGCACAACAGGATTCATTTTATCTAGGTTTAAAGTACCTCCAGGTAGTTTCTGTGGTGATGGAGTTAGGTGTATGCTGGATTTGTTCTCCAGTTTCACCATTTCAGGTTCAGTCTTAATTGTGGTCTCACCTTGTTCTTTGTCAGAGATCTTCTTATCCTCAGTTTCTTCTTCCTAGATGCCATAAGAGTCCAGAACAGATGATTAATGCAAAGAAAAAAAGACATAAATGGAATTAAAGGACAAAACTAGATTTTCAACCATAACACTTTTTTTCAAACTGACAAAAGCGATACATGGATCTGAGTACTTGCCGATACAGACTACAAATGTTCATACTTCTACCACATAAAAATGTAATCAACTGGAAGACAAGTTTCATTTTCTTCTCTAGTTGTTAACAAATGATGGTGAATTAGATAAAAATTAAACATTAATAAAAACGATCACAAAACTAAAATGGAAAGATAAAAATAAAAATTTTATGACAAATTATTGCAGCGTTTCCTTATTTTAATTATCGGTTCATCCCATCGGTTAACTTTAACCAATACCGATACCAGAACATTTGAACGGTATCCCCACCGATATCATTATCGGTGCATCCCTAGACAAAGAAACATCCAGGGTAACAAATGTATGAAAGCACAATAAATAGGTGGTGAATGCTACCTTTACTTCTGACGTGCACAACATAGTTTGCGTTTCTGGTAAAGGTTCATCCTGAGTTTCCATCGAAAAGGAGTACCGGTGGTCTATTAGAGACTCAGACACAGGTTGGGTTGGTGATTTTTCTGTCTTTGTATCTTCTGTCCCAGTTTTTGTTTCGGCCTCTAAGTACAGTTTCTGTTGATGTCTTGTTTGACGGCCAGATGTGCTATGAAGGAAAAAAAAAAAAGAATTGACAATAGGTTATCTAATAATATGATAAAATGTGGACATTTTAGATTAGATTTACATTTTGTCTTTTCAGCTTATGGTTAGTTATTGTAGGAACAAAAAGCAGTGAAGTGAAACCGGCTCCTCTGCAACCAGGGGCAACAGATGCACATAGACAGCTTGGCTAATAGAGAGCTATTAGACTAAGTGCATCACTGCTGAACTGATACATAAAATCTGGATACTCTGCAATAATTTCGCAAAAATGTTTATCATTTTTATTAACATATTACTCTTTATAAAATTCACCATCATTTGTTGTAACATGCAGAGAAGAAAATTAAACCTGTCTTCCAATTCACTGCATTTTTTTGTGGTGTAGTATTGGCATTGGTACTCTATATCTGCAAGTACAGATCCAAACATCGGCATCGATTTTTAAAAACAAACTGTATTGTAGCATCCCTACTGAAAACAAGTCAAGAGCATACCGTGGTCATAATTAAATACCTTATCTGTGTGAAACATGATTAGACTTGCAGTTAGAAACCATATATTTGCTCTTGTGTCGGCTTAAATCCCAAATCAATATCACGCACTGATGTGTAACCTTTAGGAAGGAAGGCTCTGTTGTAGTGACTGAATGTAAAGGATGCAGTGAGAAATACTATTTTAGATATACTCCAATATATTTGTTTAACCGTGTTAGCCACATCATTGAATGAAAGCTGAGTCTTCAACTTTCCAGCTTAGATGACAAACACAGGCATGAAACTTCAGGACGCACATTTCCTTTAATTCATTTGATTATCATATTCTGATTCAGACCTTCTAAAAAACCTGATGATTTGCAGCATTTACTTAAGCAAACATACTGAAGAGTAAGCTCGACACGTAAAGATCCAAATTGATGGGCTTAGGTTGAAAGGATCAATTGAAACTTTTCTGAGAAAATAAATGACAAATTAAACAGAAAAGCTCAAATGAACTGAATTTATATCACTATACTTACTGAGAAGTTTATTCAATACATAAAGCATTTTCTGTATATTAAAGGAATTAGAATTTAAGGGGTGAATTGTCAATTAAAATTGTTTATGCTTGCAAAACGTGAAAAAGCTTTCGATCTTTATATGTGTGTGGAGTCTGCAACATTGATAGAAGGTGGAGCTAAAGCATTGTGCAAATAATAATTAAAATCATTTAAAGGAGGTATAAACACCTTGAGGAAGACAGGGTGTCACCTAGTTGCTGCAAAATTGCAATCGCAAGAACTGGAAGTTGCACGATATAACATCACTTCTTGGAGTGCAGCAATTGTTGGCCAATATACTAGAGCTGTTGTGAATTTGCACTTTTCGTGTTATTGTAGGACAGAGCCTAACAATGGACTCAAATTACATTGTCTAAAATGCTAAAGTTCAGAGCGTGTAAGAAGCACAGCTGAGAAAGAGAAGGGGAAAAAAATTATATATCCCAACTAATAAAGCCATCACAATATTTACCAGTGATATTGTGATTTCAAGGCTTTGTAATGTAATTTAGCACAATGTTGTGCTAAATGTTCTTCAAACCAGATTTGTTGGTGTCATTTCAGCTATATGTGTATTATACACAGGTATTGCTGGCAATGTCATAATATTGTTGAAGGAGCTGATTTTAATCTGAAATGTCAGATTATGGTTTAGACATACATGAAAATATCAAGGTAAGCCAAAGTGGGGAACCAACGTTGCGTTTGCAAATTTAATTTCCACATGTAATCTTAACTGTTAAAGTTATGATGGCTTTACTGTTGTAATGCATTTTAAGGTGACTTGCATTAAAAACCAAATGATAGCTTGCAGACACGTGTTGTCCAAATTTAGATCCCAGCCAAAATTTAGATGCATTTACTTTAATTTAAACTATTTAAAAACAATAGTCGAGAACAAGAAATATCTTACCACTGTTTGTTCCTACTTGCAGCCTGACGTTTTTTAGGGGATGGAAACAAGGTGGGGACAAAATTGGGCCTGTCTGGATCCGTAGACGCCTCTCCTGTAGAATAAAAAATTGAAAAACTATGTTTAGGAAAAGTTTGAGCTACCACACAATTTAACATTTCCAGCTCCGTGCTAAGCAGCTTCTAAGCTACCTGTGATGAAATGAGCACCACATATGCGAACATCTGCACCGATTTTACTGCGGCTCCCGTTGGCTCGTTCGATTGCCTCTATCCATAAACGTCTTCTTTTGATCTGAAACTGGCGGCTCCCGCAGGGAATTCTGTAAAACTTTACGGTAGAACCGGGGTTATAACGATTGTTACAACCATTCACGCAACATACCGGCATTATAGCGGTGAAAGCGAGCTGTAGTCAGCATTAGCATGGAGCAGCGCTCTGGCATGGAGGTTTGGGAAGTTAACGGCAGAAGCGAAACACAACTTCCGTTGTAAGGAAGCGTGCGCATGCGTCAAGCACAGACGCACGTTGAATTGTTTTTGTTTTGATCCGGTGATGTGCCATAAATGGATCGTCTGCCAGAAATGGATTGGCCGCGCGGGAGCGCGCACAGCCTGCTGGAGGCGTCTCTCTCTGTTTCTTTCCCTGCTGGTGGCGTCTCTCTCTTTTTCTTTCAATGTTTACAGTCTGTGTTTGTTCCCCCCAACCAGAGTGCTCCAATTGAAGGCTCTTTCCACAACATTAAACATAACTAGTTAATAAACGGGGCATTTTGCCCATATATTAAGAGAACTGTTGTGAAACGTTAGCGCTTTTGACGGACTTATTTATTTATGCTTTTTACTACCTATTTGAAGCATTTGCATGTTTTTTTTTTTTTTTCTTCTATACCGTTATATATCTTTAAGGGGCCATACAGCGTGAAAATGGGTGTTTTTTACTGCCATAAATGGATCACAGGCCATTCAGTGTACATAAACTTGTGGAATCTGTGTTGTAATGAACTCATTTATTCACCAGAGTCATATTCTATAGATTGCATCTCAAATGAGTCCATTCTATACCGCTCTGTATCTTTAAGGGCCCATAAAGCCTGAAAATGGGTGTTTTTTGCTGCCATAAGTGGATCACAGGGTATTCAGTGTACATAAACTTGTGGAATCTGTGTTGTAATGAACTCATTTATTCACCAGAGTCATATTCTATATATTTCATCTCAACTGAGTCCATCCTATACCGTTATATATCTTTTAAGAGGCCATACAGCCTGAAAATGGGTGTTTTTTGCTGCCATAAATGGATCGCAGGACATTCAGTGTACATAAACTTGTGCAATCTGTCTTGTAAGGAAGTAATTTATTCAGCAGAGTCATATTCTATAGATTGCATCTCAACTGAGTCCATTCTATACCTTTTTATATCTTTAAGAGGCCATAAAGCTTTTTAACCTGTATATGCTCCCTCTTGGCAGTGTTATCAGGCGACATGGAGTTAGCTTTCACAGTTATGCTGATGATACACAGTTGTACATCTCCATGTCTCCTGATGACACACGGCCAATGGATGCACTTTTTAACTGCATTTTAGACATTAAATCCTGGATGGCAGAAAACTTTCTCCAGCTCAACCAGGACAAAACGGAGGTTTTAGTTATCGGTCCTGAGGCTCAGAGAGAAAAAACTTTTACCAAAACTACAATCATTGTCTTTTAATCCTTCTTTACAAGTGAATAACCTGGGTGTGATTTTTGACTCTCAGCTGACTTTTATCCCTCACATTAAAAACATCACCAAAATAGGTTTTTATCACCTAAAGAACATCGCCAGAGTCCGCCTCATTCTCTCTCTGACCAATACGGAGACGCTAATGCAGCTTTTATCACCAGTAGAATTGATTATTATAATGCCCTGCTTTCTGGTCTTCCCAAAAAGACTACCTCAAGTTTACAGCTTTTACAGAATTCAGCAGCTCGTGTCTTGATGAAGACTAGGAGGCGGGAGCACATTACACCGGTCTTAGAATCAATGCATTGGCTCCCCGTATCTTTTAGGATCGATTTTAAGGTTCTTTTAATGGTTTTTAAGTGTCTTAATGGTCTTGGGCCTTCTTATCTGTCAGAAATGCTTTTACTGTATGAACCCTCGCGGTCTCTGCGCTCAGGGGTGCCGCCAGAAATTCTGGGCCCTATGGAAACAAAAATTTCTGGGCCCCCTACATTTTTTACAGATAAAATGTAACCCAATAAACATGCCCTGTATACTTTAAAAAAGATATTTAGCACATTGCATAGTTAAAATGTCTGATGAGTAAAAGCCTACAAAAACAAGAAAAAGCTATGGAAATATGTACTTGTTTACATAAAAGGAGAATATTTATTATCTCAATTGCAATTGCAAACACAACAGAACATAATGTACACATATTGACATATACTTTACGTGAACAAGCTTTAACTGGGTCCAACTGCTCAATCAGGAAACATCAGCTACAACTAACCCATAATTAAATCAGTCCAAGACTAAAACTAGGCCAAAAGGGCTCAAAATCAAGACACACCAGGAGTAATGCCAGGCCTAAACCAGTCCAGGACTAAACAAGTACTGAACCAGACATAAACTGTTTGTTATCCAGGTATAACAAGTTATGTTCAACATCACTTTATAATGGCCCAGCGGCGTGCCTTTCTGCTGGCAAAATCATGTATCAAATCATCAAAGTTCAGCTTTCTTGCCAGTTTGCTTTCAATGGACAGTATGGCAAGGTGACAAAGTCTGTCCTGCAACATAGCAGACCTAAGATAATTTTTAATCAGTTTGAGCTTACTGAATGCTCTCTCGCCACCTGCATTGTTGAATAATATGAAATAGATAACTATACAACACAAGAAAAAAATTAGACAATCCAAAACTGTATTTTTTTTGTATAGTTTTCTTAATATAAAATATTAAATATCTATTCTGTAAACTAATTATAGCCAATGGTTACCACAGACACATTTTTATTCCACTTTATATTATTTTTTCAAGGGGCATTTTATTCATATTAAGAACGTCAAGTTTGACAGCATCGATCGTAGCAGCAGCACTGTCACTTCACAGAACACACGGCAAACTGATTTTGTAATTTTTGAAGCGTGTAGATTACTTTTTGTTTAGTAAAGTTATCATCATGTGGAGAACACAGTAGATAAGACGTGCTTAGAGCTTTCAATCTTCGTGAAGTTTTGCGCTCAGGCTCACCTTGTTTGGCTGAGACGGGGACGGGGGCCGCGGGGGAAGGAAGACGTGGGTGTGCAGCGGCCGCTGAATCTGTGTCTACGAGACATGATAACCCGGAGACAGCAGAGATGTTATTATTGTTGGATGTAAATCATAATTCAGTAATTATTTTACTAAGCTAGCTAGATAAAAGCAGGTCATGTAGCAACAAAAATAAGTAAGTGAAAGTTTTGGAATACAGGAATAGGGCAAGCTACCTTTCTTTTTGAAAAACTGTGTGACATACTGTCGACTTCGGCGTTCTCGGTCTTCTCTTTCCTTCTTTTCTTTCCGTTTTTGATGCCCTGACTTTTGATGTGACATGCCTGCGTGTGTCACTATCTGCACTGCATCATAACAAATGCAATAAGCAAGAGACGTTACGCTAGCGAGTGTAGCTCGGACAGCGCAGGTGGAATGAACCATTGTGAGGGGGGGGTGACTTAAACAGTAAATACATTATTTGTTTGTTAAATATTAAATCTATGGTCAAAACGGACAAAATACACATTAAGTGTATGAGGGGCCCTAGCACATTTAACGTATGTATAAAAAAGAGAAAAGAAATAAGAAAAGAAAAAGAGGGTCTGCTCTTCTGGGCCCTTCATCAGCCTGGCCCCTTAGAATCGTCCTAACCTTCCACCCCTTTACGGCGCCCATGTCTGCGCTCGTCTGGCAGCCGTCTCCTTGTCATCCCCAAAGTCAGGACACAGACTAATGGTGAGGCGTCTTTCCATTATTATGGCCCTCACCTCTGGAACAGGCTGCCAGAGGACCTCAGGGCCGCAGAAAACGTTCATGTTTTTAAGAGCAGGCTCAAGACTCACCTTTTTAGCTTAGCCTTTAACTAATTATTATTTATTAATATATTTTTAACCGCTCAGCATGTTTTACCTGATTTAATTTTTATTATTTGTTTTACACTTATTGTTTTATACTTTATATTTTATAAACTTTATATTTTAATGTATTTTAATCTTTCTTGCCAGTGTTTCCTCTCTGGGGGGCCCCCTGCATTGGGGGCGGTGGTCGGCTGTGGCTGCCTGGGTGCCCCCCAGGTAGCACTTGGGTGGAGGTGGGGGTACCAGCCCTCCCTCCTCTGGGCGCCCTGGGTCGGAGCCTTGGCTGCTGCTGTTGATCTGCTGCCGCCGATGCAGATGGCTCCCATGATGGCATTTCCTGGCTCATCTGTACTCAGCCCGCTTCTTGTAGCTTATAAGTGTGTGTGTGTGTGTGTGTGTGTGTGTGAGTATGGCTGATGGGTTGGGTTGGGTTGGGAGGGGGTTGTATTTGCATTGATGATTTTATTTTTGAATGGGGGGTTGTGGGTTTTTTTAAAATCTGTAAAGCACTTTGAGTAACTTTGTTTGTTTGAAAAGCGCTTTATAAATAAGTTTGATTGATTGATAAAGCGTGAAAATGGCTGTTTTTTGCTGCCATAAATGGATCGCAGGCTATTCAGTGTACATAAACCATAAGCATGGATAGGTAGATTATTATCATGCAATACTGTTCATCAAACCTCATTATATTAATTCAGCATCACTGCATTAACACATTATTCTGTGCACAGCAAGTAATTATTTAAAGCTGGGGCCCACGATTATGAATAACCTTGTTTAGATGCTGGTTATGGTTCTACATTACAATCTTAACAAATTGGGTGCACGGCTGCAGAGAAGTTGACCAATGTAAGCTGTCCGGCCCGCACGGCTTCCATTGGTCAAATTCTCTCATCCAGTATCATACATGGGAAAACATTGTAGACTAGAGCTTTAAGTCTTGTTTTAGAGAGCTCCTTTCTACAATAAAATAAGACATTCAAAAAATGATCACCTGTATTATTCAGTCCAATATGGTCACTTTCATCTTTTGAAAAGCTAAATTCTAAGCAAAATATTTCAAATAAAAAGTTTTTCAATCGTTCTATAACCATAATTGTCTTTTTAGTAACTTTATTTTCTATAGTCAAACCAGAAGTGATCACGTCACACAAATTATCATTATAAAACTAGGCTCTAATGTCATTATCAAATACTTTTAAAATAATCATTCTCTTAACAACTGTACTTTTAACTGTCACAGGTTAAAATCATATTTAAAAAATTTATAATTTTTTTTACTCATTTTTTTTTTGTGTATTTTTCCCCACGCTCAGCTTTTATTCAATAGGAATACTTGCTGCATTAAATGTATGTAAATTTACTAATTTGTGATTTTTTTTTTCCTTCCACATGTTCAAGTTTTTGGAATACTCTTATAGTTTATAGCATATATTTATTTTTTTGCCCGGTGTTGGCATTAAGTTAATTTATATTCAGCTTTCAATTTAAATCTATGTATATGTACATTTGTTTATTTGTGATTATGTTTTCCTTCCACGTGTTCATTTTGTGTTTAAGTTTGTGGAGTCTTAGAGTATTTTCATAATTTTTTTATTAAAAGACTAAACAAATATGAATCCTGCATAATTTAGTTGGGTACATTTCAGTTCCAGGACATGTAAACTATTGAAATGTCGGTTAAATTATAAAATTTACTAATTAAAATGCTGTTCCAGAAAAAAACTGGCTGACCAAAACTTCTAGGAAAACCAATAAAAGACAGATTCCACAAGTTTATGTACTCTTAAAAGATATATAACGGTATAGGATGGACTCAGCTGAGATTAAATCCGTAGAATATGACTCTGGTGAATAAATGAGTTAATTACAAGACAGATTCCACAAGTTTATGTACACTGAATGGCCTGCGATCCATTTATGGCAGCAAAAAACACCCGTTTTCACGCTGTATCGCCCCTTAAAGATATATAACGGTATAGAAAAAAAACCATGCAAATGGTTCAAGTAGGTAGTAAAAAGCATAAATAAATAGGTCCGTCTAAAGCGCTAACGTTTCACAACACTTCTCTTATTAATATACGGGCAAAATGCCCCGTTTATTAACTAGTTATGTTTGATGTTGTGGAAAGAGCCTTCAATTGGAGCACTCTGGTTGGGGGGAACAAACACAGACTGTAAACATTGAAAGAAAAAGAGAGAGACGCCACCAGCAGGCTGTCAATCCATTTCTGGCAGACGATCCATTTATGGCGCGCATGCGCACAGCAATGGAGGGCAAATAGAGCTTCGGCTATCCAGAGCCGTTGCACCCATAGAGATTATATGCACCGTGCTGCCGAAATTGAACCTTTCAGAAACAGGATGAAACCTGGGAATATGGGTATTAATCATCTTAATGCAGACGATCGAAGAAAAAAAACACACCGCAAAGCTTCCAGATCAGTTTCAAATAGCTAACAAGCTATTCAAGTATAGCTAACTGACAAGCTAGCATACAAGTCAATAGATAGCTATAACCTTAGTGCTTGGACACCGCAGTCAGCCTGATACAGTGTCTGTCACGCTTCATAAAAGTCTGACAGACACACAGTTATGGGTCTGTCGATTCCATATTCCTCCTGTGTTCCATGCTTACTAAGCTGGCAGTGGACCTAGCTTTGCTTTGTAGCCCTAGTTTAAGTAATTTAAATGTTATGTCAATATCTTGGCTTTATTTTATTTAAACGTAAACTTACCACCAACGAAGTGAACTGAGCAGATTCTGTTATGATGCTTCGGCTCCCAGAGTTTGGATGGATCATCCCATTGAACTCTCTTAATGGCTTTTATCCATTGTATTCTGCGTGTGTCATCAGCTGGAAACCTGTGAAATTTCAGCTTGGAATCCTTCGTTCGTCTGTTTTTGCAGCCTACAACGCTGCATGTGTGAACCATACTGACTAGATTTTATTTCACCGCTATTTAGCGCAATCTTTTTTTCTTTCTTTTTTTACACCTGACAGCTTTCAGTATACCAAAGGTGGTTAGAGGCGTGGCGGTGTGTGCATTGTCTTTGCCCTCCAGCCAGATGTTGGGGGCGGGGCTTGAGTGTATGACGCCGCTTCTTGTCCGTGATCCCTTGATAGACATATTTATATAGGTTATTTTTATATGTCTATGTTTTATGGGGCGTTAGATCCAAGACTTTATGTAGGCTACCTAGTCACACTGACTTATTTTATGGTATCACTGCTCCTTTTTATGTTAAATTTAAATTTCTTCTAAAATCTATCTTTTCTGTTTTGTACTTTTTTTTTCTTTTATTATTCATAATTCCCCTTATGTATCATCTTTGAGAGTTTGTATTTTCAATTGCTCAATAAAGAAAGAAAATTGTTGCAATCTCGAAAAACATTACCAATATGAACCACTATTAAGGCAGACCTATAGACCCAAGCACAGAGGAGCAGCATTCAGTTTTTATGCTAATTTGAGGCAAATTTACAGAAAAAAACAGAGTTCACAAACAATTTTTAAGAGTTGCTTTTGATCAATGACAACTGAAGCATCATGAATGCACTCTGTTTCTCATTTTATCAATTTCCCCCCCTATATTTTGCAATTGCATTGTGATGTTTTGTTTTTGCTTGTTTAATTTTCTTTCTAATCTTTTAAAGCATTTAAATTGCCCTGTTGCCAAAAAATTGCTATACAAAGAAACGGGGAATTATTTTTACTTTTGGCTTCCTATTTTATAACCTGGTATCCTGAAACACAGCTCGACGAGGCCCCCTGGTGTCTGTAGCGTATACATTTAATGCTCTTCTTTAAATGAAGCAAATGTGCAAAACCCATTTTAAGGTTTTGAAAGTACGAGTATGATTCCATCCATCCATCCATCTTCTTAACCGCTTATCCAATTCAGGGTCACGGGGCAGCTGGAGCCTATCCCAGCAATTATCAGGCGTTAGGCAGGGTACACTCTGAACAGGACGCCAGTCTGTTGCAGGGCCAACACAGAGAGACAGACAACCATTCACACTCACATTCATTCCTAGGGACAATTTAGAGTGATCAATTCACCTATCATGCATGTTTTTGGACTGTGGGAGGAAGCCGGAGTACCCGGAGAGAACCCACGCATACACGGGGAGAACATGCAAACTCCATGCAGAAAGACCACGACCTTCTTGCTGCAAGGCAACAGCGCTAACCACTGTGCCACCGTGCAGCCCCGAGTATGATTCATTCCCTAAAATAATTAAAACTACTTTATGTGTTTGAATAAAATATTTTAGGCTTAGTTCATAGTTTGAGAGGGTAAATAAATTGCTCAACATAATTATTGTGATTTTGTGGTTATAGTTTTTTTAAATGTGTCACTTTGGCCTATGAGATTTTCTTTTTTTTGCTCAAAAAAACAGCTTTAAATAATTTAGAAACCACATGTAGAGGACAATGAGAAATCACTTATTCAAATATGAAACACAAAAAATCAGTAATAGCAAAAGAAGATTAGTAGAAAAATAGCTTTTGACCATGGTAGATTATATACTGTATCACCCAGGTAGATATCTGTGACATAATAAAACGAGTTCAGCAGTAAAGCATTTGTCCGCAATTGTTCTTGGCTTGGCTGACTTTTCTGTTATAGCCGAGAGCCCACTCTGAGGGGCTGGGAATAAGGTCACAGACATATAGTGCCACTTTTCATAATTCATAATAGATATGATAATGCTTGATCTGTCTGTCTGTACATCCGTCTCACCACATCTCCAAGACTGCCTCTTCTTTCATTTGCGCCACCATCACACACTCAGCCTTACTTACTGATGTTATTATTCATACAGTGGTTTCATATTTTGATGCCCCACTCAGTTATCAATCTAAAGTATGATGCATTTCCATTTTCTTTGTATTTATAGTATTTATGTAAAAGCAGTGTTAGAACTGTGTGGTTTATGGAGTACAAACTAAGGCTGAGACTGGCCTTTACACTATGGCAAATTTATAATGGAGGAAAGTTGCAACGAACGGGAAATGCATTTAAAAAGGCCTGACATGAGGTAACAAATGAAAGCAGTAGAAATGAAGTTTCTTGAATATTCAATGTTTTATGTCTGATCATGGACTGGGAGTAAGTGGTTTGGCACATTTTCAATAAAATGCAAGGAAAGCGTGCTCTTAGTTCTTTTGGTCTGTATACAGTGCCCTCTTGAACTTTCCCCCATTTTGTTGCATTTAAGTCACACACTTCAATGCATTTGACCATGATTGTGTGTGATAGATAGACCAACAGGAAGTACTACATACAGTCTAGAAAATGAATTTGTCCACTTGTCTTCATCAATACTTTGTAAAACCTTCTTTTAGTACAGGTACAGCTGCAATATCTCAACTAGTGTTTTCACATCCAGAGGCTAAAATATATTTTTAGCCTCTGGATGTGCCTCTGGATTTTTCTTTGTAATATTGCTTAGACTCAGTCAAAACAGCAATTTGCAAGTTTTGCTACCGATTCTCAATTGGAATTAGATTTGGACTTTACAAGGCCATTCTAACACATTTTAGCTCTGACTTTAAGATACAGTACAAGTCACTGATCTTCTTGATAGTGCCCCTCTCTCAACTTTCTGTAGCTTCTTAAAGTTTCTCTTCCTGTTAGTGCACTGTTGTTCTTCCCTCCACACATCGTGTTTTGACAACCAAAGCCCCTTCCTCCCGATGTTTGCTGTGTGCCCTTTATACTGGACTCATGAGGGCTGTTTTCAACAATGACAGAAATGCTGCGCATTGAATTTTTGATCACTGCTACTCTTTTCTAACCTTTATTTTCTTTAAATGTTAAAGTCTTTCTCAACTTTGAAAATCTTGGTTTTGTAACTAAATGTGAATGGGTTGAAGAGGTACACATTGTAAGTCAATGTAGAGCCTCCAGGCCCAGCTGGATTTTGCCAGCTTCAGATTTGCGGTTTCCTCAAGGTTAAAGATCTAGATGTGGTTTAAAGAATTAAACGTTGTGGTTTTATTACGTGCGCACATACATGTAGTATTTCATTGGTATAATATCCTGCTTTGTTCTCTTTTGACTCAGTTTCTTCATTAAAAGGCTTTTTCTAGGTCTGAGTGTGAGGAATAAAATTAATGATGCTCTCATGGGCATGCTGACAGAATTGAGGGATTGCTTCTCTTAATTAGACAAGTTCAGGCTTGCTTTACAGAAATAATTAAAACGGGCATCAGATTATGCAGTTACAAGAAGGTCATTTTTATTCATGCATTTTTTTGTGAAGTTAAATTAAACAGAAACATGGCTAGAGATTCATGGGACTGGTAGATTTTTGCATATATTCAAAAAACATGTTTTTTTATGTTTGAGGTTGGCTTTATTGCATGTTTATTTATTTAACACAATCAATGAAGAAGCAACTGTTTAATGCTTACCTTCATAATATCGGAGCAACACAAGTTTTTTGGAACTATGAATTGGTTGATTGATTAAATTAATGTCACAAATTAAAAAGATGTTTCTTTGATTTCAGTATGGAAAATAAAATAAAGAATTCAGTTCACTTTGGGCTTTAATATTAGCTGGAATATCATATGTGTCTAACGTTGTGTTTTATGCTTTTATTGCTGCTTTTATTATTATTATTATTATTATCTTATCTCCTAATTATGTAAAGTGCATTGAATTGCCTTGTTGAATGTGTGCCTTACAAATAGCCTAAAGTTGCCTTGCCTTTATGTCAGTAGCTGTATTTCACCAGCAGATGTCAGTGTGGTTAAACATTAGAAATAATGTCCAGATCAATTTTATGGTTTTTAAAGCAAACATGCAAAGCCCAGATATCTTTTACATTTTTTGTTTGTTTTCTTTTTGACTTTAAAGCAATTAAAAATAATAATCCATACAAACATCAGCCCCATTATACATCACCTTGCCAAAGTTGTCATATCCCAACTTGTTCAGCATTTTGTGACATTAAAACAAAAATGTCAAATTTTATTGGGATTTTATATGACAGAAAGTAGTACATAACTCGAAAGTGGAGGGAAAACTATGATTAAAAAATTTTAATATTATATTTTTGTTCTAACGTCTAACTCAACATTCACATCAAATTAATTTAAACATTGTTTTTTGTTGTTGTTGAAATATACTACTGATGTATCATGAAGCTCAAGACAAAACGTTATGATAGAAAGGCAAATCAATATGATCAATCAAATTACATTTTTTAGTTGCAGCTCTGCTGATAGAGAAGAAAACAAGTGTTCTTCTGGCTCAATTGTACCAACATTTAAAGGGATATGAAAGCAGCAGATACATCTTTTTTTTCTTAGATCTTTTTTTGGATCTCTTTTTTCACAAATGTTGCTACAAACAACATTTTTGAAAGATTGATCAGTTAGTGTGTTGTTCAGAATATCTGCAAGCTCACGACCTGAAAACGAATATATTGGCATTACGTGCCGTTCCTCCTCCTTCCCCTCTTCTGCCTCAAGGTGACTCCTCCATCTGCACTCTCCCTGGTGTTGCCAATCCCTCTCGATGCAGTAACCATGGCACAATAGCTAAAATCTGGTTCCCTTCTTATTTTTGGAGAGCTGCAGTCTCACATGTTTCATATGATCTTATGGAGCCTCAGAGGCACATCAATCAGAGCTATGTTTAGAAGGAGGTGATTGAGGATTTAATGGTTTGGTCTTTACTACCTCCCTGTTAGAAGTGCTTGAATTTATCAGTGTTGCTTATGTATTGTTTTTATTTCATGTTTCTTTTGAGGTTAAGGTGTGTCTCTGAACTGGCTTTAAATCCCATGCACAGCATCCCAATTTTAATTACTTTCTTCTTCACCTCCTCCCCTAACTAAAGAGAAGCCAGGATGAAAGAGGAATTGGAAGGAAGCGGGTAAAAAATATTTACATTCATAGAGAGGGTAGCAGGGTGGTTTTTTTAATGAATAAATATACTAGAAAGAAAATAGGAAAGATGCAGAGATTAAGATGCGAGAGTTCATGCTTCAACAGAAATAGACTAAAAACTGAGTCCCTATCACTTATGAAGGGCCAAAAGAGACGGAATCCAATAAAAAGATCATGATGAATCCATATTTATAACTTCTATAAGATTAAAAATAAAAACATCAGATGAATAAATGCATATCTAATACATTAAATATTTCAATAATGTATTAAATGCATAAAGAATTATTGTAAAAATCTTAAACAGATTTTTTTTTTAGAGCAATTATTTCAGTGTTAATTTAATCATTCTACATTCGTTTCCTGCAGTACACCAAAGGACTGCAATGCAACTGTTAAAGACAGATTGACTGGGGTAAAGCTGAAATAATCTAATGGTTTGGGTCCTTTTGATGAGCCATAGTGAAAGTTTAAGTTATTTTATGATATTTGCAGAAACACAGAAATGACAAGTCATTCAAGTAATATCAGGGGGAAGATTATTTTGCCGGACTAATTAGGATATAATCTGTCACTTTGAGAAATGATTGGTTGGGGATTGAGAGCGACTCAACGCTTGGGAAGCTGCCTGGCCATTCAACAAACTAGGCCCGAACTTCAAGGGTACAACAATAAAGGATGAAGATGAAGCTATTTACTTCCTCAGAGTCATTTTTGTTTCTGCTCCGTGGTTCGACCCCCTCAACCTCCCTCTGAGAGGAGGGAAGGCCCCTTTCTACATGGAGTTCGTATATGCTCCCCATGCATTTGTGGCTTCTCTCCAGGTACTCTAGCTTCCTCCCACATTCTGAGCTTTTATCCCCAAAAATGTTGACCTTTTAATTCAAGCATTTCCGAGTTGGAATAGTTTTTATGCTCCAGAAGTTGTTCTCATTGTATAACTGAAGTGAGCTGAAGCTCTAATGCTGTGAACTGAATATATTAATATTGCAAGTGGCTTTCATAAAAACAAAACTATACAACAAGGTCTTGGAATGTTATGTAAATATAACTATTTTGAGATAATAGTCTAAAGCTTTAAGAATGAAGTATTCCTAGTTTCAGGTAAAGTGAAGGTTTGTGAGAATAAATAATAAATATTAGGTGGTCAACTGCAGGGCTGAAAGAGTCTTGGGATTTGCCTGGTATTGTTTATGCTTCCTAAAAGGATACTGAAATAAATATGCATATTTTTCATGTATAATGAATGCCATATTTAATTAGTGATTTCCTCATTTAATCAATTTGTTTTGTGTTCAAGAGACTGTTGAGCCATTTATCTAAATGACAACGGATGTGTTCATTTATAACATTTATACATTTTTAACAGCTTTATTGACTTGCATACAGTATTTATTTGTTGGCTTCTGTCACCTTTTGCTCACCGTTATAATTAACGTATAGGAAATTATTTTTGCATCTTTCCAATAAACCTTGCAGTTCTCCGGCTTCCCTGACTCACTGATGCTCATTACCTTGTTTGACTGTTTTCAGTGAGTGATGTTGCTACCTGCACACAAACAGACCAGCTCTACCAGGACGTAATGGGGATATTGTTCCTGCCATGCCATCACCCAGTCCTTCAGGGCTCAAACCAATACAACAGAGTTACACATTTATTTTACCCTCAGAGCCACCCTCCTTCACTCCTTTCCTCGCTCAACCACCCCTCTTTCATATTTTTCCATCTATACCTGGCTCAACTCTCTCTCTTACACCTTTAACCCCCTATTCCATGCTTTTCCTCCCCTTCCACATCAACAGCACAGTGCAAGGAAACACACAATGGGCCAGTAGCAAAGCTGGAGAGTGAAAAAGAGGGGGTTGGTGGGAGTCGAAGCAGGGAAGATGAGAGGAGAGGTAAAAGGGAGGAAAAACACCATGAAATAGTGCGAACTGCGATGGGAGAATGAAGTAAGAGTGGAGAGGGATGTAGACCATGGGGTGAGCCGTGAGACTGGCTAATGATGTATTGATTTGGCTGTGCCTGCAGCAAAAAAGTGGGAGTGTGTGGGAGGAGAAGAGTCACAGCTCGCAGATGTCTGAAAACACCTGGGTGGGAAATATGTTTGTTTATTATATGCCTGTGCTGACAGGAGGAGAAGACGAAGAAGCACGGTTTGTCCAAACCTTCCAGAATCCATGTGTGCAGATATCAACAATCTTTACGCTCCCTGCAGCTCTCAAGAAGGAACCAAATTTATTTTTGCAATTTCCGGAAAACAAAGGCTTTTTCTGTCAGAGACCCCAGCTGGAAAAATATCCAAGCTTGTGGTCGTAAAAGCCAGCATTTAGAGGTAGAAGGGCACTGGGGATCATATTAGGTGAGATCCTCTTGGGATGGAGGCTTGTCGGGTGGGGGTGGGGGGTTTAAGTCGAATTAATTGGATTTTGTGTGTTTTCTTTTAATAATGCATCATGGACTGAATGTGTCCATGCCTTTGTGCCCCCAGGGGTAAACAGGTGAGGGATGATGGCTGTTGAATACATTTCTGGGTGATTCATACAATCTTTATTGACTGGGCGAATTAATGGTGTTAAAGCAGAAGGGTGAAACAAGAAAATGCTCCAGTTAGAGTTTATTATACAGCCAGCAGTGTTACAAAATAAATCTGAAAATGGTGGCCAGAATTTGTATTTAGTCAACTTTATTCTGATACCCCTGGATGAAATCCAGTGAGTTTAAAAGTTATTTAATTTGTAAGCACATTCAACCTGTGTATAACCTAATCTCTGTATAAATCCAGCTGTTTCGTGAAAGTCTCTAAGGTTTGTTAGAGAAAACTGGTGAACAAACATCATGAGGTAACACAGCAGACAGATCAAAGAGAAAGTTGTGAAGAAGCTTAAAGTAGGGTCAACTGAGAGAATAGCAAGGCTGCAAACTTGGTAGCTAATGTGCACTCCCCAAATCTGGCCTTTAATGGAAGAGTTGCAAAAAGAAAACTAATGTTGAAAGAAAGCCAGAGGATGTCATGTGTGCAGTTTGCTACAAGCCATGTAGCAGACACAGCAAACATGTGAAAATGTTTTGTTCTGGTCATGAATGTATCACGGCACATTATCCTGAAACAAAGTGGTGGCATGGGGATGGTTTTCTTCAGCTGGTGCAGGGAAGCTGTTTTCCCAATCCAATCTGACTGGCTCTAAGCTATTTCAGCATGTATAAAAACTTCAATCACTAGACGTCCAACAATGGCAGAGACATACCCATAAACACTTGCTGCGTTTGATTCTACAAAAGGCTGACCCCGAGTGCTAAACAGGAATGGACCCCGTACTTTACAGATTTGTACGTGTAGAAAAATTTAAAACACTGTTTAATTTTCCATTCATTTCACACTTACACACTACTTTGTATTGGTCTACCCCAAATAAATGTATGATGTCATGTCTGTTATGTGATTAAATCCTGTGTTGCACTGCAGGGCTTTTAAATCAGAGATGCTGTGAATATATAAATTCAGCAAACACTACGAGCTATCAACACTATGTGTTGATTTTAGTCTGTTCTGAGCTGATAACTTTATGTCCTGTTATTAAATGTGGGTCTGTCTGTGATATAGGCAGAAGCAGCAGCTGGAACAGGAAGTCATTCAAGCATCACAGACTCTAAAGTGGAATTAATTAAAGCTATTTCATATCCTCTTCGGCTCCAAACTTTCTCTCAAGCCCCCATTGAATTCACTTTCCTCCTGCTGCTTTTAAAATCCAGACAAATATTCCAGACAAACATTCAATGCATTATTTGCATCCTTTATTTTTTTTCTCCCAGAAAAGCATTATCTTAATTCCTTCCCTTCTCAATCTCTTCTCCCCATTTACATCTCTTCCTTTGTCTGAAGAGAAAGAGAAGCAGAGTGCATCAGAGAAGTGGGAATAGCATGGATGAGTGAGGATTTGATGGGTTGGCATCAGGGAATGAGCTACCATCACTCTGATCAACATGAAAACCATTTAATTTGATTAAGAGGGCTTACATGCCCCACAAGATTGTCCTCCCCTTTGTGACTGGCAGACTCAATTCTGCTCAACATCTCTTAAGTGTGTCTGCTTCACGCTTATCACTTTCATAAACACAAAAACACACTTCCTGTGATTGCTTTACAGCAGCTATGCTTCTCGCTTTGTCACATTGATTCATTAATAACCTCGATTTAATCAGAAAGTCTCAGTGAAGTGTAAACCGAACACATTCACGATGAAAAGTTTCTGTTTGTATTTACTTTATGTTATTTATTGCATCCGGATTACGCATACATTTTTTTCTTAAGGTTTTCTAAGGAAGTTTCTTTAATTAAATATAGTTATATATTTTTGGAATATATTTTATTAAGTCTAGAAAGATTTTAGGATAAAATTTTTTTTTTTTTTGATAAAAGGCCAAGTAATTACCAATATTCGGGTGTTATGTAGAGGTGGCTAAATTCACCATGGACTCTAGATAAGTTCATATCTGGGAGAAAGGAATGTGACAGAAACATTATGGCAGCCCGCTCCTCTCAGCTGTTGTGACTCCATATCAGCACATCTGGACCATTTTGGCAATGAGAAAAGTCACCGAGTAGTATCAAAAGTCCTTATGCTCTAAAAAAGTATCTATACTTAAAATAGTGGTTGACTTTGACTGAACTTTTCATTGGTTACGCTGCTGCAATTAAAAACGATGTAAAATGTCTTGAACTACATATTCTTGCCATTAAATGAGGAAAGCAGTGGTTCTTAAATGTTCTAAATGGTTCTAAATGTTCTGTGTATTCTGAAGTTTCTATCAGATGTAATCAGTTTTAAAGCAAAAATCTAGTGACTCTTGGTTTATTCATTTAGTTTTAAACGGAATTATTATTCAGAGTAGTTTCTAAATATCAGATGCCACAATAAGAGTCGATTAAGAGTCAGTGTTTTTTGAGCAGCTTACAGTAAGTAGGTATAGTATCATGAAAAATGCATTGTGTGGCTCTGTTATGAATGGTGTCCTGGGCTCAAATACAGCAGCAGCAGCAGCATGTGTATGCAGGATGTCTCCATAATTCAGTGAAGTGGACTGTAGAACAGCAGTTTGACTTGAGATGAGAAATGATCTCTGCTTCACTGTAGAAGGAGCAAAGGGGCTGCAGGGCTGCAGTTGTTTTACCTGCAGAGTGGCTGTACTCCAACCAGATCCAGTCCCCATCACAAAATCAAGTACCCACAGGTTCCCCGGATGGATTGTAAAAAAAAAGAAAAAAGAAATGAGTCCAACATATAGGAAGCCATGCCTGACCGAGTCTAAAAAGAGGCTAATTGTAAAACTCCCCATCCGATAGATAGGGATTTTAAGGCATACTCCAGATTATCTGTCAAACTTAATGCCCATTGTCCAAACCAGGCCCGCCGTAACAATTTGAAAATAAATAAGTAGAATCTTTTAGATAACAGTGTGTCTAAATATAATTGTGTCAGTCGAATGAAACCAGTCATTATTTGGAAAATACCAAATTACATCACTGTGAAAAGATGTTCTGTATCATCTAATTTCAAGAAGCACTCATCAAATGCAGAAATAAGTATCATCATTTTAAGAGTTTGTTAAAGGTAGTTTTATCAATACTTTCTGCCACAACTGGTCATTTGAGGACTTTCATGATCTTGATTCAATTCAATTAAGTTTATTTATATAGCACCATTTCACTACAGATGTCATCTCAAGGCACTTTACAAGAAGAGTTATTACAATACAATGTTTAATTTAGGAGTTAGAGAACCACAGAAGATTGCGTCATGACTTCTCAGCAATCCCTCACACTGAGCAAGAATGAAGCGACAGTGGAGAGGAAAAACTCCCTTTTAACAGGAAGAAAACTCCAGCAGAACCAGGCTCAGCATAAGCGGTCATTTGCCGAGACCGTCTGGGGTTTTGGAGAAGGCAGCAGAGACACAGAAAGAGCAACCGAACTGATGCAGAAGCAGAAGCTGGTAGCAGGACGTGGAGAACGTTCCTCCACTGGAACGCCATCTTAGTCAGGGTGGTCAAGCAGGGCGGGTCCGGAGCACCTACTGTAGGAAGAGACTAAGAGAACACAGGTTAGCCCTTGAATTGACAGCAGATCATGCAGTTGGGGAGAAGTAGGAGAGAAAGTAGGAACTGACTCTAATAATGTCCTCCAACAGCCTAGCCTAAAGCAGTATAACTACTAACAATAACCTGTCTCCTAGCTACTAGGAGACCTAGCTACTAACACTCTCTACTTGGCTTACATTAATCTATATCTACCTAGCTATTCTACCTCTTCCAATCTCTTCCTAGCTTTTGACACTCTGTCTGACTACTAACATTAACCTGTCTCTTCCTAGCTACCTATCTAACCTGTCTCTAACTACCTGTTAACCTGTCTCTAACTGTAAGCTTTGTCAAAGAGCAAGGTTTTAAGCCTAGTTTTAAAGAAAGACAAATTGTCTGCTTCACGAACCAACCCTGGGAGCTGGTTCCATAGGAGGGGAGCCTGATAACTGAAAGATCTGCCACCCATTCTACTTTATAAAATCCTAGGAATTACCAGTAGACCTGCAGTCTGAGAGCGAAGGGCTCTGTTAGGAACATATGGAACAATCAGGTCTCTTATGTATGATGGAGCTTGATTATTAAGAGCTTTATATGTCAGAAGGAGGATCTGGAATTCCATTCTAGATTTTACTGGGAGCCAGTTAAGAGAAGCTAAAACAGGGGAAATGTGATCTCTTCTTCTCTTATTCAGTAGAACCCTAGCAGCAGCATTTTGGACTAACTGAAGACTTTTAATTGTATTCTGTGGACTACCTGATAATAAAGAGTTACAGTAATCCAGCCTTGAAGTAACAAAGGCATGGACTAGTTTTTCAGCATTATTCCTGGACAGGATGGTTATAATTTTTGCAATATTCCTAAGGCGAAAAAAGGAAATCCTGGAGATTTCTTTAATGTGCGATCTATATGACATATCTTGGTCAAAAATAACACAGAGGTTCTTTGCTTTATTACTGTAGGCTAATTTGATGCCGTCCAGGTGAAGGGGTTGATAAATTTGTTTCTTTTTCAGAGCTTCTGGTCCAAAGACGACAACTTCTGTTTTATCAGAATTCAGAAGCAAGAAGTTTAGAGTCATCCAAATTTTTCATCAGGATTTATGGATAGATATAGCTGTGTATCATCTGCGTAACTATGGAAATTTATCCCATGCTGCCTAATGATTTTAGCAATAGGAAGCATATATATAGTAAAAAGGTTCGGCCCAAGTACCAAACCCTGTGGTAATCCGCAAGTAACCATTGAGGCCGAGGAAGGTCTATTGTTTACCTAAACAAACTGAAATCTGTTGGATAAATAAGATTTAAACCAGCCTAGTGCTGTTCCTATTATACCGACACTTTGAAGCCTTTCTATGAGAATATTGTGATCGACAGTGTCAAAGGCAGCACTGAGATCTAACAGGACCAGAATGGTCACCAGTCCATTGTCTGAGGCTATGAGAATATCATTAGTAACCTTCACCAGACCTGTTTCAGTGCTATGATGAGCTCTAAAGCCTGACTGAAACTTCTCAAACAGCTAATTGTTGTTTAAATGCTCACACATCTGATGTGCAAGTATTTTCTCAAGAATTTTAGATAAGAAGGGAAGATTAGCTATCGGTCTACAGTTAATTAAGTCGTTTTGATCAAGAGATGGTTTCTTAAGTAGAGGTTTAATTACATCAATCTTAAACTTCTGTGGTACATATGCATTTACTAAGGATAGATTAATTATATCTAAAATTGGAGCAGCAATCAAAGGGAAAACCTATTTTAAAAGTTTAGTTGGGATTGGGTCTAACATGCAAGTTGAAGGTTTTGATGAAGCTAATAATTTTTGTAGATCTGAAAGTTTGGCTGCATTACAGCAGTTCAGGCATATATTAGGTTCAACCATTTTTGATGCCGCCTCATTAACTAAGGAAGAAGCAAGCATATTGGGAAGGTTCCCATTTATCTTATTTCTTATAGTCTATTTTATTTATAAAAAAATGCATTAAGTCATCACTACTAAGAGATGGGGGAATAGTTGGGTCGACAGAGCTATGATCCTGTGTAAATTTGGCAACTGTATTAAAAAGAAACCTAGGATTGTTTTTATTCTCCTCGACTAAAGATGAAAGATATGCTGTTCTGGCTGTTCGAAGGCTCTTTTTGTATAGCAGTAGACTATTTTTTGTGGCCCGAAATGGAAATTACACCCCTGCTCTAGATCAGATCGGCCCTGGGTCACCCTGCAAGTCTGAGGACTGATATGACAATGAAAGAAAATTGATTTTGCTTGCTAAAAAAACTAAATGCAAACCCAATTTTACATTCCTCCAGAGAAGAAGTCACTCCCCATAGATATGGATTGTTAGTTGTACTCCACAATTAGCTGCAATCTGTTAAAGACCTGTAAAAAGCCTTATAATATATCAGGCTTTTGTTGTATATGTTATTTTAATATATGCAATAATATTCAAAATTTGAATACATTTATTCAATGAGTTAAAAAAATACTTCTTTGGGCACCCCTAAAAGTTAAACCAAAAGTAATTAAGCATTATTGTAATTTGTGCGTCCAGTAAGCAACAACCTGGGAATTCCTTTTATCCCTAAGATTATATTTATAAAGGGAAAGGCAGGAAAACATAAAATTGCTACAAGAAAATAGCTACTTACCCAAACTTAGTTTGATATAAAGAAGCATGATTAAAAACATTTAAACAATGGGAGCTGTGGAAAACAAGACTGGAAAATAATAATAATTCAATCTGTTACCACGGCAGTGAGCAGGACAGTGAAGGATGAAAAATCAAAGTTTACAAAAGCTCCTTGTTACAGGATTAGTAACTTGGCTTCAGCAAGTCTCCCTGACAACTGTTTTTTATTTTTGAGAACTTTTTCACGGACAAAACACAAAAGTGAAGGGCCATTGCAAAACAAAAGCAGTCAAATTAATTTAAAGTTTTTGCAATCATTTTCTATTCAAAACAAAGCTAAAAACTATCCCTATGTAAAACAATGCAAGGACATTCGATTAACAACTTCCAACGATTTGTAGGAAGATTGCAAGATTGGAGTCCCTAATTCTGGGCAAGCTCAGGGTGTTAGCAGAAGGAAATAATTCTCTTTTTATCAGGATTAAAATCCTCCAGTAGAACCAAATGTATGTATGAGCGATTGTCTGCTTAACTGGCTGGGATTTGAAGAAAGGAAAAAGACAAACAGATGCATTGGGTGAGGGGTGCTTTCTATGGGAAGGAAAAAACCAGTGAGAGAAAACAAGGTATTGGCAGCAATATTTAAAAATATTGAAACTGTAGGTAACGTGAAAAATGATTAAGAAAGAGTCTGTCCTCAGCATCTTCAAGAATCGCAACATGATTACCTCTTATTGAGGATTTTTAATGTGATTAAATGTTGTATGCTTGCTGAAAGTTGCTAAAGGCCTTGGAGGAAGTAGTATCTGATATGAGATGTGCTGTACCATAGAGGGAGTTGTTTTTAGAGAGAAGCTGCAGAGCCAGGCACCATCAGGCGCCGCCAGGTACCCGTTATCTCGCAACCAGTAACTGAATGTGTGTGTGGGGAAATAAATCAGCAAATGTATTGGTGTGTATGTGCTGTGAGCCATCATGTGGATTGAATAAAGCAAGCCTGTCTGCAGAAGAGAGGCAGAACGCCTGGGACACAGGTCTTCTCCACGCTCTGCAGAGGTGAAACTAAATTCAGACTCAGCCTGACTTTTTTCTCCACTGAAGATGTTATACTCTAAGTACTCCTGAACTGGGGGTGGTATTATTGACCACGACACTCTGAATATGAAAAATATCAGTTTTAAGCCTTGTTCTGGCTTAAGTGATGACATGACCATTCTCTTCATGTCGATAATTCACAGTGATGACTGTAAAATGTCATTAACAAACTCAATAAATGCCAAACTTTTGCATGTTATTGCGTTTTTGGATTCTACACCTGCTGAATACAAAAGACAGAACATTAAAGAAATTTTGAGATTTATATATTTTTCAGGGTCCCTTTGTCATCTGTTTCATATAACCAGATCCTCTGTTCGAAGAATGACGATTTAAATAATGCCGTAATTAGTTAGCATGTCAACAGCTGGTGTGAACCTAAATGGTGAACCACAGTGCTGCCGTCAACTGCATTTCTCCTTTCCAGGGTTTCTTTTCCCATCTCATCAAACATGTTGGCCTTCTTTTTCTATCATGTCTACACATCTGTTCCTTCACACTCTTGGTCCCCTTGTCTCATGTCATCTCAGTCTTACTCTATGGGCCAGGCTCTCCTCGTTTCCTGTTTTTGATAGCTGTCACACACAGAGCGACTTCTCCAGAATGTGAATGAGGCTCCAGGAAAAGGTCATTTTAAACGACCTGTCAATCATCAGCCTTACTTCGTCAAAGAGGATGCGCTCAAACAAGCTTGTTCGCTTATGAACACTTCTACCAAGCACATATGCATGCAAAACCATTTAAAATATGGTTCTTCTTGCAGCATGTTATGTAGTAGCAGTCTTCTGCTCACAGCAGTAAATAAATTATGAGGACTCTGTTAAAAATTCTTCCTGTTTTCCATCTGCTGCTGCCAAGGGTCCGCTTCCCTCTGAAGGATCGGGAAAGTCTCCTGATGGAGGTGGAGACCGAGAGACCAGGCTATTAGGCTTTTGTTCCTATTTGCATCATTTTGCTTCTTTCACTCCCCGGGAAACGGTCTAAAAATAAAAAGAAGTCCCGATGCGCCTAGAAAAGCCTCGAAATTGATTTAAGTATTTTTCAGTATGGATAGAGAAAATTGGAATATTGTATGGAAAGAATTATTGTATTTCCATACCTCCTTCCTTGTTAAATAAAATCAAATACAGTCTTTTAGAACTACAGACAATGGGACACTATAAAATACCTCAGCTTGACCTCTGCATTTATGCTTACTATTCATTAAAAGTTAAAAGGTCGAGAAGGTTGAGCAACATTCGGACAAAAGCGGAGCTCAGTTGAGAAATTAAAGGGCACTGAGCTCCAGGTTATGTGACCTCTGTTCAGGTGAGGATAAGGAGGCAATAATAAATAACAAACCATGACATTTAGTCAGGAAAATTCCCGAAATGATGTGATGCCCTTCATACCACTGATATTTTAAAACAAACCACAATCCTATGGCCTTTTGGGTGTAACTAGGTAAACCTCCTTCCTCCCTGCAGCTGTTAGACTCTACAACCAAAACTGCTCCTGAAAAACTCAAAAATGTTTACACTTCTGCTGTAATTTGCAGATGTTTTTCAAAGTTTACAATCTTTTAACTTCTTGTAAATAATACATTTACTTTTTCTAACATACAACTAAATAACACATTCTAAAAATATTTTCTGTTTTTAGATTATCCTACTCAGTTGCACATTCAAATCTAAGCATGCTACTTTATTTCTAATAACTACACAGTACTTAGTTTTGTATCCTTAATTTTTGTGTTATGTACATATTCTGAATCCCTAATACAGTTTTCTATACTTTTTAAAAAACTTTTCTTCAGTTAATAAAACCTGTATTACCTGTCACTTTGCTGCTGTTACAGTCGAATTTCCCCTTTGTGAGACAATAAAGGATTATTCTGTTCTATTCTAAAGTTATTGTAGTTAAAGATAGATATGGACAAGCAAGTCAGACATGATGTAATACACAATCAGAATCAGAATCAGAATCAGAATCAGAATCAGAATCAGTTTATTGGCCAAGTATGTCACATACAAGGAATTTGACTCCGGCAAACTTTTTCCTCCAGTACAGAACTTGAATAAGTGAAATAAAAAAAGAAAAAAAAGAAAAATAAGAACAAAAATAAGTAAAAATACAAATAAATATCAGATCGTAAATAATAAAGGATAATATATACACCAAGCCGGGGTTATTTTACAGTGAGTATGTACAGAAGTGCAGAGTTATAGTTTATTGTTATGTGAGTGCACTCACACACTGTGACTAGACAGAGTTCGTCAGAGCGACAGCCTGGGGGAAAAAACTGTTTTTGTGTCGGGTGGTTTTGGCGTACAACGCTCTGTAACGCCGACCTGAGGGGAGGAGCCTAAACAGATTGTGGCCAGGGTGTGAGGGGTCAGAGGTGATTTTCCTGGCCCGCTTCCTGACCCTGGCCCGGAATAGGTCCTGAATGGAGGGAAGATCGGTTCCTATGATCCTCTCTGCAGTCCTGACTGTTCTCTGCAGTCTGTCCTTGTCTTGCCTGGTGGCGGATCCGAACCAGACAGAGATGGATGAGGTCAGGACAGACTGGACTATTGCTGTGTAGAAGATGATCAGCAGCTCCTGGGGCAGGTTGAACTTCCTGAGCTGACGCAGAAAGTACAGCCTTTGCTGGGCCTTTTTCCTTATTATGTTGATGTGTGAGGTCCACTTCAGGTCCCGTGTGATGGTGGATCCTAGGAACCTGAAAGACTCCACTGCGGGGACTGGCTTGTTGAGGATCATGAGAGGAGATGTTGATGGTGGTCTCTTCCTGAAGTCCACTGTCATCTCCACAGTTTTGAGCGGGTTTAGCTCCAGGTGGTTCTGACTGCACCAGAGAACCAGCTGTTCCACTTCCTTTCTGTACACAGACTCGTCGCCGTCGCGGATGAGTCCAATGACGGTGGTGTCATCTGCAAACTTCAGGAGTTTCACAGAAGGGTCCCTCGACGTGCAGTCAGTGGTGTAAAGGGAGAAGAGCAGTGGGGAGAGAACACATCCCTGGGGGGCGCCGATGCTGAGGGAACGGGAGCTGGATGTGAACTTACCCAGTTTCACCTGCTGCCTCCTGTCAGTCAGGAAACTGGTAATCCACTGACAGGTGGATGGAGGCACGGTGAGCTGGGACAGTTTTTGGTGGAGGAGCTCTGGGACAATGGTGTTAAACGCAGAGCTGAAGTCCACAAACAGGACCCGAGCGTAGGTACCTGCAGAGTCTAGATGGTGCAGGATGTAGTGTAGAGCCATGTTGACGGCATCATCCACTGACCTGTTTGATCTGTAGGCGAACTGCAGGGGGTCTAGCAGGGGATCTGTGATGTCCTTCAGGTGGGTCAGTACCAGACGCTCAAAGGATTTCATGACCACAGATGTTAGGGCAACTGGTCTGTAGTCATTTAATCCAGTGACTGGGGACTTCTTGGGAACCGGTATGATGGTGGAGCGTTTGAGGCAGGAGGGGACCTCACACAGCTCCAGGGAGTTATTGAAGATCTGGGTGAAGATGGGAGCCAGCTGGTCAGCACAGAATTTCAGAGAGGCTGGGGACACTCCGTCTGGTCCCTGAGCCTTTTTAATTTTCTGTCTCTGAAATAGCTGGCGCACGTCCTGTTCGCAGATCGTCAAGGCAGGTACGTGGGTGGTTTGGGGTGAAGCTGGGTCTTTTGTGATGGAGATGGTGGGGGAGGTGGGAGGTGTGAAAGTCCTTTCAAACCTGGAAAAGAAGTCGTTGAGGTCCTCAGCCAGGCGGGGGCTCTCCACAGGGTGGGGGGATGGTCTCCTACAGTTAGTAATGGTCTGCAGGTAGCTCCAAACTGCAGAGGGGTCGTTAGCAGAAAAACGGTCCTTAAGCTTAGCACTGTAGTTCCTCTTTGCTGCTTTGATCCCTCTTGTCAGCTGGTTCCTGGCCTGTTTGTACAGGTCCCGATCCCCAATCCTGTAGGCCTCCTCCTTGTCCTGGCGTAGCCGTCTCAGTTCTGCAGTGAACCACGGTTTATTGTTTTTGAATGAGCAGAAGGTTTTGGTCTGCACACACATGTCCTCACAAAAGCTGATGTAGGATGTCACAGTGTACACAAATATTAATATTGATGCTATATCAATATTAGAAGTATTAGAAGTATCATATTCTTTATGTTTATTAACATGGCTGGATTCTTTCTGTCTGAAGTCAACATGTTTCTTGCTGTGCACGAAAATACATTACTTTTAGGTTAAATTTTGTTTCTCCAAATTGTCCTTGGAATTGAGTGTGTGTGTGTGCAATTGTGTGTGTGTGTGTGTGTGTGTGTGTGCGGTTGTTTGGACTGGCAACCTGCCCAGGGTTTCCCCACTTCTCGCCTAATGACCACCAGAGATAAGCACCAACCCTGCTGCAATCTTCCAAGGATAAGAGGGTATAGACAATAGACAGATGGTATTGTTGTACATTGGTACACACATTTTGCAGCAGGATTGTCAATGCTTGTGGGTCTGTAAATACCTATGTTGACATTTTTTTCTATTTCTGATCACCATGCACTGTAATTTGTCTGGCCTTATGCAATAAAAAAAAGGGTTGTGGGAGGAATTTGTGTAAGCCTGTTGAGCCACACACAGCCACCATGAAATCTTGTTTCAGCCTGGATCATGGACAATATCCCAACATGGGAGAATGCTGTGTGTGTGAGAGAGAGAGAGAAAGAAAGAGAAAGATAAACACACATAGAGCAGAAAAAGGGACACAACAATATTTATTTGGGGCAAGCTGATAAATGACTGTCTGACACGGCAGAGGCAGCAACTTTAACAAAATTCTCTTTTCTCCCTCATGAACTGGCTTCCTTCTCCAGCCTGGTGGAGTTTGGTGAAAGCCTCTGCAGCAAACAGGAATGCTTGAATGGGAAATCACTGATTGTGGGACTTTTTTACCCACAAGTATCTCCCAGGCAGTTACTCAGAATGAAATACATCTGTGTGCGTCTGTTTTACCCCTTCATTCAGCAGGTCATCTTGACTACTGCAGGGAACTATTGTTCCACCTCGTCTCTTCTTCCCACTGCTCTCCCACTCACTCATTTGCATTCCCTCTTTTGGCTTTACTCTACATTTTTTAATTTATCATGTAACACCTGTTATTAACCCGTTTATTTCTGCTCTTTCTCCACCCAATTTTCCTTTTCTTTGTGTCAGCGCAAAGCCTCATCTGGATGCAGGAGCCATCATCATAAGCTCTCTACCTGCGTTTTTTACTGCTTAAGATAGAGCAATTATTTTTTTCCGCTTTTTAAGATATCTATAAGCAGCACAAGCAGAGCCTGAATTGGCTAAATGTCATGAAAGGGGTGACGGAAACTTGCTTGAATGGGTCTTGGTGTTGCAGCACATGCAAACCTTCATATTTCATTCACTTTCATGCGGCTCTACTTGTTATCTCGTTCTGTCCTCCACAGATTGAACACACAGACTTTCCAGTGCTTGCTCTCTCCCTCGTCTGCAGACGAGCAGGAGAGAGTGAGGAGGGGCGAGAGGCGAGCAAATGAGGTGTGGGTGAAAATTATGGGGGGGACTGGATGAGATTGCAGCAGCCCAGCCCTGAATCAGGAGAAACGGAGGGTGTGGAGGGGGAAAGAGACGGAGAACGAGGGGAGTTATTAGGTGCAGAATTCTGAAGATTTAGGTTTAGTTGTGGCAGTGTTGCGTGTTGATCAGCTTCCTCCTACGCCGCTGGGAAACAAGTGCCTTTTGTGCCCCCCTCCTCCCGCTGCAGAGGGGGGAGTGCGTTTATCGGCGTTCCCTGAGGGAGAAGGCAAGAAGTCTCCTCCAATCAGCCGTTAGAGCTTCCTCTGATGTTGTGGGGCTGCTGATGGACATTTATCACTGATCCAAGACAGACACTGCTCACCACTCCAATCACCTGGAAGGTTCTCAAGGTGCTTTAACGTCTTTTCTTTATGATAAAATAACACTTTGATGAAGATATTCTGGTCAGCTGTACAAGAAGGAAAAGGGAGGAATAGCTGGAGATGCTGGATTGTTTTTCCTGTTGCGGACTGATGATGGACTAACTTTTCCTCTTGTATTTTTTCTCCACCTGAGGACTCTTTTTTCGGGGGGAAAAAAGAGTGTATGAAGGCAATATTTATCATGTCAGGTCTTATTTGTCATCCTGAAAGCATGAGAGGCAGAGCATCACCCTAACAGTCATGTAGGTCTTACACATGTGGATAGTCTTGCACCTCGCTGCAGTCCGCTCTCCACAGTTTGACTATCAGGGTTGTTTTGGCCGAGTTATCATGCTTCTAATTGGGCTAAGATAGTTTCCATCTTAGTGTGTAACTGGTGTGAGGAGCCAGAGTTTGAGGGGATTACAGGCACAAAAAGGAAACAGGTGCTGTGGAGCCTTGAATGAGGATTAACTCGTGCAACCCTATCGATGGACCTTTCAGACAAGACGATCCAGCTGCTGCCCCTCACTCAAGGATTAAAGAAAAACATGAAGGTTTAACGAACACGATGAGACTCGCAGGGCCAGGGAGGAGACAGGAGAAGAACTTGTATTAAGTCTGAGATAAGGTCCCTGCCAACTGAGTAAAGTGAGGGCTTTAGGACAGCTATCAATACTGAAGAAATGTGACTGCAGAGTTTAGAGGAAAAAGAAATATCTTCAATATTTCAGCAAATCGAACTGATCCATGAGCTGTTTTTTTATTGATTTTCTCGCAACATCTAGGAGTCTTGTCTGATTACTTCAAGAGGTTGCTAATCTAAACATAATCCATCACCAGTCTCACCCTGAAGCAGTTTGAGTGCTGAGAATGCTACATCTGAGCACTATTGGAAGGATAAGACGAGATTGTTGCTGAAAATTATGA
Organism: Apricaphanius iberus; assembly: GCA_028564705.1. NCBI lineage: Eukaryota > Metazoa > Chordata > Actinopteri > Cyprinodontiformes > Aphaniidae > Apricaphanius > Apricaphanius iberus. The sequence goes on along the minus strand of JAPXFQ010000494.1, from coordinate 2,238,850 downwards.
CAGAAATTGTTGTTGTTGCAGTTACTTTAAATGTCTGACGTTTTGAGGTAGTATAGTGATGTCTGTAAAGAGAAAAGCTTGTATCTCATAGGATGGTGTGTTGCAGGTTTGTATTTACCTTTTCTTCAGTTCACAGTAAGGGCTTGCAGGTTCTGGCCAATAGTGTCATGGGTACAACCTGACACAAAGCTTTCAATCCCACCTGAGCTCTCAAGGAGTTTAAGTGCAGCTGCATTAAGAAATACCTCTAACCATGCACTGATCTTTAAGTAGAAGACCAGAGAGGAGGAGTGTGCTGACAGGGCTATAAGCAGAGAAGCTTTATTTCCTGGAGATAAAAACCTGGAGAGCAGAGCAAAGCAGGAAGGAAGGACAATGTGAGACTGAGGAGTAAAAAGCAGCAGAGGCAAGTTGTTAGATGCGCTCATTGTTTGAACGTGTGGAGTGGGGGAGTTCAACCACAGCGGGCGTCTTCTGGGACTAACTGCTCGATGCTGCAGATGCAGACCTCTGTGACCCAGAGTAGCTGGTTACAGCAGGATTTCTGCACCATCGCGTTTGTCTAGGGGAAGCACTGAGATGTCTGAAACTGGTGTCCGGTTGATTAACGAAGCACAAACCTGCTGGACAATTGTAGTTTCAAACGCGCTTGACCAATAAGCACACACATTTAAGTGAATTTTGACTTTTGATGGAACATATCTGCAGATAAAATGAAACGGGGATTTCTAACGCATGAACAGTGAGCACAACAAAAGACTGGATCAGTGACGCAGCCAATTAAACTGGCCCTTCTCTGCCGTGGATGAGTTGTGTGTCACTCTGAGGAGGACTGGTGTTACACTCTACAACCCCCTGCGAATGAGGGTGGAGTTCCCTCACTGTCACAGATAAAGAATACTGCCTTAAGAACCAATCTTCGGTCAGAGGACCAGCAGAGTCCATCATCCCCTGCCAACAGTCGCGATGGGGTGCAACATGTGTGTGGTTCAAAAGCCTGAGGAGCAATACAGGGTGATGTTCCAGGTGAGCGCTGTTCTCCTCTGAGCCAGCACTGACTGCTACTGAATACAATGCATAACAGGAGTTCTTAGATTTTGCCCTGAACAACCAATAACTTCAATGCATTTTATTTAATTTAGATTTTTTTGAGAAAAATCAACACAAACAAGTTAATGGCTATAAAGTGAAAAAAAAAAATTAGACTTGTTCTTTCTTAAAGAAACACTCCGTAACTTTGCAGATATTTGCCCTCTGTCGCCCTCTCATGGCTTGTGGTGTAACGTCATTGTCGCAAAACTCAAATCTCAATGGAGCGCAACGGATCAAGTGTACTGACAGTTTAACAAGCTAACCAGCCAAAACAATGAAAAATCAAACTAACAGCGTGTCAGTTGATAAACCATCAAACAGCAGAGGAAAGCAGACTGCACTTTAGTGAGTGATTGGATGCTCCGCTTCAGGGGATACAATCTATGTTGGGGATAACCATCATGGCACAACATGGCACTGTATCACATCACCATGACCTGATATTGTGAAGATCTATAGAGCTACTTTCGCTAATGAGTTAGCACTAATTTAAGCCCAAAATCATCGCTTTAACTAAATAATGCACACTTTAACGCAGAAGTAGCTCAATATGAAATTTGCTGAAACTATACAGTGAACAAAAATGCATAAACAAACATAAATACGGCAGGTTTATACTCTTTGCATTCCGGAATAAGGGCTACTGACTATTTGCAAGACCGAGCCGACAGTTGAAGTTAAGTTGTAGATTTCTATGGAGTGCTTCTGAAGAAGTGTACAGACTGTTTTACAAGCTCTTCAGCCAAAACATCAAACTAACAGTGTGTCATTTGAGAAACAGTCAAACAGTTTCCCCAACACTGTATCACATCATCACACCCAAATAACCCCGGAGCAAGCATTTATTAATTACCAGTCCAGCAACACGGCTAGTTCAGCATCCATACATCCTGCTGTATCTCTAACGCCTCTTTCACAGCGGCTGACCACACAAAATTGAAAAGTTGTCACACTGTGTTTTAGAAGCTAATTCTACTTTGACCTAAACTGAGTAACAGTTTGACAGAAACAAATCTTTCACACCAGTAAAGGGAAGGAAGTTTTCTCTGACATATCTTCTCCCATGTTGCTGCTCCGCCGACTTAACACTGTAACTATACTTACCCCCGTTTCAAACTTAGTGCAGAACCGATGCGCCTCGGTATGAATCATCATAACGAGCCCCCGCAGCTTTTAGCTACGGTAGCCGGTAGGTTTCCTTGCTTCTTCTGATAGCATCTTCTTTGGGGTTGAGAAGCTGGCTCAGCTCAGCATCCAGCTCTGCAGCCAACACCGGGTGCATGGCAGCTTTCGGTTTGGGAACAGTTCCTTATCCTCATTTCTTAGCGTCTTTTTGGATTTCTTTGCTGGATCTGCCATGTCTCAAGTCTCAAAACCACGGGTTTGTTTATATCATTAGGTAGCGCGTAGCATACTGACGAAAAGTTCTATATTGTGGTAATCAGCAGGAGGACCCTCCCATGTAGTGACAGCTCCAAAAACGAACATCAAAAACTGTGTTGTGTCACACAAACGTTACGAAAACTTTTTTTCTATTTTTAATGGTGTAAAAGTTACGGAGTGAGGTTTTAAATTTACGACAAAATCCAAAAAGTGGGGTGTGTATTTTTATACTATATAATTTAGATCTGGACTTTTGAATGTGCCATTCTTATTTATGTTGTGCTTTGATATAAACCTTTCAAGTGTAGCTCTCGCTGTATGTTCAGAGTCCTACTGGACGGGGAACTTCCACCCTAGCCTCAAGTCTTTTTGCAAACCCTAAAGAGCAGTTCACACTGTGCGTTTGTCGGCCCTCGCAAAGGACTGCCTCATGCCATAATGTGCGAGCTACACCAAGCTTTAGAGGTATGTCACACTGAATGGCCCAAGATTTCAATGGGTCAAACTGCACAATGTCTCGCTCTCACTCCCAGGGTGAGTTTTCATTTATCAATGGCAGATCAGGGTTGTTGAATTTATGACTGTGCCTGAAGACTACCGACGGCTGGTTTTGGCCATCTAAGCAATAAATAACCTATCGGGGTGCATGTCACACAGCATGGCCACAGAGCTACGATTCACACGCACGATTAAAGTTTTTCACAATGATTTTTTTCAACACTATGCAAAAAGTCTAGAGTGGCCAAAATAGCACAGTGTGATCAATGCTTAACAGGTTTCCTTCCAGGTTTTCCCTGCCCTGAGCTCCAGACACTTTTAATAATCTCCAGCTTCCACTGTGAGTAAAGAAGTAAAGCATCCCCACAGTGTGATGCCAGCACCAACATGTTTCACGGTGGTCATTTTGTGCTCAGTGATCCACCATGTTAGTTTTCCTACACAAATAGAGCAGCCTTTGGCATGCAGGGCAAAACATACAATTTTTGTCTCATGTGATCAGAGCGCCTTCTTCCACATGTTTAATGTGTGCCCTGCAGCTTTTGTAAAACTGTAAATACTATACCAGATAGTCAAATTTTTGTCAAACAAAAATGATAGAAGCCATTTTAATGTTATTGTTCGATGCCCTGTTTTTCTTCTTGGATGGTATATGGTAGACTGCACTGTTCACTGATTTTTTTTTACTGTGAATATGTCACACTGGTTGTTGCTCAGATTGGTCTCAATGCAGTCTGTTTTCATGCAGAGACAGTGTAGATTCTGGTTGGCTGGGTCTCATGTCCGTAAAAAAAAAAGAACGTCAATGGAGTGATACGTTTTTTTATCTGGTCTGCTTTGCCTAACACTCTGAATCATACATATGCTATACCTCAGTTTAAATGATATCTAATGATATGTGTTTTCAGTGTCTCCATGTTTAACGCTCCTTCCTTTTTCCTGGAGGAAAGGTGCGAAGCTGGCTAAACTCACAACCGTTTTTCTTCTTTGTCAATTGTAATCCACCACGTGTTTTCACACAAAAAACAGACATGTATGGTTCAGGTGCCAGAAAGTAAAATTCCTGCCAGGTTTTTGTATCTGCTTCTACATCTAGAACAGGTGTTTTCAATGATGAGCTCATCTACCTGGTAGAGGAGCTTTACTAGTTAAATCCAGCTGGTTTAGTGATGGTTACAACATCTGATGGACAGGATTTCTACTTTCTGGCACTTGGACTATACACGTCTGACAAAAACTAAAATAACTGTTGCTGTCTGTCGAAAATTAGCGCTTTCTCTGCATCAAAATGTTTAGTTTAGTTTTTTAATTCAGGGACATCATATTTTAATTCCATTGCACATTTCAAACGGGATCAGAAAATAACTTTTATTGCTCCATTGACTTTCATTCATTCGTCTGGCAGTAGGCGACCCATGCTCCGGATATTCAAGGGCAAGAATTCAGCTCTCCATGGAAAATAACACTTCACGTGGCATGCTTTCACCTTTAGGAGAAATTTTGAATGAACTGAAATAAAACTATGGAAATCACAATATCATGATGCAATAATGTCACAAAATAAAGTAAATCGGGCTAATCAAGCTGGATTTATGCTGAAAATGAAAAAAAAACTATGCAAAACAATTTTTGCTTGAAGTGCATTACCGTTTATTGCTCTAAATGCAGATGCAAGCTTCCATCATCTGTGCTCCTAATTGCTGGGTAAAGCAGTCATTCAATGACAATGATACTAATAATTAGAATAATGATGCTTCACTGTGATTATGATAGTATGACAGGAGTGCACATAGCAAAAGTAGACAGCAACAGAGCCAGAAGGATGGATGGGTTGTTAAACTGGGATAAAGTGAAGAGAGGCGTTGCCACGGTTACAGCCTCCCTACCACCTGCCAACAGAGACCTCAGTCTGCTTGTGAGTAAGCTCATCTAGCTTTGCTTTGCCACACAAACATTCATGTTTGGCGACCCAGTGATGCTGCTGGCCTGCAATAATTCCCCATCTTACAGAGCATGAAAAATGCTCTGCACTCACAGTTATGCAGTGCAACAATTTTAGTATCTGTGGAGCTCCCCAAGCCTCAGCTGGGGCTCTGTTAAATGCTGGACTGGGCTGCATCTGGTGCCAGAGGCAATGCCAAGAGAGAGAGAAACAAGGAGAGCAAGAGTCCAGGCAAAAAGGCAGGCTAATGAGTAGAAAAGGGAGCAGAAACATGCAAATGAAACCATAGAGAGAATAAGGCCAAACTCATTTTTTAAAGTGCTTTCTGTCTTAGAGCTTGGCCTTCAAAATAATTAATATTAATGCGTTGTATAGCAAGGGGGAATGTAAAAAAAAACAACTCTGGGAGAGCTCACTAATCTTATCGGTGAAGGCCGAGGAAGAAGATTGGTCATGCAGACTGATCATCAACCCAGAGGACGGCAGAACGTTTCTACCACTGTGATCTTATCTAACAGGAGTCAGAAATGAGAACTCCATGCAGGCAAACAATCCCCGAAAGATTCATCCCTAACACAATCTGCCTCTGAAATGTTATTAGACACTAAAAACCAGATCAGTCTCATAACTTAGCAATAATATTGATTTCATCTAAAGCATGAAGTAGGTTTTCTTTTTAGGTCAACAAGTAAAATTAGAAAAAGAGTATTTTTTTATTCATTTCATGAGAACTATTTTTTGGAAAGAATAAATATAGTTGCATTCTCCCCACTGATGAACTAAGTTACATAATTTAAAGTAGACATAAATTATGATCTACAGAACAACCCTGTTTATTGAATAAATCTAAATCTAAAGACAAACACAGTTTTTCTTCAGGAATTAAACAGATTCGTACCCGATAATGATAAAGATTCATATTGATTCTGATGTCTACAGGGAGATTATTTTGATGGACCAGTTCCAAAGTCATCTGATTTATTTTCCAGAATTGCACCACTAATGGTGGCAGTACAGTATGTTGGAGTGGCTATATTACCTTAGTTCAGATTTTTTCTTTTTGTAAAACATTCCCTCTGGTTTTGATTTCTTTGGAGCTTGTAGGATTTTTGCTTTTACTGTTTTGGACAGTTGTTTTGATGTGTAATTTTGGCAGGAAGGTTTTTTCTTTTTTTCTTTTTGCTTAACAGTGAGCAGATGATTAGCATCTCAAAAGCTCAAATAGGACTTGAACTACGTCCCCTGTCACAGAGGAGTCAGAATGGAGGCTTTATGGATGTAGAGCAGAACCAGCAGAAAAAAGATGAGGAAGTTCAAACTGCCCCTTCCATTGATCATAATGGGCAAGGATCATATCCCAATGTCTCTCTGCCTAGTTTTCTAACCATACGGCCAGACATAGATTTAAAGAGGAGCGAAAGCAAATGAAGAGGTTTAGCAGTATTTGCTGACAACTGATGGTGTCATCCAGGACATGTTACTCTGCTGCTAGTAAGGAGACCGTCATACAGAAAGTGTCTCCAGTCACAGGCCGTGTCAGATTTGTTCCAACACTGACTGCTACTGGAGATATATTCTGTTCACAGCATCAGCATCCACAACGACTCTTTAAGGATAACTGGATGATATGAGTTACAATAAAACGGAATTTACTTTTAGGATAAATCTTTTTTTTATTTAATTGAATTTATAGTCAGGAAAAAGGAGTTTCAAAAGGAAAACGGGATGAGAAAAAATATAGTTCCAATGGTAGAAACTGCATATACATAAACATTAGAAATGTCAGAAAAACATTCACTATTTTGGGAGCTTATGATTTTGCTTTGAGAAAAAATGCTTAATTTCATCTAAACTGACTAAGGGGGTTCATTGATCTAGCTAATGCACAGCCTACCATAAACCAGTTAGCTGGCTAAAGTATGCAGCAAAAAGCTACAAGTCTTTGGAAATGAAAGTTCAATATCCAAATATTGGTTCATCCTACAGATTTCCCTGATCTGTAAACATGAGATCCACTGTGTCCTTAAAGCCTTCTGTTTAGAAGCATTTTCAGCTTTGGCTGACACATGCACGGGCGTGGCAATGAGCAGAGTCCACTGTGACAGCCAGGAAGAGTGATGAAGCGTGGAGAGATGTCATGTTGTGTGCTAAGCCACTGCAGGAATATCGTTTGTGCAAGGTAAACAGATACTCTGGGATGAGTTTATACAGACAGCGGTCTGTTAGAGCTGAGGCAGCACTGTTGGCAGAAGGCAGAGGAGTGTGAGACAACAGAACAAACGCAGATGGCATAATGAAGCAGCGAAAGAGCCTCTGGCTGCGCGTCAGCGTGCATTCAGATTATGATGAAAACTGGGCGTCTCAGAGACGTCTGAGCTGGCACGGGTATGACTACAAAAAAATAAATAAATACATAAAGCATAACCCAATTAATTAGAAGAAAGATGATTGTGGACGGTATGCTGCTTTTAAAATTTAGTTTGACTTCTTGCGCATTATAATCACAAAACCAGAAAAATCTGGCTGTGCTGCTACTTGATTAATGCTAATATCATGCCAAATAAAGGGCATGAGGTAGACATAATTAAATCTCAGTTTCATGGTTCTTCACAATCTGTTTTTCAGCTGTACAAGATTGAAGTTTGGGGCTATTTTTCTTTACTCAAGTGTAAAATTTAAAGTCAAATTAGGTGTGTCTGTTTTCAGACAATAATTATGGAATTTAAGAGCTTAAGGCTATGTTCTGCTTTAAATTTGGGCTGTTAAATGCAACTATACCTAAATGCTTTTTGCTCAAGGAATGAAACTCATGCATTATACATTCAGCCTTTTGCTGCACATTCGTTTCACTATGCTTCTTGGTACACACCCATGTTTCTCATCAATACTGACTGTAGCCCCAAGTAAAGAAAAAGGAGAATCTAATAAATTAGACACAGCAGCAGTAGACCTGTATTGGAAACATAAACCATATTGGTTTATATGTTGCATTTAGCACGTATTACCTGACCCGCACAGACCCATACCGACACGGTAAACCTGTTAACCCACACCCCACCCCCCTGAGCCCAGCAGCCGCTCCCTTTTTCTTCTCTCCTGGCTCATTGTGAACCAGGAGGCAGTTTCCATGGCAACCTGTGTCATTAAACAAACCTAAGTGTGCCTTCTTTCGGCGTGACACGCAGAAACAGGCCAATGTTCACCAGAGATAAACACGTCAGAATGGATGCGTACGGCTGACCGACAGACAGGATGCAGGTGTGAGCATAAAGAATAAAGGCGGGAGAAACAAATGACGACACATGATACGACAAAAGACAGCTCAAAATACACAAAAATTTGATATGGTACTTTTCATTTTTTGTTTGATTTATTCTTTTATTTAATCTTCTCACTAATACATTTCAGAATCACATGATATATTAATATATTTATTGGCCAGCTTGCAAAGCTTTTGATAGCATTTTCCAATCTATAGCAGCATATCCCTCACTGACAAACAAAAAGTTACAATTGGAGCTAGTGATTGCTAATATTAAAGGATGTTTAACATCCACGCAACAACAATTATTTGCTTAAATGGAAAGTCTTACGTCTGAAATGACATGGTTATTGCTTGGTGTGAAGGTGTGTTTGATTTGTTGAAATTTAGATCAAAGAATAATTTCACATTTTTAACAAATTATTTCAGTTTAATTCAAACAAAAAAATTATGTATTTCTCTCAAAATGACAATAACGGTTGAGATGGTTTTAACTTCCTCCTTCGCTCTCTGCTGTTTCTGCTCTTGGGCCTACTCTGCATCCATCAAGCCACCTTTTCATCTCATCTAAGATTTGAGCTCGTTGTTCAGGTAGTTTTTTGAGCTTTTTAGATGTTGATCAGCTGCTCATTACAACGGTAACACATCATAACAAATGTCAGAAAGAAAAAATCCTTACAGCTGTATGGCATACAAAACAATAGAGAATACCTGTCCAAAAATGCCTCAAACCCCCCAAAAAAGAAATGTGAACAAAAGTCCACAGAATAAATGAGTCACAACTAAAGTAACAGAGCTACTCCAACATACTACCAACAGGAGGAAATGCCAGACATCCCGCTCCCCAGTGGCATAGAGGTTCCTTTCCAATAATCTGGAGTAAACTTTCTGACTCTCTTTCTTGGAGACTGGGACCACAATCCCAGTCTGCCGCTCAATTAATATTGTCCTAATCAGCAATAAAGAAGCATCTTAGCCTTGATTGCCTAGCCTTGATTGTCCTGTAGTCTAGAGACTACAGGACTTTGAAATAAATCCCATCAACCCCTACTCCTCCGCCATCTGGGAGTTTTTAGAGTACCCCAGTGAAGATTGCCAAGGTGATGAAATCATCTTTTTACATGTCCTCAAATTTTGCCTGCTCTGTGGAGAACATAAGGAGATCCTCAACGTGCTTTTTTCACCACTTGATGGTATGCTCAGTCTGGGTCCGATGTCCCAGGGCTCGGCCAAACCAAGAGCAATCTGGGATGGTCTTTGTTTTCTCTTTCAGCCTCATTCAGAACTTCCTTGAGGCAAACCAGAGTCCATCTCCGCTACATCTCCGAATTCCTCTAAGGTCGTAGTTTTTATTTCTGCAAGAAACATAAGCCACTGTCCTGTTGGCCACTTTATACATCTCTGTCGATTAATTTGCTCCCAGAGCCAAACCAAACTCTGAAGACTTTTACTTGAGCTTGACTACCTCCATCACTATGGTTATCCACAAATGAATCGTCTGAACTGTCCGTCTCAACTCTCCAAGAGTAGTTCCCAATTCTTCATCATTACCCAAAGCAAAAATATGAATACAAACAAGAAAATGTAAAAAATAAGTTGTTTTTCTAGAGAAAAAAAGAATCCAGAAAGTCTAGACCCCGCTCAAGTTGCAGTCTGAGCATGCATGATGTATTTTTTTGAATGCATGATAACGAGGAGGACAAAACGTTTCAAATTTTAAAGTATTCTAATACTTCTCTAACTTCCTGTAGAACCTAGCTGTTCTGCGGTACCAACTTTAGCCCGTAAGCAAACAGGAGAAACAGTTTTGTGATTCAATTGTAAAAGATTGCATTTAGTTGTTCAAAAGTGATGACAGGTTTGTGCTTTTAAATGATAGAGGTGAAAATAATTGTAAATCGAATGTATCTAGAGCTTTTTGAATGACTCTCAAACAGAGTAACATCAGCTTGAGTGTCAGCTTGCTTTTATGTCAACCGTGTGTTTTCTGCAAAAAAAGAAAAAGAAAATGCAGAGATTGTTAGTGTCTGTGTACAGGTGCATCTGTTACTTGTAGACTCAATACAAAGATAGGAGCAGGAGGGTGTCGATGTAGAGGATGTCACTTCAACTGTTCATCAAATAGCACAGGAGATATTCTGAGATCATAAAGAGTCTGTTTATCCCCTTCTACTTTCTATTCAGAATCCACATCTTAACACATATTTTAAATGAAATCTTTTGTTTTGAGTGATATTAATTTTCAATATTCCTGTACTCTCAGTGAGCCTTGTTAGCCAGATGGTGATCATTTTGTGAATGCTTTGAAAACCTGTAACATCAACACTTTCTGACTGGTATCAGTTTTTGACAGCCCTACCTCTTCACAGCTTGATATCAAACAGCTGCAGCTGCAGATGGTCAGCTCAGTCCCCAGATTAATTGATTTTCTGAGGAGGTGACTCCTGCGGTCTTCAAAGTGGGGAAAATGAGAAAAATCAATTACCAAACAAGCGAAATGCAGTGCGTTCGAGGGGAGGATTTCTGCCCTTGTAGGAAAGCTGTTTGAAATGCACATGAAGCAAAACTCTATGGTTCCTCAGAGGAAAGCATTAGCATGCGACTCCTGTTTTTTTTTTTTTTTTTTTTGGGGGGGGGGTTATGAATCTGGTGCTGCTTTTACATGTACAGCCTGTTGTAATCTCAGCCCCTGAGATTCTATGATCGGCTTGCTCTTTAAAGGACAATTAGATGAAAATAATGATGCAGCAGCTGTTTAATAATTTCCATGGAGCTCCCAGGTGAGTCTGTTTACCTGCAAGTAAGCTGAGAGAATTCATATTTACCCTCCGCCGCCTTGTTTTCTTTGTTTCTTCCTCGTCGTCCTCACGCCCCTTTTCCCTCGCTTTTCCTTCTTAACATCTCCTGCTTTGCTTTTTTTCCACACTTTGAACTCTTTCCATTTCTTTCATCTCTATCCACATCATCCCCACCCAGAGCTGTGCACCCGCTGCTGATACCAACGCCACCCACTCCCACCCCCCTCCACACACGATGAATTCTGGAGTACTTTTTTATGAATTTTAATTTGACTTTTATACACATTCAAGCACGGGATGTGGAGACCTGGGTGTTCATTATCTGACGTAAACATACATAGTTTATAAACAGAAGATAAATGTGATGACCTACTAACTCAGGTAATAGAGAACAACATAGAAGTGGTCTAGCCAGGGCCAACAACATCCTTGTAATGCAGAGCAAACATCACCCTCCATGAAGTCATCTTCAAAGCAATCTCAGCACCTCTCATTGATAATAAATGAGAAGCCCCCAGCCCTCCCCCTCTTCTCTTTCTTCCATCAGTATTCATACCTGTCACTCATGACCACAGAGCTGTCTACTAATAGCTTTTTGCTGGTGATCTTTGAGAGCGCCAAGCACTGAGGCAAAACACACTGGGCCACCTGAAAATATCCACTTTTTCCACATTTGGACTTATTCTTAGAAATATTTTTTGTCTTTTTCAGTAAAATGTGCCTTTTGTTTTTCCAAAAGCTTGTAAATTCAGTGTTTCTTACTCATTCAACACCACAACTTGAAGCACCTTCATCGACAAGCCTTCGTAGTTGTGTCTCTACAAGCTGGACACAGCTTTGGGTTAATTTTTCCTTGCTATCTTTATGTTCTCTAACGCTCAGTCTGTTTGGATCTGCTGGACAAGCAGCAGCTGTTATAAAAATATTTTGAAGAGATGTTCAGTTAGATTTGAGTCCAAACTCCGGTTGGACCACTGAAGTGCAATCACAGAAATCTCCTGAAGCCACTGTGTGTTGCTATCACTTAGCTGTGGGCTTCGAGTCATTGCCATGTTGTGGTGCTATTGTCTGAACTCCAGAGAAGTCTGAGCAGGTTTTCTTCAGGATTCCTCCCTCTATGCAAACTAGTCCCAATATTCCTACTGGAGAAAAACAGAGATTTAGCTTCTCAAAATCTGACAATCTCTAAGGTGTGTTTGGCGAGTTCAAAGCAGCCTCCCATGTTCATTTTAGTTGAGGACTCTCTTCCAGCGGCCACCCTACCACAAACACCTGATTGGTGGAGTGCGTTGGGGTGGTTGCCCTTCACGGGTGTCAAACCCCAATCCTTTAGGGCAGGTATCCTGCAGCTTTTAGATGTTTCGCTGCTTCAGCAAAGCTGAATCAAATGATTAGATCATTAGCAAGACTCTGTAAAACATGACTGCATGCCACTGAACAAAATTCCGACTTGTTGCACCAAAGGTTGCAGGTTACCACCCCTAAAGGACAACAGTTCAGCCCTCCTTTTCTAAAGGGTTCTCCTACATCTCTAAGGGAATGCTGGGAACACCTAAGTGACCATTAGGTTTTTGGCCTCCTCTCTGAACAAGACCGTTCTTCTCTGACTCCTCCATCTGGTCAGATCTTGTGATAGTCCTGGTGGCTCAAAGCTTCTTAAGTTTCTTAACAACAGTGAGAATGGTGTTTTTCTAGAAGTTAACCTCCTTAGAATTTTGTTTTGGCATGATTCTGTTTTTGGAGGGGTACAAAAAAACTTAATTCCTTCATCCAATGGATGCTTGTTTTCTGTTACATGTGTATGTACATTTTTTTAGGAAGTCACAAACATAAAAAAATCATTTTTATCTTTTCCATTAAAGATATCAACACTAATTGGTGTTCAAACAGATATCTAATATAAAAAAGTAAAGGGATTTGGATACTTTCTGGTGGCACCATTTAAAATCACGAGTTCAAGGCAGAAGTATTTGCACAATGCGGAAAATACATAGATAACAGAGAGTTAATTTCTTTCCCCACCAACCTGCCATGTAGGCAGCAAGCATCTTATTTGCTGCGAAGAAGCTCATTAAGAAAGGCAGCAAGATTTATGGGGGAACATTAGCGCAGGGAAGGACAAACACACACAAGGAGACTGAGTGGCTGAAAAAGATGGGAGGAGGGTGAGGTTGTGGTCCCCCCAGGGAGGGGACAGAACAGACAGAACTGCTGAGGCAGCATAAGAAAAGGAATCCAGAGTCCAGAAAAGCTGGAGAGAGATGTGGGGATAGAAGCAAAGAGAGAAAACAAGAAGGGAAAAAGTGATAGATATAGAGCCATGAGGAACAGAGGGAGCTAAATGAAAAAAAACGGGAAAAATATCAAGGGAGCAGGAGCTGAATGTGGCAAGAAAGTTTTTGCGCTTGGTTGCACAGGGGAACATTGATTTGACATGCAATTACTGGAGAGGGGACATGAGATGAGAGAGAGAGTGGAGGGAATGGATGGCTGGGTGAGATGTGGAGTCATAGACATCCAAGGTCAGCATCTGAATGAAACTGTTCAAAGAAGGAATCATCATGTTGCTGTGTCTTTGTTCTCATGTAATAAAACCCCAAACATTTGGAGTTGTTTGGGATTAAAAAAAATATGTTGGTTGAAATGTGGTAAATCACCAGGTCTGTCTGATTCAACAGCTTTTCCAGAGTAAATTTAATGCAGGGTTGAATTGAGCTCATGATGATAACACTTTAAAATAGGCCCCTGCTGAATTTTTTTACAGTCCCAGGTTTCTGAGGCAAATCCCAAAGCACAGCTCGGAATGATGGGAACGTGTCTGGTCATAACAATAAACCAGCAGAAAGCAATTCAAAAGCAAACTTTATGTTTAATGGGCAAAATTCGTTCTCTGAATAAGGTCAAATTAAAAACCACAGGTGAATAAATTGCTTTAAATAAACAAGGTTTTAAATTACCAGCAAAAAACAAATTAAATAAATAAAAACCAACACTTTAGGCTTTTAGTTGTTTTTAGAGACTCTTACCTTGCACTTATTCAAAATAAGTCATTATGAGCACTTCTATTTAAATTAAATTAAGTACTTTTAATGTTTTTAAAAAGGAGTTTTTCTTTACACAAAGAATAACTAAAAGTGGAAGAAGACAATCTATAGAAAGAGGGTTATGATATAAAACTACAGTTTAATTACAATGTCTACCTTCAATTAGTTGCCTAACCCTTGGGCCCTATAATCGTTTTTATTTATACATTTCCTTTTATTATTTCCCAATTTTATTTTATTTTTTTCTATTTTAAAATTCTGATTCACAAACTAAACTAAAAAAATATTTATCTAAACATGTGGTTATAATATAAAATTTGGTTCAATAGCAAACCCCACCGAAGTTTATTGTGAATATTTTATTGTTTTGGTAAAATGTGAAGAATTTGAGTTATTTATTTATGAGTACTTTTGCGATTTTGCGAAAATCTTGCATGATCATTTGAAGTAAAGACGCAATTACTTTGTAAAATTACGCTGCATTTCATCATAATTAAACGGTGAGCAATTTACTTTTATCTTGAATTATTTACTTTTTTAATCTTCAATGTTAACTGGTCTTTGGGTTTTAATGTGACTTCTAGGTATTTCAGCTATTTTTTTCTGGATGAGACTAATTGTGTGCAGACAAACATGACAGAACGAATTTTTGGCAGTCAATCAAGTTTGCAAAAAAATATGGAGGTAGGTGCCGTGACCCTCGCCTGGGGTGGGACTTTGGGGGCTTTGTGTGGTGACTCCTAGTGGCTGCATGCGGCGCCTTAGAGGGGTCGTGCTGGCGGACACGGGTTACCGGCCTGGTGCTGTGCTGCTCTGGGGGGGTCTGGGCTGGGCCTGGGGCTCGGGGTTCTGGGGCGGCGTGCCCCCCGGCTGGGGCCCTGGCTGGGGCTTTGCCGGGGGGGGGGGCGCTGCCGTCGGTGCAGGCTGGGGGGGGCTGTGGTCGGCCGGTGGTTGGCGGGCGCTGCTGCCCTTTCCATCTCCCCGGGCTGGTTCTTGTCGCTTGCTCCCCGGTGGTCCGGGCGTCGGCGAGAGGCCGCGGCGGGTGGCCGGCGTCTCCGGGTCCGATCGGCTATACTGACACTGGACATGGCTCCTGGGTCTTGGTCTTAGCCCTCGCGGGGGTGCTGAGGTGGGGGCCTCTGGCCGGTGTTGGTCGGCCTCCACGGTGACTGACCGGTTGGTGGGGTGTGGGCTGGTGGGTGGAGGTGCTGGGTTCTGTTGCCACCCGGCCATCGGGCGGTAGTAGCAAGGCTGGAGGATGTCGGCCTGGGGATTGGCCGCCCGGGACTTCGGTCTGCCCACGGGCCTGGCGCGGCATGTCCGGGGTACCCGAGTCGGTGGTGCGCCGGGTTCCGGCCTCGGCGCGGAGGCCCTCGGACGCTGGCGGTGCCTGGGGCGTCTCTTATTGGCGGGGAGGCTTTTTACCATCTAGCACAGGCGCTCTTTTTAACGGGGTGCGCTTGGGACGGGAGGGGGGAGGGCGTTGAGGGGGAGGGGGGGCTAAACTCAACCTGGGTGTCTAGTGACATGTGTTTTGTTAGCAGTGTGAATGTTGGGAAGGATTTAGGTATGCCCCTGGCATGGGGGCTGGTGGATTGCCGGGGCCCCCATGGGGCTCGGGGGTGCCGCTGCCGTGGGCCCCGACTTGACGTGCTGGGGCCTCCCACCCCTGGTGGATCGGGCCGAACGGGGGTGCCTATTGGAGTCAGCAGGGGAGCTGGCTCCCTGGGGTTGGCAATGGTCACCCCAGTTATTTTCTCCCCATCCCCATGCCTCTGTCCACCTGCTCCTTCATTCTACCATTCACAAGGCCTTGGGACGTGGGCACGTCACTGGGGTGCGGGATGGAGCTTCCGTCTTCGCTACCCGGTGGCGGCCTGGGTCCCGATTTTATTTAGCAACTTAGACACTTACACTTGCAACATTTACATGGAACGCACATGTAGGGACCTGGCGGTGTGGCGCATTGGCGCTGGGGGCGGGGACCCTCATGGGGGGCCCCCTATAGGGGCCCGTTGTGGGGGCCTCGCCTGTGGTGCCGGCACCCACTGGTTAAACGCATCTAGACACCGAGGGCCCGGGGGGGGAGATGGGGGTACCCGGCAGTATTCCCATGTCCCCCCCCTCTGTTTTAAGTGCACATTAGAACAACACGCAACAACACCACATTGAGCTGGGGGAGAGAGGCTGGGGGGTCTTTCCACACCCCTGTTCGTTGGACCATCAGGGGTCGGAGCCCGGATAGAACATCACGCCGTCTGGTCGGGGTCCTGGGCTGGTGGGCTGCTCTTGCCGGTGTGGGGGCCTTGGCGGTCTGCTTGTCCCCGTCCTGGTGGGCAAAGGGGTCTGTCTCCTGGGTGCAGGGGCAGGGTTCTCTACTGGGGCGTCTGTCCCTGGGCCTGGGAGTATGGAGTATAGTGTACGTATGGGGGGTATGAATGAGTGTATAGCGTCCTTTTTTCGTATGTCCTGTATTTGTAAGAATGTGTACGCATGAGAGGGAGGGTACGTATGAGTGTCTCTGTCTGTCTATGTCTACCTGTCAGGTTGGGTGTTTGGCTGCTCTCTGGCCTGATGCATCTTCTTCCCTCCCCGTCACTCCCCATCGGTGATGGTAGCTCCTGCCCACTGGTTGATGATGGCTCTCGATGCCTGGGGCTGGGGGTCCCGGTTGCGGCCCGGCTCGGTCCCGGTGCAAGTCGGGTGGGTCCTGGGTGGTCCGGTGTGTCGGGCGGCTGCTGTTTCGGGCCGACGTCCTCCTTGGTTTGACTGGGGCACCTCTTCTGGGGGTGCCGGGGTTGTAGAACAGGTTGGTGCCGTCCAGTGGATCGGTGGGGACCGTGCCTGGCGCCCAGTCCTCCTGCCGGTTCCAGGACTTCTGCTGGCTGGTCTGTTCAGCTGGTGGGGCTGTCCGGCATTGGCTGGGCCCCTGATCTTGGCGCCCTACGTGGGGAGGGATCTGGACCCGGGAGCTGGAAGATCTGGATGTCCAGGTGCCGGCTGGGCGCGGCCTGGGGAGGGCGTACATCCGCTGTGGCTCTTGCTGTGGCTCCCTGGCGTGTGGGTGTGTGGAGACGGGCCGGGTTGTTGGCGGTGGGTATTGGTCCGGGGTGGCGGCGGCGTGTGTTGTCCGTCGGTTGGCTGCGGATCCTCCTTGCCTGCGGCGGCGGCGGGGGGCCCTTGTCGGCTGGTCCCTGGTTGGGGCCCCGCTGGGGGGCGGGGTGCCCCTGGTCCCCGTGGCCTCCGGTTCCTGATCCGGGCCCGCCCTGGCGTAGCCGGTTACCGGCGGAGCCCGTGGGCTCGTCACTGCGATCTCTCGGGCCCCAGCATTGCGGCTGGTGGGTGTTCCCCTGGGGCTTCCATCTGTTCCCCTCTTGGCGGGTGATCGACCCTGCGCTGATCCGCCTGTGGCCTCTGTACTCTATGGGACCCTGGATGCATACATCTCTTGCCTCCTCCATGTCTGTGCCGATTCCTGTAGGACGGATTGACGGTTCCTTACACCAGCTATCAATCACTTGCATGGGGAAACCTTATTCAGACCTGCATGCTCGCACACACATAGGTGTGGGGACATTGGTGAGGACGGACATATCTTAAGCTGAGGTTATCATCATTAGTTAGTTGTTCACAGGAGCTTACCAGAAACATTTGTATTATGTTCATTAATCAATGCTTGTGTGTAGTGAATGTGTAATTCTTAGTTTATTCTACTAGATCCGAACTATTGGTTTGGTTCTGTACAGTTTGTTGTTTTTGTTTTGTATTACTGTTTCTCTGCCGTCCGGCAGAGGTGGAGGACTGGGATGTTTTCTTGTGTTCTTTGTTTGCCTCCCTGTCTTGTGTCGTCGGTTCGCACCTCTGCTGGTCCGGTTTCTTTTCTTCACCTTCTTCCTTTCTCCCTTCTTGTCTCAGTTTAATGTCCATGACGTCAGGAAATTGAACCCACAGTAATCACTAATAAAGATTTTTCATACATATACATCAAGTGGCGTACTACAGCGAAGCTGTAATACTCTGCTTGGGAAAGTAAAACTGTTGGGCTTGTACTTGGTACTCAGACACCAATTCTGAGTAGCATACTGCTAGACAGGACACGTTAAAAAAAAAATTAAAAAAAATATGGAGGTGACTGAGTCAGCATCGACCTACGTTTGGTGAAGATCCAGGGAATCAATAATCTATAGCTTTATGGAAAATGTATTTTCCAACAAGAACTCCGCCGTCTCAGGCGGTACGCACAGATCTCGCACCCTCTCCATATTTTGGTTCAATATTGTTTCAAATTTAACAAGCATTCTCACTATGCTGTTTGTGGTCTCACAGGTAAGTGTAAGCCACACCAAATAGAACATGCAGCAGACGTTCAATGCTGTGTGACCTTATATATATATATATATATATATATATATAATGTATATATCACCTTAATGCCAAAACAAAGGAACAGACCTTTGAAAGATTCTGTACAACTCAGGTTTTGTTTTCTCCAAAGCAATGTGATAGTTTGACAGGTTTCCAATATGTATGCAGCATCTTGCTGTCTGATCTCGGTGAGCTTCCTTTGAAGCTGCACATGTTGGTAGCTGTTTTGAATGGCTGATTTCAATTTAAAATAATACCTTTTCAACCCCAAACCAGGCGAAGAACTTCTTTCTTAGAGTGCAGACAGCTCTTAAGATCTTTCCATGAAGTTTGCTCTCAGTTCAATTGTTAGGGAAAGAAATTAAAGATCCAGTTTTTTAAAGGCGCAGACCTCCATTCACAATGTTCAGTAAGTTTTAATCATGTGGGCTTGATGTGATACATCTGAGTTTGACTGTTGATATTTTAAATGGGAATAAAAGTTGATAAATTGTTTTTTATTCCTCACCAAAAAAAAACTTTAAAAATTTTTATTACAGTTTCTTTTAAAGGTATGTTCCTTATCAGCTGAAACTAGTAATGAAAATGAGATTAATATTCGCCTTTCCGAAGATAAATCAAAAATAAATGTTCTTTTTCAGAGTTCAGTCAGTTAAAAACCGATGTTAATAATCAGCAAGCAACACTTTTGCATTCGCTTATTGCTTTTTTCTTTTTCTCTTTGCAGAGGAATCATGTAAGCAACATGCTGTGCTCTTTTGACGCTGAAGGTCGACTAAAGGTCTCTTTTATCCATTTTCTGATTTGGTTTTTGTTGGTTTTTGTTAAAAAGCCAGGCTGCAGAGACATACTGTTTATGCTTTCTTTCAGAGCACTGACACTGACTCTCCCTTTCTGTGTACTAACAAGGTTACATATTGCTTTATTTTAGGTGGCAGTTTTTGATATGGGCAGTTGCCCAGGGAAGCACTGGTCGGGGGATAGAATCCAAAAGCATTATCTGTGCCGCTTATCATATGCAGGGTTGTGGAGGGATGTTGCGGTTGTTTATACTTAAGGGCAATCTCGAAAGATCAATTAACCTAACAGTTATTTTTTTGTAATGTGGGAGGAAGCCGGAGTACCCAGAGGGAACCCAAACATGCACAGGGAGAAAGTGAAAACTCCATGGAGAAAGACCACAATCTGGGATTCAAACCCAGGACATTCTTGCTGTACCAACTGTGCCACTGTGCAGCCCAACCAAAAACACTAGAGGAAAAGATTAAAAAAACACAAAAACAAAACATGACTTTTTTCAATTTTACCTTTTCTATTGTGTTATAGTGTGCATATATTGTGTGTATTGCACCCATGCCTGTTAACCTTGCTCTGCAAGATGGTTTCTCGCTAGATCTGGAGTTTTCCAAACTCAGGAGTAAAGGCCGACCGATATAGTTTTTTTTAAAGCCTGATGTTGACACCAAATTTTTTTTTATTTGGTCGCCCATGGCCAATTAGTAAGGCCGATATCCAAGGCAGATAAATATACTTATTAGTATATATTGATTGTGAAAGATAACTGAACACTCACTGTGTGCAATATAAATTAAAAAGTCAATAAATCTCTTTAAATATTTATTGAACTTCAAATATAAGGCATTATAAAAACAAACTCAAAATATTAACCTGAGTGCAAATGGATTCAGAACAGTATAAAAATGAAAAAGATTCAAGTTTTTTTAAGTATGCGAAATAAAATAAATTCAAACAGTAACCAGAATAATGATGTTAATGGCTGGTTTAGGTAGAATCTGGACTTACATATCAAAGAAAAATCACCACAAAATAATATAATCTAATATATATATATATATATATATATATATATATATATACACTGTATATATATATATATATATATATACACTGTATATATATATATATATATATATATATATATATAAATAGCGCAGTCAAAGATTAAACACCAAACTTAAGAGTAAAATATGAGTGGCTCTGGCTCACGGCGGTTCAGAGTGTAGGGGAGGTCCTTCCTTCAGTCAAGTAGTGGCTGCACACAGGTGCCTAATCTTTTTTTTTATATCGAGCTTTTAAAACAAATTTCAGTCGATGGCCGATATAGAAAAAATTTAATATATCGGCCCCATATATCGGCTGGCCGATATATCGGCTTCTACTCAGGAGAATCCATCTTGGATCGCTCCAATCTAAACCGTCCGACCTCCGACCCATATTTCGCTAACCAATTATTTTTTGCATTATTGCATTATTTTAGCATTGTGCTTTGGGGCGGGAGTTCCGTTGTTATAATAGTATCAAGTGCCCAGCTAAGTGAAACAAACATGACCGCGCCTGTTGACGCTCGCGTAGAAGCGGCTATTGAATCGGTTGAAGAGGAACTGAATGTTATTTCTATTGGACTATTGGATACATTCGAAAAATGAGCAAAGGTATGCACTCTGTGAAAAGTGAAACAAGTGAAACAAACATGGCTGCACCGGATGACGCTCGCGTAGAAGCCAGTGCCAGTCGGGCGCTACCTTGCGCTTCCTCCAATTAGCTCAAAATATTCTACTAGATGGCCCTCCCTCTTACAGACAGTTTCTGCTGCAAAGATTCCAGATCAAAATGTGTAGGCTCGACACGGGGCGGGGCTACACATAGCTCTGGCTGATGCCAGGTTACATGCCTGTTGCCCATTTATCCAGACTCACAATTTTGATAATTTCCTGCATTTTATATGTTTGAGGGGGTGAGAGAAAGAGGGCTCGCCCAGGGCAATAATCATGCAAGAACTGCCACTATGTAGATCCTTACTACCTTAGTTTGTCTGATAGATAATACTTATTTTTTCTTCACCTTTTCCTTGTCGTCTTTTCACATTCTGGTTATGTTTGCCTTTTTTTCAGTCTAAATTAGATTCAATGAACACCCACAAGAAGCTTTTTTTTTATACACATCTCTATTCATTACTGCACTGTGCTTTTGTGCCACAGGTGAATGCAAAGGAGTTGTCTCGCCTGTCTGGAGATCCCACCCTTGACATACGAGACCCCAGGCTGTCCAGCATCCTGAAACGGGGGGCTCGGAGACGGGCGGGCCCAGCTGGAGCTCCTGGAGGGCAGGTGCCAGTGACCATGGGCATGGCCGACTGCGTGGACAGCTGCACCCAAACAGACATCAGCTTTCAGCATATGTTGAATCTGGGCAAGAGCAGAGAGCATCCCTGCAGAGCTCCACCCCCACCCAACCCTCCTCCGTCCCCTCCGCTGCCCCCTCTGCCAGAGCCGTATCTGTTCAACGAACTGTGAGTGGGAATGGTTTAATAGGTCTCTAAAAAATGTCCAGGAATCCAACTGGAGCTCATCTGTTGTGCTAGTCCATGGCATGCTGGTTTGAACTTTTGAAGCCAAGAGCTGCTGCAATTAAAAGGCTCTTTCCCGATTCTTCTCATCCGCAGCTTCTCTGAGCCTGTGTACTACGACCCCACTGACTATTTTGATATCAGTCAGCATGAAGTGGACAGGAACGATGAGCTGGAATATGAGGTGAGGGCTTTTTTTGAGCCACTTGAAATCACAGCAGAACAGACTGCTGGTCCTAATTTGTTTTGTGTTTTTTAGTCTGACAACCATGAAATCCCCTTTGACTCCTCTAGGAGGTGGAGCTGTATAAATCTCGTCAGCAGGATAAACTGGGTTTGACGGTGTGCTACAGAACTGATGATGAGGAGGATCTTGGAATCTATGTAGGAGAGGTGCTGTCAGAGAAACGAAAAGAAAAGTTCTATTAATTTTTGAATGAATGTGTTTTAATTGTTTTATAGTTTAAAACACCCTTTCTGTTTTTTAAGGTGAACCCAAACAGCATTGCTGCGATGGATGGACGCATCCGAAAGGGAGACAGAATACTGCAGGTATGCTGTGGAATTTAAGAAGCTCCAATTGCTTCTTGATATTGTTTTTGCTTTCAGATCAGGTTTTAGAGAGCATCTGTCCTCATCTGCGGCAGGATCTTGACACATAAAGAGTGTAAAAGCATTCACACTTATTGAACCTTTCTCCCCTTTTTCATACCACATTTACAAACTTTAATCCATTTGATTGGGGTTTAATTTGATTGTCTATGTCAAATTAGTCCATATGTATTTACACATAAAAATCTAAAATCGATGGTGTGCATTTGTATTCAGTGCCCAAGAGTCTCTACTTTGAAGAACTACATTTTACTGCAATTACAGCTCAAATCTTGTGATTTCGAATTAGACTAAAGGGTTTATTTAGATTGAGAGATTCTGACAGATAAATATACCTATAGCTCTGACTGTATGTGTAGTGGTGTTGTTCTGCTGGGAAGTGAGCTTTAAACCCAGTATATAGTAAGGATGCAAAGATACCGCTTTTTTCAAACCGATATACCCAAATTTGGTTTATCTACAGAGTACTCATGCAGATACTTCTACCACACAAAAATGCAATAAACTGGAAGATATTTTTTTTCTCTGCTTGTTACACAAAAATAAAAACAAGACCACAATACTAAGATTTCCAGAGGTAAAAAACCCAAAACTTTTCAGTGAAATTATTGCAAAGTTTCCACATTTTAAGTATCAGTTCATGGTTAGAGTTATCCCATACCAGTACATTAGAACAGTATCAGCCCAATACCCGATACCTGTATCAATATCGGTGCATCCTTGGTCTCGAGCCTTTTCCATCTGATTTCAGTTCTATCACATTTTACCTGCTTCTTTACTTTGTCTCTTTCTAAGCTGTCATACATGGTCCACCATTTGCAGCCATCTTATTCTGCCTTCAACGTTATTCGCCTCTCTTTAATTAAAGTTGCTTTTAGCTGCATCGATCCTTTCATTTTAACTATGATAAACAAATGTTTGTCATCTGGCTGTGTTCCAGGAGCCTTCAAGCATGCTGTTTTGCAGCCTCTTATTAAAAAAAAACCTCATTCAGATCCTTCAGCTTATCCGGCCATCTGTAAGCTTCTTTTTATTTCTAAAGTGCTGGAAAAGTTTTTTACAATTTCAGTTGCAGGCTCATCTGTATTTTAATAAGATTTCGGAGAAGTTTCAATCTGGTTTTAAGTCTCGCCACAGCACAAAAACTGCATCGTTAATGATTTTAATCATCTACTTTTAATTGTTGATTGGGGCAGTTCTATAGTTTTGGTTCTTTTTAGACTTTACTGCAGCTTTTGACACACTGTTGATCATGGGATCCGTCTGCACCTTTTGAAGTGGTGTGTTGGTATTAAGGGCACCGTTTTAAACTGGTTTTGGTCTTACTTGGCAGGTGGATATCTTATGTCCACCTTGACCGGTTTTCAACACTTGCAGCCCCACTTAACTGTGGGGTTCCACAGGGCTCTATCTTAGGGTATTTTCTAATTTGTCTACTTCAAAACATTACTGGTTGCAGTTTCTTTTAGGGAAGTCAGAGAAAACGGGTCTGAATACAAATGCAAGTTTTGCTTTTCAGATTTTTATTTACAACAAAAAAGCCCGGATAAAACTAAATACGTAAATTTTTTATTTAGCTTACAATTCTGTGTTGTTTATCATGGAAAAAATAAAATTCATAATTTTGCTGTGGGAATGTAAGAATGTGTGGATACAGTATAATTACTTTCTATGCTCTATACTTTGGAGTGTTCTTTTTCAATTCCTTCTGCTGATTATTAATTCATGTCCAGTTTAACTGAAACTGTCTTTGGCTTTTGATCTTATTCCAGATAATGTAAGGCCGCCTAAACCTATCTTCCCCTTTTTCTCTCAGATAAATGGAGTAGACATCCAGAACAGAGAGGAGGCGGTAGCTATTCTCACCAGAGAGGACAGCACTAATGTATCCCTGCTTCTTGCAAGACCTGAAATAGAGGTGAGGGAATTGAATATGCAGTCTTTGGGGAAGAGTGCTGCAAGACTTGACTCTGAATGTTGAACTGAAAAGACATTTCTCTCGGTCTGTCTTACAGTTCAAGAAACAAAATGTTAAATTACACTTTAAAAGACTACACATTCAGTTATAAGAGGAAAAGGAAATGTGATTCTTGTCTAATCATGCAAGATGAATCTTTTGCTCCTATATACACAAACACGTTTAGACCAATGACGGTGCTGACACAGAGCCAAGGACAAATAGTGTATTTAACCAGATAGCCAACGTGGGACTCACAAGGTCACTTTTAACAGATATGAGAGGCGCCTCCGCCAAGTTACCTACAAGCTTTTTTCGTTGAATATAATTACAGAGACGTGCAGTGTTTATGTGAGCATAGAAACATTTGTATTCTCTCTGAGCCACAGGGCAAATTTAAAAGTCACTCATTAAAAAGGATAGGTCAAACACGGACTCTCGCATACAAGCACAAATAACCTCTGCTCTCTTCCAACACATCCTCTTGTTTGAATATATGAAGATGATTTAAATGCCTGCAAAGAGAACATTTATATTGGCGGGACATTAAGATTCAAGCCACAGAGAGCAAGAGGGGAGGTTGGAGAATCATCAGAGAGAAAGGCAGGAGAAGAGATTAAAGCTTGATCTGTTGGTGAGGAAGATGAAGAGGTGAAGGGCTTTGTTAGAGAACGAGAATGAAAACCACGAGGGAAGAGATCAATAAGACACGTCTAGCAGTCTGCATGCAGTTCACATTTAATTCCAATGTATCAGACAGAATCTGTGGAGAGGAGGAAGAGGAGGGGGGGGGGGAAGATGTTTAGGTACTTTCAATTCATTACATCAGATTTGAATGAAACAGCAAGATTAGCAAAAAAGAAACTCCATTGGCTTTTTTTTATTCTGATGCCAAAAAAAAAAATTCAAAAAATGTATTTCTTTGTTGAGCCGTTTCATCTTTAAAACAGTGTTAAAAGAATTATGAAAGTTTCCTCGACCTTTAGCGCCATCTGGTGTCAGAGAGAACCACTACCCATTCGACAACTAAGAATCTTATCTTTTTTTTCCTTTGATACCAGCCAGCTTCATTTATGAATGGCCATTTGTCAGTACAAGTTCAATACTTTAATAAAACTAAGGCTATGCAAATCTGGGGTTTAGAGGATTAAAGAAGAGCTGGATTTAACATCCTAACAGCAAATCAGGGTGAGAGGTAATGTATTCCAGAGTATCTCAAGGAAATTTCAATCAAACGCAACTGGCTTCACAGGCTTATTCCAGAGTAGTTCCAGACAAATTTGGGGAAAAAACTTGTCCAAAGTTATTTTTCTGCTTTATAAGTTTCAGAACTTTGCTTTGAACTATAAGTATGATGACTGGAATTGTACTTATCTGTGAAGGCAAATGAGCAAATACATTTTGGAAAAGACTGTATGTCTCTATATATGAGAATGAATCTCCTTTCACATGGACATCCCTCAGAAAGTTTTCCATGATACTGATGTTGGCACACATATGATACGGGTTGGGTTGTATTGCTAATCGTTCTGTATTCATAATTATGTCATTTTCAAATATTTTTTAAGGTGTTATTTTTGGGACTAATCTAAGGTCTTCACGTTCAGTCTTACTGTTCATTCAGATGTGTTTTCAAATGTTCTTTTCCCCTTCATAGCACCAAGCTTATATAGATTTGACTATTTCTTTGTTCCTAGTGACAGATTACCTGAAAGTGTTAATTGTCTAGATGTGCTACTACTAATTTTTTTTTTCTTTTGTCTTCCTCTCTCAATATTGAACCTCTCCTTATGCAATGGTCATCGAACCTGCTAGAATGAAAACCAGCTGGATCCAGACGAGCTGGAACTGGAGCCTCTGGACAACTCTGGTCATCTGAGCAGCAGTACCAGACTGATGAGCAGGCCTGTTGTTCAAGGCACAGGACAAATGAGTCCTGCGATCGGAGCTGTACTCTCCAGTCACGCTCAGTCCTTAAGCATGGATTCTCCAGATTTGCTCCAGACAGTTCTGAGTAACAGTCAGGAGTTGGACAGCGGGGTTGGCCGGACAGACGAAAGCACACGCTATGAGGAGTCCTCGGAACATGACCTCCTTGGGGACGACCACACCAGCGCCTCCAACACAAACACAACCAACACACCTGGCAGCATGCGAAAGTTCCTGTCAGGCAGAGGGGACACCCCACCCTTGCTCCACTCCCAAGACCTCCAGTTCAGCACAGACTCTCTACTAGGACTAGATTGCTTTAATGGAGGAGGAGGCCTGGAACTGGTGGAACGGTTGGAGAGGACCTACATGGCTGATTCGATGAGGATGATGATGCCCGGGCTGACTGAAGAAGAATGTGAGCGATACAAAGAGCTGCTGGAGATCAAGTGTTTCTATGAGAAGAACAGTAATGTTCAGGGGGTGGAACAAGAGGAAAGGGATGTGCCACTAGATGAGAATAGGAATGAGAGCCTGACGCAGCATGAGATGGCCCTCATAGAAGAGGAACTGCGCCATCTGGAGTTTAAGTGTCGTAACATCTTGAGAGCACAGAAGATGCAGCAGCTGAGAGAGCGTTGTATGAAGGTGTGGCCTCATGAAGACAAAAATGGAGCAAGCACAGGGGCAGGACTAGGAGCTGTGCGCTTGGAGGCAAATGGTTCTTTGGTGAGTGAAGAGTCCTGCCACCAGGCTCTGTCAGACATCAATGAGCTTCCTGAGAGGGAGCGATCCGATAAGGACAGCACGAGTGCCTACAACACCGGAGGAGAAAGCTGCAGGAGCACGCCTCTGGTCAGTGAACAGTACCCGTCTCTCTCCACTCAGAGTCTGGAGGGAGGACAGTCTCCTCTTCCACCCTGCACCAGGCAAAAAGAGAGATGGGATGGGATCCAAGCAAACCTAAACCAACCATACTCTCCACAAACTCACAGGAGAGGAACCGAGGCAAAGACATCCAGCCCGGGGTTAAAGGTTAGGTCTCTCTCCCGGGATGTAAGAAGTAGGAGGGGATCAGATGGGGGGGTTAGACGCAACCCCAGAACCAATGGGAGCGTGGAAAGAGGTGGTGGACGCAGTGCAGAAAACAGTCCATATCTGTCCCGCCGTCAGACGGACTCCAAGCCCCCACAGCGTTACCTGAGCTGTATGCAGCTGAGGACCCCCTCGGCATCGGAGCACCTGGGTGGACTCAGGAATCCCCCAAAGGAGGGCCCCACAGAGATGGGAGACGATGCGAGTCCAATGAGTTTGGGCAGCACATGTAAAGATCTTCCCCAGATTCCATGTGGAGTATCCTCAGCTTTATCCCCTCCACTGCTGCCCGCTTCCCCCCGGATGGAGTGGAAGGTGAAGATCCGCAGTGACGGCTCACGCTACGTGGCCAAACGACCTGTGAGGGACCGCCTCCTGAAGGCGCGCGCCATGAAGATCAGAGAGGAGCGCAGCGGAATGACGACAGACGACGACGCTGTGAGTGAAATGAAGATGGGCCGCTACTGGAGCAAAGAGGAGCGGAAGCAGCAGCTGCTGAAAGCCCGAGAGCAGCGGCGGCGCAGGGAGTTCATGATGCAGAGCCGTCTCGACTTCCTGAGGGAGCGTGAGAGGGAGCAAGGCAGCGGAGGAGGTGTTCAACAGGGGGCGACACAGCAGCAGGAACCAGCATCCATCCTGGAGCTCTGCCACCGCAGAAGCATGAAGAAGCGCAGTCGGAGAATCCTGGACAACTGGATCACCATACAAGAGCTGCTGGCACATGGGAGCAGGTCTGCAGATGGGAAGAAGGTCTACAATCCACTGCTGTCTGTTACCACTGTCTGAGATGAGATGGCCAAAAAGAAGAGATGGTTAGAAGAAAATTATCATAATTTGGAACAAAACCGTCCCAAATAATAAAAATATTCCAAATGTGCAAGAAATCTAAACATGTATACACTGTGAACAAAAAGATACATCGTGTAGCAACTCCAGTCCTAGAGACAAAGAAAAGCACAGATTGCATTCACTAACACATATTTGCATCAAGTTGAACACTAATGCTTCACACCAAGATCACACCAGCTGCTTTTAGGAAGCTCACAAGAAATAATAAAACAGCGATGTTTACAGATCTTGAATACATTTTTATAATGAATGGAAAATGGGGCCAAGAACAACGCAGCTGTGAAGGAAAACTTTGAAAATTTCCTCGTGTGCCATAAAAACTGGACAATTAGTGTCCCGATATGACTTTTCATAATTACCACCTTTTTTCTGCTGGCTGCATCTTTTGTAATATGTTTTGCATTGCTCATGTACAATTTTTGCCAATGTCCTTTTTCTTTTTTACATTATCTAAGCACAGACATCTCTTGGACATAAGGAGCTGAGCCGTGCCTTTTTTTTTTCAGGCAGACCTGGCTGTAAAGCACAAAAGAAAAAAAAAAAAAAAGCTGGACCAGTTCAATTTTTCATTAAATCTCTGTTAAAAAAAAAAAAAAAAAAAAGTTTAGGTCACAAGGCTGTTGACCTATTAAAAAGCACAGAAAAGATGTTATCACCTAAAAAGTAGATGGGGCAGTTCAGACTTTCCAAAGATGGCGGCTATTTTTACTTTGTTGTAGTTCTTGTGAGCTGACTCATAAGCTAAAGACAAGCACAGTGTTTTGCACAAGTATTCATACATCCTGAGCATTCCCACATGTCACAATGAAAACAAAAACTTGAATATCTACCTTACCTCTACAATAGCTGCGTCAGCCAGATTGGACGGAAACCATGGAGTTTTCAGTTGGGATTTACATTGGAGTCGAGCATTAACGATTATATTGCTGTTAAAATGCATATCCACAGCTAATCTGCTATCGTGTAAATTTTGTCTGAGGATGTGCTGCGTACTTTTAATGAAAGTTTTTAATGCAAGCCAAAAATTTACGTTTTGGTCTCATCTGACCAGCTGACTGCATGACTTTTAGTGAGCCACAAATAGGATAATAGGCTTTCTCCCTACCACACTTCCCAAGAAAAAAAAAAAAGCTGAATATTTGGAGTACACAACTGAGGCGGTCCTGTTAAATTATCCCCACTAAGCCATATATCACCAAACCCCCGATTCACCAGAGGACTTCACAGCTGTGCCACACTTCTGAGTGGTCTGTGACGCACGCTTTTCATAACCCAACCAGGTTGTAACATTTCTACAACTTTTTCCTCCCTGACCCATCTGCTCGTTGGTCCCAATGATGCTGCTTGTTCACCAGTTTTCCCCTTAAACCTCTGAGGCCTTCAACAAAACAGCTGTATTTACACCTCCAGATAAGTTGGGCTCCCATTTCCCGATATCCTCTGGAGACGGCAATTTAGACTCCCACCTTTCAGATTTGGGTTTTCATTTGATATTTGGAAAACTGTCCTCCTTAAAAATGTGCACCAACTGTATGAATACTTCTGCAAGGCACTGCAATTTCCGTCCCTCAAGATTTTACAGTTCTCTACTCCCACAAAACACAAATTAGGGTAATGTTTATGACTGTGACCAAGGCTATCGATGAATACTTCAAGCTAAAAATAATATCTGCTGCTGTTGCTTTCTGAAACTTGCTCCTCCTGTGTGGAGTAAACTCTACTTTACCCAGATAAATGCTGCTTTTCCATTAGACTCATGCATGTTTGATACAAAGATGATTCCCCCACCCACCTCATACGCTTCAATATTGAAGGCTTTTACTCTAATTGTGTGTCTTTCTATGATTTTGCTAAAAACCCTAGCATAGAGAAAAGAGAAAAAAAAAACATGGTGTTATTGTTCAATGTTGTGACGTGTCTGCAATTTTAAAGCTTTTATAAATAAACGCTGTGAACCATGAAGACGTCTATTCTTTTTCAAATTTCATCAGTGGATCATCTGAGGTGAGAAGGAACAAGGCCAGAAGTCCTAAACAATTCTAAACCTTTATTTTTTTCTAACAAGAGTGAAAAGAAACAAAGGCAACAGCAAAATTAAGTTTATACACAAACTCACGACAACTTTGTGTCCGCAATATCAACAACAATAATAATAATAATAATAATATAGTCATTTGAGCTCAAAAACAAAACAAATTGAGACCAAGTGATTTACAGTTAAGTAACCTTATTTTGCAAAGTGAAAAAAACGAGGTGGTGGATCAGACTGAGCAGAATACATCATGGAGTCAAAAAGGATGGGATCTAAAAAACAAAGCATTGAGCAGAAAGTAAGGATGAAAAGGTAAAGCCGAGAGGTACATATATTCATTCTGGAAAAGTAGCACCAAAAAACATTAATGCCTGTTTTTAAAACACTTCCCACAATGTACTCAGGGTTTTGAAAATGTATGTTTTCTAGGAACAGCTTCAAACACAAGATTAAATAAAAAAAAAAAAAAAAAAAAAAAATGCACATGTAACCATGGTGTTTGTCTCAGGTCAGCAACTTTAAATCCTGCGCTGTACCTCGGCGTCAGGATTCACGCCCGAATCAAGAGTTTAAATTAACCCATAGCTTATCCAAGGTCAAAATGAGAGCTCAAATGAGGTGAAACCGATGCTTATTGGTCCTGAGACTGAAACTAGCGTTGAACGATTGAGGGGGGGTACAAAGCAAACTGACTGACCTCGGAGAACTGGAAACTAAAGAAGCTGCTTTAACGGCAAGACTCTCATCAGTCCAACAGTCTCTGGAGAGAAATGTTAAGGTAAGAGAGTATGTGACAAAAATAATAAGTGAGATACTGCGCTGGGTTATTGATGCAGCAGTGGAGTGTAGAACAAGAGTCTTTTCTCTGTTAGTGTCCGACCACATGAGTGAGAGGGGAAGCGGGCGTCGGGGGGTGGGGTGGGGATGGATGTCCTGCATCTTTCTAGAACTTGACACTGTTTCTGGCACGGAAATTTCTCCTCCTCAAATTCCTTGGACAGATCTTTTATTTTTTTTTTGCACACAGCTCCCACGTTGACTGCATCACAAAATCTGTACAAACAGTCAGATGGTTACACATCGGTGTATTCAGAAAACATTTAAAAGCGCTTCGGAAAACAGAACGCCTTACCTCTGGATGGATATCATTATTTTTCTGAGGGGTTGGGCTGTTTTTCAGAGGACAGGTTTTCTTTGACTGCGAAGCATCCAGGTGGTGTTCTCCTGGTCCATCCACACTGCTGCCTCTGTGACCCTTCCTCTTCCTCTTTTCCTTGGGTCGTCCACGGCTCATCCTCGCCCCTCTCTGCTCTTCAAGCTCAATCTTCAGAAGGAGAAAAATTGTGTTAATTCTGAAGCCGAACAAGTTATAGCAAAAGCTAGGATGTTCTGAAGGTTTTAATTACAATACAATAAATCTGGGAATATTCAACAGCATTTCATTAAACACATGAAACGAAATCTCTACTTTGTTTAATTCTAAAAAAAATCATAGCCATTAGATGTATATACTCTAACCTTGGAATACTTCTTCGTTGCAGTTCTGCATAACTATCTTCACATTATTGACACACCAAATCTTTGGTCAGTGGTCACCATCTGATTTGCCCTGATCCCCTCTGATTGGTTACTGACAAGTCAAAACACTAACAGATGTGTTTTCTTAGCTTATTGAAGGGTTTCTGCAAAATTTAGCGATTCAAATTCAAGACTTTAAACCTGAGGTCAGTAGCGTGACGTCATCAAAGGGAGGAAGATGAGATTTGAATGAATAGCTCCCCTTCCACCATATCTCATAAAGCGGACGCGCAGGGAACACTTAATCAATATAGTAAGCATCGCTGCATTGAGCTACTTTTTACAATGAAGCTTTCCAATGTAAGTTGTTTTTTTAACAAAAACAGCTATTTACTTAGGAGAAATATAAACTCTGAAATATCACCTACTTTATATCATAGAACAGCATCAGGTAGTCACATTAAAGGATTTTTTGTTACTAAAAAATTATAAACCACGTAAGAAATTTTCAATACCTTTTAATTTAATAACATGAATTCATAAAAGATAAGATGACCTGATGGATTTAAGTATACATTTAATTTTCAGCACTGGTGTTTAAATTCAGTGTTTTTTTTTAAATCAAAGTAACAGCTTTAGGAACTTCTTATAGTACATAATAGGTTTCGCCATAGATAATTATGGTAGCCAAACATTAAAATCCCTGCTTTTAAGCCAAACTTCGTTAATAAGTCACATTTTAATGACACCAACTATAAGCACAACATTTTAAAATCAATAATATTTTCAGATTTTTCTGGCATTATGGATTAATGAAATTCTCCACGTCTCACAAATCTTGGTGCTGAAGCTGGATTCACACTGGGCCATGTGGCACAGGGTGGTTTCCTAATTTTATTTTGTTCATGAAGAAATGTAGATTAGTACTATTAAAAAAAAAACAACTAGACTGAAAAACATTAAAATCTGGTCTGGAATTAGTTTTCCACAGAAATGTAAGTGCTAATGCATTGCTTGCCATTTAAAAAGAAGAGTAGAGACGGATTAGCAGCTAGAAGACGCTTCAGTTGTCAGGTTTCAACAAATGGGTTTGCAAGGATTCAGTGGAAATAAAGTACCAAAATCAGACTCTGCAGATTAGAAAAAAAAACATCTGTCGACCAAGAAAACCGAATAGTTCATCTGTAGTTTTATTTAGTCTCTTTTGCTGTTTAAGACATTTACTGTAAAGGTTTTGTATCATCACATCTGTCTGTTTGACACAGCAGGCGCCTTTCTGGTAGATTTCGCAAGAAGGTTTTGCCATCCGTTCTTGCCTGACCTGAATGAGTGTTTTCAGCATTTCTTTGGGAGGGTCTGAGGCAGCTTGCAGGACTCTGTGGATGGTGTAAGTCTGGTCCAGGGTGACCTCCAGCAGGTCTCCTTCCAGCTGCAGCTTCTCCAGCTGCTCCCTGGTGGTTGGGGAAAGCTTCACCACTCGGCCTTTCAGCAAAGGCAGCAGGGGAAGCAGAGACTCCACACCTTTAAGCAAAGTAAGAGGGCAGCATTCAAACAGCGGTTCTTCAACAGGGCACAGTTTTGAGGGGATTTTTTCAGGAAGAACTCAGTATAGCTACCTGTAACATTTGACTTCTTGCTGATGCCATTTTGACATTCAGCCTGCCAACAGGGATGAGACAGATATTTAACAGTTAGTGTTTGCAGAAGATGAGACAGCTTGGATTCAGCTGAGATTGGATGAATGTTTAAATGAATAAATAAAATAAAATAGAAACCATGATTTACCTGAGAAGCATCAAGTTCCTTTGTTTTCTTTATGGGTGAATTGTCCTCTGTTAAATCAATAACTCCATCTTCTCTTTCTCCCTCAGAGTCTGATAATACAATAACCGAATTCCCTTCGGCATCATTTTCCTTCTGCTCCTCTTTCTCTGAGAGTTCCTGCAGCTCCTGAAGTGCTCGTTGCAGCTCTGGCATCTCTAGCGCCTCCTTGGCTCGGCCCTGCCACGTGATGGCCCTCTCCGTGAGACACTGGAGCGCTTCTCCCTCTGGAAGACGCACAGGTAGCCTCTGGAGGGCTACGAGCAGTGCCAGGATAGTTGCCAGGCGAGGGCGGCGCGACCGCTGACACTGAGGACATAGAAAGCGGGTGTCCCAGTCCCACCAACAAAGATGGTTACTCTGCGGGCTAGAGGGTGGCAGGAGAGAGGGGAAAGAAACGCAGCCGCCATGGAACCAGTCCTTACAAAGATGGCAGCGGAGCTGAGGGGCACGGGGAGGCCCAGCGCACACGCACACCGACTGAGAAGGGGCGCTGTGGCCACTGTTTCTGTTCTCTTTAACAGAGTCCTCAGAGTGGCAAGATGTGCCCGTGTCCATGGTCTCCTCCCACCACCCGTTCTCCTTACAGCCTGCTGCGTTGAGTCCAGATTTACACAGGTTCAATTTCTGTAACCTCAGAAGCGCCTCCTTCTCCTGATGCTCCCCTTCTTTGAATGCCAATACCTAAAAACAAGACGAACAGAGTCACACCCACACATCAGGGAATGAGGCACAAAATGTGAATGAAAAAAAAAGAAAAAGAGCTTCATGTTTTCCCTAATGATTAAGGACCAACAACAGGTTCAATATTCGTACAATAGCTGCAGGGTCCCTCAAGGCCTGAGCGGAGAGACCCAAAGTGTTGGAATCAGAGTCGTCCAAAGCTTCATCCAACGGCTCCGCCTCATTCCGCCTCCCTCTCCTTTTCACACATGGACATAAAACCTGCAGGAGGAGGAGGAGTGATTTCATTAGGGTAACATTACGGCTTAATGTTTACGGCACAGCTTGAAAAGGTACAAAAACATCTGACCAGACAGCTTTCACAAATACAGAATTCTGATGCGCGCAGATCAATCGTCTAGTCACCAGATGATGAATTCCAGTTTCGCTGTGATAGCTGGGCTTTTTCCCAGTGGACACATCAAACTACTGGTAAACCCCATCAGCTTGTTATATGTTAGCATCAGTGAGGTACTAAACATCAATGGGATGTAAAAGGCAACTTAAAAACAGCAGTGTGTCCTTTACAGCTTTTTTCAGAGCGTTATTTTGTTCCAAGATCTACAGATGTTTCAGTTTTTGATCAACTGTTACCCCTAATTTATCGAGAAGGTAACCCACTGCAATGAACACCAGGTTTTCACATGTTAGATCAGGACACAGAGCTCAGTCTTTGGAGAAATCCTCCTTAGGTGAGGATAGTTAGTTGTAAGCCACGCCCCTTTGGTTTTATAATCGCAGCAACATGACCTTAAAGCTCACACAGCCTTTGATCTTGACAGATCTCCTTTTTTTGTGGGTTAACCGTGGCTCAAGAGTTTGTCCTATAAACCGGAGGGTTGCTGGTTTCTACCCCAGCTCTTGTCTGTCTTAATCATTGCGTCCTTGGGCAAAACGGTTAACCTGCCTGTTCTGCTGGTGACGCCAGTTTTCGGCAGCCTGTAGCAATGTACAATGTAGCTTACCGTTGCAGTGTGTGACTGCGGGGGGTTATGGTTTTGTGTTTATTGTAGAACTATGGGTAATTCAGGCAGCAAGACAATGTGGCAGGAAGGCTTCTTGCCTTTTTCAGGTTTCTACCTGTCAAGAAACGTACTGCTCTATTTCAGTCTTACCTCCAGTAAACTGTGCTGACTGCTTTTCTTTAGGAAGGTCTTGGTGGCCTTGTCCTTCCAGGAGTGAGCACTGGCCACCTGCAGTTCCAGCTGCCTCAACTCTTCCATTAAGACTGGTAAATCCCTTCCAATCGCCACCAGGCCCTCCAGGTCGTCCAGACATGGGTAATGCTCCCCGTTCTGCAACAGCACATTTCACTTTTTTATTAATTCCACACATCACAGAGGCAGCATGCGTGAGATAAATTATTCAAGTTATTTATAGAGGCCCACAACAAGGGCTGCCGCAAAAAAAAAAAAAGATTGATGTTCGAATCACGATTCCTATAAACAAGGATTGATCCAAAATGTTATTTTTATAGCTTAAAAATATGTTTTCTAAACAATAACCACCTAAATATACGCTGTGTCTAGTATTTGTCAGGCAATGGCCTCCATAGTGTGTCGTTCCAGCAAAAGGTTGGACTGACCGATGGGTTAGCTGACTAGCTGTAGCTGCTATCCTGATACGTCAGCACGAAAGACTAAAGAGAAATACAGCCTATCCTGTCTTCTCTGAAGGCAAATGTTTGGGCCATCTGAAAGGACTGCTCTATGTTAAATGGCCAACCTTAGTAACTTCATTACTTTAGAAATCTGCAAGTATATATGAGCGATTGTTCTTTTATAAGCTACACACAAACATCTGGCAGAGCTAAACACCTAATGCGCTTTTAATGAACGTCCGAAATATATGCCGAGTTCAATAGCGTATTACTTTTAAAACTGCTGACAAAAGCAATGTAAACACGAAAATAAGCCATAAACTTCTGTTTAATGGCGGTTGATAAGCAACTAATGGTGCATATCAAATATGCCCGACTTATTTTCTACAAAGTACTGAAGAACAAACAAACTAGAAATGTTGTATATATATATATATATATATATATTTGCAATATATCTTGTCAATTTTTCCCTTCTCTCAACAGCATATTTCAGGTAAGATTATATAACATGTTTCAAATTCTATTCTCGAAAAAAAGACAAGGTTTTAAGAGATTGTAAAAGACATTTTGTGTTGAAACCAACAACCTCTGCAGCACCAGGGGAGTTACCATGAAGGTAGCTGAACAAACTCTGGGTTACAGGATTGGTTTTGAGCCGACAAAACCAAACCGATGCGCGATCCACACGCGCGTGCACATAAAAGAGTGACGTCGACACAGAACAACCAATCGCGTTCGATATGGATCGAGCGAGAGCTATATACTTTTCAGTGGAGGAGCAAGAGATAATTGTTCAGAAATATGAAGAATATAGAAGTATTTTTCAAGCATGAAGTAACACTATCTGCTGCCAAAGCAAGAGAACAGTCTTGGAGGAAGATTGCTGATTGTGTTAATGCGTAGGTTAAACAATTAATGTACATTTATGTAGGCTGAGCATATTAAAAATATATTAAATGCTAAAATGAAAATGTATTCGTGTTGATATATATATATTGTATATGTGTGTAGATCTATGTAAAATGTGAATGTATAGGCTATTACATCCTAAGAAAGATTGATATTCATTGATTTTTAGATGCAACCCCAACTCCAAACGTTCTTGGCATCTGATCAAGACAAAATATAAAAATATAATTCAAAGTGGTGAGTATTTACCA
This sequence comes from Apricaphanius iberus, assembly GCA_028564705.1. Taxonomy (NCBI): domain Eukaryota; kingdom Metazoa; phylum Chordata; class Actinopteri; order Cyprinodontiformes; family Aphaniidae; genus Apricaphanius; species Apricaphanius iberus. The sequence goes on along the minus strand of JAPXFQ010000494.1, from coordinate 2,201,800 downwards.
TAACCTTTTATTTTTTTATCACTTGTTTGAAGGAAACAGAAAAAAATGTGAAATGTGGAAAACTTCATACAAGTAGGCTAAGCATCAGGAAAGTCAAATGGATTTTGTCTGTCCTTAAAAACTCTTTCTCTACGAAGTGCTCGTCGAACAATTTGCGCAGAAATGTCCACAGAATTTGGGAGAAAAGGTGAAGCCATTGCAACAGAGAACAGACGCTGGGAATTAGTTATGTCACCTGTATGTTTCTTTGCTCACAGTTCATTGGTCATACTTCAGTCTGAGATCTCGAATCCTGAACATAACCTGCTCTGGAGCAGGTTGGCCGTGCAGCTTAAGATACCATGGCAACGAACACCGATTAAAGCCGAGCTACTTTCATAGTACCTAAAACCCAGGGTTGGCGGAAACTAAGCTGAAACATAGCTGGCTAGCCATCTAATCCGGCTTCATGGTACAAGCCCCAGTTCTAGAAGCAAAAAAACGTAACAGACAGCCCTGTTCATGGCTCACTACATCACAGACACTAATATAATAGTCCCCACTTTCCGTTACAAAGAGTATTAATAAAAAAATATATTTTAATTCTGAATCGATTCTGAATCGAATCGTCACCCCAAGAATCTGAATCAAATTGAACAGGGAGATGCTGTAAGATTCACATCCTTACCCACCACCATCTTTAAAAATAGAAGGTCTGGTTTCCTCAACCTCAAGACTGAACACTAGGTATTTATTCAGATATTTTTCTCCTTTGACAGTTATCTTATTAATCTTACACTGGCACATTGAGGGCTTTGTACTTGTCCCAGTCTTCATTACACAATATATAAATTCTGTCTTTTCTGCTTCTCCCTCCGCATCTTCATGTAATCTCTCCCAACAGTTGGATAACATGAAGTCAATAAAAGTTTTTCTTTGGTCCTAAATAGGGGATGTAAGAAAATATAGATACGCCGATATATCTCAATAGTTTCTGTCGCGATATTGAAAAGCAATGTATTGATGCTTTAAATGAATGGAACCATTAATTATGTGATTTTGTAAGTATGACCAGTAGTTGGTGGCAGTTTACACCTTCTTCGTACCATTAGATCTACTAGATCTGGTAATAAACCTGGATATGTTATGCATGTAGAATGCTGTGACAGTACATATCATATTACCTGATTATTGCCAATACACCTCCCTAGTCCTTTGAAGCCAGGTGATTGAGTCAGAGTTTAAATGGATTCATATTTATTACATATTTCTTGAAATCCTCCAACTTGGCATTAATTTAAATGAAAAACATACACAGCTACAGCGAAGCCAAATCATAAGGTACAGGCTTCTTTTTGTACCTGGATTTCCTCCAAGTCTGTTACCCAGGCCCGGGCTCGTGTCAAACATTCCCGCAGAGCCTCAATGTTGGGGAGCTTGACTGGAATAAGCTGAGCCTCATTTACGATTGCCTCCAGGGTGGAGAGAGGATGCTTCTGCCTAGAGGGGCAAAACAAAAGGTTCTTTGATGTCTTTACAACAATATCACAGCTGCCATTTTCACTTCGGGGAAAATGTACGATTTGATTTTATTACCTTTGTTCTAGGCAGATCTGTGCTTTTTCCTCCCAGCGTTCAGCGATCGTGAGCAGTTCCTGAAGCTCGGCCATGGCCGTCTCCACGGAAACGCTCTGAGGCACGTTGCAACCTGCTTCCATTAGGTTCCTCAGCACTTCCAGGGTCACCTCGTGCCTCTTCCCTCCTGCTGTGCCCAGGGTGCGCCTCACCTCTTCCAGCCAGTGGCCTTGAGCCTTTAAACCCTGGAGTAAATTGCACTCTGGCGCCATAACAGGCAGCTCACCCCCTAGTTCCAACAAACTCTGCAACTGCTCAGGAGGAGGAGACTCTTTCCTCCAGTCCTTGTTACTGACCAGCACTTGGGCCTGCTTTTGGAAATCCTCAACATTTTTCAAAACCGCCTTAAAAAATTTTAAAAAAAGAAATATAGAAAGAAGACTTTTAGACAAAAGAAATTCATCGAATATTTCTTACTACAGTTGGATATTAGCCCAATGATCACATTAGGTTAATGATTTACAGAAACATTATTCAACGTGTTTCTTACCTGTACTTCTTTTAAATGGTTATTCACACAAGGTAGGTTTTGCATTTTCTCAACCAAGGACTTAAGCTCAGTCAAAGTCATCCGGCTATCACTGAAAGAAAATATGAAAGTAGGCATAAATCTTAATACAAATGAGCATCCCAATGTAACATGGAAAGTTGGTGATCAATCTCACCCAGTCTTTGAGTTACTGAGGAGCTCAGCACTTGTCTCTTCGCAGTATGCAATGTCCTTGAAAACACTGTTGAGTTTCCTGAGAAGTTCATTGTCCGGAAACTTCTTCTCTGCCGCTTCTTTCTTCAATTTCTCCAACTCACCGATGTCTGCAATTTAAGATTAATTTAAAAATTGCATTAAGATTATTTCATCTCTTGTACATTTAGTTTCTAAGCATAATTTCTGAGGATTCCCCACCTATTTTGTGTCCTTCTTCCTGTTCAAGGGCCTCTTTTACTCTGTTGGCCCAGGAATCAAAGGACTCAGACCTGACCTTTAATCGATGGAGCATGGCTAACAACTCATCCAAGGTGTATCTGTACCTGCAGATTGAACAAAACAAAAAAAGCTCAGAAAGTGTTTTTTTTCTGTATCCAGAGGAGAATAGTCCTCTAATTCAGCTCCTCCTATAGTACACCCCACCGATAATAATACTTCTCTAATTTGCTCGTATCGGTATCAGTTACCCATTATCATGAACAAATACTTAAAATGTGGAAACTCTGCAATCATTTCACATAGAATGTTTACTGTTGTCATTTTTATTAACATTATATTTTTAATTGAATTCACTATCGGTTGTTGTAACAAGCAGAGAAGAAAATGAAGCCTGTGTTCTGATTCATTGCATGTTTTTGTGTGGTAGAAGTATCGGCAAGTACTCAGATCTAAGTATCGCGACAGAATTGTTTGAAGTAGTATCATTGCATCCCTAATTCAAATTATCCCACTACCTCCTGCTAATGAACCATCATTTTGTTCAGGTTTATGAACCAGGAAGAGTGCTTTAAATTAGGGCTGGGTATCGATTCCAATTTCAAGAATCGATTCGATTCCAATTATTATGAGTCAGAATAGATTATCACAATCCGATTTGACTCAATCTGGTCCAGTGTGATATTGATAGGGGTCAGTGCTATTAAAAACGTTTTGTTGTTATCTTAATTATATGCCTATAATTCAATGACTTAACACTGAGTTCACTACAACAGTTCACCAGGGGGGACGACTATATCAACCCTTTCAGACAAGACTTAAAATGACCGTCTGGACTTTTTCTTCCTATTTAAGCTGTAATAAGGGCAAGCCATTCTAAAATAAATATTTAAACTTGTAAATCGATTCGATTTCTATAAGAACCGATTCAAAATCGATTTTTTTTTTCAACACAGCTCTAGTTTAAATCCCAACTGAATTTTTTTTAACGGTGGCCTTGGAGTAGAGTTAAATTCGAGTTTTTTTATGCTATGATGCATGATTGTTTTAGCTGATTATATCGATGTTCCTTTTAAATTAACAGTATTTACCTTTTAAGGTAGCTAAAAATACTTCAGAATGATGCTGTGTACAAACAGGATGAATACCTGAGGTAGAGCTTTTCGGTGGGGCAGTTGCACAGATCCTGAGTGTGATAGAGACACACCAGCCGTTCAGGACAGTTGGAGCAGGCCAGAGCAGAGAGGAAGCATGTTGTCTTACATTTATCACACTGTCTCTCATCATCGGGCAGCAGCTCAAAGGCCTCTCGCTCTGCTTCTGTGATGCCCTGCAAGTAAAGAAAATTCCTTACGATGTAAGCTTTGGTTTACTATCATTTAAAGACGTCACAAGAAACCCCAATGAGCTGCTCTTGTGCCTTACCCTTTCCATCAGATTTTTGCGCAGCTTTCTCTCCTCTTGAACAATAATGAACATCTCCCGATGCGTAGCTGCAGCCAGGTTAAGGTCCAGTTTCTCTGGGCATGCAGCCATTTTACAGGTGAGCTCCTCATGAGAGAACACGCAATACCTCCTCAAGCGGCGGTAATGCTCAATGCAGTGTCGACCGGCAGGGAGCTACAAAGAGACAAGGGATTACTGGGGGAAAACACCTTAGTATGGTGTATGAATACAAATTAAGCCAAACATACCCAATCTGCGGTGCAGAAGTTGACTGCTTCAGCAAAGTTATATCCCTGATTGAAGCCACTGTGGTAGGCTCTAGGAAAGGTAATTACAAACTCACCAGCACACTGGTTAGTGCGTACGACCTAAAGTTTGGAAAAAAGCTCATTAGACAAGCTTCACTAGAGGGTTCTTCTCTGAACCCATGTCACTGCAGCACTCACCGGAACACCATGAGCCATGAGGATATTGGGGTTCATGATGGTGACGAGCTGGTGCAGCAGGTCAGGCTGGAACTCAAACAACTCTGGCGTCAGCTTCTTCATAACATCTTCAAGTTGTTCAGCGGCCGCCGAAGGAACCCCATACCAAGTCTTAGGTTCACCCCTGGAGATGAACGAAATATGGGAGCAAAATGGAGCCTCAAGCCATACTTAAAAAGACCTTAGTTACACATTCATAATCAAACATGGACACAAAACACTGAAACAGATGCAATGAAGGTTAAGTACCAGTGCAGGTAGTTGATAGAGTAGCTCCAGTGATCCTCAATGTGCCAGCAGAATGTTGAAAATACCATGCCCACATAAAGCCAAGGCACCTTCATCCCAGAGATGTCTCCATTAATATGGCAAAGGAGCGACTGCTCCAGAACAGGCATCACATTTAAGTTCCAGCCAGAACGTGAATATTCCTGCACAGCAGAGGCAAAAACACAGAAAGCAATGGGTTACTGACTTTACCTGAAATCGTGTCTTAATCTCAGCAATTAAGACAAAAAAAACAAAAAAAAAACATCATTTGTAGAGAACAACTAAAACATAGTATTGATCTTACAAATATGTTGTCTGAGAAAAAGAAAAATACACAAATTTGCTAAGATTTCATCAATATCCCTGTTCCTCTCAAACACTTAATAGCTTTCTCCACCGTGTTTGAGTTACAAGCTACTTAAAACTCATCTCAATCTCAACTTTCTGAGAGGAAAATGTATTTGATGATCAACGAATAATTTTTATTCTGTCTGTATGGCTGTACAGTCGCACTGTCTGCGATAATCTATTTTTCATATGTAGCACTTGTGCGACAGCTTTGTAAACTGCCTTTATTTTTCGTTTGGTTTTATTTTTTTACCGTAAAGGCCGGTTCACACTGTGTGCATTTTGGCTTTCCCAAAGGACTGTCCATGCCACATTGTGAGCTCCTTTGGTGTATGCCTTACACACTGAACAGACAAAAAATTTCAGTGGCTCTACTTCTTGCAGGATTTACCAAAAGCAACTATTACAAGCAGACCGGGGACGTATAATTTATAACACTGCCTTAAGACCAGTGTACCAACTTCCTGACTATCGCTATTTCTAATGAATTTTCAGACCCTCTTAGCGAGCCCCCCCCCACAAGAAAAAAAAAGCGCCTAGCAACATTTCTGATCACTCTTAGCTACGTTCTGTGAAACTTGTTGCCGACATTAGCTGAAGATTAGAGACCCGGCTTGTTCTGCACTGGACCGCCATTCCAGACACTCAGAAAGCGAATGCCAATCATAAACCTTTCTCGGGTTGATTTCACCCACTCAACAACTAGGTTGTTTTTTATTTTATATTAATTGTAAAGTAATACATTTCCCAACAATCTGCTGTGATATAAGACTGATCTTTCTTTTATAAGCCTCACAGGGACATCATGCCGTTTTGCCTTTCGTGTCCAGTTGCAATTTGATTTATTTGATAAATTGTAAATTTTGTACCCGTTTCGTTCTCCCAACAGTAGCCTATACTTCTGGCAAAACAACTGTTTCTCAGTCTCTTGCAAATCCTTGAAGCCAAGAATATCCGGTTTTTCAAGATTTTGTGTTGATGCTACAACTTCTTTGTCTGTGCTACAAAACAACTTCTGTAGCGCCGGCGCAACAAGCTGAAAAAGTTGATGTACAGCTCTGGTATGTTGCAAGGTTTTGAACTTGAAATGATTGAGTTCCATCATACTCGTATGCCAAAGATGACGGAAAACTGTGGCCATAACGCTTCCTAAAGACACGGATTGGTATCATGCTGAAGACTTGATGTATAGAGTAGCCAGGGTTTTTCCTGCGTTCATATTTTCGGGCGGCCGCCTCCAGCTAATTTGCTTGCCGCCCCAGCCTGACATCGCTCTGCCACCAGCTATATGGATGTTATTTTAACTGCAGTTGCAGCGTTGCACCACTACGCGGGCGTTTCAAGGTGGAAAAAACAAACCATAATCTGAATGCCATGGGTCTGGCGGAAGTTTTTTCTTTACTGTGGATGGGTGAAAAATATAAATATAATATTTTTGGTTGACTCCCACTTTCCATTGTATGGAGAGGGTCTGAAAATCTCTCCAACTTTGCGCTGAATGCAGATTATTCTCGCTCTCTCTGCATCCAGCGCTCCCAGAGAGAGATTTGTCCACCTAAAACAGTAGATTAGCTGCAAGTACCTGTTTTATTGCAGGACTCTGATCTGTACATTTTTGATTAAAGTTTCTCTGCACAGAAAAGGCAAATACAGCAAAGGTTGCAAAGGTAACACATTTATTGTTGTGCATATTCTTCTGGTGCGGATATGTATAAATTTCCCATCATTGTGCTTTATGTGGATTTTTAATGTCTTCCCTTTGAGAAATGACACGTAATCCTTTGGCCTTCAACTGTTATGAATTGAATAAAGATGTGCTTATTGTGATGAAACGTGAAACAGAATAATAACAGGCTATGAATAGATAATAATTAATTAAAGTTAATAATTATAGTTCATATGTGGCTGCCAGATGTGTTCATAAATACCTACAACTTAATGCAATTTCAGTTTAAAGTTGGCTCCTTATTTTTGTATGTATGTTGTTTTAATAAAATAATTCTTTAACATGATAATTGACATATTCTTATTAGAACGCTCAACAAAAAATATGTTGCCTTTAAAAACAGTGGGTCAGTTGAATGCACAGAATTCATGCATGTGTTGGCAAATAGTCAGGATGGTACGACCTCTACCTCAATTTGAGCCAGGAAAAACCCTGGTAGCTTCACTGATATGTGGTCTTTTGGTCTTTTAAAGCTTCATGGATGATATATTATTTTACTATAAAGATATATGAATAAGCCTTTTTTTTTGCACTTAACGTATGAAACTTCAACTGGCCACAGTCTCAGTCAACCAATGCTCTCCTTCATTAAAAGAAGTGCTGCAGTAAAAAAAATAAAAAATTAAAAAATACAGCTATTGCATAACTTTTAGCTTTAATTTAATTGGGGTTCTCTACAATATCTCTGACTTCAAATTTTATTGATATTTTACATAATTCTAAAACTAAGAACTAATGAAAAACAAGAGAAAAATAAGCATACCTCTTCTTCTTTAGTGAGTTTTTTCTTTCCATTATTCATTGGAAAGCCACTTCCAAACTCTTTGGAGTGTATGTCTGCTCCATACTCCACGGTCACATCTTCTTCAATACTGCTGACTAATCTCCAGAACTCTCTCTCCACAAGCTCAGTGGGAACCATCTACACGTAACAAAGAGGTTTAGACACTTTACCTCGGTCCCTGTTTCAGTCCTGTTTTCTAACAAACTGTCTTTTCTAGGTCCACTCACATGAACAGGCATGTTGAAGTAATCTGCTTTGAAGGAGTCTGCCATCTCTCCAAAACTCTGCAGAGTATACTCTCTTGTCGCTTGTTCAAAGCCAAATGCTTCCGACGGTTTCTTGCACTCCTGAGGAAAAGACAAAAGTGAGAGTGAGGAAACTCAAAAGCAAACCAGCTCTCTCTAAGCTAAAATAAATCAGTTACAAAAACATTCACTTACTTCTGCCACACACTTTGGACATCGCCACTTGGTTTTTGGTGGGTCAGTGAGGGGTGGCAGGAGACAGTACGTGTGATAGTTCTCATCACAGCTGTCGCACTGCAGGAGTTTCTCATCATCATCTCCCCGACCGCACATCCGACAGACGAAAGAATCCACCTTTGGAAGCAAGAAAAGAAAAAATTTTGGATTATTACCTCATTAAATAAACAAGTAAAGAGTGCTTGCACAGATTTGTAACTGATTTGTACCAATTATGGGACTTACACACTGTGGGTTGTTAATGTTTCGTCTAAGCCTCATGGTCAATTTCGACCCCTCGTCCTCCCCGTCTTCCTCATTTACTTCTTCCTTCTTCACTTCTGTCTTTACTGTCACAGTAAGAGGAGGAAGCTGGGGGTTGGATGAGCCCCCATCAGTTTGCTTCTCTTCAGGGTCCGGTGGCTCCGATTTTACAAGAACGTCACCAGAACCAGGAGATGTGGCCTCCTTAATGGTAACAGTCTGAGGAAGATCATCTAAAAGAAAAGAACAAAGTATTTAAGCTTAGCTTTGTTCCGTTTATTCCAAACGCTGCAGGGTTTCAATTACAGATGATGGTTATTGCTTAACCAGAGAACTTATTGCTGAGTCGATGTTTAAGCCTCTTCTAAATTTTGGTTAAAACAGGTTAGATATACAGATGTGTGTTTGAGAAGGGCTAAAAAGAAATAAATTACTTGAGAGATATTATTTTAAAGCAATGCCCCGTTTAAGCTGCACAATCGTGCGCCCCTCAGTTACCGTCGAATAGAGCTGGGCGACACGACCTAAATGGATAAATATATACAATTATATAACAAAACTAAATATAGATGGAATTTACTGGGCAAAACATTGCTCGGACATTTAAAATTAATTCCTAAAGTCACGTTCAGTTTAGTACTGTGCAATGTATAGAACCACAATTGTCAGCTCAACACCCATATAGCTCTAATGGATGGCTTATTTAGATTAAAACTCTTATTTCCCAATAAGTTTGACCATGATGATGGACATTTCTCTGCCCTTTTATGCCCACATTAGATACAAATACCGTTTGATGATATTTTCAAAAGGTCGACATCTAACGCGTTTGTCTGCTAAAAGATTATTTTTTATAAAGTCATTAACAACTCTGCTTGCTGTTTTTTAGCTACACACCGGCAGCGTTGCTTTGTATGGTGTGTTGACATTTCCGACTTGTCTGTCAGCCATCCAGCACCCTGCAGAGCTTTCCAACTTTTCCTCCTCCATTTGAAATTAGCAAAATACTTGAAGACTTTGATGGTGATGAGCTGGCCTCTGTCTTTTCCAGCCTGACTTAGTAGAAAAATATCCCACTTGTTTAGGTCTCCTCTTTATTTACATACCATGATTCAGAGACGTGCATAAATGTTGGTGTATAAATATAACTTCTGATTCTGAACAGTCACTTGGTTTCTCTCGTCAGGTTGTTTTATTCAGTTTAACTGCTTTAACTTTCCAGAAAGGGAGGAAAGGGAGTAATTTATGTGTTTAGGATTAGGGGTGTAACGTGTAATAGATAACTCACAAGACGATAAGTTCATGAGAATGAGGTGAGATTTCAATACAACTTCAAAGAACAGGTTTATCCTGAAAAAGGCCTTTATTCTGCATTCTTATTGATTTTTCCTCAAACACAGCACACGGATTTCTTTTTCAGATTTTTTAAAACTCTTTAATACGGTTATGGTCTGCAGCCCCACATTTACAGTTTATTTTTTGCTACTGATAATGTGGACACTGACACTTAAGACACCAGCCATCGGCCTTTTAATAATGATTTTTACCTCTTTCAACGTGTAAACTTGCAGTGCTTCTATATTGATTGTGTAATTTTTGACACCATCAACTTTATTGTACCAACTGGAAATCCAAAATCTGCCAAATAGATTATTTAAGAGTAGTTGGGGTATCTTCTATGGCAACTTAGTCAAAGCCATGCTGACCACAATTGGCTGTCGCTAACGAGATGGCAGTCACCCAATGAGAAATAGTGAGATGTTTTAATATTGCGAGCTCTTGTAAGAAAATTGTTACACCCTTATTTGTGTTTGGTAAAATGACTAAAACATTTACAGTTAATATTCACAACATTTTTACCTTAAAAATCTGACACGGAACAAGACTTAATATTCGGTACAGACCAAAAGTTTGGACACACCTTCTCATTCAGTGCGTTTTCTTTATTTTCATGACTATTGACATTGTAGATTCTCAGTGAAGGCATCAAAACTATTAATGAACACATATGGAATTATGTAGTACTTTTACAAAAAAGTGTGAAATAACCTGGCCTGCAAAGTCACCGGACCTGAACCCAATCGAGATGATTTGGGGTGATCTGAACTGCAGAGTGAAGGCTAAAGGGCCAACAATCACTAAGCATCTCTGGGAACTTCTTCAAGACTGTTGGAAAACCATTTCGGGTGACTACCTCTGGAAGCTCAAGAGAATGCAAAGCAGTAATCAGAGCAAAGGGTGGCTACTTTGAGGAATCTAAAATATAACATGTATTCAGTTATTTCACCCTGTTTGTTTAAGTACATACAGTAATTCCATACATCATGTGTTCATTCACAGTTTTGATGCCCTTAATTAAAAATCTACAATGTAGTCATGAACAGAAAAAAAACATATTGAATGAGAAGGTTTGTCCAAACTTTTGGCCTGTACTGTATATAAGTATTGTGGAACCGAATGTAAGGTCATTTGCTTACCTTTTTTCTTGAAACCTTTGTCCCTCGCTACGAGTCCAAGTCCCATCATCTTTGGCCCCGCACCGTAGATCTGTAGCTTCTTAAGTTCGGGGTTCTTCTCAATGTCTTCCTCCGTAGGTTCAGGCTGCGAAGAAAATGATACCCTTTCATTATAAGTCACTGATGCACAACGGCTACTACACCAAGCACACAAGCAATGCAACAGCCAAGTGATGACCAAGTGCAGACCAAACTAAACATACTAATGCATCACAATGCATCACAAGAAAGGATTAGGGATTGAAAGTAAGGAAATGTTAACCTTTAATAAAGTGACTGCTAAACAGGATAAGAGCACCCATTATTAGAAAACAACCACCAGCAGATGCAACCAGTCATAGTGAAGAAGCTTCTTCAAAACCCATCATATCCTTGTGTACTTTGTTAGTATTAAGTTAAATAATTAAACGTATAAAGAATATTAGTTTTTAGAATGTGTTTAACAGAAAGTTAAAATTAAAAACAGGCATGTAATACACATTTTCACACTACTCATCAAGAAAAAACCAACAACAATTAAATTACACTTAAAATTAGAGGAACAACTGTAGAGAACTTGCAAAGTCAGGATGACTAAACCCTTGAAATAAAAATGTTATCAATTTCCAAAAAAAGAAAAACAACTGAATATTTAGTGGGATGGCATTCAAAGGTGTTCTCATTTAATCCGGGTTTTGCTCTTATCGAACCTCAACTAATCCTTGCTTTCAGGACTTTTTTAATTTCTCAAAGCTACCAGACCTGAAACATAATTTTATCAACTCCAAAACCAATTCATGTTTAAATCTGCAAAACTTATCATCAAAACACATATATGTAGACAAAAAAAAAAACCAACTAGTTAAAACCCAACAATCCCGGTCATTACTTTAACCAAGTTAAAACTAAACAGTAGCCAAATGCAGTTTCATAAACAGAAAAGTGCAAAACACATTTTAAACCTAATGTCCAATAGAGTTCCACTACACTGGATGGGATTATCGAAATCTTTTGCAAACCTTGGAGAAGTTGTCAAACCAAATTCAGAATGGCATCAATAATGACCAAAACTAAAAAACAAAGCCTTAAACGATGCAATTCAAAGAAACCTTTTTTTCCAAAATTCTTCCAGATAAAGTCTAACCACCAGGCAACAATTTCCAGTAGAAATGCTTCGAGATATTCAGCTTTACCCAGACAAACAAATGGTGTGTCTGAAGCTTGAAACAATAAGATAAAATCAACTTTTTTATGATAGTGGAAGTGCCTTGACCCTAACTATTGAAGGGGCAAGCTAACACCACAACAATCACTGTTTGTTTGCAAGAGCAGGAGATTGAACTCTTTGTTTTCAGTAAAGTGATAATATTCAAATTCAAATGCATGTCTGCTATTTAATCACATTTTTTATCCTAGGTTTCATAACAATAACATCTGATGTTTTGAGTAGCATTTCTATTAACTTGATGTCAACTTAAATGTGCTTTATAAATAATTTAACCTTCAAAAGGAAGGGAGACTTTCAGCAGAAAACAGAAGCACTGACTGAAAGGTTTCTATAGTTTATCCACTGATCACTGATTAAGCTGAATTTAAAATATTGGCAGCCTTTTAGAAAAGTCACAATTAAAGCTTATCAAAAATTTATCATTTTACTTTTGATCTAAAAAATAAAAATTGTAATAGTTTTATGCAGACCACTCCCTCAAACATTGTGAGACATCACCTCTAGGTTTATTATAGCTGCTTAAAACACATGTACAGTGGAAAATATTAAATCTTTTTTTAATTCCATGAATTATATATCTTTGAGAAACAGAACACAATACAAAAATCGTAAGTCAAACCTTCACAAAACTGTAGATTAGAAATCTTCCACAAAACTCTGATGGGTGCATCTCTAATTGCAAGCCCTTTAACCATGCAGCTGTGACTCCGTCTTTCCTCTGTCTTTGTTTTTAACTGTCTGCTAATGGAAAATTACCAGTTTTATATATTTGGCCACCATCGAAAACAGATGATACATTTATGATGAATTTTAGCTTTAACCAACTAAACCTGGAGAGACTAAGAGGAAGATAATAGTTTAAAACAAGAAGCAAATACTAATTACTGACTATTTTTTAGTCACAAATGGTACACTAAGTATTTGATCACATATTTTAAATAGGTAAGTGCACTCAAATGAGAACCCATGCAGCCACACTGTTAGCTTTAAGTGATCATGGAGCAAGCCAAATCAAAGGAAGTCGGAAAAAATTAGGACTCAGACAGCTCAGCGATTAAGCATTTAAAGGCAAGCGTTAAGATAGAAAGAATATGGGTGAATGAGAGCAAAGCATGTTAAAGAAAATACCCTGGAACAGTTAACTTTTGATCACAGTTTAAATGCTTTTCTAGGTGTATAAAACAATCTGAGAAAAGATACCAGAACAGCTGCCAACATCTGAGATGAATATGAAAAACCTGAAAAGGCCGCAATACATATTTACACCATAAGGCCACAGATTGGGAACGGATCATTTTTACTTTTCTAAGTGTCCTGAAAAGACAACCCAACTGTGAGGACAGCAGGAATGAAACTGCATGGTAATGAAAATGTTTTACTATAAAACAAAAAAGGAAAAAAGTGAGAGAGACATTTTTGTACGAGGTATGGTGGATTAGGGAGAGCAAAAGGAAGAACGAGGGGGCGGAAAATGAGCTCTTATGCTCAAGGGGCAGTACCGCAGAGATGAGTTGAGAGCCAGTGGTGAGAGGATGGGGGGCCAGATCCTCTGGACCCTGCAAGGGGAGACAATAACAGCAACAATAAACTAAGACAAGGAAAATGGAAAGCGATAGGGAGTAAAGTCTGGAAAGATGAGCCAGTATCAAACATCTCTGAACATGTGTAGAATATAATCCTGTAACATTATGTTTTGGAGAGAGTTGCCTCATTTAAAGTATTTTTCTGATCATTTGCAAACTTGACAGATTACATTTGTTTCAAGACCACCGAAGATCAGGTTTTTTTTTTATCTGAATACAATAAGATGCTCTAAATAGCAATTTAATTCCATCTGAGTTCATCCAAGTTACTCATTAAGGCAGCAATTGTAAAATAGTGTAGAAGAATAAACAGCTGCATCCACATATTTTTTTAAATGAGGCAGCTTTTAACACAAACAAATGTTTTGAACAGGTTTCAGTTATGCAATTAAATGCTTACTTACAATTTTGTTTTTCATGCACAACAAGTTGAAATAGTATGCTAGCATTAAGAAGCTTCATCTAGAGGTATATGTGCACCAACTTGCTGGCTCCAAACCTTTGAATCTGTCCAGTCCATCTGACTATTTTCAAATGTGTCATTTACAGTGAATTCTTGGGGGGGAAAGAAAAAGAAGTTTGAACTAGCGCTAAAAGGTTCACCAATAAGATTTACGGTGAGGAAGAAAAATCAATTTAAAGCATTTCGACCTGTAAAGAGAAATGTTCTACTGCATATTTAAGTCCCAACAACCCAGGAATATTGCGACGTCTATTCATCAAGCGAAAACTGATGTTTGGGTAGTGAAAGACTGCTCTCCTTCATGAAAGGAGGAAGTGGAAACAGACTGAAGCTGAAAAAGCATCAAGTGCATCTCAATAAGTTTTAAAATAAAAGTTAATGCATGTTACTAATTTCTATCAAAGTGTGAAACCTATATTTATTCCTGGTCATTCGATGACTAAGGCTCATTTTGCATGAACTGCTGCATCACTGTAACCTAGAGACTGACAGATTCTGCTGATGTTTAACACCGCTGGTTATACCAGCCTTCAGCTCGTCTACGTTGCTCCATCTGCTCTTTTGCATCTTCTTTTCTGACACTACTCTGCTGATCCTCTATGAGGTTTAGGTTCAGGCCGCTTTGCTGGAAAATCAAGTACATGGATACTATGGTAATTAAACCAGATATTGGTACTATTGGCAGTGTGGGTAGAAGCTGTGTGATGCTGGAAAATGAAACTGACTTTTTGGCAGCAAAGGGAAGCATAAAATGCTTTAAAGTTTCCTGTTACACAGCTGCACAGACTTTTGCCATGAGGAAAACTGTGGACCAGCACCTGCAAATGACATGGCTTCCTAAATCATCACTGACTGTGAAAACTTCAGGCAGAACTTCAATCAACTTTTGATTCTGAAACTCTGGTTCCAGAATCTGACACCTTGATTTCTGCACCAAAATGTGGAATTTAAATTAATTTGCAAAGCGGACTCTGCACCTAGGAGCAACAGCCTGTTTTTCTCCTTAGTCCATGGAAGACGCTTCTGGCGGTCTCTCTAGTTTGGGTGTGGCTCCACACAAGGAATGCAACGGTTGTCGCCCCAGTTATCCCTGTTGCCAAGATGCTTGGAAAAAAGCCAGCTTCTTTAGCAATGACCTTCTGGGGGAGATGTCTCTATATGACAACCGTTAAGTCAGCACTCCTACAGTCTCCTTTAAAAATAACTTGATATAATTTGATTTTATGCAACAGTCTTGGATTTTTCATTTTAATCATCAAAAGTAACTAAAATATGCATGTGATATACTCTATGTAAACCTAAATAAGTTTGAATTTTGCTATCTAGTTATGGATATAATTAACATTTTGTTTATAATCTAATTTACTGTCTAGACCTGTATATAACAATGACAATTTTTTTATTTCAGGCATCGTTGATAAACAAAATGGGTGAAACACACAACTAAAAGCAGAATATGTCCATGTGTGATAAAGTCTGGATATTATTATAATACCCCAGAGCTTGAGAGCATGACCATAGGACTGCATGGACATTACTTGTTTATTGGGCATTTCGTTATCATCTTCACACGCTGTCTTACATCAGTTCCTTTTAGTATGCAAAAAACAAGAAAAAATGGCATCACATTAAATGGAGAATTTAAGTCATTAAAGCAAGAATTAGAATGCATGAAAAATAAAAGAATGCAATAACCAGATGCAGCCTGACCCAAAAGCTGCTTTAATGGAAACAAGATTGTTTCCACAAAGCATTCAGCTTCTAAAACAGATACCATTCAGTACATCTAGTGAAAAGTCGTCACAATAAAAAGCATAAGAAGGTGAGCTGAGAACAAGATACCCCATAAGCATGAAGCAATAGCAGCAGAATTAAGCGCAGCAACATGGCAGGATGGAAAGCAAGCAAGCTTGAATGCGCTCTCAGTGCACTGTAACATTTTCTGAACACAACCATGCATCTAATGCTACACAATTCACTGGTTAAGACTCAATTATAGCTATCACAGCGCATATTGTGAGAGCAGCATAAAATAAACCTGGTGTGCAGGAATGCTGCGTTTTTAACTTGATAAGAGTGCATGATTTATTTGTTTTAGTGATGAGCAAACAGCTAATGATGACTTTTAAATGGTGCATGAGGTTTCACAGTTTATAAAATCAAAGAGCAAAAAGGGCAAAATGAAGTCTTAATGTGCTATAATAGTGTAATAGAAGCAACGGGAAGTCCAAAAAGAAAAAGAGAGGAGCTAATTTTTCTCTTTGTTTCTGTCTGGCTTTCAGAAGAAAACCCTTGCAATTAAATGTACAAATGGTAATGATTTTAAAGAGGAACAGAGAGACAAGAGTTAAAAGGGTGTGGGCTTACGGCATACTCTGAAACAAGCAAGACTTGTCTCATCAGGAATCCCTCCTAATTCCCCCTCTGTCCCAACTTGAATGCTTATATGATGAGCTGCACCAATTATTCAAATGTAAACTTAAACCATATACCCCTGCAATTATTGCCTTTCAGTGATCAGCATACACAAAAAATAAATATAACAAATATCTATGTGCACGCGTTGTTCCCTCAAACTGAATGAATCAACATATTTCCATGACACGACTGTCTTGAGTAAAAAAAAAAAGCAGTTTAACTCTGCAGCACATGTGGCCAACATGCTAGGAAATGTGCTACACTGCAGACGGTGCTTCATGAAGAGCTGACCCAGTCTGCCATCATGCAGAATGGACATGAGTGGCTGGGAAATGGGCAGCTTGAGCTTCCGATTTAACAGAATGATAAATCAAATGAAGCAAGAAGCTGAAGTCACGACCTTTGCTTTAAATATGGATGGTTATTGACGAGAAGAAACCAATAAAAACAGCTATGTTGTACTGAATGATCTCTTAATCCTGGGAGCATGATGACTTCCTGAACAGTTCTAATTGGGCATTTGTCATTTGAGTTATATAAACAGTGTTCATTTATATGTATGGTGATGTCACAGTATATGTATATTCCTGAATCAAGGTGTTTTGTTCCAGCAAAGAAAGGTGGTCTGCTTAAACGTTTATGTTACAGTTTAGCTTTTTGATATACGGGGACTGGTGAAGCATTGATGTCCTTCTACCTTTTTGGTATTTTACAACAATTGTTCATGCATTTCACGGGGATTTTATATGATAAAAAAGTTTCCGTTTTGGTCTCATTTGACCAGAGCACTACAAATTCCACATCTGTGTCATTCTTCTCATTGACAGGTGATGGATTAAATCAGGGGTCACCAATGTGGTGCCCCCAGGCATGTTCTAAAAATAGCAAAAAAACTGAAAAGCACTTAAAATAATAGAAAGAAACTGTTTCATGTTAAGAGGTGTATCTTTCCCTGTCTTAAATTATTAATAGTTGTGAGCAATTAACATGTGACCAGGCATAGTATATATATATTATAAAACTACAGATAAACCATACAATTGTTCAAAAGTGTGTAATGTACAAGTAGCCTTTCGTATTACTTAGCACTTTTTAAGTAGCTCTCAGTGTCAAAACGGTTGGTGACCCCTGTATTAAACAGTGTTTCCTGAGATGTTAAAAGCTTAGATTCTTTGTAAAAAGATAAAACAATGTTCTGTATGATAAATTGGAAAGTTGGACACCTTAAAATAATAATAATATCCAAATTAGGGCTGGGTATCGACTCAAATTTCAGGAATCGATTTGACTCAGATTCTAAAGAGCTGGAATCGATTATCACGATCCGATCCAATTCAATCCAGATATGGGTCAGTGTTATCACAAACTTTTTTTTTTTACTGTCACCTTAATTATATGTCTGTAATTCAATGACTTAAAGCAGGGTGAGTAACAGTTCACCAGGAAAAAAACTTATTAACACTTTCAGACCTAAGCCTTAGGCCTAGTTTATGCTTCTGCGTTTTGATGGAGACGGATTGACGCAATGCCATTATCCGTTAACGCAAGGGCTCTCCGTCACCTACACAAGAACGCACAGAGGCCCAAATTTTAACTATCCGTCGACGGATAGCGTATTCATCTTATTGGTCAGTTTCAGTAACAGCCAGCGATCACTTCACCAGAACGGGGCTCTATAGTGGCTGTAATCAGTAGTTAATGCAGCGTTTGGCCTCTACATGCTTTATATTGTAAGGATACTTTATCTATTCTGTTCCTTTGGCGATTTTGAACACAAGGAGGTGTAGGAAAACTCCGCACTTCTAGTAAAAAGCTTTACAGCTTAATCAAAGCGTACTTTCTGTCGTTCATTGCTCCTTGAGGAAGAAATACGTTCACAAGCCTAGAAAAAAAACAGACGTAGCACTGTGTGATAGTAGGCAGAGACGCCATGAAAACTTAGCACCCCTGCTGTTCTGGACGAGCAAAGCTGAAAAAAACAATAGAGAATGGAGTGGAAGAGCGGAGTACTATAAACAGAAAACGTCTCCGTCAATACCTCTGCGGCAGAGTGCAAACTTTTCAGTCGGAGTAGCATAAACTAGCATAAACGTCTGTCTGGATTTTTAATTTCCATTTTAGCTGTAAAAATGTGGAAACTTATTTTGAACAATAAAACCGATTTTTTTTACTTGTGAATCTATTTGATTCTTATAATTTTTTTAAGAATGGACTGAGAATCGATTTTTAGATTTTTTTCAACACAGTCCTAATCCAAACTATTTTAAACTTTTCCACATTTTATCCCTGACTCAGTTTTCTTCCGTGTTCTTCATTGCTTTGTTCACAAACGCTTGCTAAATAAAAAAAAGAGAAAAACAAGCAGTATAATCCTTTAACAGAACTATATTTTTATAATTAAACACTAAAGCGACTTCTGAAAGCAAGTGGTTGCACTAAATTTTATGTTGTGGAGTTGGAGTGAAATGGGATGAATACAAATGCATGCCACCGTATTAAGTTATTTGTAAAAAAATAAGAAAATCCTAGTTTAATTTTTATAGTTATACATTAAGCTGTGTTGGTCTATCACAAGAAGTCAATAAAAAATTTTTTAAAACCAAACTTTTTGGTTCCAATATGACAAAACGGGTAAAAAAGCTCAATATGTGGAAACTTCTGCAACGGTCAACTACACCATTTGAGCATGTTTTTTTTGTTTGTTTTCTCATTAGGGACTTTTGTTAATTCACTTAATTATTTAGTCACAAGCAGAAGTGGAAAAATCCTACCCAATTACTTATTAAGAACAAAACCTGTAAATATAAAGAAATTCCTTGATGGCATAATACCAATTTTATTAAAAACATACAACTGACAGTAAACTCTCCATTTACGCCAAATATATGACCAAAGTTAAGTAATAATCCATAGTAAAAAATACAAACCTAAATACACAAATGGATTCTAATGTTGGAATTGTGTCCTGTTGGAGATCGTTATTGGTAAAATAAATAAATAAATCAGTTCCTGTAATGTTCTGAGCGCAAATATCAAACTCATATTCAGACAACAATGACTAAGGGGTGAATTACAGTTGGATTTTATATACCAATGTCAAAATTTGTTTTCTGTAAATGGTCACTTGTCCCAGAGGTATGAAGATATAAAGCATAAATAACAGCAGGGGACTCACATCAGGCTGGCACCGGTTTGCTCTGCGGCCATAACTGTTCATTTTAGATGGCGGCACAGACTGTCGCAAAGGGATGGAGTGAGGCTTGTACTCCTTATCCACATCTTCACCATCATAATGCTTTGGCTTGCAATGCTTGAAATGGAACACAGAAAGTTTATTTAATTAAGTGTTCATAAAACAACAGAAAGGTGTGCAAAATGGAGATACATCTTTAACACAATATTTTCCCCCCTTTACATTTTGATTTGTATACCATCAATCAAAGAGCAATACCGTAAGGCTGGCGCCAGACTGGAACATTTCAAACGGGTAGACAATCCTCTCATAATGTGAGCGCAGCAAAGACCCGAGGTTCTTCCCTGGAGGGTAGCCGAGCCTCTGTGCAATACGAGCCCATCGTCGTTCCTTGCAGATCAGCTCAAAGCCTCCTTCATCTGCCACAATCTGAAAAAGAAGGCAAATATACTATTTGTATAAATTTTAACAAATCAAAGAAACAAACCGATGATATTACTGAACAAGTGCCGATTAAAACTATTTCATCTTTACTCACCTTTGACAAGCTGTATAGATCAAGAATGCGCCTTTCGATATGTGGGATTTTTAAAGAGGATCCTTGAATTTCCCAAAATCTGGCAATGCGGTCCAAATAATTGAGCTTCACTCTGGTCTCAGCCTATAACGAGAACACAACAATTCCAAATCAAGCCACTTCAGACGGACTACCACTTGAAAAAGGTTCCAACCAGACAACTGCATAAATGTACAGAACAAAAGCATTATGACAGTTGTAGACCATTGTGAAACCCTTCAAGTTAATGCATGATGTTCCTTGCAACAAAATGAAGATCAATGGATACCTACCAATTAATCAAAAAGTTCTTCAACTGAAAACCTGATCTAGTGCATTATATTAAACTGAAATATAACACACATAATTCTCGGTGTCAAAATATCTCTAAAATGTAGATATTTTAATTGGAGGACATAGTTTGGAGTGAGAACAACGCTTACCTCCAACTCATTTAACCTCTGGATTCGAGGAGTGAAATGAAAGCTTTCCAACTCCACTGAAAACGGTGGCTGCCAGTCCTGATATAGTAAAAAAGACACAAATTTTAACTTCTGAACCGTTTATCTTACACAGTTATTATGGATCTAAAATCAAAAACGGGATGGAGCACCAGTTACAAAAGTTGAGCTTAGTAGAGTTAAAACGGTTTGAAAAAAGTAAAATCTCATTATAGGGAAAAAAAAAAAATCTGTCATTATCAGTTAGATTTTAATTTTAGGAAACTGAAGAAAATGTTAGGTCTACCCTTTAAATATTCAGAAAAATGGCCAATTAGTATTACCAAAATGATTTCCATTTGCTAAATGCAACAATAAAAAGAGGGAATATTTCAGAGTTTTATTAATAATAAATCAGAGGGTTACATACATGTCATCAGTGTTTGGTAGCATGGTCTTTATACTTAACGACTTAGGCCAAACATTTTGGGTTTCCTTCCAAAACCTTCTCACAGCAGTTTGCTGGAGTTCTTGCCCATTCCTCCCAACAGAACTGATGGAACTGAGTCAGGTTCGTAGGGCACCTTGCTCACTTACATCTTGTCAAATCGGTCCAAAACTTCTCTTTAGGACTGAGATCAGAGTTTTGTGATGCCCACTTATGACACTTGGTAACCAAAGACCTTGACTGTATGCTTGAGTTTGTCGTCTCATTTACAAGACCTATTTGCACCTGAGCTTTAACTTCCTAGCCGACGTCTGCAGATGTTGCTTCAGAAATTCTCAATAATGTTCTTTCCTCACAATGCAATCTATTTAATAAGGTGTACAAGTTCATCCTGCAGCAAAAACAGCTTCAGCAAGCATCTTCACGTGGTCTTTTGTTCTGGCGTTGATTTGCATATTTTTAACTAGAACACATTAATCTGAGGGACACAAACCCGACTCCGTCCTGAGCGGTATAATGGTTTCATATCCACATCTTGTCAATACATGGGTATAATTCTTTGAACAGATAAACGCGGCACCTTCAAACATTTGGACATTGTTACCAAGGATGAAACAGACTTGTGCCACTCTATAATTCTCTTCCTGATATATTGGCTGATTTTTGTTTTACTTTCCCATCATGCCAAACTAGAAAGCAGTGTGTTCAAGGTGTGGCCTTAAAATACATCTACATGTGAGCCTCCAATTAACTAAAATGTGCAAGTTAACCTATCTGAAGTTTCCTAAGCCATGGCATTAATATCATCTGAGCTTTCTCTCATTGTTTAAAGAGAACTAATAAATCGTTTTTTAAACCTCTGATGTTGAAGTAGTTAATAAATAAATCTGATCATATACTCTCGCTCATCATTGTAGCATTTAGCAAATAGAAACAATTGTGGTAATTCTACCTGACCTAAAACAAGAAAATGTGTCTAATTTGACTTCAGACAATGAAGAAGAAAAAATGTGTATGCCTTTGTTTTTTTTATTCGATGTATGTAAACTTATGGTTTCAACTGTACATATCTAATGTGTGATTCTCTCTATTAATAGATATTGCAGATTGCTGAATTGTCAAGACGAGGCATGTTGCAGGCAGAGCTGAAGTTATTCTAAGTCGGTAACTCTGAAAAAATGTAAAACATCAAGTTTCTGCAACATAACTTAGACACGAGCAGGTACTCACTGGTGGAGGACGAATTTTGCAAATTCCAGACTTCTCCGCTATTGGACGTATCTTGGCAATGTAGCCCAAGGGATCCTGGAACTCCTCCCATGACGGCTCAAAAACTGGACACTCCGGAGGAGGGATAAACTCTTCCCCTTCCATTTCCCTGACAACAGGAAAAGCAGAAAGTGAGACAAGTTAAACAACGTTGAATGTCAACAAGTGGGCAAAATGTTACCAATATATCCGTTTGTTGAAAATGTGCAGTAACTTACAGGCTCCTGGACTTTAATACTATGCTACCAAAATATGTATTCATAACCTCTGTCAGCTCTCTCAACACATCTTTTCCTTGACAGAAAAATAATACAGATCCACTAGAATAATAAGATAATTTCAAATGAAAATAAAAAATGTATAGTTCAATAAAAAAAATCTACATTTGGATATACAAAACTTGAAAGTGCAGTCACTTAGTTCGTACAAACAATATCTAATTTGTTTATTCTTGCAAAACCATTACTTCCTCATTTACCACCAAGTCTACTTTAAAGATAGTTCCTTAAAATATTTCACATATTCTAATGCTATAATTTTCCCACAGAACAGTAGTTTCTCTACTCATTTCTATTCTATTGATGGAAAAAACCCAGGATGCAATTTATTGTCCAGGAAGTCCCCTCCCCCAACATCAGACACAACAAAACAAACCCCAGCACATGAAGGGCCATGAAGGGCTCAAGTTACACCTTTTTAAGGCCAATTCCAAGCATTACCTAACAGCATAATAACAGTTACCTGAACTGACAGCAATTATTTGCATAAGAGTGTAATTCCTTATCTGGAATATGGAAAGTTCTACCTGCCATTTTCATGTTTATACATTTATATATACTCCGCCAATCTAATTCTGGCTTTGTTTAGCTGTCTGACAATGGGTTAGAGTATTAACGGACAATATTTTGGGTTAAATATCTTAAACTGGTTAAAGCTGACAAAGCAACTCTAAGGCCCACATTAGCAAATTCAAGTAAAAGACAACTCAGTACAAAAAAATTATACATTTGTCCAACATGAACAAAGGCTATAAAATGGTAAAGAAAAACATTAAACATTATACATTTTACCCCATAATCAATGAGAAAAAAGGCAAATGTTTGACAGATGACATCATTTGTAGATGAATGTCACTGGCTTTTTTAAAGATTTTTCACGGGCCTTCAGCCAAACAATGGCGTTGAGTCAGTGAACCCTGATGCATTAAAAGGCCAAAAAGGCATCATTACTCCAAAGGGGGTAAGACTTGACTTACAATTCTAACATTGAACGCCGATATTAATCTAAACTTGATATACAGTCTCATTTAAATATCGATATAAACCATCTTATTTATATCATCCCAATAGCTGAGTGTTAGCCAGTAAACTTATGAGAACTGACGTAAAAACACTGAGCTTACCTTTCGCGTCAGCCGTTAATACGGTTATAATAAAAAGAAAAAAAGAAACAAATGCCTCCCAACTTGATTATCTCTCATTCATCTGCCCCTACCCATAACATTGACCCGTGTTAACGTCCATTATCCAGCAACGAGAGGCCATAATACAACTACCAGCTTAGGCTAACATCAAGGCCTCCGAATTTTCCTAGCAGCACGTCCCACTGCCTGCCACTGGTGGAGATAACTAGCATCCGTTTGCTAACGTTAACTGGGTGGCTTGAAGGAGTCAACAACGTAACCACAGACTTGCTAACAAACGACTACAAAACGCTGATCGTGTCGATTATAACGTAAATTCAGCTATGTGTCCAGCCCGTTATAGTGTAGTGTCTAGCTGCATTCCTGTGACTGACCCGAAGACACCTCGATGTCCCGGGGTTTGATAAGTACTGTGGCCGCACTCCTTCCTCTGTTGGTGGTTAGCTAACCAGCTGTGCTCGGTCCTGTTTGTTGGCTAGCAAAGTTGACCGTTTTCAGCCTCGGCTCTCCATACACACCGCTCTGCCAATCGCATAGGCTTAGTATATGAGTGGCTGACGTTCGTTTAATATTAAAACGAGAATCTCAAGCTTTCTCAATTACTGTCGTGATAAATCATTTTCCGATCAACATCATCACTCTCTTCAGGCCATCCTGTTCATCTTAACGAGACGCCATCTTAGCTTTTTCTCACGACCGAAGTACAACCTCAAATGTGCACACGCCGCCTCCCACATTTTCTTCCTGAAAGTAGTGCGCAGATACGCAAACATGTCACGTAATGACAGTGGCACACAGGAAGTAGGTCAAATTTTTTAGACGCCTTTTTGGGAAAGTAGAGTATCAACATAATAGCATACACGCTAAAAACATTATGTTATTATATAAATAATATAATATAACTGTGAATGATCTAATTACAATAATATTTGCAATTAATTTATCATATTTTAAACACGTATTTATTTATATAGTATATAACAACTATATTATAAGAATAAATTATTTGCAAAATGTAATGATTTCATAATATTGTTTTTCATGTAGTGGTACTTCTACTAGTACTACTTCTCTGCTACTACTTTTACAAGTAATGATAATAATAACGATGGCAAACAGTCCAACTCAGGGCAACAGTGAGACATACAGGACGAACAATCATGCATGCACTCACGCATACCTAAGGAAAATTAGTACTGCACAGTGGTACATCATGAAGGTCCTGGGTTGAAATCTGGGCCTGGGGTCTGTATGCATGGAGTTTGCATGCACATGCATGGGTTTCGTTTTAGGGTCTCTGGCTTCTTCTCACAGTCCAAATACATGACTCTTAGGTTAATTGGTCTTTCTAAATTGGCCTTAGGTATGATTGTGTGCATGGGATGGACTGGAGAGGCTGTCGGGAAAATTATTTGGCTTCCAGTGTGGATGGATCTCCCAAATATCAATCTCTCACAGTAGTACAATTCTAGATTTTTATTTCTATTGTATTTTCACTTAGGCCGTTTTCACATGTGTGGCCGTACCAGAAAACGGCCAGAGAAAATGCTATTTTTTTCTGTTCACATGTCACGGATCTCTGCCCGTATTTGAATCCAGTGTTTTACTACAAATAAACAGCAGGTGGCGGTATACAAATAAGTCTGTAGTTCTCCAACAAACAAGGGAGTGAGAAGTACCGACGTCATAAAACGAGCGACAGGCTAGAATGTAAACAAACTGGTCTACTGGTCAGCTGCTACCTGAAGCCATCTACAGGGTGAGTGTTGTAGTAAACCCGCCGTTTTGTAACCTGCTGTGTTGCTGTGGGATGCTTGAATCGCGTTGTTTTGGTATTTGTATGGTCGCGAGGTGATTCTGTAATTTCGGCCGGCGGTGTCGTCATTTCCGCATGGAGCGCGTCTATTGTCTTGAGTACGGCCAGAGTACGGGTTGTGTTCACATGATACGTGGCCGCCCGTACCTGGACTCGGATACTACCTCCAAGGCAGGTCTCTCTGGCCGTATCCTGGCACGGTACAGTCTGTGTTCACATGGTACGAAATAAGTGGATTTTGACCAAATACCGTACCCGAGTACGGACTCCCGTACCATGTGAAAGCGCCCTTAAAGAGGTAGGAACAGATTCAGCAGTGTTTTTGCAGAGAAAGAGTGGAGGACAGGGTGTGCATGTGTCTTGTGTGAGCTAAAAGTTTAATTACTTGTGTATGATTGATTTTGCTTTAAATGTCTTTTGTTTATTTATATTTTATCTGTTCATATTTTATTTCATCTTATAAAGTACTTTGTGCTGATTTTATCATGAAAGGTGCTCTGCAAATAAATTAGATTTTATTTGATAGCCTAATTGACCTAATGTCCATCCATCCATCCATTTTCTGAACCGCTTAGTCCTCCAGGGGTCGCGGGGGGTTGGTGCCTATCTCCAGCTGTCAACGGGCGAGAGGCGCGATACCCCCCTGAATGGGTAGCCAGTCCATCACAGTGGACCTAATTTGAGCATTTTAAATAATTTTGAGCTATAGGCTCAAATAGAAGTGAAGGTGATAAGCCTAGTTGATATTTCTCCGTCTGCGGAGACAAGCAGTGTCATTATCTATTGAAGCAACGGCTCTCCGACAACTACCCAAGCAAGAGCCTGAAGCCTAGTTTATACTTCTCCATCAGCAAGTTTGCAATTCCCCACCAGTACAACAGGGGGTGCTAACTTTTTCTGGCAGATCTGCCTAACACCGTCGTGTCAACTAGAGTTTAGTAGTGTATAAACTAGGCTTTAAGTCAAGTTTATACTTCTCCGCCTATGTCCAAAGGCATAGACGCAACGCCATTATCTACCAACGCACGCAGCTATGCAACCACAGACAGAGTAGAGCCCAGTTTTCTAACTATCCATCGCCATCAAGTGAGAGCATATGCCTGTAATTGGTCAGCCCAACATCAGCCAGAGATCATTTCACCAGAACAGTGCTCTATAGTGGATGCAGTCAGTAGTCAATGCAGCGTTCAGGTAATAAATGCTTTATATTACAAGACCAGTTAATCTAATATGGTTTTTGGGTGATTTTAAACACAAGGACGTGTAGAGAACAACAAAACAGACTGCTGTGTTTGTTTACATGCGGATTTAGAGTATTCTATGAGCTGCACTTCTAGTAAAAAGCTTTCCAGCTCAGTCAAAACTTACTTTCTGTCAGCCTTTGCTCCTTGAGGAGGAATTGGTTTACCAGATGAAGAGCATAAACTCTAGTTGACAGAGCAATGGTAGGCAGATCCGCCCTAAAAAGTTAGCACCTTTATAATAAATACATTAAAGTATCTGTACAGTTTACTTAAACTAATTGCACATTTTTTTACAAGAAAGGAGAAGACGATATGAATAAAACAGGCAAAAACACAGAGGGGCAGAACTTGAGAGCCGAGAAGCAAAATAACTGAAAAAAGCACCGTGAGACCAGATGAGGTGGAGTGAGACAGGAAAAAAATGTATGGCTATGAATGAGTTTTTATCAGTAAGTTGTGGAACAGTATGAATTGTAGTCCTGGCCAATAGTGGAGGTATAATCAAGCAGGAAATGTTTAAATAGCCAGGGGAGTTACACCACTGTGCTCCGCCTTGTTATTGTTACCCTTAGATGAGAAACGTAGTACAAGAATGTGGTTAAAATCCGTCTTAAATTATACTACTTTTGTGGCGATGGGGGGCGTGATGATTGCTTAGGATTGGAATAAGCCTCAAAGCAACCCTTTACAGGATTTATATTATATATAATGGATGGATGGTTAATAAAAATATTAACCTTATATTTGTATTTTTTTTGTTCTCAACAACCAGTGGGTGTTGAGCCAGTTAACCTGCGCTTGGTCCTGCAGGAAGGTTCGTACATTTTAAAGAGTTGTTTCTTTCCACTGTCACCAAAACAGGTGGTCCACATGTATGGTGGCATTGCTGCAAAGTCAATAACTAGTTACAGTAATATTGTGTTTCTCTGATAGATAACTTATTTAGGTTGATGTTATACACATAATTTGACTAGACTGCATTATTACACATGGGACATGGGGCATATGGACTTCCCAAGGAAGCTTAGGTCCTTCAGGGTTTGCAGTGAACTGTTTTCTGCCAGGGGTAGTAGCATCAGAACCAGGGAATTGAAAAAGGCCCAAAAACGTCATAAAGAAGTCTGGTGCTATTCTGGAGACAACTATGAAACTAATGAAGATGATGATGCAAACAAGAATTCTTAATAAAATCAAGGACACAATGGACAACCCTGATATTGTCTTCAACAGACCATCATAAAACATCAGTCAGAGGCTTCTTCTGTTTCACGGTTACACAGACTGGTACAGGAGACCCATCCTGCGTTCAGCCATCAGCGGTTACAGGAACTGTTCATCTAATTTCCCTCTGGGATCAATAAAGCATTTCTTAAATGATTTGAACTATGATTGAATTCAATGATTTGAAAGGAACGAAATGTTTTGTTTCACAACTTTGATGTTCACTGTTAAAATGTATAAAAGTTGATCTACACACAGATTACTTTGAGACCCTAAGATGGTTATTCATCTAGTATAACGTGAAATAATGTATAATATACAATATATTATATTGTCATGCATAAATTGCCTGAAAAGAATGCATCCTCTTCTAGCTCTGTTTGTGTCATCATGACAAAGATGGAAAGGTTAGTTGCCTAGGTAACTATAGGTATATAGCCGAAGCCACCATCTTATCAAATATCATAGAAAGAATCCTGTTAAACAGAACAGGTGGTTTTATATCTTCCTCTGATTATCAGTTTAGCTTAAAACCAAAGCAGGAATTTCACATGTGTGAAGATTCTCTCAAGAACAAATTTATTATGTAGGGGTGCGTATATGTCTCCCTATATGTTATGGATCCGTCACAAAATATGTTCTGTAAATGAAATACTTTATTTAATTGTTGGTTAAATTATGGAGTTTGCAGAAAGGGAGGGTAAGTCAGTGGGTGGGGTTAGCACTCCTATAAGTACAGGTATTAAATATAGGCATTTATTTATTTAATTACATATTGTCATATTTAAAAAGATGCATAACATATTTTATTTATTATCAATTTATTTACAGTTTTATTGAAATTGTTGTACTCATAATATTATATATAGTATTCTCAAATAGCTTATCTATTAATTGGATTGTGTCATATTTTGGCCCTCTAAAGTAACTCCAAAGAAAGAAGTGGGGATGCAACGATACCACGTTTTTCAAACCGATACAATACGATACTTGGATTTGAGCACTCGCCAATACCGAGTAACAATACTGATACTTCTACCACACATGAAAAAAAAAATGCAATTAATTCTTCTCTGCTTGTCAAAACAAATGATGGTGAATTAGACGATAAACTAAAATATTAATAAAAATTACCACAAAACTAAAGTTTCAAGTGAAAAATTATAATTTTTTTGTGAAATTATTGCAAAGTTTACACAATTTAAGTATCAGTTGATGGTATCAGTTAACTTTAACTGATACGATACAGTGAATAAGAACAGTATCGGCCTGAATACCCAATACCACTATCGGTGCATCTCTAGCAAAAGGAAAAAAAGAGAATATAATCACTAGTTATTACTTACTTAAAAATACTTTAAAATGACATGCTACACATTTTTAAACAATTAAATTATTTAAAGAAACTTCGGATTGAATTTACTTAATTTCCGTCTGGGTATTTTTGAGTTTGATTGTTAATTTCAAATAACTAAAGAATGCATGGCTGTACAGATTTGACTTGAGCTATTTAGATCACATCATAATACCCCTCATAAAAACAGAAAACAAATCTAATTTAATAATATTTTTTTTCGTAACACTAAAGTTGTGCAACATATTTAAAAAAATCACACCTAGACACACCTGTAACTTCACTGCAAGGACACTTTAATTTATCAGAAGCAATAAATATTCACATCTCATTTCTCTATTCTTCCAGTACATGTAATACATACGGAAAAAATGAAATCATGTTCAAAATAATATCAATAAGTGCACAGACATATTAACATTTCTCAGGCCTTGAAGTTATAATTACTGTAACTCATTCTCGAAGTGGCAGTATGAAACAATAAGAAAAGAAGAGGTCAATAATCCTTTTGGACACATTTCCTGTCCCTGTCTTTGATTTAAATGTGCATACGTAGTGGCACTCACATGCACGCACCTGAATAAAGAATGGGAGCAGTTCATCCCATAATTATAAGAAGCCTATGTATAGTTAAATATGTACATTCATGTTTATACAGTACAATCTATTCAATAAGTGCAGATATATTCATGCAAGTCTAGTTAAAAAGGACACAATAAAAATAATAGCCGACAAATACTTTAAGAACTTTTCATTCAACATTTTTAACACTCTTCAAACCTTCTTGAAATATCGTTTTAGAAAAATGTTAATCTTCTGTAATTTTGCCATCTTTTTCAGCACCTTACTAAATAGATATTTAAATATTTTTCCGCTATGATTTATTCTCTCCTGGATCAAAAAATATGTAGATTTCTTTTTTATAAATGGCACTGAAGATTACCTACATCAGTGCTCAATTTTATCTTCAAAAATGCTGTAGCAAAAAGGGTAAAACTTACATATAGCCCACAAGAAAATAAATAAATAATAACAAACATGAAAAAAGATGAAATACAGTATGTACCTGTAGGCTATTTTACATTCTTAAATATTTTAGTGATTTCACATAAGAAGCCCCAAGCGACACACTGAGGCATCAGAAAATATAATAATAATCTTTTTTAAAAGTGACAAAAGAGGGAGGATTAACAGAAGGCCATTTCTGACATAAGACCTCACATGTGCAAAACCACAAAGCTTCATGTAAAAGCGTGCTTCCTTCAACACAGAAAAAGACAATGCCCAAAATCAGAGGGTCTTCCAAGAGCAAAAATATTATTTTAATGCTAAGCTTCTGATGATTTATTTGAGCAATTCAATTTGTTCGGTAAGATGATTATCCAGTCTATATCTTGTGGGATTTTTAAAAGCATAATGATGGAAATAATTGTAATTACTATTGGCATTTCCCTAATCTAAAAGTTAAGGATGAAAAAACAGACTAAACCCTAAATCTACATCTTTATCAATATTTTATCAAAGATCCCTTTTCAAGTTTCAGTTTAATCGCATGCTTTTTGTAGCTATCAGCAAGCTTCTATAATAATTCTGGCCATCTGACCATATACTTTAGGACCATCAGATGAAGCCAGAGTTGTTGGAAAACCTAACCATTTCCATTTTGTACTGCTTGACCTAAACTGCCATCATCAGGTAAAAGGAAATGGGTTAAGATTTTAAGGAACAACCCAGGAACCAAAAAGGCTCAAGGCCATTATAAATTGTAAACTTCTCGAACACTAGAGTCTGTGTCTGCATTGAAGCAAATTGTATATAAACGTGGATTTTGAGAATGGTACTCCGTTACTGTCTCCCTAAAGCTCAACTGAAATCTTTACACACGGTTAACCCAAATGTCTTATGGAAAAATGTTTTGGTCTAACAAGACAAAGACTGGGCTGTTTAGCCAAAACAACATGAGAAAATGTTTGGAGGAATAAAGGCAAAGCTTTCAGAACCTAATAAACTATATTACTTGCCAAGCATGGTAGTGGTAGCATCATGCAGCTGAGATATTTTGCTGGCAGTAGCTGTGTTTAATTGGGAGTACTACTACTTACTGTTAAAACTTAGACGCAATGGTGTGTTCAAACAGGATTAAGAGCCAAAAATCTTAATGGATTTAGGTTTAGAAAAAACGGATGAAGGCTAACTTTAGGTTTCAATCCTACTGAAATTAAGCCAAGTCCTGAATAAGTCGAGTCTGTGCCAGGGAGGCTGCCAATTTAGTCTCTATCAGTTCCACTCGACCAAGAACATAGTCTCTAACATTGCCAGGATTAACTCTGAAACTTGTTGATGGCTACAAAAAGCATTCGTTTATATTCCAACTTGCCAAGAGACAAGCAAATATTAGAAGGGGTGTATGCAAATATTTTAAACTCTAAACCCATTTTTGGCTCTGTGTGTGTCAGATAAAATTGACAAAGCATTCAAGCTTTTGCACTTAGTTCTTGTTATCATCTTAATTGTATGTTGTATAATCATTCCACCCTGGAATAAAACTGGCACAATACATCAGTAAAAGCCCCAAATTAATTTGACATTCAAGCAGACAATGAGGGTTTGCAAAA
This sequence comes from Apricaphanius iberus, assembly GCA_028564705.1. Taxonomy (NCBI): domain Eukaryota; kingdom Metazoa; phylum Chordata; class Actinopteri; order Cyprinodontiformes; family Aphaniidae; genus Apricaphanius; species Apricaphanius iberus. The sequence continues at coordinate 2,169,714 of JAPXFQ010000494.1, read as the reverse complement.
CTCTGACCTGAACTGCCCCCTTTGATTATTGATAATTAACTTTCTGCTATCACATTTAGGCATCACCTCAATGTAGAGAAACTCGTAAAATAAATTACATTCACTATAATGTTTACATTTTGTTGATCATGTCATCTAAAAGGTTGCTTCTGTTTGGAGAAAACCCAACTTAATTAATTATTATAACACCAAATCATACAAAAAAATTGAAAACTGAAATGAAAACATGATAATGTGAAAATAAACCACACCTCACATATCAGAATACCATCCAGTGGTCATGGCTGAATGAGAGAATCAGTTTGTGCAGATACTTTCTATAACCATGTACAAACATTTGCTGATATAATTAATCACTGATCAAAACAATGATTGGACAATATTGATTATACTCAGGTAGAGCAGGTATATCATAATATCAATAAAACAGCAAGAAGATTCAGAAACACCCAAAATATATAATTGTTTGTATTAATGATTTGATTCCCAAGCCCCACAGAGACAGGGTTAACAAGCCCAGTGACTCCTGCTGATTTTTAAGAAAGAACACAATGGCACAACACCATTGAAAACCTGTGACTGGTATACAAGTTTAAGAGAGATCAAAATATATGAGGTCTTTTTTGAAATAAAGAAAATGCCTAAATGGCAAAGAGTAACCGGCAGCAAGGCCAAGTAAATTACTACAAAGTCAAGGGAGATGTTATTTTCCCAACTTTCTTCTCTTTTCAATGCAAAACTTCAACTGGAATGCATTTAGGGGTTCTTTCTCTATATACAAACCCACTGTCAGCCAGTAGATACATGAACACTCTTTTTTCCAGTGTCACATTATAACATTTGGTACTGTACATGAAAATATTCTCATACATACTCATGACTTCAAAACAATAATACTCAGATATAGATTTAGTTTCATCTTAAATTATATGGCTATAGACTTTTTTGTGATTGTGTGTGGCAAAAGCAATGACGCGTGGTCATATGGTGTATGTGCAGTCTTTTAGGCATGTGGGAGGAAGCCATTTACCTCTAGTAGTGTTCTATAGCTCCACCTACATATGTGGGAAGCGAAGGTGAAAGTAACAGAGACGGAGCAGCCTGCGTTTCCTCTTGTCGCCAGTGCTGCTGCTGTTGCTTTCTGTGCGGGCGGACTTGCTTCGAGTCCTTGATCTGCCCACCTCCTCATACCTGTCCTCAAATCGGTGACCTCTTGAGCTCCACGTCCTGCTCACACCACGGTGCTTATCCGGTTGATAGGCTTGGATTTGGAGCTGCCCACTGTACCTGTCGATCCAGCCCCTGTCACCTGTGGCCCCTGCTGAGGCTGCCCTGGGTGCTGGGGGGGGTGAGGGGAGAGAGGTGTAAGAGGGGTAAGGGGGGACGAAGGGGGGGGTAAAGGGGAGTGTGGTGGGGGAGGGGGGATGGAGGAGAGAGGAGGGTACTGGGGCAGATACGGGGCGGCGGAGGCTGCGTGATGCGCACTGACGGAGGCGGACGGAAGGTTGTGGGGCAGTGTGCCGAATATAAAGTGTGTTTGATGGGTGGAATGGCTGGTTGGGTGTGGCGTTTGAGCGTGCCTGGGGTGGGTTTGGGAGTGTGCGTGGGGGTGGGGGTGGGAAAGAGACAACGTTAATGGGGGTTTGGAACCAGGGCCGCCGACCCCTCTGGCAGATTGTGTGGGCTGTGCATGGTAGAGGGCGAACTGCTGGCTCTGGGAATGTTGGGAGAGAGGAGAAAGAGGGGGGGGACATCCTACCACCATGTTGGTGTAGCGACCCTGAAGCCCATGCTGGGATAGCTGGGAGAGATGGGCCAGCTGCGGGTGCTGGACGTGCGGTGGCCCAACCAGAGGACGACAGGGTAGTGGGCCTCTCTGTAAGGTATGAGGGGGCACACCTTGCAAGGGTGGGGGCACGGGCTGGACGTGGAAGCGATGGTGATGGTAGTAAGGTGGCGGAGGCTGTATTGTGCCCGCGTGACAGAACTGTGCGTGTAGTGCCTGAAGCTTGGAAGCCCCCCCCTCCAGCTGGCATAGGGATGAAGGGGAGTGAGGAGGGGGTCCTCCAGTAGTCAGTGGGGGTACAGGTGCGGGGTATGGTGGCCCCGGTGGAATTAGGGGCCCTGGTGGTTTGGTGCGTTTGCTGCCGAAGAGTGAACCCAGGAAGGAGCCGCTGTTGTTGCTGCTGTTGCTCCCCCCAGGGCCGCCCCCCGATCCTGCTCTCTCTACACTGCTGGAGACTCCCCCAACTCCTGTCCCAGCAGTGGTAATTTGCTGCCCCGGCCCACCCCCCACCCCCGTTCCGGGGCTCAGGATGGGGCGGTGAGGCCGGAATTCTTCTGTTTCGTAACAGCCAGGGATCACACCTGGCATTGGGTAGCGCTGGTGAGGCTGTGGGCTGCTAATGATGGAGCCCTGGGAACATAAAAACTCATCAGGTTTTAAAAAACACACTGGAGAATTAAAATCCCTGCTCCTCCTTATACAAGCACACACAACATGCTGGGACAGATATAACAGCAAAATGCAATGCACAGAGACACAAATAGAAAAATCACAAATTCATGTTTAGAGGATATGCACATGCAGTCAGAAAGACGGTGCAGCAGTTAGGGGAAAATGTAAGCCCTTTAGCTAATCTCAACTAATCTTTTATAGACTTACTTCCATTGTACTGTCCAGAGAACCAACACTGTTCCTGCGACCACGTTTCCCTGCACCCCATCAGGAAGAATCAGGTTAGCAAAGCTTGAAAGAGTGATTTTTTGTTATTTTTACAAGAATCCAGTGCCTTGCAAAAGTATTTTTATTTTGCTCATTTTTCACATTTGTCGCTCTAAAACCATAAACCTCAATGTCTTACTGAGATTTTATGAAATAGACCAGGTAAATTATTGGTCTATCAAAGCATTACAACCTCTAGTCTTTTATGGTATGTCAGTTTATTTAGAAGCTGACATTTTTGTTAATTCTTCTTCACAAAATAGTTCAAGGCTATTCAAATGAATGGAAAGTGTGTTATAAAAGCTATTCACAATTCTTGCTTTTTTCAGTTTGATTTAAGTTTCTACTTTGACTGGATGATTCCAAAACATTAATATGCTTTGATCTAAACCATCCAAATGCTGCCTAGGCTGTATGTTTAAAGTATATTTTGAAGTTGAACCTCTGCCCTAGTCTCAAGTCTTTTGAAGCCTCCAACAGGTTTCATGTTTACTCTGTATTTAGCTCTGTCTATTTTACCATCAGTTCTGACTAGTTTCTGTATCCCTGGTGAAGAAAAGCATCCCACATACAGCATGATGCTGCAACCATCATGTTTAACTCTGCAGATAGTGTATTCAAGGTGATATGTAGTGTTGGTTTTCATTGTGTTTTTTATATAGACCAGAAAGCTATTTTTTGGTTTCCAACCACATTCATTGCAAATGGGACTCTTTGCGCCGGATTTATCAAGATTCCTAATAGTTAAACGCAAAATTGTGTGTAGTGCAAAAAATTTGTGATAGTGGATTGTCCTTTGGTGGGTGATCTACGAAGATTGCATGAGCAATTCATAACAGTCGCAAGGAGCTGCGGCACAGCTAAAGAGAGGAGGAATACAGACGTGGACAAAATTGTTGGTACCCTTCATTAAATAAAAGAAAAACTCATAATGGTCACAGAAATAACTTTAATCTGACAAAAGTAATAATAAATAAAAATTATATAAATGTTGACCAATGAAAGTCAGACATTGCTTTTCATCCATGCTTCAACAGAATTATTTAAAAAATAAATGCATGAAACAGGCCTGGACAAAAATGATGGTACCCCTAGAAAAGAATGAAAATAATGTGACCAAAGGGACATGTTAATCCAAGGTATGTCCACTAATCAGCATCCTAGGTGTCTACAATCCTGTAATCACTCAGTGGGCCTATATATAGGACTCCAGGTAGTCACTGTGTTGTTTGGTGACGTGGTGTGTACCACACTCAATATAAACCAGAGGAAGCAAAGGAAAGAGTTGTCTCAGGAGATGAGAAAGAAAATCATAGACAAGCATGTTAACTGTAAAGGCTATAAGACCATCTCCAAGCAGCTAGATGTTTCTGTGACTACAGCTGCACATGTCATTCAGTAATGTACGATCCATGGGACTGTAGCCAACCTCCCTGGACGTGGCTGCAGGAGGAAAATTGATGACAGATCAAAGAGACGGATAATCCAAATGGTAACAAAAGAGCCTAGAAAGACTTCAAAATAGATCCAAGCTGAACTTTATGCTCAAGGAACATCAGTGTCAAATCGGAACATCCTTCGCTGTTTGAGCCAAAGAGGGCTACATGGGAGACGAACAAGGAGAGGACAAATCATTAAAAAAAACAGACTGGAGTATGTAAACTACATGCTGACGAGCCACAAAGCTTCTGGGAGAATGTCCTGTGGACAGATGAGACAAACATTTAACTTTTTGCCAAGGCAAATCAGCTCTATGTTCACAGACGGAAAAATTAAGCATATCTAGAAAAGAACACGGTCCCTACTGTGAAACATGGGGGAGGCTCGGTTATGTTCTGGGGCTGATTTGCTGCATCTGACACAGGGTTTCTTGAATCTGTGCAGGGTACAATGAAATCTCAAGACTATCAGGGGATTCTAGAGAGAAATGTGCTGGCCAGTGTCAGAAAGCATGGTCTCAGTCGCAGGTCACGGATCTTACAACAGGAAAATGACTCAAAACACACAGCTAAAAACACCCAAGAAGGGCTAAGAGGAAAACACTGGCCTTCTATGAGCCCTGATCTCAATCCTATTGAGCATCTTTGGAAGGAGCTGAAACATGCCGTCTGGAAAAGGCGCCCTTCAAACCGGAAACAACTAGAACAGTTTACTCATGAGGAGTGGTCCAAAATACCTGCTGAGAGGTGCAGAAGTCTCGTTGACAGTTACAGGAATCATTTGATTGCAGTGATTGCCTCAAATGGTTGTGCAAACAAATATTAAGTTGTGGGTACCATCATTTTTGTCCAGGCCTGTTTCATGCATTTATTTTTTTAATAATTCCGTTGAAGCATGGATGAAAAGCAATGTCTGACTTTCATTGGTCAACATTTATATAATTTTTATTTATTATTACTTTTGTCAGATTAAAGTTATTTCTGTGACCATTATGAGTTTTTCTTTGATTTAATGAAGGGTACCAACAATGTTGTCCACGTCTGTATGTGCATGGGTTCATGATGCGTCTTTGGAAAAATCAAGGGAAAAAAACAATGTACATATTAAGTCTATTGCTGTTACAGAGTTAATTACTATTAGGCTATAAGGTTGTCAATGATATTTCTCGTATGTTTTTACAAGTTAGCCTCATTGTCATTATGATACAGTACATAATTACTACATTTCATTAACTGGAACCCAGGAAAATTAGTTACCACTCTGGTGGAAACTAATCAGGAAGCTGTAAAAATAGATGCTAAATAGCCGGCACAAACATTTAGATGTCTAATAAATCATGCTGCACCTGGGTCTACTTATTTGCAGGTTCTCCTCTCAATATTTTGCTTCTTCTGACAGAAACACCCATATTACATATTCAGCAAGGGGAAAAGCGCTGAAGGGATTGCATGTGTCTAGCTCTAGGTTTAACAGGTGCAAAGCTCTCTGGGCCATGTTAGTAAATCAGCTACAGTCTGTTTTTGCGGTTTTATCAAGCGCAGACCATTGATAATTCAGGCACTTGATATCTTTCTTTCAACATGTTTTTGTCACTGTAAACTAGGTTTGTAAAGTGCATGACCAATAGTTGTACCGTCAACAGATTTTCCCAACTGAACTGTATATCTAAGTAGCTCATTCATTGTTACTAAAACCTTGGTCCTGTTGTATTGCTTCCCTGAATAATTCTCTCTTTGACAGTTCATGTCAAGTTGGGTTTGCAGTTTTGGCATATTCTTTCCATTTTGGGCAATGGATAAAACAGTCCTCTATGAGGTGTTCAAAGTTTTTGGTTGTAGTGTGACAAAATTTGAAAAGGTCAAAGGGTATGACTATTTTGCAAGGTACTGTATGAGATGTAACCAAAATTCAGCACGAGAGAGGAACAAGATTTAGCAGTAGAAAGAAAGAGAGCAAGATCAGCCAACCTCAATCAGAAGATAGGAAAGAAATGGTACTGACATAGTATCAGTGGGGATGTTCTCTCACCTGTGTCTGAGAGGTCCCTGAGAGATGAGCTGAGCGCTGTGCGCTTGAGACCCTCACCCACAGAGCAGTTGTCATCAAAGCTCGTCCCTCCCAAGGTGCCATTCACAACATCGCTTTTCACACCTACGCCTCCTCCAACCACAGTGCCGGTCAGCAGGCTGGGCCGCATCACACCTTTCTGTTTCTCCAGTTCCGCTGCAAATTTACATAGAAACACCAGGGAATATCAAATGAGAGCGAGACAAAACACAGAAGAATGAGCTGCGTAGCAACAAGACAATATATTTGGGTAAGTTTCCATTTTCTTATTTTCAGAAACCTCTAGAATAATGGCTCTGATAATAAACAACTACTGTTTAACTAACAGAAATGACCAGCAGATGGGGCACTTACACTCTACTCTATATTTCTCCATTTCTTGGACTTCAGCAATACTCTCCCTGAGGTCGCTAACAAAGCGGGTGCGGTCTTGCTGACTGGGTGCCATAAAGACGATAAGAACCTTTCTCTCTCCACCTAGACTGGATGAGGTCAGTCGGATACCATGAGGGTAATCTAGATGGAAATAGGTACAATCTGGTTACAATCAAACTAGAAAGAATGGTTCTACAGAAAGGTGCAAAAGAAAAAAAAGGTTTCTTACATGAGTTCTGAAACATGTGGACTTGCATGTCAACCAACGGAAAAGATTGTCTGAAACTATAAGTTACTGATGTTTTCTTCTTTTGGAAGATTTTCGTTACCTGATGCACAATGAAAAATGAATATATATTTACAGTGCAGGTTAAATGACTCAGTCTTCAATATCATAGCTGTCTGAAGGTTAGCTTACCACCAGCAGGTCATTAAAGAGGAAGACCTCTCGTTGGTGAACTCCTGTCCTCTGAGGTCTGTTGGGGTCAGGCACCTCATAGAGCTGGCAACAACACACCAGCCGACGATGGGGAAGGGACAGCACCTATGTTGGAAAAGAGGTAGAGACCAACAACATTTTTGAAGAAGAAAACACTACAGAAAACAACCTTGTGATGCCTTCACAAGTTGTAGAAACTCACAGGCTTCTTGCCAACAATGACCCTTTCCACAGCCTGCACCTGTGACACATGGTCATCATTGGTCCTTAACTCCCATTTCTGTATTCGCTGATAGATCCCAACCAACAGGTCCCGGGGTATATCCTGACCGTTGTCCACACCTTGGTTTGGATACGGACATTTTAGAAAAAAATTGACATCAAGCACATCTCTACCAAATACTCTCTCACACAAAACTTTCAGCTAAATAAATAACTCACAAGAAAACTTCTTATTAGTACAACATAGTCTAGTACCATAAGCCAGGATCACACTGTATGTTTCTCGGCTGTCTCAAAAGATTGCTTCATGCCACACTGTGTGAGCTCCGCAGGGCTCTAGAGGTATGTCACACTGCAAGGCACCAGATTTACATTTGTTAAACTGTACAACGTCTAGCTATAGCAGGACACGTCAAAAGCCTACGTCACCTGCGATGCAGCTTTAAAACATACATAACTGAAAGCTGACAAATGGACAAAGCCAAGATCACGTCGAGGAAAGTAAAAAGCACTTGCAGGATTAATCCTTTTGTTTCTAGACTTTAAATCAAATGGCAAAAAGAAGACAAGGAAGATGAGGAGGAAAAGCCAAATGTGGACATACTCATGGCTGGGAAAAAGGGGTAAGTTTGAGATGCCTGTTCATCAAAATGAGTATGAGGTAAGCTTTGTTTAGCATTATCTTAGCAAACACGTTACTAAGAGGTGCAATTAATACGCTACTGAGCAGCAAATAACACAGCGATATAATGGCCAATCATATGCATGCTCACCATTTTTCATCATAACTCTTTTCGCAACAAAGGTAAAGGTCTAGGACAGCCATTATAGCACAGTGTGATCCTTGCTTTAAGTCTTAACAGGGTTGGTGTCCAACAGTAAGGAGTACATGTGTGATGAAACTCTTGTATCTAATAAGGTGTTGGTGTTAGCATATGGGTCAGCACCTCTCAAATTCTTGATGAAATCTTCTAGTTTCATCTTCCTCTCTGCTTTGATGTTGGGGCTGTACATATCCGTGTTGAGGAGGATTATGGCAAACGCCAAAATGAAGATGGTGTCAGGATTCTGGAATTGCCGAACCAGGGTTGGATTGCACACACAGTACCTCTGACTGAAAATGAAAGGAAGTAGTTGACATCTAACTCTTTTTAAAAACCCAGTCAAAATGTATGGGGCCCACTAAGAGTACAAAATCTGCCCAAAAGTAAGTCCCATATTGTAAGGGAATGTTAATGGACACATAATACACTCATATTAATTACCTACATAGGTTAAATTGAAGTTTTCTCTCATACCTATTTGAGACACAGTTAAGACCTACACAGGGTGTCCAACTATTCTTACTAGTAAAGGTTTTATTCAGTCTGCTGAAGGGGATCATTTAGTACCTATTGAGCTTGAACAAAGTCCTTATGGGATCCATATACACCTGTTTTTCTGGGCAAACATATTAAAATACATTTCTCTTTAGGTATTTGTGATACATACAAACCTGAATGCCTCTATAAGTCTCTCCACCTTTTGGGCTTCCCCTTGAACTTTAATTTGAGCCTGGAATTTCCTCAAAGCATCATCGATGTCCATGCCAGAGAAATCCATCTCATCCACCACACAGCTGCAAAAACACACACACACACACACACACACACACACGCACACGCACACAAACACAACTCAGAGGTTGTAGCTGAATTCATAGTACACCAAGCATGGTGGAGCTTGAGTAGCAGCATTATATCATTCTTATACAAGAGCATTGTTTTGTTTTAAAAATTGCTTGGGACAATAATCATAAACTTCAGTGTGATATGAAGATTTGTGGGGACAGTTATGAAATATTTATATACAAACATTGTTTGACATTTCATTACAACATGCAGTGTAGTGTAGGCTATGATGTTGAAAATCCAATCTTAGTTTATTCAGTTAATAAAAGTTGAAAGTCAGACATGCACCACATGGCGCTTTTATTGTGAGGCATCAGGATGTAGATCATGCTTCCATTACGCAGGTGAGCAATTCATGACTGGAAGGAGGTTGTGACTCTGCCTTCAGACAACAGCAGATGAACTGTTCATATGTACTGATCTGCTCCATGTGTGATGGCACAATGTGAATTCCGCTTGTTCGGACTGGTTGACTGGAAAATGATCTAAAATGGGCCAAAAACATTACAATTTATGCCCACTTTGCCTTGGCGAATTAGTGCATGGAGCAGGTCATGCTGCATATATAGAACTCCTTGCATTAGGAGATACGAGATAATCAGTCACCTGTTAATACTGTAGGCCCACCCGCTTTTGTATGAATGTATGCACTAAGCTTGAATAATGCTTGAAAGTGTTTGCAATGGACTGCAAGTCTTTTTTAAACTGTGAAGAATGCAACAGGATCCGCTCATAAAAAAGCATGACTGTATAAGTTAGTAGAATGGAGTGCTTTAATACTGATTATACTGATTTTTCTCCCTGGTTAATGTATGCATGTGTGCAGATTTCTTTTGCTTTAACCTGTAGTTAAATTAAAAGGTTTCAGATGATCAAAATGTTACAAAATTAGAATAAGAAAAATTAAAATGACGCCTTAATGTTTTAAAAGAAAAGTGCTATCCACCGACAATCAAAGTCGTTAACAGTCTGGAAAAGGTTACGAGAGCCATTTGACTTCAGTCAACGACGATGAGAGACAATATCAACAATAGTGTAAATATGGAAAAGCATGAAACAGTGATGAAGTTTTTTAGGAGTGGCCAGCAAACCAAATACTATTCCAAAAAACAATACAGACAAGAAAAACACATAAAGCATAACTGACCTCATTAGACTCAGTTAAATTAACTTTTCACAATTCAACAGTGAGAAAGGGTCTAAAAAAATATGGCCTCTGTGTTCTAAGACAAAAACCACTGCTGACCCTATATTATCTGGACTGACAAGACAACCGTTCAAAAGACGTGTGCACCATTAAATCTGGCATTTCAAAAAAACAAACACCATACTGAGAGTCTGAAAAAAAAAATAATTTAAAAAATGAAAGTTTTTGGAGTGGTCAAATAAAAGTTTGGTCATAGATCCAATTAAGATGCTGTAGCATGAATTTTAATGGGCCATTCAGGCTTGAAAACATTCCAACTTCACTGAGTTAAAACATTTCTGTGTGCTAAAATCCCCCACATTGACCTAAAACACTCACTGCCAGTTATCAGAGGATCTTGATGTAATAAAACTATTTATTTGGTTTTTACGTGGCTATCATCTTTCACATAGATCCAGTTTAGTCTGAATTTGTATTTAATCCTAACAACAATTTTTTCAAAATGATTTTTCCATAAAATCTGATTTAATTTGTCTGACATTAAATTTGGTTTTTAGAATCTGAAACTTTGAAAAAATGTAAAACAAAAAATGTAAGAGAGCAAACATTTTTACAGAGCAGAAGTGTGGAATGAGTCACATGACTTGGACTGGAGTCAGACTTGAGTCATTCTTTTTGTGACTTGAGACTTGACTTGGAATTTTTTTAAAGACTTTGAAAGTGGAAACTTGGACTTCCACATCAACCTAGGGACTTGACTCAGACTTGAACCTCTTTACTTAAAAAGACTTGCTATTTTACCTAGTAATTATATCTTAAAACATCTATTAAAATTGTGCACTTTTATGTAATTTCACTCATCCTGTGGGAGTGAGCCTGTCTTAACAAGTGGAAACTGTCTCTGTGCATGCATGTGTGTGAGAACTGCACAACAGCCACTCACATGGCCAGATTTCCAAAAAACGTACCCATCCTAACCAACTGTCTGCTCTATATAGTAGGCCACAGCTTCCTTTGCTGCATGTTTCAACCTGGAAATATAGATCAAGTAAGACTCTGGAACGAGGTGAGTTAAATACCTGTGACTCTTAAAAATCTAAAGCTCATCTTGAAAATTACATCACCCATACTCAGGTAAAATCTCCTAAAACCTTAGCAGCGAATCTTTGAAAGACTATTCCAATTAGGTCAATTAGATTAAGCTGTACAACATGGAAGTTCGTGTTCAGTAAAAACGTTTTCTAAATTTTCTCAGTTCAGTTGCACTCATTTCATTCAGTTGCACTCTTTGCATTCAAATACATAAATATTTTAAAAAGAACACATGGTTTATGATTTACACTGAAAATTGAATAACAACATTGTTTTCAAAAAACGAATTGAAATTACTTAAAATTCGACATCTAAGACTTTTGACTTGACTTGAAACTTGCCTGTAGTTACTTGAGACTTGACTCAAGACTTGAGGGTAATGACTTGAGACTTAATTGAGACTTGCAAAGCAATGACTTGGTCCCACCTCTGTTGCACAGCACTTTATATACGTTTCGTTTAAATACTTACTCCAAGACGTCTTTGTTGAACTGTTTCTGTCGGTTTCCAAGAAACTCTCCAATCATCTGCCTGCTGAGACCCTTTCTTTCCAACAGGAAGCGAGCAATCCCAACAGGAGTGTCTGATACAAAGCCTCTCTCTATCAGGTACTGGATCCCCTTTTCTGGTTTCCTACAGTTAAAGCAAAAATACCATGAACCTTATCATTGTACATCTATAGACACGTATTGTGCTTAATAGAACTGCAGCTTACTTGTTGAAAAGGTTGAGACCAATGCGGTACTGACGTCTCTGCACCACGTCGCTGTTGAAGGGTGGAGAGTCCCAGCTATGGCGGCTCTCCCTCTGATACGTCTGCTTGCCGAGAGGAGGAAGAGGCTCCTGCAGGCTGTCCTGAGAGGAGGACCCTGAGCTGCAGTTGACCGTCTCGTTGGAGTTGGTGGTGGAGTTGAGGGAGTCGTTATCTCCGTCGGAGCAACACGGCTGTTCCAGAGCACCGGGTGGTAGAGCTGTCGAGGAGGAAGATGACAGAGGGGTGGTGGGGGGCTGCTGGGGGGAGGAAGATGATGAGGGTGTGTCAGGGTACTGATGGTGATGGATCGGATGGTGGTGATGATGGTGGTGGGGTGCCACCTGGTGTGGGATATGTGTTGGTATGGATCTGCCAAGTGGCCTGGTCTGACCCTGAGCAGCTGCCGCGGTGGAAGGGTAGGTGCCTGAGTTGGGGGTGTGTTTGAGGGTTCCCTGTGGGGAGCCTGAACCTACCCCAGGTTCCTGCTCATAGACCAACTGTCTGCTTAGGGAGCCTCGATCTGAACGATCACTCATGTCCACCGAGCTGTCACTGGGCGGCTCAATTGTGAGAAGAGGCAGGTGGGCCCCCCTTAGTCGATAGTCTCTGCATTCTGTGCATGGGGTGCTGCGGCGACTGTTGCTGCTACCCCCTCCTTCAGTATCCCTGCTGTCCTCACGGCCTCCAACACCTCCACTAGGCCCCCAGTACTCTGTATCTGTGCTGCTGGGTGCCCGGTCAAGAGACAGTGGAGAAGATGGCATACCATCGTCCATGTAAAGAGTGACATCGCTGTAAGATGTGGCAGTACTGTCACCATGCATACTGAGCCCCCCACCAGCTCCTCTGCCTCTTTCTCCCAAACCTCTCTGGGAGGATGGGTTGCTGCTGCTGCTCCACATGCACTCCCCAAAGTCTTCACTGATCGGTCCACCCTCCCTGCTGCCCTCCTGGGAGTCATCGCGACCCGCGCGGCAGGTGAGGGCGTCATCTATGGAGTCGGCTAAGGACTTGACCTAGGGGGGAAAAAATTAGAAATTAAATAATCAAGGCCAAATTTGAGAGTTTGAGATTATAAAGAATATTTAATTAATCTTTACTTACAGTACAGGCCGAAAATTGGGGATACCTTCTCATTCAATGTGTGTTCGTTATTTTCATGACTGCATTGTAGATTCTCAATTTGGGCATCAAAAATATGAATGAACACATAATGTATGGAATTACTGTATGTACTTAAACAAAAAGGGTGAAATAACTGAATGCATGTGTTATATTTTAGATTCCTCAAAGTAGCCACCCTTTGCTCTGATTACTGCTTTGCATTCTCTTGAGCTTCAAGAGGTAGTCACCTGAAATTGTTTTCCAACAGTCTTGAAGGAGTTCCCAGAGATGATTAGTACTTGCTAGCGCTTTTGCCTTCACTCTGCGGTTCAGCTAACCCCAAATAATTTCGACTGGGTTCCGGTCCGGTGACCTTGGAAGGCAGGTTATTTAACAATTTTTTGTAAAAGTACTACATAATTCCATATGTGTTCATTCATAGTGTTGGTGCCTTCAGTGAGAATATGCGATGTAAATAGTCATGAAAATGAAGAAAACGCACTGAATGAGAAGCTGTGTCCAAACCTTTGGTCTGTACTGTATATTCAGGCAGTTTAGAAGTTCAACTGATACCCAGTTATATATCGTAGGTCCAGTTTCAGTTCTAATCAATTTAATTAATTCCAGTACTATCCAATTGTGAAGTCAGATGAAGATTCATGTACATATAGTCAAAATCCATCCAAATATAGTACAGCACAATGACAGATGGTTGACCATATGATTCCAAAATGTGGAAAGATATCCATTTGTAAATTTAACCGTTATGTCCTCAAGTTGTAATTTTTTACACACGTTTAACTCTCCCCCAACAGTTTAAAGAAACTCCCTCCCTGGACTTTACCTGAACCGAATACCCCAGATAGGCTGCAAAGCTCCACCGTTCCGCTCAGTGGAAATAAGGCTTACAATTTTTCCATGATCTTGGATCTGGTCAAAAGGGATTTTAATTTCATACAGATTGCATCTGCTAAACTATTAGATATTAAGGTTTTTAATGATTTTGCCTTGCTGTTATAAAAAAAAGCTGATTGTCAAATTATGTGAAAGTGTCCTTCAAATATCAATGTCTGTTTTTATACTTTAGCAATTCATAAAGCTTTTATTATAATCCATAATAAATTAATGAGTAATTCTAACTTTAGGTTACGCTCATTGTCTCTGATTTTCAAAAAATTTTAAAGGAAAAGATAACATATTCATAACATATTGGTTTCAAATGCAGTGTGATCTACAAATCAGATTAATGATCGAACTTGTCCGAATAATAGAATAAAGAAGTTGCCTGACAGATTTTAAATATTTGCTAAATATTTTTGTACCTTGTATGTTTTTAATTTTGCCAATTTTTTTGTGAGAAACTCCTACAAGCTTTTGAATTCATGTTACTTCACGCCTCCAACACATTCATTATTATCCAGGGACTCTTTAAACATATTTTTAAAACACTAGTTCTAGGTTCCATAATGATCTAAATTTAAGGACCAACTAAGAGATACCGCAAACTGAATCACAAGAGGCATTTCCCTCTCCAGTTAGAAAAACTCCTTTTGTTCCGCTATACCTTGACCAGTTGAGCATTGGAAACCACAAAAAAACTAAGGTCCAAAGTGGTCTTGTAAAAAAAAAAAAACAGTCTGATTCTGGACCTTTGAGGTCAAGGCTCCCTTTTCTGCTTCTTCTGTAAAAGTACTGTTCTGGTGTTGAATTCTGACATGACTGCTTAGTTCCACTTAGATTTTCTTTTCACCTGCATTCTGTTTTTTCCTCACAACCTTAATATCTCCTGTAACTCATGATTAAGCCATATCTTAAAAATCCAGGGATCACTGAATTTATTAATAAAAGTTAATCAACTTAAAGATCTATTTTTGGTCTCAACAATGTTTCCTCTTAGGTCTTCAGTAGTAACTAAAAACAGTGTAAGAAGTTTTAACTTTCTAAATCCCCCAACAGTTTTACCTGTTTGGAAAAGGAATCCTCCAGATGGGTGTAGTCTGTAGTACGGTCAGGATCAGGGGAATGAGGAGGTCCTATGGCCACACTGTGGGTGAAGTTCGTTTGTGTCTGTGCCTGTTGCTGGGGCTGTCGCTCATCAAAGGAGTATTGCAGTCTCATGTTGGACAGGATGATGCGGCGCGTCATCCGACTCTCTGAGGCAGAGCTTCGGAGCCGCTCAAAGTTCTTATTCATGCGATACTGTCTAAAGGCCGTTTGAATGGTCTTGGCTGCTCTGCGACTTACAAAGGAGCCCCCATATTTCCTCTCCAACATCTCCACCTTCAGAAGGTGAGAAAAATTTCTTGTTAGAGCTGGGCACTCATTAAAACAAAATTTACACAACGGTTAGGGCTCTTTACACAGCCCTCCTGCAAAAATTGTTCAGACTGCATTAACATTTTCACATTATGTCGCCAAGCAACTCTAAACCTCAGTGTATGTTATAAAGTCACTATGCCCGATTTATCACTGGTTTGTTTTTATTAAAACCGGCGCAACCGCACAGTGTTGCAAAAACAGGCTGTAGCTAATTTACTAACATGGCACAAAGAGTATTGCGCCAGTTAAACCCGGAAAAAAAACACACGCAATCTCTTTAGTGCTTTTCCCCATGGTGAACATGCAGTATGGGTGTTTCTGCCAGAAGATGTAAAATTCTGGAGGGAGAATAGGCAAATGATTAGGTGTTTCAGGGGCAGTCTGATTTAAAATATCAAAATGTTTGTGCCTGCAATTTTAGCGTCTATTTTTACCGCTGCTCAAAGGCATTTCTTAACTTTGTACCACAACCTTCAAACATAAGTTTATTAGCAATAGTAATTAACTCTCTAATGGCCATAAACCTGACAGTTGTGTAGCTATTTCCCTTTTCCCCCCAAAGACGCAATCTCGGACCAAACGCAGAGAGGTGACAGAGCCGCTTATTGGTCCTAAACTGTGGAACGATCTGCAGTATTAAACAAAGTTTTAACATTAACACTGTGTCTTTGTGCCACTGCACTATTTATTTAATGTTTGTCTTTTAAGTCTGTATTTGCTGTACAACACTTTGGTCAACATGGTTGTTTTTAAGTGCTTTACAAATAAACGTGGTTTGGTATGGTATGGTATGGTATGGTGTGGTATGGTGTAACTCACTGTGCTCTTAGCATGTCTGCATCTGCTGAAGACATGCTGAGCGCACAGTGAGTTTAGATCCTCATGGATCCTGATTAATTTCCACCTGAGTGATTACTAATCTTCCTGGGTTCCAGTTCCTGAAATGTACTATTCATGTGTAGTATCACAGTGAAAATCAGTCTACATTTAAAAAACATTTTTAAGATTTTATTTTAAGATTATATATTAAGATAAAAGACTAAGACTAAAGATAACAATTTTTATTCTACTGCAACTGGACATTTGATAGAGACTATGATAAAGTGCAGTGCATTTCAACAATAGTAGAATATGAACTAAGAGCCTTGCTTCTGTCAGTCTGTCCCAGGGCAGATGTGGCTTCTGCTTCTTCTTCTTCTTCTTCTTCTTCTTCTTCTTCTTCTTCTTCTTCTTCTTCTTCTTCTTCTTCTTCTTCTTATTATTATTATTATTAATAATTACTAATTAATATTATTAAAAATAAGTCTGACTCTGGAAAACGCTGTGTGCATGGAACAGAGAGGAGCGCATGTACACTGCACGCATTAAATTTATTACTGACAAACAACAAATATAATTAACAACCACATAGCCTAATTAACTAATTAACTCTGTAACAGCCATAGACATGACATGTATGTTGTTTTTTCCCCTTTATTTTGCCAAAGATGCATCACAAATCCATGCACATATTCCTCCTCTCTTTGGCGCAGTCCTCATTTGAATACTGCTCCTTGAGCCTGTTATTAATTGCTTACACAATCGTCATAGATCACCCACCAATGAAGGACAACCCACTATCGCAAATTTTTAGCGACGCACACAATTTTTCAGTGACTATTAGGAATCTTGATAAATCAGACCTAAAGAGTCCGATTTGCAGTTTGACAGTAATAAAAGTGTTTGGAAACCGAAACATAACTATCTAGTCTACATACAAAACACAATGAAAACCAACACTAGACATCATGCAATAAATGATAAAGTGTGGTACATTTAAACAACATTAGAATGATATGGACATCTTGAAGACCTTGTTCTGGACATCCTGAAACTTTATTAAGTTAGGCTATTGAATACACTGTGGGCATGTGTGCTGTGTACATAAGCAAGATCTTTAAAAAGACACCCCTGGTTTTTAGGCATACAACAATGTCTTGGTTAGTTTTCAGTTGCGTCATTTACTAATGAGGGATTACGTGATGCTCCATCAAATACTGAAAGCTTGGGATATTATTTTCTAATCTAGAATTTCTTTAAACTAAACTTTATTCATGAAAGCTCTAAGATGTTCAAAGAAAACCAAGATTTATTTATATAAAATTAGGCAGTGATGGACTAACTTTACTGAGTGCCTTCTGAAGCCAACGGGTTGCCGTGGATTTTATTCAGGAATATTCCAGTAAATAGGTCTGAGCATGGCACACTTCAGATTTTTTTTTTTGTACAAGAACTTTGAAAACATAATCATTTTTTGATCCACTTTTAAAATATCTGTTACTGTTTTTCTGGTTTTTAACACAACCTGACAAAGTTAAAGGTATGAATGTTGTGACAAACAGTACTGCAAAACCCTGTACAAATCTTTACTCGTATTAATTACACAATGAGTATTAATACCTTCTTATCCTGTAAATCCGTTGAGAGCTCATAGCTATCAGAGAGGGCCTTGCACCGCTTGTTTTCTTCCTCTTCTTGTTTACGGAGGGCTAGGCTTGCCGGCTGATGGCGGGTTCGCAGCGCCCAGGCCAAGCTGGCCGAGCTGGAGGTGGACACACTGGCGGGGCCTCTTGAAGCAGAGGGAACACCGCTGCTGGTGTCACTGTAACGCTCTGAGCCATGAAGATAAGGCGACTGGCTGAAGGAGCTGTCTTTGTGTGTGACCGTCTCTGGACACTGGGACTCCCCCTCCACACTAAAGAAGAAAAAGAGAAGCAGAACTAAGATAAATGAGTCACTGACAGCTTGAGAAATTATAGCACCAAACATTTTGATGTCCAAAACCCAGTGACTGGACTAGATATTAATAGTATTTATGATAAAATGCAAGATAGTAACTCAGAACTACTATAAATGGACTTACTTGTACATTTTAAAGCGTCGTGAACCCAACCACCTTCTACTAGAGCTCATTTTTGTACCTGGATTTATTTCATGCAGTGAGCTCCTGACAGAGTTCCCTGTTTACACAGTGATTTGGTAATTCGACCAACATAAAGGTTTCTGTTTTCCATCCACTTCTTTTGAAGAGTTCAGGGTTTAGTTAATGTTTTGCCAAGTCAACGTTTTTTTCTTCACTGTTATGATGTCCTTGTTAGACGAGTGCAGCAACAGTAAAACTTTCATGAAAAGTCAGCTGCTACATAAACAAATTTCTGCAGCGTTAAATACCAGTAACTCTACCCTGACAGGAAAAACCAGCTTGTTGTGTCAGCAGCAGCTGTAAAGCCTGCACCACCGGCTTACTGGGGAATCTGACAAAATGCATTAATTAAAATGCCTTTCAAGCGTTCAGTCATACAGAATGAATCATAAGTTATTCAAGACAAAATGCCTATTTGGAGCCAGAAAATGTAATGATCGTTGAACTTATCAGCAATCGAGCAAGTCCAAAATCCTCCAGTCCTGCTACTTCCACTATAGAAGTCCACCCGAATCAGTCTCTGTGTGTGTGACTGTGTGTATTTGGTAAAACAGCTATAGTCACATGTTCCTGCCAACATTTCCTCCCTGTGTTGACCACGCCCCCTTCTGTCAGCAGTGCCCTGACCCACGGTGAGTGCAGCCAGGGTCAGGGATATGTGTGGACATTACATTCAGCTTAAGAAAAATGGCAAGTATACTAGCCAAGCATTTAAAAAATGTTTTGAAGTCATTAGTTGAATATTACAAAGAAAAACCAAAATGATTTGTCTGTGTGTTTTCCCTCCCTGGTTTGACACTTTTCCGCTGGACTGCAAAAACTTCCTGTATAAGAGGTAGAGGGGAGAAAAAAAGCAATCCTCAGGAAACAAACACTCCTTTTAATTCATTATAATCAAAATATTACAATGGGTTCTTTGCAGTTTCAAACATCTCAGCTGCCGCTTTACATCAAGACCTGGAATTTTTTTTTGAGTGGGCAGACGGAAAAACGTACAATGCAGCGTCCTTTGACAGGACATCCTGTGCCTTTAAGCAGCACATGACTTGGCTCAATGATTGTTGAGTCTAATAACATAGTTAGAGCACTGAAGCTAAGTTGCATAACACACACTTTGTAATAAAATGACAATCCCAACCTTTATATAGAGGCAATTATCATAGCCTAATCTACTTTTTTTAAAGCAAATTTAACTATGCTTATGCCTTCTGCAATGTTATTAAGATCTTTCCCTCCTCTTAGAGTAAATCAAGCTGCTGTGTGTAACTATAGCTCCTCTTGCTGAGTTTATCCTATGCAGCATCATTTTTCAATTCTCCTCCTCCTCTGCTCCTTAAATAGAGAAACAGAGGGTAGGGAGGGGGTTGCTTGGTGACGGTTGCTGTTGGACTTTTGTGGGTGGCTAGGCAGTTGTTAGGATGAAAAGTGTTGTTGCCATGGCAGTGTATTGACTGTTATCATTAAGGTGGGTGTTGTAGATGCTACACAGGTTGTGAATGACAGTCTAAAGGATACTCTTCTTCTCGTGAACAGAGAAAATAAAATAAGAAAAAATCCGAAGAGAGCTAGACAAATAATTATCAGAACTGTAGAGGAAATCTTTCAAAATCAGGTAAAAAAAAAGGTCTAGCTGCCTTCTTTCTAAGTACTCAGTCACAGAAATATCTCTTTAAAATGCAGGTAGCTCCTGCAAAGGGCACTCTTATCTTAGCTTGTCACACATTAGGAAAGGATGGCATTTAGATTTGACTGAGTCATAGATGTCAAACATATGAATTTATATCTGGCTGCTTTCACATTAATATATCCTTTATTTAATCAGGAAAAGCCCATTGAGATTAAAAATCTCTTTTGCAAGGGAGACCTGCCAAAGATAGGCAACTGAGTTACATCTCATCATTACACACATACAAAAACACACAGAAAAAAAAGATGAAAAATAAATAAATGGAAACTGTTTTACTAATTTAACAATTAACCAGAATGTGGATTATCTTGGGAGGAGATGCAAATACTTGAACCTTCTCGTTTGAACCAAGTCTGGTCCGAATCTGCTTCTTTAATCACTTGGGGAGGCCTGGGAGTGCAGTGGATTATCGTTAATTGGTATAAAGCAGTGGTAAATGACAAATTATTGTAAAGCTCACAATTACCAGTAGTACATTCATTACTATGCTGAGCCAACACCCCCTGGTTAGGAGGACGCTGTGAGTTTTTTAGGCTGTAGCTCAAAACTCAACTTGTACTAATAAAGCTGTCAAAGAAAAGCACTTCATCATATTAAAAGATCAGGTGGAAAAGCACGAGCAGTATCTCAGAGAGTTTATGACTTCCTTGTACAACAGCTGCTCCTTATAGAATACACACACACCTTATAAAAAAAATGAGCATATAGTTGGTGGGAGACAGAGCAAAGTTCTTTAAATACTAAATGTATAGTCAGGCTGTTTAAAAGAACCTCCAGCAAAGTATTTAGATAGAGGAGGAAATAGAAAAAGAAAAAAGACAGAACAATACGCTACAGCAAGGGTGTCCAAAGTGCAACCCGGGGGCCATTTACGGCCCTTGGACTGATTTTTTTTTTCTTCTCTTTTTTAGTGATTACGGTGGGTTCAATTTCCTGAAGTCAAACGAAACCGAGACAAGAAGGAAGAAAGGAAGAAGGTGAAGAAAAGAAACCGCACCAGCAGAGACGCGAACCGACGATACAAGACAGGGAGGCAAACAAAGAACACAAGAAAACATCCCAGTCCTCTGGTTCTGCCGGACGGCAGAGAAGCAGTAAAACAAAACAAACAAAAACAACGAACTGAACAGATCCACACCAATAATTCAGATCCAGTACATTCACTACACACAAGCATGGATTAATGAACACAATACTAATGTTTCTGTTAAGCTCCTGGTAACAACTAACTGATGACAATAACCTCAACTCAAGATATGTCTGTCCACACCAATGTCCCCACACCAATGTGTGTGTGCAAGCATGCAGGTCTGAATAAGCTTTCCCCATGCAACTGATTGATAGCTGGTGTAAGGAATCTTCAATCCGTCCTAAAGGAATCGACACAGACATGAAGGAGGCAGGGGACGCATGCGTCCAGGGTCCCACAGAGCGCAGGAGCCGCAGGCGGACCAGCGCTTGACTGATTTTGAATGGCCCTCGACCACCATTTCAGATGGGCACTTTCTACAATTTGCACTACAACACAAACGATTGATGCAGATGGAGACTTTCTTTCATAAGGGCATAATTTTTGTTGACAAATTAAAAGGATTAGAAAATTATCGATTATACAAAACTAATTCTTCATCTTTTAATAATCATGTGTTTTTGGGTTTTTTTTATTTGCGTAAACAAGCAACCAAAAATCAGGCATAGAGACAACCAAACATAGCTAAAATAACAGATTTTCAATTAACAACTGACCCAAACCCAGTTCATTTTTGCTGAGAAAAAGAAATGAATTTTTAGACCCTCTGAAATATTTGAAAAGTATTTTGAAATATAAAAAAAAGACAAACCTTAAAAGTGTTTTGAATCTACAATCCTTTAAAAATCCATTTTCTACAATAATTCCTTCTTTGTGTTTCATTAAAATATTAACTGTGTAATTTATTGTTAAGCAGGCAATAAATTACTCATTTAGGTAAAAAAAAAAAAAAAGTCTTATTTTTGTGGCCCACGGACAATTTTGACTATGATTTTGGCCCTTGTAGCAAAAAGTTTGGACATTTCTGCGCTACAGGTATGATAACAGTTCACAGCAAATTTAAAGACCATAGAGCAGTACGGTGTCAATCAAACAGTATTTATTCATCCCTCACCTTCCAACAATCTGAGGCAATGTATACACAGGTTAAAAAAACAAAAACAACAAAGAAATATCCTCAGCACCTTGTTAAAGAAAATAACCAGAGCATTTTTGTCCAGAGTAAGTTTTGTGAAGTTCCGAAAACCTAAAAGAGCCAATATTTCTGCCCACAAGCAAACACTTAAAACCGAGAATTCGCAAATCTTAACTTTGGTCTGATGTTTTAGAATAAATACTTTTTGATTCCATAAATCTGTGTTTTCATGTGGATGAAAGGCCAAATTGTAGAAAAACATCTTCGCTATGTGCGGACAAGTTATCAGTTTGGGTCATATGAGTGAAAACTCTAGGAGGGAAACCTAGACGACCCTTTCCCAATCAACACCCTCCTACTAGGGCTGTGCAATATGGCCTCAAATCTATATTGCAATATAGTCTAAACTAAAGCAGTAACAATATCTATTGCGATATTTGCTTTTTTGTCTTTATATATGTCAAAATGAATGTTTACAACAGTCCCACATTCTAAACAATTTACCCTTAGCAGATACATTGCAGCAGAACGACTTCAAAAAGGTATAGAATGCCATTGAAATAATTTTTGGGGGCAAAATGCATTTAAAAACATTTTCAGGTCTTTTTCCAAAAAATTAAACACAAAAATGGTCACAACATAAATAGAGATTAAGCCATTTCAAACAACATACAGTATAAGCTAAATATTATGAAAATAAAGTAAAAAATTGTCTTTACTGGTTACTTGTTTATACATTTTACAAATTAAGATGCACATATCTGAACTGAAAATGCTTTAAGATCAACGTGTTTCTTTTCCATTCAGTGAAAAACAGCAAATTTCAAACTTGCAGTATCTGGTGTAAAGACGAACACAGAATCTGTTTTATCCTCCTTGCGTACCTGGTACAAAGTATGTAGGTATAGCTTGATGTCATCATCAAAATGCGCAATCGCAATGGCATAGTCAAAATCTCTACTTTTGGCAAAAGTTATCATTTCGACCTGCCCAATACTTCCTCTACTATAATAACTTTTAATGAGAACCCTCAAAAATAAAATGTAGTTATGTATATAATTTGCTTTAATTTCTTTTTAGAAAGCTATATGTTGGGGTAGGCCCTGGTCCAAAATTAGCCCCACCTATTAGCCACACCTCTGGCCTGTGCGATCTACAAATCATATTAGGCCGGTTGTGTTGTAGTACAACGCAACTATTTGTATTTGTGCCATTCAGCAGCTTAGGGTTATTTTCCTGCCTCTTTCTACAAACTCATGACATTTCAGGTATTACCTCTCACAGTTGGATTCCTACCGACCCACCTCCAGATTCTATTCACCTATTCTCCCTCAGCCAGCCAGCTCAGCAAGATTTCCCCAACAGCACACGACCCAGCAGTTGGATCGTGCTTGTCCACGTGTGTCTTGTACTTTTCCAGTGGTCAAATGCTGACCTATTTTGTGTAATCTTGCCAAGCATTGCAACATCTTTTGGTTGCATACCAGATTTATACAACTTTATTTGCAAGAATTTCCTTTAGGCGCCTAAGAAATCATAATTTTTAATTTTTCTTTGTTACAAACCCTTGCTCCTGTCAGTCGGGGGTCTTGACTAACTTTTAACTGGATATAAAGGGATTTTATTCAAAATGTCAGTTTTTTGTATAAACTTGTTTTGTTTTTTGTACCCTGAATTAAACGTTATGTTGGAAGAAAATCACAAGTAATTATTGTTCTGTACAGGAGACGACTTCATTGGCGTCTGATGGTCTGGTCCACAGTTCCATAGAAAACTGGATGGAGAGCGATAAAGAATAACTCAGTGTTGCTTTCTAGCTATCTTTGAGAACTTTGAGAACGTTCATGGTTCTCCTTTGTGTGTTGCACAGGATAAAGGTTTCCCATAACAGGCCTGAAGCAAAATGGGGTCCCTTTACATCTCTCAGTTAGTGTATTCAGCATTTCCTTTTTTTTTCAAAAGAAACATTTTTCCTTCTGTAAACATTTGGTTAAAGTAACTCCTCCCAATGTTTTTGACAGATTTATCTCATTGAGCCGAAGGATAAACATCGAAATTTACCAACATTCACCTAATTACACTCTGCCTTTTTCTGTGTTGTTCTGTATCAAATCAAATCAAATCAAACTTTATTTATAAAGCGCTTTTCAAACAAAGAAAGTTACTCAAAGTGCTTTACAGATTTAAAATAACCCCAGAACCCCCCCCCTTCAAAAATAAAATCATCAGTGCAAATACAACCCCCTCCCAACCCAACCCATCAGCCATACTCACTCACACACACACTTAGAAGCTACAAAAAGCGGGCTGAGTACAGATGAACCAGGAAATGCCATGCCTCTCTGAGCCTCAGGACCGATAACTAAAACCTCAGTTTTGTCCTGGTTGAGCTGCAGAAAGTTTTCTGCCATCCAGGATTTAATGCCTAAAATGCAGTTAAAAAGTGCATCCATTGGCCGTGTGTCATCAGGAGACATGGACATGTACAACTGTGTATCATCAGCATAACTGTGAAAGTTAACTCCATGTTTCCTGATAACACTGCCAAGAGGGAGCATATACAGGTTAAAAAGCACTGGGCCTAAAACTGAACCCTGGGGAACACCACAAGTGATCTTATGGACCTTAGAGGAACAGGTATCTAAACTTACCGTAAAAGTCCTGTCTGTGAGGTAGGATGTGAACCATTTGTGAACAGCACCAGAGAGGCCGATCTGTTTTAAACGAGTTAAAAGAATAGTGTGGTCTACTGTATCAAAGGCAGCGCTTAGATCCAGAAGAACCAACACTGTCACCTTTTTAGCATCATAGCTTAGTCTAAAATCATTTAAAATCTTTAAAAGCGCCGTCTCTGTGCTGTGGTTCATCCTAAAACCAGACTGAAATTTCTCTAGGACATTATGAGCGTTAATAAAATCATTAAGTTGAATAAAAACAAGTTTTTCTAAAACTTTGCTTAAAAATGGTAAGTTAGATACTGGTCGGTAGTTGTTTAAATCATTAAAATCTAAATTGCTCTTCTTCAGCAGGGGCCTCACTACCGCCGCTTTAAAGGCAGCAGGAAAAACCCCCGTCTGAAGGGAGCAATTCATAAAGTTTAAAATCTCATCTTTAAAAGAACCATAAAATTGCTTAAAAAACCTGGTGGGAATCGGGTCCAAAGCGCTTGTGGTGGGCCTCACTGAGGAGAAAACTTTATCAAGGGTCCCAGCTTCTACCAGGACAAAACTGTCCAGTGTTTCCTCTGGTGAAGGCAGACACTCTGATTTGTCTAAAACCATGTTTGTTTGAGAGGATAAAATATTACATCTGATGGTGTCTACCTTCCCTCTGAAGTGGTCTGCATACTCCTCACAGAGACTGTTTGAGGGGGTTTTCTGAAAAGTATTAGAATTATGATGTAAAATGTTGTCAATGGTGGAAAACAGAATTTTGGGATTATTTTTATGTTCTGAGATGATTCTGGAAAAGTATGTATTTCTGGAATTTCTTAAAGCGTTATTATATAATCTGTGATGTTCTATGTATATCTGATGATTTATTGTGATTTTATTTTTCCTCCATTTCCTTTCTGCCACCCTGCAGCTCCTCTTTAATTTTCTAATAGCTGCATTTCTCCACGGCGCTGTACGTTTTGAATGAGGGTTTATAACTTTAATTGGAGCCAGCAGGTTGAGAGCAGATTTAAGCCTACTGTTAAAATCATTAACGATAAAATCACAGGGGGCAGGTAAAGGTATAGGAGGACATTTTTTAAAAACTTCAAGAAAACCTGCAGCCACTTCAGGGGTTAGATGACGCTTCCTGACAGTTCTCACAGAGGTCTCTGATTGGATAAAACTGGTGATATTAAAAAACACACAGTAGTGGTCAGAGACAGCCAAGTCAACAACAGAGACTGACACACTGGTGGACAGGCCATACGTGATGACCAGGTCCAGGGTGTGTCCTCTGTTGTGAGTCGGCTGCATGACATGTTGGCTAAAATCCATATAATTTAAAATATTTAAAAAATCTGTTGATAAAGGATCTAAAAGGTTATATATATGTAGATTAAAATCACCAGCTAAAATTATCTTCTCATAAGAGTTGTGTAAAATTGATAAAAACTCTGAAAATTCTGGAATAAAAAGTGCATTCCTTTTATACTCCTATAAACTGTGACACATAAAATCTGAGGAGTGCTAAAAACAGAGGCACTGTATTCAAACGTGGTAAAATTATTAAATAAAACAGGTTTGGCGGAAAGAGTTGATAAACTAATAAAAGCAGTTCCGCCTCCCCTCTGGCTACTCCTCGTAGAATAAGAAAAGTTATAATTAGGTGGAGAGGCCTCTGTAAGAACAGCAGGGGCATCTGCACTCAGCCATGTCTCTGTTAAAAATAAACACTGAAGGTTATTATCTAAAATCAAGTAATTTATTATAAAAGTTTTATTCAGCAGAGAGCGAACATTTAAAAGAGCCATATTAATAGTGGTTGGTGATGGAGTGACTGTATGACTTACTGTAGGTGGGATTTTTAGTAACTGTTTATGATTATTTGGGTTGCATTTTCTTAGTTTATGATTATTTCTTCGCTCTCTGCTGACAATAACAGGTATGAATGAAGTAGGGTAAGGTCCAAGTCCGATTTTGGAGTTACTGTTAAAATCAGGATTGAGTTCATAGGAACAAGGACCAGCTGCACATAGATAACAGGGCCTTACAATATCTTCCTCAGTGTCGCCAATTATGGTTCAAAATCTGATGAATGGTGTGTGATCAGAAAATGACCTTGAAGCTTAGCTTGATTGATTGTATTGCCTTTTTTCCTTTTCATCATCCTACTATCCATCTGATCAGCCTGGGTTACATTCCATTTAGTGTCCACATCTGCTAGTCCACAAAGCTCAGATTTGAATAATATCGGCAGCTGTGGTCACGGGAATATAGAGCTGCTTGGAGATGGAATCAGAGCCTTTATCTTTTAACAAAAAATGTGTACCCACTCCACAGATAGCTATTGCCCCAGCTTTTTCTTCATCACATTTAGTGTGTTGGAGACATGTACCACATCTTATTTCTTCTCTTTAAATTGTCTGAATCGGTGATGAAAACGTTAAAGGCAAAAATTATACATTTAAAGTCAAACAGAAGTGCCTTAAGATGACATTTTTTGTGAAGTGGCACTATGTAAATAAAAGTGAATTGAATTGAAACACTGGAGGTACGTACATTCATTCAATAATATATTATTGATCAGGTTTTTGGTAAAAAATGCTTTTACGAAGAGTTCTACTGTATAATATTATTATAAAGTAATAGTACTCTTAAATGATAACCGTTTCTGGGTACTTCAATGATGAACAAACATGTTTTAACTAAAAATACACTATAGACACAAAGAGTTAAAGCAAGTCTTAAAGCAAGGCTTCTTCTTTGTACACAAACTTCAATGTCATAATTTTATTTTCTATCAGCTGAACCTGTTAAGCTAGGACGGTCATTTGAAGGTCAAATGAATATACTTTACAGGAAACAGTATATATTAGGCGCGTTTCCACAAGACGAATTCTGGGACATTTCTGAGAGGGGAAAAAACAACACTGCCAATGCAAGTTCACCCCCTTCCTAGGTGCACGGAGAAGGAGAAAATCGATGTATAAATGGAAACTCTGACAACACTGGAAAATGTATAGATTCACTTTATTGGGGCCGACGCGTTTCGGCATATAGCCTTCATCAGGGTCATGAACCTGATGAAGGCAATCAGCCTGAGATAAACACAAGTCCTACCCAGTGATTCTACCAGACCATTTTTAAGTACATACCCCATTCATCTATCATACCAGGTGGCTCAGACTTCCGTCTCCTAAACCAATTGGGCCAGCTCCTCTGGGGGAATCCCAAGGATGTCCCAGGCCAGCTGAGAAACATAGTCCAAGAGAAGCCTTAACAAGGAGCCAGAGCCACCTGAACTGGCTGCTCTTGATGTGGAGGAGCAGCATCTCTACTCTCTACTATTTTTATCCCACCTGCTTCACATTTGGCTGCGAACTGCTAGTGGAAGCTGGAGATTATGGTCTGATGAGGCCAACATCGTCTGCAAAATGCAGAGAGCCACCAAAACGGATCACCTCAACAAATTAACTGTGCCTAGAGATTTTGTCCGTCAAATGTATTGATAGTATTTTTTTTTTCCTGAAACTTACCAAATACTAAAGTCATGAAGGTACACATTGGACAGCTTACTGTAAATGATCAACTTTAGTGTTTGGTTTAAATGAGAGGTAAGTGCGGCATCAAATGTGTTTCTTTTCTGTAAATCATAGAAATGTAAATAAATATTAATGACTATTTACTATAGTAAACACAAGTGAAAATGACTTTCTGAATCAAGAAAGAGCTCTAAAAAATTTCGGTAACAATTGTATTCAACTTGAAAAAGCACCTGAAAAGAAATCTGAAATAAAAGAAAAATATTCTCTATGTTAATCAAGAAATAAACACCCTAAATTTTATGTTTAGAATGTACACTATGAGAAAAAAAATATGTACTCTCCTCATTCGGTTGCCTATCAACATCAGGGAGAGTGAGAACTGAAAATCCTGACAAAAATAGCCCCTTTACTTAAAATGAAACAGACTGTACACTTGAGAGTTTATTCTGCAAATACAGAAAATGTAGCTACAGCATACATTTGAAAATGATTTAGATGGAGCTTAAACTTTTGAGATAACATGATACAGTGATACAGAAGAAAATGTGGATGAAAATAAGAACAAGTTTGTTGTATGAAGCATAAATGTGGCCATATCACAGCTGGCAGCTCATCATTTATGTAAGAAAGCCTGTTTTCCAGTTACAGAGCCAGAGAGAGACCCGCTCTCTTGAGGTTTCCTCAAGAAAACAGCCAACACTTTCACTACCTCTCATCATTTAATTGGAACTGAAACAGATGGCTGGACTCTAATAAACTTCAGAGCGATCACAGATAGAGTTTAAAGAATAAAACAAGTGGGCAGAAATTGAAAAGTGAACAGGGGCAGCTGAAAAAGCACAATTTCAGTTTCTTTGGCTCCTGTCCCCCGATCATATAATATTGATGTGACTGTGTGTGGTTGTGTGTCTGTAAGTGTGTGTATGTGACTGAACCCACAGCAGGACACCAAGACTGCTGCATTAAGCTCTCTGCAGCGTGCCATAGGAAGCCAATAATGACATCAATCTGTGTGTTGACTCATTTCTGTCACAGCCTTGACACAAAGTTATCGTCTAACACGGTTTCCACTCTTTTCTCCATTAAACTTCAAAGTAACATGCAATGTTTTATTTAAATTTCATTACACGATACAGACCTTTTCAAAAGTATTTTCACTCCTTAATCTCTGTTTTAGATTGTGTCACATTTTAAACCACAATCCTCAATATATATTTTATAGGGATGTAACAACACTTTTATAAAACCAATTCGATACCGATACTTGCATTTGAGTAATTGCCGATACAAAGTAGCAATACTTCTACCACACAAAAAAAAAAAAAAAATGGAATGAATTGAAAGACAGGTTTTGTTTTCCTCTCTACTTGTTACAACAAATGATGGTGAATTAGATGAAAAAATATTAATAAAAATTACCATAAAACTGCAAATTCAAGTGAAAAAAAAAATTCTGTAAATGATTGCAGAGTTTACACATTTTAAGCATCAGTTCATCGTATAAGTTAACTTAACAATACCGATATGAGTACATTAAAATGGTCCTGG
Organism: Apricaphanius iberus; assembly: GCA_028564705.1. Lineage (NCBI taxonomy): Eukaryota > Metazoa > Chordata > Actinopteri > Cyprinodontiformes > Aphaniidae > Apricaphanius > Apricaphanius iberus. The sequence goes on along the minus strand of JAPXFQ010000494.1, from coordinate 2,139,796 downwards.
CCCGATACCCAATACCAGTATCAGTATTGGTGCATCCCTAAATGATACCACTTTTTAAAAAAACGATACGATACTGATACTTGGATCTGAGTACGTGCCAGTAAAGAGTACCAATGCCAATACTCATACCATAGAAATGCAATGATTTAGAAGACAGGTTTTACTTCTCGGCTTGTTACAGTTAATGATCATGAATTAGATTTAAAAACATTCTGTGAAATTATTGCAGAGTTTCCACATTTTAAGTATCAGTTCATCGTATTAGTTAACTTTAACCGATATACAGGTACGTTAAAATGGTATTGGGCCTGATACGCGATACCAGTATACAGTACAGAACAAAAGTTTGGACACACCTTCTCATTCAATGAGTTTTCTTTATTTTAAGGACTACGTTGTAGATTCTCAAGGGCATCAAAACTGTGAATGAACACATAATGTATGGAATTACTGTATGTACTTAAACAAAAAGAGTGAAATAAATGAATACATGTGTTATATTTTAGATTCCTTAAAGTAGCCACCCTTTGCTCTGATTATTACTTTGCATTCTCTTGAGCTTCAAGAGGTAGTCACCCGAAATGGTTTTCCAACAGTCTTGAATGACATCACTCATAGGTATGTTCTTTCTGAGTGTAATATTAACATCTTGTTTAAAGTTCTTGTATATCTCAGATTGGTAGGGAGGAATATTACCTGACATGTTTCGGCGATACACCTCCGCCTTCATCAGAGCTGTCATCTTTGTTGGTGTTGTTGCTTCCGTTTATGTGTGGGCACTAAGTTTCCAGAGATGCTTAGTACTTGTTGGCCCTTTTGACTTCACTCTGCGGTTCAGCTCACCCCATATTCTCTCGATTGGGTTCAGGTCCGGTGACTTTGGAGGCCAGGTTATTTCACAATTTTTGGAAAAGTACTACATAATTCCATATCTGTTCATTCATAGTTTTTATGCCTTCAGTGTGAATCTACAATGTAAATAGTGGTGTGTCCAAACTTTTCTTTTGTACTGTATATATAATATTTTTTGTAACAGGCCAGCAAAAATTAATACATAATTATATAGTAAAATACATTAACATTGTTGTTTGCTTTTGTGTTGAGCCACTTTTAATCTGATAACGAGTCAATAGAGTTTAAATGTGTTGAACTTAACCCCAACAGAAATCCACCTATTCTCTGAACACTTCAGATTTATTGAGAACAGCATACAAGTTAGGAAAAAAGTTGTTGAGATTTTTAAAGCAAAGTTAAGTTGAAACAGTATCCAACCAAAGCTGAAAGGCCTGAAAACTAGAGCTTTGAACACTGTAGCAGTCCAAATGTGGAGGAACTGTTAAATGTGCACTGTACACATTTTGAGCATTTTTGAAAGAGTGGCAAGAAGAAATCAGTTGCTGAAAGAAATACAGGATAAATTTACTGTTTCCAGTTAGCAACACGCAGTTGCAGGAAACATATGGAAGAAGGTGAAGAAACCAAGATTTTTGTAGCCTCTACGTAAAAAAGCTTACGTGAGTGGTGGGGGGGGGACGAAAACTGAACGTCCTTCTGGACCTACTGTACCATCCCTATTTTGATGCTGGTGGCATGGACAGGTCGCCAGTCCATCGCAGGGTAGAAATTTCTGTCTGTCACAATTCTGTCTATTTATGTCTTTTGCAGAGACTTATCCCAAAAGACATAAAGTTGATCAAAGTATTAACTAAAGGGAATTGAGTACAAATACACACCACTTTAAAGAAAACCAGTACTATTTCCTTTGACTTCATCAATTTTGTACACCTATTTATTGGTTTATCACATAAATCCAAATTTAATACATTAAAGCTTGTAAATATAACTTGACAAAATATGACACTACATATGAAGAGTGAATTATCAAGCACTTAGTGGCTATGTATTGCTAAATTCAAGTAAAAACCTATGGTGATATCTGTGTTTTATCTTTCTTTTCAATAATTCAAAGGTTAAAAAGAATAAGTAACTGAAATAACTTTTGGTGCCACAGTTTAGGTAAATCCAATCTCCTTTTAGATATTCAAGCAGAAAGAAAACTGAAAGAAAACAATCAAGTCATTCACAAGTCAGATCCGGGCATTCCTGAGCCGCCAACACCCTCCAGCCACTCCATTTCACATTTTTCTGCGACCATCAAAATTCTTGCGGTGCCAGATTGTTGGCAGGGCCACAAAGTGAGGCAGGTGGAGAGTTTCTTAAGCAAAATCTCTTTGGATAATCTAAGGATCTCATGCAATAAAGACTTAGAGATATGGACTGTGTAAACAGATGTTGACACACAGAAAAAATGTAAACTTCCACTTAAAAGTGTCTCAGTTGTGCATATATTACAAGCGAATCACTTTCAGTTTCTAAATTATAGTTGTGGAAGTTGCTTGTTCACTTAAGTGCATCTGATGTACAGCAATGTGTTTACTGTACTTCAAAATCTCTGCAAACATGCTTTTAAGCAGAACTTAAAAGCTTTGACACACATTTACAGTCCTTTTTTGTAATTGTTGAATTGCACTTCCTAAAGAGTATTTTTAGGCATGGTATTCGTCATCTTAATGGCATGTACTCTGTCAAACAGGTAGGCAAGTTAAAACATTTCCTTTCTTTTAGTTTAGTCGGATTTCCAAACCATGGCTTTACTTTCTGAATATGAGAACAGCTTCAAAAAGCAACTTCTTCATCGTCAGTGTCCCCGTCTGGGAATCCTACTTTGAATAAGACCAACCAAACTTCAAGTGGGGAACATCTCATAAACACAGCGTCACTACGACGAGACCAACCACCCAAACACAGAAAAGTAAAAACAAACTTAACTTCTTTGACAACTTAAGAGGTGAAACAAAAGTGAAAAACTTCTTACCATCCTGGGGATGTCAGAAAAAGTCCAACACTGGCTGCAGCAGCTCGATAGCAACACACTTTTCCTCTTCTGCCTGGCGCTTTCACTTCTTTTACACTAACATTTCATTGGCTCCTGTTCACCCTGCTGAGCCAAACAGGCTGCATTCTCCACAGTTTTCTGACAGCTGTGAACTTCTCTCATCCTGCCCATTTTCTCCCCTCCACCCTCTCTGTTATTCACATCTGGCTTATTACCAGTCAAACCTGGGAAATCACAATGACATACATGCTGAAAAATGTTATTTATTGATCAGTCAGAACTTGATGCTGATATAGATAGAGGACACATTATTTATATAATGTAGATTTAGTGTGCTGAGAAAAACCTTGAAATTCCATTTAAAAATGAAAAAGGAGAGATCATATTTCTCTAGTTTGTGTATGTATATGTATATATATATATATATATAGTACATCCCCTTTTTAAAATGTATTTAGCAAATATAAAAATGTATGAGAGCAAAACAGTCAGTTTTTTTCTTCTTTCAACACAAAGTAGTCAAGCTCTATGCTTCTGTGTTTAGCTGTGTCTAATGGAGCTGCAGATGTTCATACTGGGCCTGGTTCTACTGGAAGATAATCAGTTTCACGTCTGCAAGCTATTCAGAACACAGCAACCCAGAATCTCCTGGCTGTTCCTGTTCTTAAAAGACTGAAAATTAAGGGGGCCCTTTCAGTTCAACGCTCCTAAACTGTGGAAAAGTTTTCCTTTGCAGCTTTGCGTATTGTAGAGGTTTTTAAAAACTAGAGTTTTATTCAACCAGGCTTTTATATCATGATTTTATTAGGCTTATTTATTAGGAAAGTAATTTTGTTGAACAACACTGTGTCTGTTAAGGCACTTTGTAAATAAACTTTACTTACTAATATATACTAAAACAAGTAATTCCTCTCCATTGTTGCCATATTGTTGCTCAGGATGAGGAACTGTAAAAAATGTAGCAACTCAATTTGTTGCAGGTGTCTGGCTTCCTTCAACAGAAAAAAACATTTTTCGGTTGAGATCACCTGTTTAATTCAGTTCAGTTCAAAAATACTTAATTTATTCCAAAGTAAAGTTAAATGCGGACATAACTATCATCATCCATGTATTTTTAGAGGGTTGGGGATCGTGCTTCTTTGGACAGGAAGGATCTCTGGTAGCAGTCAGTCTCACATCCTCACTAGAACCAGGAAAGTAGAGCACATAACTCCAGTTCTGAAGTCCTTACACTGGCTCCTTGTAGCTCAGAGAATAGACTTTAAAATACTTTTACTAGTTTATAAATCATTTAATGGTTTAGCACCATAGTATGACGAAGACCTGTTGGTACTGTACCAGCCCAGCAGACCTCTCAGGTCCTCCAACTCTAGTTTACTAAACATCCCTAGAATCAGACCCAAACATGGAGAAGCAGCTTTCAGTTTCTATGCCCCACAAATCTGGAAAAAACTTCCTGATGAGTGTAAAGCTGCTAAATCTTTAGATTCTTTCAAATCAAAGATTAAAACTCTAAAGTTTAGAGATGCTTTAAAGTAATATTAAAAAATAGATTTTGAAAATTTTTCTTTTTATGCTTCTTAATTTTTTTTTCAAATGACGATTTTCTTTTATGCTCCGATGATTGCTAAATGTTTTTATTGATTCTTGTGTTTCATCAGTTGTTACTTTTCATAATTTTACATACATTTTCTTTATAAATTTCCTTACATATTTTTTTTGTATGCCTTTCCTGAATTGTTGTTTTAAATCACATGCTAAATGTTCTCTTTTATTGTTTCTGTTTTTAATTTTCATACTTTTATCATATATTTGGGTTCTTTCCCACCAAATCATGTAAAGCACCTTAAATTGCCTTATGTTGAAAGTGTGCTATACAATTAAAATTGCCTTGCCTTGCATGAATCAGAAGAGACCTCTGATTGAAGACAGTGGCTGTATGAGAGTCTCATGACTATTATGACATGTCAATACATGTAGCTCAATATCCAGGCAGCACAGATGAATAGTTACATGTCCTGAAAGACACCAACACTGCTAATCCACCTCATTTGCTTTTGCTGCACCTCTTTAAATTTTCTTTTAGCCATATGGTTAGAAAGTTGAGAAGTTTTTGAGCATAATGCATATTTTTTTAATAATGATTGAATGAAGAGATTGTGTGAACTTCCACCTCCTCTCTACTCTTTGGTCCTGCTTGGCATCCATCAAGCCTCCTTTTCTACTTGGGGGATTTGAGGCTGACATTCAGATATTATTCCTCTTTCCTTATTCCTACTTTCAAGATGCTAATCAGTCGCTCCGGGTTGTAAAAACAATACCTTGTTGGCACAGTTACGGATTATAAGTGTATGGAACTAAAGTAATAGCAAAAAACCTAAAAACAAGGCATCTGAAACATGAGGAGATACTTCATTAACAATGCAAAAAATACGAACAGAAGTCTACAAACAGAAGAAATTTAGAGCTAACATAACATAGCTACTCCAACATGCTACCACCATGAGCAGCATAATTATATAAATTTAATCTGTCTGACTGTTTTAATCCAAATTGAATTAGATCTGATTCTGAAACTTTATTTTGGGGTTTTCTGAAATGAAGTGGATTTGATCACACTAAATTGTGTATACGGTAATTTACTATATCTATCATGAATAGTCAAACAATAAATGCATTGATTACACTGAATTTCTGAGTGCACACATATCTAGAAAACTACACACTTGACTCTATAACTAGGGCTTGGTGGGATAATAAAATACTTTTTGCACTAAAACCATTTAAAAGTTCTTTTCAGATTCAATTTCTGCAACATTTCAGCTCCAAGTGGACTTTGCTTACCTTTCAATAAAACTCATTTATAAACCATGCGCAAAAAGAAAAAGGTTGCATCAAGTCTCTTGCACTTTTCATGATGCATAAAAAATGAACATGGTGTGAAAATGTGAAGCTAGAGCGTTATGTCAAGCAGTCCTAACTTTGCTAGACACTCATCTGTATTCTCCCAGTTGACAGCCCCCTATTAAAAATCTGTGTCTCTACACAGAAACCTTAAAAAAATGCAAAAACAGCTATTGTGATGTCAGTAAAAAGCATTATAAGGGGCTCTACATAGTTGTTTTGATTGTATATGAAGATCATTTTTAACATCAGAGAAGCTAAAACTGCTGTGCACAATTGTCCTAATGAAAACATTTTTTTGCAATAAATTCTGCTAGGTACGTTCTAGGTAATGGGAGCGATGAATTAAGATTTGTGCAGCCATGCATTGGAGAAACCATCTTGGTTATACACTGGTGGTCAATTTTAGTCAATGAGATTGAAAGGGCAATGTTTTACATATGAGAATATTGCATAGAAGTTTTGCACCCCCCTCCTAAATTTCACACTCATAATAGTAAATTCTGTAATTTACAAGCCACTATTATACTTTTAACGTCAAACTATAGTTGTTCAATAAAGTCAGCTTTAAGTTTTCCCCAATAAATAGGCCTACTTCATGCATTTATCTCTACACCAGCAATTGCAACCATTTCCTGCAAGTTGTCATCCCGTATTCTGATTGTTGAATATGTTTTAGCACCACCTGCTTCTCTTTTGGGGACAGAAGTTTGCAAAATCCTAAATAAATACAGTTAATATGCAGTGTTGTGAGTAATGCATTACAAGAGTAAAGAGTTACAGGAATAGATTACTTTGTTCAGTAACTGAGTAATGTAATGCATTATATCATATAATATTCAGCAATATATTACTAGTTACAATATCAGTAAGTCAAGTTACAAATGCATTTTAAATTGTTTTTTCTGGCCAACTAATGCAACAGACCAAATCAACTTGGATAAGCATAGAACAAGATCCGCCATCCACTTCCTGTTGCTCAAAACCAAAACATCAGAGAATCAGGACCGCTGAGGAAAAGATCGACTGTACATTTAAACAAATGCATTATTCATACTGTTTTCCTAACCATCTGTTGTAAGACTTCAGACATCGGAGTCTGATCTTTGTCAACCGTCTTTGTGATGAGCACTTTCAGCACCTTCTTTTGATTAGATTTAACAAACATTACCATGAAATAGAAGGCATGCAAGGGAACTTGAGACTTAATTATAATAAAATTGTGTTGAAAATACAGAATTTGTTGTGTGACACTTGTGTAAAATGTACATTGATAAGTTACGGTGGTTAGAAGTCGTGTTTTGACAAAAGTAATTTAAAGTAGTGTAACTCAGTTACATTTTAAAGACAGTAATATGTAATGCAAACATTACATTTTTGACATTGTAACTATTAATGTGAAATATATTACAATTTCATTGTAACTTGCCCAACACAGTTAATATATCACAGTCACAGCCATTTCATCTGGTTCCATTGTCATTTTCAACACCTGCCTCAGTATTTAAGCTACTGGTTCTTCATTGTCCGATACTTCCAGTACTCTTCCCATCCTCCATATCCTGCAATTTTTTTGATTCCCTCTCTAAGTTATTCTGTTATTTATGATTTAAAATGCTCTTGCAACAGTCTCTATGCTTAGGTTCTTTACTATTCTCCAAAAATGATGCAGCAAAGCCTTCAGAAAGTTTCCATTATGTTAACTTGATATGAAAGCTTATTTTTCCAGTTCTATCTCCCTCCACAGTTATTGCCGCTGCTTGTGAGGAAGAGTAAAAATATTTAATTTCTGGAAAATCTAATGGAGCTGGAGTACCAACAATAAGTAATATTTATTTCCAATTCCCCTGGTACCCATCTAAAATGTTCAAAATTTACACTTTACTGAAAGGCTTAGTCTCCATAAAACGGTGGATGGCAGACAAGTTTTTGCAAGTAAATGATTAAAAAACAGAAGATGTAATTTTTGTCCCAGACAAATATGTGATAAGAATGAATGAGCTGCTTGGACCTCTTTGAACTTTAGTAAAGTCTTTTGTCAGAAATCGTGGCATTAACATTGATTCTGGCTTTACTTTAGATGCTAATATGAGTCCTTTTTTCATTTGTGTTAAAACTAATATTGACAATTTGCGATATATAGTTTTAATTCCAATATCAGACGATAATAATGGTAAGCCGATAATATCAGACATTCCTACTTTTAATACAATCTTACCAAACAGGCCTACCAATTTGCAAGAAGCTTAATATCAGCTTGTATAATATTTAGATTTTTAATACAAAAATAAAAACATCTTTCATTCTGATCGATTCTCCCTGTTATATAGATCATAACTTTAACCTAGCAACAGGTATTATCCATACATGTAAGCTATTATATATACAGATACATTAAATAAAAGAGACACCTGGCTCCTAAAATAAAGACTACTTTAAAATTTCTAGAAAAATCATCTAATGTTTGAGGATTGTGTGCACCACACAACAGATTTAAGACTACTGTATTTCTATTATTACTATTTGTGAACACAATGTTATTTAGGTAGAGAAGAGTGATGTAACGCTTGATAAGTAATCCAGTGTGACAGGAAAAACAGTGAAGCGTATAAAACTACCTCAGGAAGGGAATGAAGTGTCATCAGGAGCAAAAAACCTTTATTAAATTAACAGAAACTAGCTTTGAGGTGATGAGTAAACTCAGTGCACAAGAGAATATTTAATAAAAGGAATAAGCAACAGGATTAAAAAACGGAATACAATTAATGTTTTTACATTGCATAATTCATGAGGACAAGTTTATGGAAATCAGCACATAAGTCAAATGACATGACTTTACTAGTGGATCCAAGTAAATGATGTATGCAACAGTAATGAGCAGATCATGCTGATGTGTTCTGACAGCAAGACATGGCTTCAAGAGAAGAAATAAAGAGCAAGGAATACAGAGAGAACACATTACTTCCCTAAAGTAATGATTAACACACAAAGGATGTGACACAAGAATAAAACAAAGACACAGATACCACAGGTTGCATGCGCTTTCATTTTCTCCCAGCAAGAATGCAGCGTGAATGTCTCTTTTGGCGCACAGTGATGTCTCAGTTTTTATTCGCAGGTAAGCGTGAGAGTCGTCGAGAGGTCAGCCACACCTCGGCTCAGCGGGAGGAGGGGCTGCTGCAGCCTGAGGCAGAGCAACAGAACTGATGGGCACCCTCATCCTCGCCCTCCACACTGAGGAGGAGTCCCAGCACAGAGAGAAACACAGGACAGCAGGCGGAAAGGAAAAGGCAGAGAGGGAAAAAGAGATAGAGGAGGACAGAGTAAAAAAATGAAGCAGCATGAGACAGAAGCATAAAGCAAGCAGGTGGGATCTAGGCCTTTCTAGTGTGGGAGGTATTAAACAGATAAAGCAGGAAAATAAAAGGCATCTCTTTTATAAATGAAGATTTCTGTAATCCGGGCAAGTGTACTCCATAGCCGTCTAATGCCATTAGGTGGCAGTGTTGCAACATTGTGTGCAGATGTGTTAGAGCACAGCATCAGCTGGGGAATAAGTGGATGAGATAAAAGGGGGAGAGAATTCACCAGGTTCACTTGTGACTCACTCAACCACAGTCCCACAACTTACTGAAGATCGCGGTGTGTTTTTCTTAATTTGCAGAACAGCAATCTATTAGTCACACCTGGGAGTGAGAGGAGACTGAAGCACAGGTTTCGAGGAGGGGTGAAGGAGGTAGACAAGGATTAACTGCAAAACAAAAACCAGGTAAATGCGACAAACAGGGCAGTTTTACTTGGTTTGGAATTGCTGCAGTTGACTTAAAGTTCCTTGCAGAGAATTTTTAACTCACAACAAACCTAAATCTATTTGGATTTTATGCAATTAAAACAAGTCATACATGGTTTTCTCTTTTTTTTCCTTCCCTCTTTTCTCTCATACCCCCCCCAAATAAAATCCAGTGCAACTACCAGAGTCTACCTGTGTATAACTTAATCTCTATATAAATCCAAATGTTCTGTAAATGCTTACGTTTCCGTTTTACAGATTAGTGAGCAAATGAATGGTTAGGTGGTAAAACTATATCTTCAGCTTTCAACAACTCACAGAGGTCTGTTCAACCTATTATGAATAGTACGACAACTGCAAAGCCAACACGACTTGGCCGTTCACATAAGCTAACAGGGTGTGCAGCGACAGCACTGATCAGAGAAGTAGCTAAGATGTCCTTATCCACAGTTAAGGGAGTTACAGGAAATTATATGTGAAGTATTTCATGAACATGGACAGTGGTAAGGGTTCATGGGAAGACGGTTGGAGCTAAATACAGGGAAACCCTAGAATTAAACTGCTAGAGGCTAAAAAGAGCTTGAAACTGTGGGGAACCCTTCTAGCAATCCAAGAATCAGTGCTTGAAAATGTTTTTTCACAGTATTGTTCTTTCCATACAATATAATTGAATATTTTAAAGGAGAATGAGCAAAAAAATAGTCTCTAGATGAAATTGCAGCACCAAGTACTGACTCGGGGGTACATGAGAATCCCCAGCACTTTTCAGATATTTGTTTGAAGAAACAAATTGAAAACCATGTATGATTCACCTTCCATTTTACATGTATACACGACTTTGTGTTGGTCTCATTGATAAAAGTTTGTGGTTGTAATGTCAAAAGGGTCTAGGGTAGTGGTGTCCAAAGTCGGGCCTCAGGGGTTGATATCGTACAGGTTCTAAATGTCACCCTGGGTAAGCACACCTGAATCAAATGACTGGTTCGTAATTAGGTCTCTAGAAAATGTAAAGAGGTGTTGAGGATGTAATTGAGAGATTTAAACCAGCTGTGTTGGATCAAGGACACGTCTAACATCTGCAGGAACTGGCCAAGGAGGGCTGGAGTTAGGAACCCGTGTTCTAAGGAAAAGAACACTTCTCTATGGTTGCCAGAGCAGTGTTTCTTAAGCCGCTTTCGGAAAGAGAAACTGTTTTCTTTGCACCATCCTCTTAGAATTTTTTCTTATAACTACCTTTCCCAGGGGAATCTTTTCAGATTTTATTCACACAGGAGTCAGGGTCCTTGATAGAGTCCGATTTGATTAAACTGCCTGTTTTAAAAAGTTAAGTTTAATGTAATTCTTTTCTATTTTTTATTTGTTTTCCAATTCAAGTGTTTTTATGTTGTGGCCTTAAGAAGCAGAAATCTAGCAAGGGGGGTAGGTTATGAGTTCATCAAACACCTACATCAGTGGTCCTCAACTCCAGGCCTCGAGGGCTAGTATCCTGCAGGTTTTAGTTCTTTCCCTGGTTCAACACACCAGAATCAACTGATGGCTCCTTAGTAGGCCTCTGTGAACTTTGCCATGCTGAGGAGGAAGTTGGACAATTTGAATCAGCTGTGTTGGAGCAGAGACACATCTAAAACTGGTAGGGCACCGGCCCTTGAGGCCTGGAGTTGGAGAACCCTGACCTACATCATATGAGTTCCAACGGAACTATGAAAAGACCCTGCTTTAGTAGGAGCTATAATTGTTATAGGAACTTAGGGCTGTGGCCCCTAGTTCTTATCCGTCCAAATGCATGGAAAACACAGCCTGGTTCCTGAAAAGATTACAGGAACTACAAAACGTTCCTATACAATCTGAAAACGACTTTAATCCTGGTTCTAAGGTCCCAATATCCTTAATGTTTTAGATGTGTCTTTGCTCTAGCACACCTGATCCAAATGATTGCAGTAACTCCTCAGCATGCGCCAAGTGCTGCAGAAACCTGTTGTGTAGGGTGGTTACTCTTGTTTCCTATACATTCACTGTATTCAGACACACTCTGGCCCTTACCTGTGGTCCTGCTGTAAAATTTGGTCAGTAGACGGGCAGCAGTACTGGTGGAGGCTGCCAAAGCTGTGAACAGTCAGACTGGTTGGAAACAGAGTGGGGAAGGCAGCACCGCTCACTCCAGTGGGTGTGGTGGGAGCCGAGGTGGGCTGCCCCGACACAGACGAAGGCCGGACACTGACATGGAGGTTTCAGAGATGGACGACAAACACAGAGAGAGACACACAGAGGCATGGAGAAGCAGAGGGACACAGAGACACAAATGATCAGCACAGAAGCAGAAACAGTGACTGAAAGAGAAAGCACTCTGATGCTGCACACTTATACCAGAATGATCATACAAGGAATGGCAGTTCTGAAAGCAAACAAAAGATGCAGATGTGGAACAGTTGGCACAGACATCGACAAAAGTAAGGTGACTAACTTCATCTCGACCACACAAATAAAACAGGTTTGCTGAGAACTCCCTTCTGGAAGAAACACAGCTTTAAATGGCTTAAAACTGAATATTAAGAATTCAAGAAAAAGAAACGGGGCAATTTTAAATTTCGAGTTTTTGAAAAGAGTTATTTTGTTATACTGTCCTGCTGGATTGCATAAAAGCTCTTTGCTGTTTTGCAGCGCAATTCTTTTCTGGGTAATCTTTTATGGAAATGAGAAAGCACTTTTTGTAATGCATGCAGAAGTGCACATAAAAACTCAAAAGCCTCTCTGCTTCCTCTCTGCTCTAGCAGGAATTTGAGATGTTGCATCTGCAGCTGAAGAGTGAGCAGTGGTTAGATTAGCATGTAAATGGCTGGTTCCTCACTGTGGCCAGCTGCTTTCAAGGACAGACAGTCCCTGCCACTTTAGCATGTTAACACTCTCTGGGAAGGTGACAAAGGATACAAGATGCAGCATTAAATAGCTCTCTGAAGTTTTCCAGCTGTGCACAGTGAGCTCACCAAACAGAGTTTCGGAGTAAATGTGCTCTTGAAGTTTTATTTTCTAAGATGCTTAAGTCCCCACATTTCATGAAACCCAGAAGAAATTATACCTGGTATTGTTGCTTGTATTTGAAACAAAAAGGAAAACACATCCTGCACTGAGTGACAACCACCTTCATTAGTATGAATTATAGTTTATGTCGAGTTAAGCCTACACACGTCCTCCTGCTGCCATAAATGCTCATTAATGCAAAAAGTCAACAGCTAAAAATAGTTCCCATCGAAAATGTAGTATTTACTCCTCCTTACGTTAAAAACTGGAGTCGGCTATTTTAGTAGAACCACTAATCCTTTTACCTCCCACATTAATTATAGCCCACTGACCTCTGGAATTGCTTATATGAATGAATTTATTTACAAAGAGTGAAAAAAGAAAACAGTACACCTCCACTTAAGGAGCTCTTGCAGTTTCAGTAGTAGTGAGTGGTTTCTTCATGAACAAGCAGAGCTGAATCAAAGGATGAAGAAAAGTCTAACAAAATGTAGAGAAAGACGGGCTATGATGTTCTGCAACAACTCCTGCCTGCACACACGTGGAAATGTATTCACTTAGTTTCAAAATACTCTTAATTTGCTTGGTTACCAATTAAATTCCTAAAGATCACCTTTAGAATGAATCTGGAGAGTAAAACGAACTAGATTAAACATACATTTATGAAACCTTTGCATTTTCATTAAGAAAGAAATATAAGGGCAGAAGTGGGCAAGATATTTTTAATATACATAAGTATGTGTGCCACTGAAAGGGTAAAGTTGTATACATTATTCCTTAATTTCCATGTTTCATTTGAAATAGATACATGTAGAGTTACATCTAGATGTATAGACACACAACATAAAACCTTCGTTTTTTCCTCATTGTCTAACATTGAAGCAGAATAAACGTTTAATATTTTTAGGTTAGGATAACCAGAAATATTTTAGAGGTTTTATTCCTGTTTTTAGACTAAGAAGTGTCCATTCCCTACTTTGCCTTTTTTACAATTTGATAATGCCCTAATGAAAATGTATTGTCTCTCTGACTAAAAACTCATTGATAATTCCAACATCTGAGTTAATTGGGAACACACCTGTGGGTGTATTTTAGGGAAACACTGTAAGCACGCCCCTTTCTCCTGTGACATCACAGGAAATCAAAAGAAATCAGGAAATATATCTTGTACAAAACTATCCGGTCTGGTAATGTCATGGCTATAATTTCCAGATCATGAGTATGTAAAGTTCATTTGTTTAAACAAGTATAGGTTATGTTAATAATCAAATCAAAATCAAATAAAATAAAAGCCAACATTTTGCGTATTTATGCAAACCATATTTGATTTTTTTCAGAACAGTCACCTCAGCAGCACAAATATTTTTGTTTTTCAAATCTGTCTCAGGTCACTTTCACATGTTGTAATAAAAATGATACATATCTGATGTTTTTGAAAGTGACTTAAGTATAAACAGTCATGTCTCATTAAATTCGTCTTGTACATCACTGACATGAGACAGATGTGAATAATCTGTGCCGGAGAAAGAAACTGCTTAAACAAGCATAGCAGATGCACTCAATATTCTCTAAATGCCCTTATTTCTCTTATTACTTTGTTAAAATTGTGTTGGCTCCAGCAAACATTAAAATCTGTAGTCACCCTTTTTACTTCTGTAAAAAGAGCGCACTGTGTGTGACACCCTGAGAGCGTAGCTGCAGCCTATCTGTTGCATGCAAGGTGTAAGAGGGAACCTAATCATAGGTCCTTCCTCCCAGTAGCTGTTAGACTATAACCCTCACCGCTCCCAAAAAACTCAGTGAATGTTTACAGCTCTGCTGTAATTTGAACTGTGTCTCTTAGTTTAAATAACATTTATACTACTATTATTGATACGTCTCTGTTTGCGCAGTTTATATTTTTCACTTCTTATCAGTATGGTGTTTTAATGCAAAAATACAGCTGAAAATTCTATTAAAAAATTTAAGGATCCTGCTCAGTTGCACACTCCTCAAATCTCGGTATGTCCATTTTATTTACAATAACTATACAGTAATTTCGTTTTGAAAATTTGTACTTATTGTACATGCATTATTCCTAATTCAGTTTTTTGTTTTTTAAATATTTTTACTATGTGAATTTGAGTTCCTCAATTGCCGGTTACTTTGGTGCTGTTACAGCTGAAATTCCTCTTTGTAGGACAAAAAAGGTATTTCCATTCTAATCTATTCTAGTTTATTTTCAGGTTTGTACATGGTGGGAATCCTATCCTATTTAGGTAGTAGCTCTGTTCTCTGCTCCAGAGATGAGCATGTTTTGGAGCACTTTATGTGAACCAAAGATAAGAAACGTTTAAAGATACTATTTTTCTCCTTTACCTTGAGCATCATAAATAAGCTGTTTGCGCAAGAGTGCATTTTACCCTAGAGGTACTGTGACTCTCCCTTTTTTCAACTACTTTGTATTAGGGAAAATAATCTTAAACTAAATGTACTGGTACTTCAAGTCATACATATGCCAACATGTTTATTTTAAGTCAGGTGTGTATTTGTGTATCTTTTCACACGCTGGGAAATCCAGTGTTGAATCCTTTTACTATTAAAGAAATATATTTGTATTTATTTTTTTATACTTCCTTTTGAAGCAAACAGCTTCAAGCAAAGAGACTTTACATGCCTGTATGTAACTTAAACTGTTGGCTTATTACAGATTCAGACAAAAAGATAAACCTGCTAACATCAGTATTTCAGGCTCCGCAAGGTACTCTCCAAAGAGGAGAATAGCATTTTTTTAATTTAATAAGCATGGTGAATTGCCAGCTACAAGTCATTTTAGGTTGTGTTTATTCTGTGTTATTTTGTCTACATCTTGCGCCCAGCATGAATCTTCAAACAGCTTAGGCTCAGCAACTCCCTACATCCCATTCTACAGGCTCCAAGTGACATGTCCTTCAAACTGAATGTAAATGCTTGGGATTGAGTTTGGATATTAACCCTGATCTTTAAAATATTTAAAGCTGAAACTAATTTAAAACACCACATGGGTAACAACGAATCATCAGACAAATGTGTTCCCTCATGTTTATTTTGTGTATTGGGTAAAAAAAAAACAGAACCATATTATTAGTAGAACAGCAATAATAAATCAGTTAAAACATGTTATGCAGTCCCAGAAATGTTTTAGATTTCATGTTTATTGCTGTGAGGAAATATTTGCTCAAACTTATCAAACCAACAGAATCCCAACAGTCTCGCAGATGCTCATGTGCTTCTAAAATAATACATTCCCTAATGCCAACGCCTTATTGGAATTTAAGTGTTGGCTGTATTGCTTGAAGTGGCTGAATAATTGTCTACTTTGCATGAGCAGAATTATGCATGTAGTTGTAATAGACACTGTAGGAGAGAAGTAATGTCATGGAAAAGAGCAACAATGAATGAAAACCACACTCAATACATTTAGAACCAGTAACAGACTTGTGTTGATCCAATTTTATTAGGCAGATTAAAGGGACAAACTTCTTATTCAATTACTTCAGTATTTTTCTATATATTGTTGCCTGTCAGTAAACAAAAGCAATGATATATTAGGGTGCAACTCATCTGCCATATCTGAGCCCCTTATAGTCACAATGTATATTGCAACACCCTACAAAACCCACTGACTTCCACTTAAACTGTAACGTCAACTTTTTTCCGGAGTTACTCTGCTTCTGTTACAATTGCTTCTTAGAGCCAGGGAAAGATTGCGGTATGTGTATCATTGTTATTCAAGCGCTTTCTCTTCAAAGAAACGATAACTGGAATAATTTAGCAGTTTGAAACTGCAACCTTTTAAGTCTGATGAAAACCTTGATACTGGTAATAGCAGGTTCCCGGTGGTCATTAAACTAGGCTGATCATAGAGAATGCTAATGGATGGAAAAAAAACTTTAAACTGAAAGAGGGCTAACAACAGATTTTACCAAGAAAAAAAAAAGCCGTGCAGGTGAAATGCTCCGATTAATAGAGGCACTGAACAAATAGGAATATTTTTTCCACTTATCAACTACAAAAGACATCTGCAGTGACCGTAATCTTTTTAAAGCACAGCAGAAGTTAAGAGCATATCTTTAATCATGAAAAAACAGACCAGAGCAGTGAGCGGACATGTTTATCTGCAAGAGGAGGAAATGGACTTAAAGTTAGTGTTTAGGGATGTAATCATATAGCTGGAGACTGTAAAACAACAGTGTGGTGGTGATTGTTTTAACCATTCGTATCTACTCTACATAGATCTTGTGTATCTTAGAAGAAAATACTATATTTTATGTCCAAGCAAAACAGAGTGTTAATTTTTTTTACCTTTTAGGTCTCTATAATGCATATAAGTAAAATCCTCCCAACACTCATAGGCCTGTTCAGCTTAAGATAGGGATGCGCAGAGAACCAAGGGCGTTGTTATGTAAGGCTGAGCAATGCTTTCATGCTTGCACACTGCCCGGATATGTGTTCCAGCAGCAGCACCTAATGCCTCCTGTTGGAGCATCCCCAGTAAGGAAGCTGTTGACAGGCTCATCTCCAATCGCATACCTGCTTCATAAAGAGCTGTTTCTGTATCTCTGAGCACCGTTCATAGACACACCTCAACTGCTTTCTTCATATTCTCCAGAGAAAAACTAACATGCAAACTTGTACATCTAATTAATTAAGTTATCATTAATAAGTTCAGTTATTTTAGTTATTAAATTATAAAAGTAAAAAGTCATGCATTTTATAGATTGATCACACAGAGAGTGATGTTAGTGATTGACTTTTAGCATGAATTTACTTAAAATATCAGGATATTTGCTCAAAGAATTTGAATATTTGTTAAGAACCCATTGACACACCATAAGGAGGGTAAGTTACAAAAAAGTAAAAAGTTGGTTGTTCTGGAACCATGCTTATTACTGAAAAGCTAAGTGGAAGGAAAAAGCGTGAAAGAAAACAATGTAAATGCAAAATCTTAAAAAAACAACAAGCCCATACTCCTGAATGGGCTCTGCCTTACAGCCCAATCAAGGCTGTTGGCATGTCTGATAATTGTGCACCTGCTTTTACCACTTCTTTTCACTCAGCCTTCCATTAATATGCTTGCATGCATTCCATTCAGAACATCCAGTTTCATTAGCAATTATCTTTTTGTAAGCTGGACAACTGTAAAGTCAAGTCAGCAATAATTCTCTAGACAGTAACACGATATGTCTAAACTGAACAAAAGTTTATAGTTATGAAAATATTCTACTTTTCAGAAAAAATGCATTTTAGGGTTCATTAGCTGTAACCATAATCAGAATGAACAGCATATACCGGTACATCTAAAAATGTGTATATTGTGAAAAAATGTAATATTTTTGTCATTCATTTGAGAAAGGGAAACTCATTTTAAATATATTCATTAAACAAGTTAAATAATTTAGGTCTTTATTTGTCAGAATTTGGAAGATTATGGGTTAAAGATCATTATAAAAAACAAATACAGTGTCTCAGAAAATTTGAAAAAGGAAAAAAAAATTGCCTTAATTGGAATCTAATCATGCCATATCCTTTTCAGGTAACTAATTTTAAACACCTGCAAATGTTTCCTGAGCCTCTGAATGGTCTCTCAGTTTGGGGCAGTAGGCTACACAATCGAAAGACTGCTGACTGGACAGATGTCCAGAAGACAGTCAGTGACACCCTTCACAAGCCTTGCTAACAACAACCACAGCCTTGAGAGGATTGTCAAGCAAAATTGAGGCTGAGCCAGCAAATCAAGAGCTTCTATGCACAGACAAACCCTAAACATGGGCTACAATCGTCCCATTCCTCACATAAAGCCACTTCTGAACCAGAGGCACTGTCAGAGTTCAATCTGGACTAAGGACAAAAATAACTGGACTATTGCTCAGTGGTTCAAATAAAATAAATTAAAATAAAGTTTGTATTTCATTTTTTAATCAACATCCCAATATCTTTTACAAGTCTGTTATGGAGAGTGCTATCTGTTCGTCCATCACTCGTTGGGGTAGCAGCATCAGAGCCAGGGACTTAAAACGGCTCAATAACCTGATAAAGAAGGCTGGTTCTGTTCTGGGGACGACTGTGGAACAACTGGAGATAGTGATGCAAAGAAGGATTTTTCATAAAATTAAAAAGATTATGGACAACCCTGAGCATCCTCTTCATGAGTTATCCTACAGCAACAGAGTATCTTCAGTCGGAGGCTTCTTCAATTTCACTTCAACACAGACCGCTACAGGAAATCCTTTCTCCCCACAGCCATCATGGACTACAACAACTCCTTGAAAAAAGAATTAGTAGTGAGCTACAACAACACTTAATTTCCCTCTGGGATCAATAATGTATTTTTGAATTTGAATTGAAGTCTGGAGGAAGAGGTCCAGTGTAAAGTTTCCAGAGTCAGTGATGATTTTGGTTGCTCTGTCAACTGCTGGTGTTGCTCTACTGTTTATTGAGGTCCACAGTCAACACCACCATCTACTAAGACATTTTACAGCACTTGATGCTTCCTACTATGGTCAAGCTTTCTGGAAATACTGATTTTATATTCCCAGCAGGACTTAGCACCTGCAGACACTGCCAAAGGTACCAAAAGCTGGTTAAATAAGCTTGGTGTTAAGGTGCCACCAAATTCACCTGACCTGAGTCCCATCAGGGATCTAGGGGTTTACTGTTAAAAGGATAATGAGAGACACCAAAGCCGACAACGCAGGTGACCTGAAGGCGGCTATCAAAGCAACCTGGGGTTCCATTACACCCCAGCTGATATTTTTCATGCCATGCTACACTTAGTGGGTAGGTAACTCCGACAAAAGAAGCCCCAACAAGGTGTTGAGTGCATAGAAATGAACATACCTTTCAGAAGCTTGATATTTTAGAGTAAAATATCCTTTTTTCATTTATCTTATGTGGTTTTCTAATTATTTGAGATCCCCCAAAAAATTTTTTTCCATTTTGTTTACACCATAATCATTAATATAAAAAAATAATGGCATGAAATATTAATTTGATGTGTAATGAATCTATATGTGAGTTTTGCTTTCTGAAATTAGATGTACCTGTATACAACATGTTAATTCAATTTCAGAATTTAAATACTGAAATAAATTAACTTTTTAATGACATGGTAATTTATTTAGATGCAACTGTACAACTCAGGTCTCTCGATATTGAAATTATCTACTACAAACAAAATGTTTAAGATAATGAATCAGAGCAGCACGGTTCAAAGGGAGGCGGCCAAAAAAAGAAAGAGAAAAGTGGGAGAACGTGTGAAGTTGCTTGTATTTAGAGAAATGAAGTGAAAGAAGCTCCAGGCAGGATGAACAGTGAGAGGAGGGAGAGTTGGGAGAGTGGGAGAGGAGGGCAGGGGTGAAAATAATCAAGATGAATGGAGGTGCGTATGACAGGAGGGGAGATTTAAGAGGAAATGCATTGTGAAGTGATGCCTGCTGCCGGAATCAGTGTCCCCTCCGAACCCACCCGTGCAGGAGCGTGAAGGCGTCACTGCGTGGGTGAGTGTCTATCTATAGACGAACGAGGCAAGTGGGTGGCTCACATTCACAGAAAGACATTCAACTGTGCTCTTGTGGCAGTTTTTTTTTTTTGTGTGCGTACAACAGCGCGCGTGCAGCATCCCACGGCCACTGCAGAGCTCAACCATTTCCAGCCATGTGTGCTTCCGGGCGGTTGAGTCTGAGAACCGGTTGCTTCGGGCCGAGCCTTCACCATATCGTATTCACTATTGTCTGTGAAAGATGCCAGTGGGAGCGCACTGCGTCATCCCACCTCCAGCATGTGACCCACCTGACTCTGGCAAGCAAACTGAAGACGCTTGACAACCACACATGCAGCATCGTAGCATAAAGTTAAGTCAGTTACCAATCCTCCCTCCTGAACCACTTGCACCAGCTCTTCCATAGCCAGCCTCAAAGGTTTTCCACCACTATATCGAGTCTCCTGCTGCTTGGCAACAGTGCGTACTGCCTGCGTGGGCGGCTTGGTGTTCATTGCCAGCAGAAAGGCACTGGAAAGCACGAGGAGGGGCACATTTACAGTTATGGTTTGACTAGGCATACGGGGCACCTGCTGTGCCCTGTGGGTTTGAGTGCATGTGTGTGTGCGTGCAGAACAGGTGCATGAATCCAAATGTATGATTCAACCAAATAAAGAACGATCAGACTTCATTTAAATGTAGAGTAGGCGACTCAAATCCTCAATATCCCAGCAGATCACCAGTAGGATTTTTGACAAAGACTGAAATAGATCCCGGTTATTAAGTATTGAACTTTTGAGATCAGAACCTGTACCTTGAGTAGGTAAAATGTCTCCTCCTCCGCCCCTTAATCAAGCCATCATTCAATCCCACTTCCGTCTTTCACCCCACTCCCGCTCTCACTCCTACCCTCTCTCCACTTCTCTCTATCTCCCTCTATTCTGTGTCTCTCGCCCACAGAGTTCTTCACAGAAGAGCTCACAGCGTTCCCACGGTAACCAGTATCCCTATTCTAATCCATGGAACGTGCACACGGGTGTTTGACAAACATTCCGCCTTAAAAGCGCCATTTATTTGCATTGGAACCGAGAAGAAAGAAGGAAAATAGCGACCCAGAGCTGAGAAAGCAAGTCCATCATTCTGGTCTGAAGAGACAGAAGTGGTAAGGGGAAAATCCCTGAGGAGGGAGTTCATGATCACATCGGCCAGTTGTGTGGAACCTAAAGATCACTGACTTGGACAACAGCTTCAGCGCTCCTAATTAATAACTGCTAATCTATGTTTTACTGCAGAGACCTTCCAGTGGAAAATAAGAAATAGAGGCCACAGATAACAGAGTGCAAAGGGACAGGAAGGAGGGCTCTACGGTATCTTGCAAAAGCATTCATATTCCTCAAACATGTCCATTTTTTATCTTATTACAACCACTAACTTCCACAACAATTGTAGGGATTTCATGTAATTTACCAAAATGATGTTTTTATTAGAGTGGATTGGAAATTAGTTTTGGATAGTGTATGTCTCTTTTAGCGTTGTACATTTAGATTCCTCGGCACTCTCACAGCATAATGCCACCATGATGCGTCATCAAGGGCATGTTGAGTTAAAATTGTTTTGTGCTGGTTTTCCACCTCACAGCTTTTCAATGTAGTATATATTTGCTGTGTCTAGTTTTTGACTTGGGGTAAGCTGCAAACAGGATTTGTATTGGTTTTCTTTCTTACCAGTTACCCATAAAGAACATTTTTTGAGTGCACAACCAAAAGTTCTGTTGACCAATCCTGTTGGCTGAGCTCTGAGTGAATGTAGCTCCAAAAGTATTAACTTGGGCCTCTTGGCTGCTCTAATTAATGTTTTCCCAACCTGTCTTTTTATTTTAGGTGGATGAAATGTCTTGTGAAGTTTAGAGCTGCATCTTCTGTTTTCAGATGACTGACTGACTTTTCCACAGCATTCTTTGTTTTTCATTTAGCTAATGTTCTCTGACTCTCCAAGGTCTTCACATAACAGCTGGATTGTTGCATCAATCCATTTTCTATACCTTATTCTTGCAGTCAGGGTTGGGAGTGCCTACTCCATCTTGGCTTTGTCATCAGTAGATATGGAATGAACTTCCACAGTTATGCTGATGATACACAGTTGTACATCTTTGTACTGATGGACACACAGCCAATGCATGGACTTTTTAAAACCATTTTTGACATAAAATCATTGGTGGCAGAAAACTTTCTCAAGGCCAACGAGAAAAAACTGAAGTTTTAGTTATCGGTCATGAGGTTCATAGAGAGAAAAATTTGACCAATGAACAATGATGATTGTTTTTTAATCCTTCTTCACAAGTGAAGAACCTGGGTGTGATTTTTTATTCTTAGCTGACTTTTATCAAATCACATTAAAAATATTAATAAAATAGGTTTTTATCGTCTCATCCATGCTTTTATCTCCTTGATTACTGTAAAGCCCTGCTTTCTGGTCTTCACAAGCCAGTATCTCAGGTTTAAAACTCCAACAAAATTCAGCAGCACGTGTCCTGATGAAGACCAGGAGATAGGAGCACATTACATAATCATTTCATTGGCTCTCTGTATGTTTAAGGATCGATTTTAAGGTCATTCAAATGGTTTTTAATTGTATTAATGTTCTCAGGCTTTCTTATCTTTCAGAAGTGCTTTAACCATATAACCCTTTATGGTCCCTGCACTCCTCTGGCAGCCATCTCCTTGGCATCCCTAAAGTTAGGAGACACATTTATGGTGAGATGTCTTTCCATTATTTTGGCCCCCACCTCTGGAACAGGATGCCGGAGGACCTTAGGTTTTAAGAGTAGGCTCAAGACTCACCTTTTTAGCCAAGCTTTTAACTGATTATTATTTCTTATGATATGTTTAATTGTTCTGCATTTTTTACTTGCTTGTATTTTATCAGTGTTTTTCTACTTATTCTTGTCACATGCATTCTCTGTTTTCACACTGAAACACGCTATTTTAATCTTCCAGTGTTTCTTCTGTGGGAGCCCTCTGCCTTAGGAGCAGTGGCCAGCTGGGGCTACCTGGGTGCCCTGAAGGTGGTAAAGTTGCTCTTGAGTGTGTGTGTGTGTGTGTATGTGGGTATGTTCGCACATGGGGATTTGGCTGAAGAAAGAGGGGTATAAATGGATAAATGTGATCGAGGGGGTTGGACGGGTGTGAATGTGGTTTTTGTGTGGTCATTTTTAGTCTGTAAAGTGCTTTGAGTTGCAATCTTTGTATGAAAAGCTTCTTAATAGAAAGGTTTGACTGATTAATTGATATAACCAGCGGTCAACTGGTGAGTAGCACCCTGGACAGGTTGTCAATCTATCACAGGACAAGGACACGCAAGACAAACAACCACAGATGCACAGAAACACACTAATATGCTTCTAGCCGCCAGGCAACAATGCTAACAACTGTGCCACCATGCAGCCAAGCTGTATTAAACAGATATTCAATTACGCCTGAAATGATAACAAATGCAAGCCCCAGTTTTCAGATTTTTGCTAAAACATTGCAGAACCATTTACCATTCTGCTTCTACATCAGATTTGTTGGTCTATCACGTGACAAACCTATAAATTACATGAAAGTTTGCAGTCATAAGGTTACTGCAGAGGAAGGGGAGCAGCAGAAATGGAGGTAGGACGTACAGAAATGTAATATTACAACTGTCTTGAGGCCTGCTGTACAGTTTCCACAGCAACTATACTGTGTCTCTCACAGCGTTCCTGCTCCAAGAACATTACACTTACAGTGGAAAGATTTACATCACAGCTATTCATTTGTTTTCTCACTATTTATGGCTAATGGTAAAAGCAAGCAGATGGGAAAATAAAAGTATATACAGCCAAACATATTAGCCTACAGTAATTTACTGTCTGAGATTGGAGTTAAACACACTAGAGATGGTGAAAGTGAGCATATTCCCAAAGGATCTTTATTCAGTCTGTCTGAGAAAATTAAATCTTCTATTTCTGATGCGCTTTCATCTTTTATGCTGTATTTTCCCTGTAACACCAGCCAGGAAACAGTAAGAAATGGCTAAAATCTACTTGGTTTTGACAGCTCTTAAACATGACACCATTCTGACACGCCACATCAATCTACTGTATGAACTATGATAATCCAGTGAACCCATCTGTATTTACACTCAGTATTCATGCCAATGCAGAATTAAAACTACATTTGTGCATCAAGAATAAAGCCCAGTGTGCCTCGGTGTGCTGAACACGCCCATCTGCACAAAGCGGGAAGGTCGTCGGTCACTATGAGCAGAAGAAAAAGAAGTGTAAAAGGATGAGGCTAAATATAAAGAAAAACCCACAAAGATTATATTCTTTATTTCTTTTCCACACACAGCATGAATTTACGAACACTCATTTCACGAGAAGGCAAAAAGCACCACCCACATGCAGTTCCCTCCTACATACACACACATACACGTAAATGACATATCTACTAATTCAATTTATGTTAAAATAAACGGTGCCTCTATAATGTTTAGCATTGCTGCAGAACTGAAAAGAGAAGCTTGGAAACAAACATAGATTTTTTCTTGGGAGTTAAACAGCTGGAATCCAGCCTGGGTTTCTCATATCATATATAGAGACAGCAGATTCCCTCCCATCACATCCCTTGCTGTTTGGATGAGGTCAGAAAAAGCTAAGCTAAGCTTGCCCACACATTTGCCTGAGGCCAGGTCATTCCACTAAGTTGTATCTGTGCTATGGAAATTTGTAAATCACAAGCCAGTACGCCCCAATTTGTACATAATTTGCGCCAGGAATTGTCCAACAAGCGAGAATAGTTGTGCTTCAGTTAAAGGTGGTGGTGGGGACATAGCACAGAGGTGAAGAGAAAGAGAATAGCACAAAAGTAATTTTTGCAGCTTCTCTGAGTCATATCTGCAGCAGAAACAGCGAGGGGGAGAGAGTGAGTGTACTTACGTGGGTATGTGAGAGAAAGAGTGTGAGAGATAGACAGGGTGGAGTGGGGTGGGGGGGTGCAAAGGGGACGGGGGTTATATGTTGTGGAGCTACTGAGCTGTTTCTCAGAAAGAAAACCCATTATGGTTCTCAAGGTTCCCGAATCAAAATTAACACCTATTTTGGTGAGAGAGGACGCTCGAAAGGGATGGGGGGAATAGATGGAGACACAAACACCTTCGTGGTGCTCTATGGAGCACTCCCACAATGGCAGCCAGTGAGGGGAAAAAAGACATGTCCTTTTTCTTCTTTTTCTGCATTATGTAATAACTTTTCTCTGAGTAATAATTCTTCTGAGGCTGCTGTCAAGACCTCCAGCAGTCCCTGTCCCTCATCCTTTAAGCTGCGTGACAAGTTACACGTATGAGGCACAGAAAGAAGCATGCAGTCCCTCCCCCGTTTACAACATTCACCCAATTCAGACTCTACTGCAGGGTCATTTCAGCTACAAAACAACCCACTAGGCTTTGGTGAAATATTCTGAAAAAACATTTGAAAATATGCAGAGCAGTGAGTGTCATTGCCACACTAATAAAGCTCTTGTGCTGTGACAAACCTTGGTAAAGATGTATAAACATCCCAGAAGTGGATTCATCTTTACCTGCAGAGGTCAAATCTCACATCGATAATCCAGCTCTACATTTCAGTGGATTTATTCTACGGGGAAAACGACTTATGTCAAGAAATATTTGGCCTTTTGTTTTTAACAAAATCTCCAGTGGTACAATTGTTAATACCCTTGCTGTCAATACTTTACACAACCTCTGTATTACAATAGAACAGCACTTAGACCTTTTCTGAAACCTTTGACAAGGTTTGTGACCAAATATGAATCAAATAACTGAAATACCACCATATGCATGTATTCAGACTCTACAGGGTCTTGCCAGTCATCCAATCATTTAATGCTGGTGGGATGAAAAATAAAAGTTTATGGATACCCGCCCCTGAGGACTGGAGTGCTGAGTCTTCTCCTCTGCTTCATGCTCTTCACTTTGGCCCACAGTTGTTTTAAAGGATTTAGGTCTTGGAACTGAGATGACCATAAAAAATAGGGGTTTGATTGTGCATCTTATGTACAACGTTTTGCATCATCCTGCTGGAAGGCGCAGTGATTACCTATTCTCAATTTTCTATGTGAGCCTGGCAGATTTTTGTTGGAAATATCTTTGTATCAGGCTTCGCAACTTGAGAAAATCATATAATGGCAGAAGATCCATTGTCATAAATTCACATTTCCTTCCGTCCTTAGTATTTTTCTGATGTTATAACATATCCAGTCTTTAGCATCTTGAGCATTATCATCTATGTCAGGTTGGCATTCACTGCAATGAAACCTCATCTAACAGACTGATTTTTTTTTTGACACCTTGTATAAATACTTTAAATATATTGCCTTTCAAATAGTCGTTGGTGAAATTAATAATGCAGAGAAAAGAATTTTTATATATTTTCCAGTCCTTTTCCAAATATCCATGAAGCAAGGTACCCGAACAAACTTCCAAAGCACTGAAGATGGAAAAAGGCACCACAGCATTACAGATCCTACACCGTACACATGTATCCATCTTTTGTTTCATTTAAAACTCAGTTATTCTTAGGTTATTCTTGTATTGTTTCTTCTATATTTGTATTAACTTCCCCTGATCAACTGTCCTATATGTTGTAGGGCATTTCCTGGTGCAGCACACCCGACTGAAATGGCTGGATGATTAACCGGCTTTCTGCAACACCTGATGGCATGCAGGGGAGGTAATGCAATCACTTCAATCAAGCTGGCTAGAGCAGGGTCACATCTCAAATGTGCAGGGAACTGGGCCTGACAAGTAGGGTGGAGGAGCAATGTTTTAGATTATGTGTCCATCTTTTTCCTTTTGAGCTCCTGTTCTATTCCTTCTCTGTTCACTGGTCACCTTCCCTCAGTTTACCTGCTTGGCTTCTCTCCCAGCTGCACCCTATTTGCAATCAACCACCTGCATCTTGTCCGCCATCACACTCCTTATGTTGAAGCATTTCTGTTTCTGTTGTTTCCTGCTGGATTCTTCTGTTACATGGTCATTTGCTTGCAGGTTACCATTTCCTATTAGTTTGTGTGAGCCCTGTAAGTCTTCCTATTTCAATATTTCATTGACACAGATGTCTCTGTTTGGTTCTTCCATAACTGAAACATGGTGACAGGTAAAATGTCACTTAGGTTCAGCAAACGGTATGCTTTTATGCTGCATTCAGACCGGAGGCTTCATCAGCGTCAGGCAAAGCTCACGAAGCATCTAGTTTGACACTTCTATGTTGAAGCTTGCAAAGTCTGCAAAGTTTGCCACTTCTGAGCAGAAAACAACGCGTGGGTGGGGCTTCTTCTTTTGCTGTACGTTCTGAACTGTGGCAGATAGTATTGAGAGAGTGGCTTGGCTTTATTAGCTAAATAAAGCTAGATAGCGTCGACTTCTGCAACATCAGCACCGTTTGTGGATACACCCTATTCTATGGATGCGTTCTGAGTTTGGGGAGTTTAACCATTTGCTCCAGGAGCTACGTATGGATGAGGTTCGCTTTCAGCAGTACTTCAGTCTGTCCCGCGCCCAATTTTACGACCTCCTGGGCTGCATTGGAGCTCAGATCTCCTACCAGGACACCAACTACAGGCGCTCTATTCCTCCCGAAGAGCGCCTGTCCATCTGTCTTCGGTAAGTGTTATTTATGATTTTTTAAATCTAAGTTTTCTAGACAAAAGGTTTTTCGTGCTCCTGCTACATTCAAAATATGGGTAGTGACATCGCTACAATTATAAGCTCTGATTGGTTAATGCGCCGCTACAGGGCCATCAGCACCGTCAAAAGTTCAACTAGCTGAACTTTTGCACTGCTGGCTTTATGAGGTTTGAAGCATGAAAAGCTTGAAAAGTTGATGGAGCCAAAACTCACAAAGCACCGCAGAGACCGTGAAACTCCTCCAACGGCCTCCGCCATAGACTTAACATGTAATCTTGACGTTGCTGAGGCTGACAAAGTCCTTGGTCTGAATGCAGCATTACAGTTGTGATGGGAGAAAGGAAGCAAACTTCAGTTAGTTGTACAAAACGGGCCCAATGCAGGCATGCACTAACCAGATGGCTGCAGAAACAAAATCTAAACAAAACAGTGGGAAACGGGCAAATAAGTAAAGTTTTCCAAGAGGATTTCTTTTATGACTTAATGAAAGAGAACCAGGGAGGTATTCACAATGGACAGTGACTATTGGGGTCAGAAACAGGTTGGAGTAAATAACTGAATGGATGAAGCTGGATTTAGACAACTGGGAAAATCTTAAGTGGTAAAGGCTGTACTGAAACTAACAAGAAAAAAACCTAACACAAACTAAACAATTGCTAATCAGAACACAAGAGTGACTCAAGTTCAACATACACAGACAGATGGTAAAAATAAAAGAAACAGGAGAGACTAGCAGAATTTTAAAAAGTCAAATAAAATAAAAACAGCACACAAAAGGAATTAGAATTAAAAAAGGAGTTAGAAAACAGAACAAAACAGT
Source organism: Apricaphanius iberus (assembly GCA_028564705.1). Lineage (NCBI taxonomy): Eukaryota > Metazoa > Chordata > Actinopteri > Cyprinodontiformes > Aphaniidae > Apricaphanius > Apricaphanius iberus. The sequence continues at coordinate 2,111,166 of JAPXFQ010000494.1, read as the reverse complement.
AACTAGGATTTACGAAGAAAAAAACTAAAGACTTAATCTCTAATGGAACATCACTAATTACATAACTAATGTACAAAGCGCACATATTTAACATAATCTTTGCACAATGAAACTAAAATGTGATCGGTTTTTTCCTTGTAGCACACCTAAAGCGCTGGTTGCCAAGATAGCATCTAATGGTCGCTATGGCGCATTGGTGATCCCAACGCTTCTATTAGTGATAACTGTATATGGTAGCAAGATAAATCTGGTTATGTTATCAAGCTAGTGGCCAACAGAAATGGACATCTGTGTTCGTTCATTCATCCACAGAGGAAGCATAAGGTAATGGATTATTAATTAGTGGTTCCTAGAATCTCTGATAATCTACTCATAAAAAGCACTTCAGTTTATTTCTTTTAAGGAGATTGTTAGGCGTACCGAGAATTGAACCACCTTGAGTAATTTGACCTTTTTTTGTAAATTGCAGTTTAAAAATGTTTATACAGTAATAGATTAATATATTTACATGTTTACACATTTACCATGGGAGAGAATAAATGTAGCTTGCAATCTAAAAATAAAAAAGAAGGCATCATGGGACATTTTCCTCAACACTGTTCCTTCCTGTGGGCTAGACTTTACATTGGATATCGTTTCCCCCCACGGTCACAGACTACTATTGTTCCAGCTTCCGTTGAGAGCCAAAGAGGGATGTAACGGGGCAGCGTTTGGGACAGCTGCTTCTGGCACACCACTGGGAGAAAGAAGAGGCGACTATGTTGTGATGCAGCTTCTGTATGCATGACTAACAAAACGGAGAAGGGTTAGTCAGCTTGAAATGAAAAGCCATGGAGGCGAAGGCTCCTCCTTCTAGAGCTAAAACTAATTGGAGAAACAAAACAAAACCGGGATCTTATAGCTTTTTTCTATCTCTCTCTCTCTCTCCCTTGCTTACAGCCTGTTGACAGATGGCAAATCAGTGTGTGTGTTCCACCTTTTCTCTTTTAGCCCGATTCATGCTGGCTGAGGTCTGAAGTTTGAGCTACAATTAGACAGTCATAGGCAGTGGGCGAAGAAGAACTTTGTGTTTATCTCAGATCCATTATTAGAGAGTGAATTGTCACTGACCAGAGCCAGCAGGCCCGTTTGGGTGAGGCTGAGTCACAGCCAGACAGGGACAATATGGCTCAAAAGGCGCGACTCTTTATTAAATGTGACACTCCATATGATGCGCCTGTCTGAGCCTGGATCTAAAGTTGGCCACAACTGCCACAGGCAATTAAACACTGGAGGATCAGCAAGATCTACATTAGCTATTCATCACTGAATTTAACACCCACATAAATAACTAATATGTGCTGTCTAATGACTAAGTCCTCTCCAGGGAGACGGCAGGAGAGGAGACGGCTCTGATCGATAAGGGATTTAGGTAAATCTGAGTCAATCATTGGGAAGAGGATCGGGACCATAAGAAAACAGGCAGAACAAAACCCATCTCGAACTGCTGAGATGTTGATTTTTTTTGGATCAAGCAGTAGTTAGGAATGTATTTTACTGTGTACTTTTTCCACATGAATTCCTGCCTACTCACAAAGCTGAATGCTTGAAAAACAAAAGCTGACTCTGAGTGCGTGGTTAAGTAAAAGCAAGGACAGATGCTCTTGCTTTTTGCCAAAGCTGTGTTTCAGGCGATCTGGCTTCAGGTCAGCTTTAAGTTGGAAAATGAAAAACAGGCAGTGCCGGCCTCATATATTGGCACTCCTGGTGAAGTCCAGAAAGCCCCTAAAACTAATTCATTTTTTAACATGGCCGCATTCTTTAACATTAACATTTTTGCAAAAATCAAACCTTTACATTTTTTATTAGAGGAAATTATCGGCACATCTAACAATCCTTTTGAAATAAATATAACGGAACCATTTTTTAAATTGCATATGTTGTGTTGGACCTTCTAATTGGTAATCGACTTTCTGTATCTCTGTGTTATAAATATGACAAAACAAGGCCCATTCCTGTCACCACTAGCAGTTTAGCTCGACCAATGTTTTTCTAGTATGCAGCAAGCTAAGGGAAGAAAAAAGCTTCAAGGCTTGCAGATAGATAACTGCAACAAAGGCTGGTAGTTTCCATAGCAACCATTAAAAGCCATCTATATGCCTTTTCTGTTCTACCATCACAAACATAGACATGTTATGTGTGTTTTGTTGACATGAGACTAAAACTTTGCTTTTTGGCAACAAGCACTCCAGCTTGGAAGAAAATCATCTCATGCCCACTATTGAGTACAGTGGAGGATCTGTCATGCTGTGGGCTTAGTTTCTCTCTCTGTCTCTTGAAAACCTTGTTAAGAGTGCACGACAATAAGAACCCTTCAAAACACCAGGATCTTTGTCATAAAAATCTTTCACAGAAACCTTAAAATGGGTCATCATTGGGAAAAATTATCCAAAATAAAGAAAAATCCAAAATGGTCAAATGAATAAAGAACTGCTTCACAAGACACAAAATCAATAAAAAGAACCCAGCAGGATCTGGACGAACTGGAAAGAGTTTACCAGAGGAATGGTCAAAGATCTCTTCTTTTTGTCAGTAAACAAAAAACGTAGTCCATCAATTGGCCCACTCGTTGTTTTTGGAATAATACCTCGACAAAGCTATTTGGATCTGGTGTGAAACAAAAGATGATTATGTTAAACATCCATTCGTCCACACTATTAAATTTGATTGTGAATCTGTGATACTCTGGGCTACACAAAAAACAGGGGAGCTAGTTGAACAGCATAGGATAGCTTTGTGAATTATTTGAAATACCGGAACATTATAAACAACTCTTTAAAAAAATGGGTCATTATTGAATCTCGATAGAAGAGATCTAAAATAAATTCCATCTAAAAATGGTTTACAGAGACAAAATCAATTGTTTTAGAAGGCATCCTTAGCCCCAAGAACTAAGTGCTTTAGAAAACCTATGGGTTGAAGATAAGGGAGGACCCACAACTCTTCAATGATCGATGATCTTTGTTTTATTTGTGCTGCATTTTAGAAATACTGTGAAGACATTTAGAATTGAATATTTGCAAGGTAAATATAAATGCATTAGTTGAACGCACTGGCCCCCAGTTCGGTCTTCTGCTGCTGTAGCCCATCTGGTTTAAGGTTTGGCGAGGTGCATATTCAAATTTGGCATTGGAATGAATCGTTAGGGGATAAAGTTGTGTTTCTATCATCTCAAACCCATCTGCTTTTTCTCCTCTGACATCGATAAAGTATTTTGTCCAAACAAGTGGTACTAATAGGATATTTTTTCCCTTTTGTAAACCCGAAAGAGATTTTTTTGTGTGAACATCCCAATCGATCAGCAGTTTGTAGTATTCAGGACGCTCCGTGTGGCACCAGCAACAATGCTACTTTCAAACCCTCTTAAAGCCCTTTCTTCCCCAGTCTGATGCTTTGTTTGAACTTTGGTAAGTTGTCTTTACCAAGTCTAGATGCCTAATTGCACTTAGTGGCTGTCATGAGAGTGGATGATTTGTTGTTTGTGCTTGAAAGAAGAAATGTAACAACTGTACCTAAAAAGTAGCCAGTTAGACCAACCAACTCAAATTTAAGATAAAAAGGAGAACACAGTTTTTACAAAGAGTTGCACATTGTTTATAATGATAAAAAAAGACCCAGAAATTTATTTGCAGACCTTTTCCTCAACAAAATATTGTTCACACCTATACACACACAGATATTAGACGTTTTTCTACCATTTAAGCATCCTTTACAGCAGTGTGCCCAAAGTAGGGCCCACGGGCCAGAGTTGCCCCCACAAGTCATTCATTTTGGCCCGCCAGGGGTTTCCCTGGTCTTACATAAAAGTCCACATCATGCACACATTAGAATTAAAATATAAGAAATTATGTTTAAAATTGAATTACAAGGAACAAAAAGGGGCAGGTAGAGTAGATTTTTTGCACATATTTACATTTGCTCACTTTATAAGACCACAAATATTCATATTTGATAAACTTACAAAATATCCCATTAGCAGATTCTTTGGTGCCACACAGGATTGGTTAAAACTAGGGATGCACCGATACCAATACTGGTATTGGGTATCGGCCCTGATACTGCCTAATGTACTGGTATCGGTAACGGCTAATGTTAACCAATACCATGAACCGATACTTAAGATGTGGAAATGCAGCAATAATTTCCCAGAAAATAATAGTTTTTAACTTTTAAATTTAAGTTCTGTGTTCATTTTAAGTAATATTTTATTTTTTACCTAATTCACCATCTTTTCTTGTAACAAGCAGAGAACAAAATAAAACCTGACTCCCACTTTTTGTGTGTGGTTGAAGTATCGGCATTGGCACTCGGTATCGGTAAGTACTCTGATCCAAGTATTGGTATGGTATCGGTTTTGAAAAAGTGGTATCGTTGCATCCCTAGTTAAAACAACTTCCAAGTTTGCAACTTACCATGATGGATGCTGGCTTAAGCAGCTGTTATCAACATGGAGTTGGATTGTCAGTGGTACACGGACAGAAAACATAAAGAAAAAAATACTTGGAAATTTTTTTTTTTTTTTTTACTGACAACGGTGCTAAAAATCTATCTATTAAGTTAGTTTAGGTATGTTTTAAATGGATAAATATGACTTATTTGTCATTTTATTGTTATTTACACATAAATTAATCTTAAATAACTGTAAACTAAGTAAAAGTAGTGTTCTATTCTTTACTATTGCTGTTTGTATTTCGAGTAAAATTACTATATTTGGCCATCGGCCCCCTAATAGACATTCATTTTGGCCCTCTGAGGGAAAAAGTCTGGGCACCCATGTTTTACAGGAAATAAACACCCTTGGGATTTAACAGTGTATCCACAAGCATACAGTACTTCGTTCATTTTCTTAAGGTGCTGTGTTTAAATGCCCCCTCTAAGAATCAGTCCCTTAATGTGAGGATTATCACCAATGACAGCATAAATTGGTTCTTTCCTCAGCCTGTCAGAATGAGTGCTTACCATGAAAATGTTCTGTCAGAGTGGAGATGTTGTGGACACTATGCTCAGCCCTCTATGTTAGACCAACCAGACTGCTCTAACAGAGCTACAGAGGTGACAAAATCTGACGTGTGTGTTTGGCGGACTTACTTTCTGCGTGTGCTGGAGCTCGTGGTGGTGTCTGTGCTGTCAGTGCGTTCCAGTCGGTCCCGGTCTGTGTTGGAGGAGCCGCAGGAGAGGCCTCGCGTCAGTCTAGCGTGGCTCCTCCTCTCCCGGCTGGGCCCTGGAGTTGTGGCTGATCCAGATGTTACCTGAGGTGTTGAGGCGGAACCGCTCCCACTGCTGCCACCACTACTGCCTTGTTGGACTGGAAGGGACAGGGGCTGGCTGTGGTTGTGGTTCTGCTCTGGGGTGTCTGACCCTCGTGGGCCTCGGTCCAGCCTCAGGTCCTGGTTTTCCTGGCTGACCCGGTCCAACTGGCCCTCCAGCTCCTCAATACGCCTGCGCTGGGTCTCTAGGAGCTTGGCCTGGCTCTCAATGATGTTGTTGAGCTCTAGTAGGTACTCCACGGCCCGGTTGGGGCTCTCTGAGTTGGACTCCATGGTGGGAGCCCTTCCTCTTGGTGTACGAACACCACCAGCTGGAGTTTTGCCCCACCCCTGTGGGGCTAAAATCCACCCTCCCCACCACCCCTGATGAGTTGGGGGGAGGGAGGGCCCAACAAAGTCTCTGCTGGAGTTTAACTATGTAGCTTTGATGTTCAGAAACAGAAAGTCACAAAGGTGAAGGGATCGAGAGTTTCAAAATGACTACATATCCTTGAGGATGAGGGCAAAAATGAGCATTATAACATTTTACGCCATGAAGAGGGTTCAAAATTCAAAGTGAAGTTCAAGACACAGGTGTTTGTCTGATTGCCTGAAGTCCCAGTCATTTTGACATCATCAATGAGAAAGTCAAGAGTTTGAGACATCATGATTCACAATTTACCGGGAAAAAAAGAAAAAAAAGAGAGAAGGGCATGTGGAATGAGAAACAAGGGTTGCTAATGACTAACAAGGCTTTTTCGGGATCTCTGAAAGTTTCCTTACCTTAACTGACAGATTTAAAGAAAGAGCAGGAGAGCAGGTCATCAGGTTACATTTTCACATATGACACGCTCTTATTAGTAGCTTGAAAATCGATTGTATCCGTTTTTAATAAATTGTGATCATGAATACAAAAAAGCACAATTCATGAACAGACGGGATTGGGATGGGGAGGTGATGCCGGTTGTAATTAGCGAATATCTTATCAGGCGCTTTCAATCATTACATAACAGAGAAAATTCAGCTCCCTCCCACGTTAAGGGTCCCCGCAGTACATCTTCTCCACTTTCAACCCATGATTTAAAAAATGTCTTCAAAGCTCAAGAAGTGCGCAGAGATAGATTGGGAAGTTCATCCTCGGAGTCCAGATCCTCTCCCCCCAGGTCCAAGAAAAACCAGAAAAGCAAGCCCCGAAACACTACATCCCGGGTTTGTTAAATTCAAATCCCAAACTGCGCGTCTCTGGGCTTTTTCTCCACTTTCCCTCCAGAGTACGCATTAACACAGAAGTTGTTGCTTAAAAAATACCAGAACTAATTTCACGGTATAGTGTCCAAATCCTAAAACTGCACTTCTGTTTTTGCAGCTTTCGAAGCTGATACAAAATAGGTCTACACAGTTCACCAAGCTGCTTTTCTTACTTATGTGATCTTCAGCTGCGCCTGGTCGTCACTCTGTGCAGAAGTGAGGTGATGGTTTTCCTCTCAGCGGGCGAGGAAGCAGAGAGGTTTCGGTCCTTGCGCGTCTCATCAGCTGGAAAAAAAGCGTTTGGCTTCTCCTCAAGAGCGCATCTCCGTCAAGATTTCACATGACACAAATAACCACCGGAAAGGTCTTTCACAATAAAATACCCACTTGGCAAGGGAAAAAAACCGTACAAACACAAAGAATAAAAAAAAGTAGTAATGATGATGGTGATTGTTAGTAGGCTACTAAACTCAAGGCCTGTGGACAAAATCTATTCTGCAATAATTATTTATGTTGCCCCCTAGACTCCAGTTTTCTTTGTATTGTGTTGTCAGTCATTATCCTCATAGAAAACCTTTTCCTTCTTGTTTTCATCATTACTTCTTGCTCTTGACTCTAGAGGGCCACATTAATAGAATCTTCACGAAAGCACAAAATATTTTTTTATTAGTCAAATCAGTTTGTATTTGTATAGTGCCTTAAATTACATCAAAATAAAAATATGTTCAGCGTTATTTAATTTTAAGGAGTGTCAACTAATCAAATGTAGAAATATTAATGTATCTATATTTGAACAGTTTCTTAATGAGTAGTTTTATCATTAGGCTACATTCTGTCACCACATGCGGCCCTTTGAGGATATTCATGATTTTGATGTAGCCTTAAATGAAAAAGAATTTGACATAAATCCCATCCGAGGGGGCTCCATGATGGAATTTACAGGATTTGCAGATATTAATGTGAATTTTATTTTTGAAAGTCCCGTTTAAATTTCATACGGCGTCTTTCTAACTTTGCTCCATTCAGTGAGTAAATCCAGACTGGACAGGTGGGAGAGAGCAACAAAACCAGTGCAGTGGCTAAACTTATTGCGCACAATATTCCTCCATAATCAAAACTCCAAGACTTGATAGTTTCCTTTTGGTTGTATTGCCACTCACCATCTTCATAGAAAACAACGCTTTTCCTTTTCTTTTTTTTTAATTAAATAATTGTTTCTCGCTTCAGCTGACTTGAACAGACGGATGTGGCTTAAAGGAGATAGCAGAGGAAAACATGTCTCGGAGCGCTGTTATTTTTAGAGCTCATATGTGAAATGAAACGCAGTTAATTCACCTGCTCTCTCTCGCTCTCTGGCTTCCACACAGTAAAACGATAGTCAACCTGAGATTCCTGGTTTGAAAGATGAGGTTTATTAACTGTAAAATGCTTGGGTTTAACACGACAGTCTTAGTGTGTAGCCTATTAATCTACATCTGTTGTTGTTCTGTCTAATCATGCCGCAGAGACAATAAACCAACCAAACATCCCAGGCTAAATTGTATCTTCTTTTCAAACATGGTGTAGTGCATTTTTGCTGCCCTCTGGTGTCTATTATCGAAGCTCCAAAAACAGTAATAACACAGGATACAATTGCTTTAGCACTTTATTTGCATTTTATCGTTCCGCCAAACAATCCCCCATTTCAAAATGAATTTTTTGTTTTTTAAAAGAAAATTATTAGCAAACCTTATAAAATAGGCAAAGCTACATTGTGTTCCTTTGTTGAAGAATAAAACATAAATATTTGGTAGTTTTCAGAACAGTAAAGCAAAAATAAATAAATAAATATATGGACTGGATATACTAGATAGCCTAAGTTGATTTGTGTCTTTGGGAAAATTACGTAATAATAACAGTCTGTCTCTTAATTCTGCTGCAAAGAATCAAAGTAATATTGCTTCAACGCTTAAATAATGCAGGTTGGCATTGTTTTTATGAAGATGGTCTACTGTATAGCTTCTAATCATATTAGCTTTTCTGGAACAAAGTGTCAAAAAACCTGAGCATATAAAAAAAGGTTTTTTTATTTTAATAGAAAAATAACATCTCACAGTATCCATTCAGATGGATTCCTTTAAGTTTATTCCTAATATCAGAATTTTAAAAAGAGAGCAACATAAAATGATGTGCTAATTCACCATCTCAGAGCTCAGATTCTGCAGATTTTCCTATGTTTTTTTTTTTGTTTTTTTGTTTTTTGGCATGGCTGAAATTCCTCAACGGCCCCCCCATTTGTACTTTTAGACACCTCAGAGAAAAGATTTTCACAGTCAGAAGAATCAGTGGTTAGGATAAAGTGGTTTGTTACCAAGGCAACTGTACGTGGCACAATGGGCAAAGCACTGTCAGGAATATGTTATTTTTGTTTTCTCTGACCCCAAATAGACACACAAATAACAGTAGCAGAAATATGCACGCCAGGTGCATATCTTTTGGCATCCTTCGTTAACAGTTTAAGTGGGGGTGCAACACATTTGAAACACTCAAGCAGCATTTTACAAAACATTCACTTAAGACTACGAAAGGAGCTATATTTCTGTGTTTTAACAAAACGTGGGATTTTCACATCATTGCACAATAGTAAATAGGAACATATACCTGTTATTTGTAATGCATGTCTACAGTGCCTTGCAAAAGCATTCACACACCTTAACCTCATCAAATTTTGTCATACAAGCAGATAGGTGCCCAAATCCAGTCCTGGAGGGCTACTTTCCTGCAAACTTTAGATGTCTCCTCTCTCTAACCCACTTCAACCAAACGTGTGACTGATTACCAGGCCTCTGCAGAGCTGACTGCCTGCTGATGAGGCTATTTGGTTATTTAATTCAGGGAGTGGGATGCATCTAAAAGTTGCTGGGTGATAGTTCAGAACAACTGGATTTGGGCAACCCTGTTTTACAACAGCAATCTTTATTGATTCTTATCTGGATTTATGTGACTAAGCAACATAGAGTAGCACCTAAGGAAAACGATCAGCGGTGGTTGCTGCATGAATGGCGAGACTTGAGACTCCCCCTGTGACAGGAAGCCAAAAACAATCTGATCTTCCTTTTTTTTCCAGCAAGCAGGAGGCTTCTTTTTCCAACTGACTTCTGTTGCATGAAAGAATCTTAAACTTTTCAAACTGGTACCCCTTTCCCTAGAGTATGATTACTTGTGTAATTTAGTTGATTAATTTGGCTGTCTTTTCATACCATTAATGCACTCTTGCTTTATCTGAGGGTTGGTACTTTTAACCAGGCCGAGAAGTACTTTTATTTATTTATTTAATATGTCTGGTTGTACCCCTTGACACAGAGGTGTGTCAGGGAACATTATGATTTAAACTTCCATCAGGAAAAAGAAACCTTAATATATCAGCAGATAAATGATTTCAGCTAAAGCATATTTTGCATCAGAATGATCCAGTCAACAGCCCTAAATTCACTTGAGATTTAGTAACCAGACTTCATAAATTGCTGTTCACATCTCCATTCAGTCTGACTAATCTTGGGCTGTTTGACAAAGAAGAACTGGCAAACATTTCAGTTTCTCAGCAGTGGGTAGAACTGAACCTAAAATACTTCCAGATGTAAATTAACCTTAATAAAAATGTTTTTAAAAAGTACAAATCCAGAGTGGATAAACGCAAAAGAACTCTACCTTTGTGAGATGTTTATTTGATCTTTCACATAAAATTCCTATAAATACACTACATGTTGTAGTTATAATCTTAAAAAATGTGAAAAAGTTAAACGGATGTGAATACAGTTGGAAGGCACTATGTATTTATGTGTTCACAAAGGTTGGGTAATGATTTTCACACCATTGCACAACAATAAAAATGGTTATTTATCTGTTATTTGTCATATGTGTATATATGTGTGTGTATTTGTTTGATACATATATTCAAATATATAGACTTACAAGTTGTTCAATAAAGATATACAAATCAGGGCTTCTCTATTATATTTACAATAAACTCTTATATCTTTACAGATATTTACAGAATACAGAAGCTTCAAAAGGGGGCTTTCACACACAATAAAACAGTTACTGTTACTGTACAGACACTTCACACTGATGCAGTGGAGTGCATATGGATGGCTGATAGTCTTGGACAGTCGCAGCATTTTTATTGCTCTTTATCTTCATGAGGTAAAAGTCTTTGCCTTAATCGAGCGTGGACACTCACAGGGAAGCTGATCAAGCAGGTGGGTGAGTGACAAACTGAAAGTGGGTTGGAAATTGATAAGGTTTCAAATGAAATGAGCACCAGTGCTCTGGAAGGACATTTACAATGTTGGAGGAGGTTCAAACTGAAATGTGAAACAACTTTATCCAGAGATCCGCTGCAGAAAGGCACAAAAAATATTAGCTTTAATTTAGGTATTAAAGTGACTCAGAGAAAAGGTTGGTGCTAGTTGCAGAAAACAAGTAGAGATTAAAGAAAATCAGATGCTCTGCCATTTAAATGCTACATGCTTTAATCCCAATTAACAGTCAGGAGACCACGCTTCTTCTTCCCCCCTGTCCCATCCTCCTCCTGCCCCGCCATTTGCTCATCTACAAATTGAATCAGCCTCTGCTGACCCGGGACGACCCAAGGGCCCGGTAGCGCCCCGGCAGCCACAGACAAGCCAGAAATACTAGCGGCAGAGAGGCTGGCATCAGATTGACTGTCTCCAGAGTCTGACTCGGTGTCCCACAGCTGATCCACAGACTGTGTGGAGGTGAGAAAGGAGAAGGGCTGTCTCTGCAACACCGGATCTACCACAGTGACACCTGGTAAAGGCCTCTCAGAGTTAACGGACATCGCGTCATGGTTTTCCTCGTCCTCCTCAGCCCTTGGACCCCCATCCTGTAACTTCTCCTGCTTCTCATCCCTCTTTAGTTCACTGTACTCTGCTGCCATGTCCCAGTTTTCATCTGTTTTCTCCTCCCAGTTTTCCTTGGGTCTGGGAAGTCTATGGATCGGGCTTGGGATAGGTAGGAAAACATCATCACCATCGCTCTCTAATAAGTCCATTCTTCTCTCTAGTTCCTCCATTCTTTCCTCCCATCTCTTCTCTAATGCAGGTGATTCCTGCTCCTCCTCCTCTTCAGACTCCACCCCCTTTGTCATTCTCTCCCTCTCCAAACTCCTGTTTTTTTTCTCTGTGTGTCTGCTCCTCCCTCTGTCCTTGTCTCTTTTTCTTCCCCTTACTGTCCCCTCATCATAATCATCTTTATATTTCCTGTTAATATATCTGGGTAAACTCTGAGATCTTCCTCTTCTCCTCTCCCTATTCTCCCGGGACCTCTCCCCCCTCTCGGAGATGGGGCTCCGTAAGCGTTCTCCTCCTACTGAGCCCCGTCTTCTTCTTGTTCTTCCTCGGGCTGTTCGCGTTCCACTCGCTCTCACATCTCCAACCGACCTGCTTCTCCTCTTCTGCTCGGAACGGCGCCCCCTCCTTCCGCTGGAGTTTACTGCAGCCAAACCCTGCTCTTTGGGGTTGTACAGGAGGGAGGGGGAGGTGATTCTGTGTTCACGGGCTAGACAGGAGAAGAGAAAACAAAATTAGTAGATAGATAAGAGAAAGAAAAACTAAAGCAAACGTATGCATAAAATTTTGAAATTTTGAAACACGATTCTGTAGTTCTTCATCGAATAACATTCTGAGTGTGGCAATCATTTGAATTGAGTCCGATTTACTCTGATACTCTTAACAAAATCCAGTGACAAAAATTCCCTTCATATGTCTCCTAACCGAGTCTATTTGACTCTATCTGAGGTATGCTGGAGAAGAATAGTGAACAATCAGCATCATGAAGACCAAGGAACACCTAGAGCTTATAGAGCTTCTCCTCCATGCTGGTTCTCACTCCACCGACTGCTTTACCCCCGACATAGATGCTATGTTCTAAATGGTCAGAGTTATAGTGGTTTTCTCCGTGTTTAATGCTCCTTTCTTCAGCCTGGAGGCTACGACCCTCGCTCTCCTCCTTCTTCTGCAGTTGTAGTCCGCTAAACGGTTTTACACAAAACCTAAAGTAACTTTTGCTGCCAGCTGAAAATCAGCGTTTTCTTTGCATCAAAATTATTTTTCAAAATTCACGAACATCATATGTTCGATCCATGGCGCATTTCAAACTGGACCAGAAAATAACTTTTATCGCTCCATTGACTCTCATTCATTTTTTTTGGCATTAAGGGACCCATGGACCGGAAGTAGAAGGGCGAGACTTAGGCTCCCCATTCATGCTGGCTTTTCATCGTCCGAAAGTCCAGAGCTTTGAGCAACAATTTCACCTTTTTGCCTGTGGTGGCGCTGTTGTAGAGCTGTACTTCCTCCTGCAGCAGGGGAACTTCCAGTACAGCTGAATGTAAACAAACCCACAAGAGCAGTAGACTGCAGCAGTTTTAGGAGTGATCTGTTGTTTTTGGCAAATGTACCAGATAAATACTGCTGCAGTAACTCAGGATGAACATAGAATGAGGCGGAGGACTATGGAGAATGTTGTTTATTATACAAGACCGCTGAGACGGCTCTATATGAGCATTTTGCTATGATTAGCCCCACTTGAAGACAACTTCCAGCAACGATGTTCTCCCAACAAAGACATTGATCAAGGTATGTACAAGATCCAGCAGTTATTTCTCCAGCATTAGTGGTTGTTTAGATTGTATTTACCCAGGATGCCCTGTAGAAAAGTTGGCTTCCTGCTTTTAATGTTGCCCGGGTCCGTTTACCATTCACACATGCGCTTAAACCGAAGAAAAGTTTGTTTCACTTGAACCGAGACCACTGTTTTTAGGCGGACTAGATTTCGTTTGTTTGGTCCAAATTAGAGTTCGATTGCCCATTCACACCTTGACAAACAAAACAGACTTTAAGGGCAAACAAACTAGAGTTTGTTTCAAGTGGACTAAACAGGGCTGATGTGAATGCACCCTACAGTAAGTACTACATACGGCAGAAAGCCAACATCCCGAAAACCCCATCCACAGAGACAAGGACCCTAAACATACAGCCAGCCAGCGATATAAAGCGCTGAATTTGATCAAAGCACGGTTAGTTGGTAGAATGGCCAATTCAAACTCCAGACCTAAATCATACAGTGGCAAGGTTTGATAAATGTTGTTCACAGATATTATCAATCCATTCTAAATGAGCTTGAGCAAAAAAAAAAAAAGAAAAGAAAATGAATGAGACTTCACCATTTAGCTGGTGTAACTGCAGCTAAAGGTAGTTCTGCAAAGTGCTGGACTATCAGGGCTCAATACAAATGTATGCCACACTTTTAAGATTTTCATTCATGAAGTGTTTTAAACCATACACCCCTTTATTTCCTCCCTCAACCTGGAAAAGCTCAAGCTCTATAAGTAGAATCGCAAGGCACTCTACATCAATTGGTTTCTAGCTTAAGTGTTTTACTGCTCTCAAGGTTATCTTGAATAAGAACATCTGCTTTTTTTTTCTGTACTGAAACATTAATTATTCATACAACATGCATTTAATTATCTGCATACTCTGAGATTATGCAGCTATGCCAATAATCTTTTCATACTCACAAATTATGAAAGCAAATTATTCTGATTGGAGGCAAATTAGCAAGACACATTATGTACATACCTATATTACTAATTAATCTGAAAATGAGGAAGTCCAACATACACTTCATGCTATCTTTCACTGAGTGCAGACAGCAGTGGAGAGTGGTTAAACAAATGTAGAGATGCAGAAAATGGGAGAACTAACAGGAACCATTACCAACCGCGTATTCTCTGTCCGTCCAATGACATAGAAGCAAGGCTCGCCTAGCTTGGAGTTGGTCATACATAGAGACAAACTGGAGAGCTCCACTGAGAGTCAAAGAGAAGAAAAGAGTGGGCACAAGGGAGTGTTTGAAGGAGGATTAAAAAGGAAAACCAAGGCGGGGCACATGCACAAGGTGAAGGTGGTGTAGAAATGTTACCAGAAGGTTTGAATGAAGCAGAAGAGTGATGGAATAAAAAGTGAAAGATGTCAGAGAAGTAGAAGAGAGAAGAAAAAAGTGGAAAGAGTTTTAGTTATTTTTTGGAAAAAGAGAGAAATAAAGGAAATAAAACCCGGAAGACTCACTTCTCAAGTATAAAAATATGAGCTTCTAATAATTAAATATTTCAATTAATTCATGCATCTAACCAACTGTATTTTGGTGCTTTTAACTCGAAAAACCACAAAGTGAGTCTTACCATAATCGGGCACATAGCCGTTCCCCCTCTTGAGGACCAGGTGGATTCGTTGGCCTCCGCGGCGGATCATCTCCACGGCTTGGCTGTGGGTCATGCCGGTCGTACTGTCTCCGTTGATCTCCACGAGCTGGTCGCTTACCTGCAATCACTGTTCATTTCACTCACAGCACAAAAAACTGTGCAAAAGGAGAGTATACTTAGACTATCACTAGATTAATCAAAAATCCTCCTGTTACGATTCTGATGTTATCTACTCTTACCACAAGTATGGTCTCTCTACATAAAACTTGACATTTTCAGGTATTTTATGTTACAAAACAAACATACAGTCTAGAAAGTTCCAAGGGTCTTTGGGAACAAAAGCAGGCCCTCGCCATCACTCATCCTCCACTATACTTAAAATGGGTTCTTGGTCTCATCTGACAACAAGCACATGTAGAATTAGATGCAAGTCTTGACAATAAACAGATTAATTGCTTAACCAAAAAGGGAGTCTTTATCCTAGTTTACATATCACTCAGAAAATTGAATTATTGAATGAAGTGTCCTGGATGAGGCTGTAGTCCCCATTGGTGTTTAAAAAAATATTTATTATGGCCAGTACAAGAGCCCTTCTTCAGGCATCTCTGCTTTCCCATGTCTAACATGTTGTTTCTGCCTGCCTGTGTGAGTTGCTAGAGACTTCTGTCAGAATATTGTGTCTACTCTGCAAACGTAACCAAAACATGAGGAGTCCTTCAGTCAGAGTAGGGGAAAACTCTAAAAGTCTTCTTCAACTTCAGTCTCTTTCATTGACTCTCAAGTATGCCATATTCCTCATATGCCTTTACTAATAATTACTAATCAATAAATAGAAATACTCTTCGCATAACAGCCCTTTCGTGCTGTGTAGTGAGGCAGACAGAGTAAAAGCAGGATCTGTACAATGAGTTAAGAAATAGGCAACAACAATGCTAAAGCACAGTACATTTCACAGTACGTGTACTGTTTGATTGTTACACATGTTAATGCTGAGGGTTCTTGTGTGGCAATGTTGTTATTCCAGTTTCCATGGTCTCTTCCTTTCCAGTGAATAGCTCAACTGAGGTGGGGTTGGAATTGCAAGCAAAAAATAAAATTTTCTATTTGCATTATCTTGGTGAGTTTGTCTGATTATGAGAGGTCCAGTTCGGTTTGACTTCAGCCGGGCTAAGGCAGTAATTCGGCTTTCTCTTACGGCGACTGAGTTTTGTCAGTTATTTTGTTTACATGTCAAGTATTCCTCTTACTGTAATTATAGACAAACATGGTGATTTCTTTTAAGTCAATTGCTGACACGACGAACAATACATTTCTACCTTACTTGAATATCATGTTCTCTTATCGACTCAGTTTTGAAGCACAGAAATGGGCCTGTATTATACATTTTTTATCAAGATATAATATAATAATAAAGAAGTTACTACGTCTTTTCCAAAAAGTTTTAAATATAATAATAAATAAGTAAACTATAAATAAAAATACTTGAGTTATATGAATATGAACTTTTAGGGGGCACACAGTTGCGGAAATGATCATTTTATTTTTGCCTTCTAAATAAATTTACTAAAAAATAAAACAAACGCTTACTCTATTTTAATGCTTTTTACACACCTTTACCAGGAGGCTCAGTAAGTGTAAAGAAACCTGAGAATAGCACTAATGTACCTGTATTTTTTGGCTTCGTGACGCAGGACCCCCCTCCATCAGTCCAAGGACATACAGGCCCATGTTGTACTCACTTCCCCCTCGGAGGCTGAAGCCAAAGCCTGAAGGCCCCCGATCTAGATCAACGCTGTAATACCTGGAATCCCGCTGGATGACAAAGGAAGAGTAGTTATTACCTCTGTTGGAAGAACATGAATCACAAGAAAATTTTCCAGGAACTAGCTATGTCTTCACCTTTGGGCGTGACCTCTGACCTTTCCGGCCTCTCTGACCATGATCATGGTCGGCGGTTTCTGTGTGATTTGAAGAATCTGAGACGGATTAATATTTCAGTTAGATCATTAGCTAAGAGCCAGGCTTTTTTGTGTGTGTGTCTGGGGGGGGGTCTTTTGCATGGGTGGGTCTGTATTTTTGTGTGTGCGCTTACAGGCGCTGGGTCGTGGGACGATGGTTAGGCGTAAAGTGTTTCCTGCTCTGCGAAGAATCTGAGCGAGCTCTCGATGAGGCAGAGTCACCACCGAGCGGCCCTCAACGGCCTCCAGTCGATCTCCGGGCCGGATTTGGCCGCTCTTTGCTGCTGGACTGCCACGCCGGACAGTGACGAAGCGGTGTGGAAGAAGGGACGCAGCTTTAACAAGAACAGATCAAATCAGTAAAACCATTCTAAATGGTAATTACTTGATTTATTTAAAACTAAAAGTAAAACAACCATAACTAGCATAAAAAAGTGTTTCCTTTAATTAAAAATTTGATTCAAGAGCAGGACGATCAATCCCAACGGTGCACATGTTTGGTTAGCTCAAAGAAGCTATAATTGGATTGTTTTTGGCTAGATTTAACCTAAAAATTACTCCCAATGGTAGCGCTCCCTCCCTTTTTTCATATTCCATCTTTCATTCTGCCTCACCTTTTTCTGGCTTACTTGCAAAATGTTCCTCCCTTTATTCATTTGTTTTTTGCCTCAGGAACTAAGAGTCATGGTCAGAAGCCCTACAAGCAATATTGTATTGCCCTACAAGCAATATTGTTCTGTGCTAAATCTGTCACTGCGTGACAGATTTAGGATTTTTACATCTAAACTTATACACAGTCAGTAATTTTCATACGCTGCTGTTCTATAATCTGCAAACTTGCAGGCTGTCGGCATTAGTATGCCACCCATGTCTGAAACAAATACACTGCAACATTTTTTGTGTGCAGCCATTTAAAGGGGTTGTTCAGGGTTGTTTTCTTTTTTTGAATGAGGCTCTGTTAACAGATCTTATCTGCAATCAGTTTCTCTCTTGGTACCTTTATTTTATATAAATCAATAGCAGATTATTTAGGAAGGTCCAACTAAGCTTGCTTGAGAGGCCAGACTAAAGTGCACTTCTAACACCTGAAACCATCTGCAGAGTAATTAATGCCATTGTTAACATCTTTATCATTATGTTTGAATTAGAGGGAAGCAGATGATCATTTACATAGATAATAGAAGTAAGAGAAACAGTAGAACATGTAAAGCTTTTGCGGTCAGAGTAACCGTCATAAAAATAAAGCACATAAAAAAGCAGAATCATTATAATAAAGGAGCTCTATTTGAACTATTTGTACACTGTTTTATTCATGCTCTCTTTTCAGTGCGTGTTTCACACAGGAAGATCACTAATAACGCACTACCTCCTACCTCTATTTACCGTGTAAATAATGATGGACTTCTTCACAATCACTGCTTGATTAAGTCTGACAACTTTAATATTGGTCACATTGAACCAGTATGACAATTGAGAGACTAAAATGGAATAGAAATATAATTTATTGTCCCACAGTGGGGGAAATTCAGGAGTTGCTGGAGACCAGAGTTGTTTTAAGAGGGCAAAAGTCTGTTTTGGTCTTGGCAAAACTCGGAGCAGCTGTTAGGTTAGGCATTCAATCATCAATAACAACTTTTGTTTATATTAAATGAAGACACCAAAAGAAATTTAATCTGCAAGTAAGATACTAACTGTATCCATACTTTAAGAGAAACATTTAGGTGTCAACCATTTAAAGGTAAATGTAGCTAGAGCTTCTTTAAAAAAAAAAACAAGCTTCATGAATTTTTAATATCTATTTAAATACTTTTTCCTTCACTGTATGTGGGAAGAAATCTCAGCAATAATCCACTTCCAGCCCCTGTACTGCTCCTACTCATGAGTTGCGATAAATAATGTCCAATAAGTGCAATAAATAAAACGTGTGAGAAAGAGGTCGGGGATAATAACAACCCAGTGGGATAGTTGTGATGCGCCAGTTTTGAAGTAAAAAACAGAAGTGGCCTCCGTTGGCTTATCATATACTCAATTCGTCTTATCCTCTGTATGATGGGATCGCTCAGATTTAGGCTCAACGCTGATCAGTGTATGAGGTTGATGAGGAAAAATACTGAGCAGCTGAGAATTAAATTTTCCTACAATAATCTCCTTCAGCAGCTAAAAAGCTCCTTATGGTTGGCTTTAGCTGGACAGCGCTCCTCTGCTCTGATGGGAATCTTCTGGTCTTTTTTAATGGTTAACTCCCGGGTAGTAACTCAACCCCTACAACCCCCATTCCTGCATTGAGAGCAAAGCTGCGTTTGGGTGACAGCTGGGCCCTCCAGAGTCCTGCCAGCGGCCTTACATAACCCAGAGTAAACATATTTAAGACTCTCACCGGGCTAAATACAAAACACTTATCTTGTCGCTCTCATGGTAAAAATTGCACGTTTGAATTGAAGTTAAAGTGCTTGCGAACAGATTAAACCTGTAATGAAGAGGCGAAAAATATGCCAAAAGAGTTTAAGAGCATGTCAGACAAAGATGATGATTCAGTTAAAAGGCAACTCCGAGCCCAGAAACATCTCCAATCTGGGTGTAATCTGGGTGACCCAGGCAGAAACGGCAATCAGGTCAGATCAAAGCCAAGGCAGCTTTGGATATAGTCTTCTTATCATGCATAATACATCAGCAAACAGATGAAAAAACACGCACACGGCACCATTGTGCAGTCACACATGCCCACTGACTCACACGCTGGGAGACTGGGACAAACACACTTGGTCACAGATGTAGAAAAGCAGGCACACTCGGACATACACAGCTGCATGCAAATGCGCTGATTTATATGACTCTTTGTTGTTC
The DNA here is from genome assembly GCA_028564705.1 of Apricaphanius iberus. NCBI lineage: Eukaryota > Metazoa > Chordata > Actinopteri > Cyprinodontiformes > Aphaniidae > Apricaphanius > Apricaphanius iberus. The sequence goes on along the minus strand of JAPXFQ010000494.1, from coordinate 2,091,568 downwards.
TGTGGGGTCTTTTCCCCTTGGCTCTCTGAGTTCTCCTGTCCACAATAATCCCACTGCGGTATGTCCTGCAGCCAGCCTCTGACAAGATGCATCAATCGCCATTCATGAAAGGTAACAGCCCCCCTTCTCTGCCATCATGAAATCCCCACTCTGCAACCCAGATGAAGCTGCAGACGTAGACCACCAACAGTGGTTCTTAAGTGCAAATATGAGTCCTGAAAGTACTCGTAAATTTTCTGCAAGTGTCTTTCTAACAGCTCTAATACACAGATTATTACCACATTGTAAAATACTAAAGTCCCATCTATAAATCTGAGCTTCAGTCATAGTTGAAAAGAGTAACAATATTAGCAGCATCGAAAACATGTGACCAAGTTTCATACCGCTGACACACAAGACCAAGCAAACTTCAGAACATGCAAACGTGAGGTGAGAAGCAAAGCTAATTAAAAAATAATTACGTTTAGACTCCTTCACAGTTCTCAGAGCAGACTGAAGTCTTTCCAGCATGGCTCTTTGATTAGCTAATGCAACAAAAAGGAAAATAAAGAAAACCACAAAAATCTCCTTTATTCCAAGTCCAGCAGCTTGATAGCTCACAGGTTCACTTGCAACAGGATCTAAAACACAGGCTGGCCGTCCCCCCTCTGTTACTCCGCAGCGAGGGAAATGTTCAGCGTAGAATTTCCCTTAAGCATCCAGAGAGTGGTGGAGAGAGCAGGGAGATAGGAGGGAGGGGGAGAGAGGGAGAGTTTTAATCTTCTGAAAAACCAGACTGGACGCTTTTACTGCAGAGTGAAATGGGGGGGGGGGGGTGAGACGGAGGAGGGGGCGGTAGCTAAATGAGACGAACGGTGGAGAGGGAGAGAAAGATGGAACGTAAGGAAAAAAAGAGAGAAGGGGATAGAGGGTACTTCTCTACAGAAATGGAGGTTTATCGGTGCAAAAAAACATGAAGGTGTTTATGTTAGGCCATAAAGTAGTTTTATCTGGATCCCAGTGGCAGCTTGAACAAGAGAGGAGGAGAGATAGACAAGGCTTATGCATCATCGGGGATGCTGGGTTTTACCTGCCGTAAACACCGCACTGAAAGGGAATAAGAGCAGTACTCTTCCCAGAAAGGACATAAATAAGACTCGGTGCTCTGCTGTAACCAAAGAAATATTTGGTTCTGGAGGACGCGGTTATACTTAAGTGAGATCCAAAGTTCATGGAAAATACGCTTGTTAACAGGGAAACCAAGGGCCTAATTTCTGGGAGCCTCTCATTCTGCTAAAACAGCCAGTGTAAATCGAAACATTAATTTCCCTTCAAACAATCTACATTGTTTTTTTCACTTTATAATCATAAACCTCTATTTATTTTATAAGGAAGAAAGATCAGCATGAAGTATTGCAAAGCTGTGAAGTGAAAGGAAAATAGAACATGATTTTCAAAAGCTTTGACAAATAAAAATCTGAGATGTGCAATGATTATGTATACTGAACGCCCATGAGTCAATATTCTGTGCAACCACATTTCAGTTTAGTTACAGCAAAAACATAGTACTACCAGCTTTTGCAGATCTACAGACAAAAAGTTTCCCAGTATTACTCTTTTCCAAATGTCAGTGAACAGCAATGTTTAAATCTGGCAGCAAATTCTCAATTAGATTTAGATATGGACTTTGACTAGTCCATAATCTTTTTTTTATTTTTTATTTTTTTTAAATTACGTGTCCTGTCTAGCAGTTTGCCACGCAGAATTGGTGTCTGAGTACCAAGTACAAGCCCAACAGATTTACTTTCCACTTGATGTATATGTATAAAAAAATCTTTATTAGTGATTACTGAGGGTTCAATTTCCTGAAGTCATGGACACGAAACCGAGACAAGAAGGAAGAAAGGAAGAAGGTTAAGAAAAGAAACAGGACCAGCAGAGGCGCGAACTGACGACACAAGACAGGGAGGCAAACAAAGAAAACAATAAAACATCCCGGTCCTCTGCCTCTGCCGGATGGCAGAGAAGCGGTAAAACAAAACAAACAAAAACAACGAACTGAACAGAACCACTCCAATAGTTCAGATCCAGTAATAAAAACTAAGAATTACACATTCACTACACACATGCATGGATTAATGAACACAATACTAATGTTTCTGGTAATCTCCTGGTAACAGCTAACTAATGACGATAACCTCAGCTCAAGATATGTCTGTCCACACCAATGTCCCCACACCTATGTGTGTGTGCAAGCATGCAGGTCTGAATAAGGTTTCCCCATGCAAATGATTGATAGCTGGTGTAAGGAACCGTCAATCTGTCCTACAGGAATCGACACAGACATGAAAGAGGCAGGAGACGCCTGCAACCAGAGTCCCACAGAGCGCAGGAGCCGCAGGCGGACCAGCGCAGGGCCGATCACCCACCAAGAGAGGAACAGTCCATAACTAGAACTAGTCCATAATCTAACCATTTTTTCAGTTTTTGGTTACTGTCATGTTGGAAGTTGAATATTATTTTCAACAAGTTTTCTTCTAGCATTGCTCTGTATTCATTCATCTACATATATTTTCACTCATTCATCTTCATTAAACTCTAACCAGCTTCCCTGTTCATGAAGAAAAACCTTCCAACAGCATGAGACAGCTATCACCTTATTTTAGTGTGGGAAGGTGTGTTTTGGTGTTGAATGCTGTTTAAGTTTTCTGTCACACTAAGAACAAAAAACAGACTTCGGTCTCGTCTGACCAGAGTATCTTCTTCTACAAAGCTTTGACGACTGATTTATCTTGTACCAACCTGCAAATTTAAGTTATAGCAGAATTATTATTGCTCTCTTGGCTGCCTTTTTGAATACCATTTGCCTTTCTTTCTTTGAAGATTGCCTTCTTAATGTTATGGATTAGGGACTTCTCAATGAGGTGTTGAAAATTTGGGATATTGTTTTTTTTATAACAGAGTAAAGGGGACTGAATGCAAATGGATACCAAACTTCTCAGATACTCACTTGAAAAAGCGTTGAAAAAAATGTATCCTCTTTCCTCTACTTTACCGATTTAGGTTGGTTTATATTACAAAATCCTCTAAAAATATACTAAAGTATGAGGTTATGACATAAAAAAGGCAACAAAGTTCAAGTAGCATGAATGATTTTTGCAAAGCCTTATAAATGACAGCTAAGGGTAAGGATGGATATAAGACACTGTTTTTTTAACTTTGGCAGATAAAAAAATGAATCATATAAAGTTTGTAGTTGTGATACTCAGGTTCTGATCTGCAAGCCTTTAAGATAATTAATTCTGGACAAATGCCAAAAATTAAATTTATATCAAGCAAATAAATATCAAACGAAGCAGTAAAAAGTGATTTTAAAGGATATATTTGTATAGTATACATTTTTGCTAGTTTCTGACTATTTCTTTAATCCTACTGCGGTTAAGAGAACACCTTACTTAGAACAATGTTACTTAGCATAAAGCAAACTGAAGAATGACCCATTGCTTAACTTTAGGTAAGTAACATTTAATGTATATATCTCCTTTCTAGAAACACTCCCAAAGTGCTTTAAAGCAAAATCAAACAACAGACACACAAAACAACCAAAAAAGAAAAAGCTAATATAAAGCAATTTTTTAAAAGAATAGTTTTGAGCTGCCTTTTAAAAGAAATCTCTGACTGATCGTATGATCTTAATGACCTGATGGGAACATGTGGCTGCAAAAGATCTGTGATGTAGACTGGAGCTGAATTGTGAAAGGCTTTAAATGTTAAAACCAAAATCTAAAATGCACTCTGTAGCAGCTGTGGAGCCAGTGCAACCGAAACAGTGAAAGGGGTGTCTCAAGGAAATTTCAATCGAACGCAACTGGACTTCTTGGGTTTGATTGAAATTTCCTTGAGATAACCATGACCTGGATGAATGAGAATATTGACAGGCTTAGTGAAAGGGGTGGCATGTGAAAACTTGGAGGATCTAGTGAACAACCTTGCTGCAGCATTCTGAACAATCTGGAGGAGGTTGATAGATGTATTACTTAGTAGTGAAGGGGTATGGGAATTATTCTCTCCATCTCAGTTTATGAAACAATATTACTCAATTTGGCAATGTTTTATAAATGATAAAGAAAGGAACGGATCAGCAAAGTAATATGGGCATCCAGTGAGAGGTCGGAATCAAGGATAATGCCAGGATTCATCACCGACAGTTTTACACAGGAAGCAAGTGGACGAAAACTCTCAACTATTTTGGGTAGAAATCTGATCAAAAAGGTCTAACTGAGTAGAAAAATTGAATTCTTAACTGGAGCTCTTTGGGGTCCGATTAGTTCTCAGCACTGCAGAGCTTGAAGGCCCTGTTGCTCTCTAGCAAAGGTCCTACACCTTTTTGAACTGAAAGGTACCAGACAACATTGATAATAATTGAAAAAGCAAGAGAAAGATATGTTCTAAACTACCAGAACCAGGAGATTTCTGTAAGATTATAGAACTAAACACCTAAGCTGCTTTATAACTGGTCTTTAAAGAACTTTGTAACAATCAGCCTGAAAGATTGTGAATGCAAAGCAAAGTTCTTAGAAATTGTGACTTAATCCAGGGTGAACAAATGCACCAAAAAAATTGTTGATCATGCATTGTGAGTCATCTAATGGCTTGTGGCCATGTCGACCACTTTTAATGCGCAATTACCTAATGGTGCTTCTTTCCACAAGGGCATCCAAATAAAACCCATTTCTTTGGGCAGGTAACCAACTGCTTGGCTCTATCAATACTATTCAAACGTCCTCCAGTTCAGTTTTCCATTCACTGGTATTTAAAAGTATTCAAGTGAATGGTGCAAGTTCTTACCTCTTCCATTCTCCAAGTCCTGAGAGGCAATCACAAACCCAAATCCCTCTCCTGGCTTTCTCTTCAGTTCCACATCTAACCCCTTGAAGCGCCGTGTTCTTTCAGTTTTTCGCTTCTCCGGAATAACCTCATCTTCTAAGCCAATGTCGATCCAATCTTTGGGTTCCATGGTCAGGGTCACTGGAATTGACTCCAAAAAACTGGTGCTTTGGATAAGAGAGGAATTTGTGAGGAGAGGGGAGGGAGGATTGCTTGTGGAGGTGCGGGGCACAGGCAAATTGTCAGAGTCAACAGGAGGAGGAGGAGGGTGTAGCAGAGGTGGAGGAAGTCTTCGAACAGTGCTAGGAGAAGCAGATGAGTGATAGGTGCCTAAAAGAAAAAGATAAAGAAAATTGGCAAGATTAACTGAGTATTAAATGTTAAGTGGTCAAGGACTTCAAGGAGGTTGGGAGTATTTTACCTCCCCTGTAAACCAGCAGAATAACTTCTCCTTGTTTAGCATGTTCCTGCAGGATTGTTTGAATCTATAAAAAAGAGAAATGTTGGGTTATTTTTAGGAGTCAGTTGTGAAGTGTCTTAGAATAAGAAATTTAAAATGAAAACAAAAAAAGTAATTGTTTAATCACAGTAGTTTTAATACCTAAATCATCTTGGTTTACTATTTTATTTATTACCTGCATGAGGCTGAGACTCTGGACATCAGCTCCATTGATCTTGACAACAGCATCCCCTGGTTGTAATGAGTTGCACTGCTTTCTGTCAAACACTCTCTCCACTACAGTCAACCTGCCTCCAGCACCAGCCATCAGGCTGAACCCAAGGCCCCTGTTTTCTTCAGTTTGTGCCAAGGCCACAGGAACAAGTTCCCCTCCGCTGAATCCCCCAAACCCGCTGCCCACACTCATAGCACCAGGAGAGGAATTACTGCTGGGGCTGCCAGTGGGGCTGGTATTGCCAAGATAACCATTGACACCATGGTGGTGAGGGCTGTCTCGGGTGGGAGGCGGCCTGAGATGGGAGGTCTGTGGTCTAAAAAGATGGGAATGAGCACTGCGGGGACCACCAGGTGAAGAGGAAGGTCTCCGCGGTGACTCGGGGAGGGGCAGCCTGGTCCCTGGCATCGTGCAGGTGGACAGGTCGCTTTCAGATGACTTTGTTGTTCCATAACGTAAATGATGCTGTGGTGTTGTGAGGGAGTTATTGTTGTGGTTTCGGATCATTGACGCCCTGTTGACAAAGAGAAGCAGGTAGAATCAACATTGAACTAATCTCTGCACCTGAAAAAGTGAGATCTGGGTTTACCTGTGTGAACCAACTGCAGAAACAATCTCACTGTCACTCTGGCTGGCTTGCGTCGGATCCAGCGACTGCAGCCTGGCTAAACTCCTGTGCGACCGAGGTGGCCGAACTGGGGAGAATGGTGCAGCATTGCTCACACTGGAGCGTCTGTATGGTGGAGGCAGCCTGGATGCATAGGACTGAGCATTTCCGTTGCCATCTAGAGTCACGCCATGTTCCACGTAGCCTCTGTCGCTGTGGAACCCATTAAAATGCTGGCTTGGTGATGGTGTTGAAAGGCGAGGTACATGGTGAAGAGGTTGTGGCTGAGTGGTGGTAGGTGCTACATGGTGGTCCTCGCTGTCCAGTAATCTTTGTGAGGTATGCTTGGGATGACCGTCTGGGTTGTAGAGCATTGGATAACCCCTTCTCACCTCTACATCTATGCTATGCCCCACAGGTACTGTTTTGAGCATCTCCACAGCCTCTTTGTGAGACATTCCCAACACACAAACATCGTTGATGTACACGAGTATGTCCGCTGAAAAAGCCAAAACAAAACAGCAACATAGATATTCATTTAGAAAAGACAGTAATTGTGATGTTTTTGCTTTTATGTAATATTTTGGGGGTTTTCACCTGCGAGTTTTTGTTGGTAACATTAAGAAAAAAATATTGTTGTTTATGTTACAGATATATCCTAAAATGGCGTGGACTTATTAATGGTACCCCGAAAGAGACAGCTAATTATAGCTTAATAGTCACATTTTCAATTTTTCTTCTTTGAATATTATCACTGATACCACTGATGGGCTTTTGATGACCCATTCAACTGGTGCTGGGTATCTATTCAAATTTCAAGAATTGATTCAATTCCAATTCTCAGGAGTGAGAATCGATTATCACAATCTGATCCAATTCGATCTGTTTCAATCTGATCCAGTTTGATACAGATATGGATCAGTGCTATTAGAAAAGTTTGTTGAGCTTTTATCATACTTATATGCCTGTAATTCAATGTAAACTTATAAAAACTGTATAAGTAACCATTCACCTGGGGAAACTGCATTAAACGTTTCAGATGCAAGGCTTAAAATCTCTGTCTGAAGTTTTCGTTCCTATTTTAGCTGTTAAAAGGAGAATCTATTCTAAAAAAAAATAAAAAAATTTTGAACTTGCAAATCGATTTGATTGGAGATGCAAAAGATAATTATACAGAAGATAAAGGGTAGGCCTACATGGGAATCTCTTAGCAGCTTCATGTTCTATGATCGTTATCACCAACGTTATCAAAACGTTTCAGGTACATTAAGACCTCCTAGGACATGAATACAAGTGTAAATGCAATGCAAATTGATCTGAGAACTAGTGTAGATGGTGAAAATAGGCAAGGCCAGGGAATTTTATTTGTATAGTACACTTTCAACACAAGGTTTCAATTCAAGGTGCTTTACATGATTGGGTGGTAAAGAAATCAAACATAGCATTTGATTAAAATCAAAAATTTAGGAAAAGCAAAACAGATAAAACACAACAATCAATAAAATAAAAAATTTGGCATTTGATTAAAAACAACAATTTAGGAAAAGCATAATGTATGTCAAAAATCAATATTACTAAAACGCATCTCTAAACAGCAGAGTTTTAATCTTTGATTTGAAAGAACGATTCAGCAGCTATTCAATCATCAGTAAGTTTATTCCAGATTTGTGGGGAATAGAACTTGAAAGATTCTTCTCCATGTTTAGTTTTAATTCTAGGGATGTTTAGTAAACTAGAGTTGAATGACCTGAGTGGTCTGCTGGGTTGGTATAGTGACAGCAGGTCTTCAACATACTTTGGTGCTAAACCATTCAATGATTTATAAACTAGTATTAGTATTTGTTTTTTTTTAAATCTGAGCTACAGGGAGCCAGTGTAAATTAGAAGCAGAACAACACTATCCCATCACCGAGGGAAGGACCCCTACCTCAAACTATGAAGAAAACTGTCCAGCTCTAAAAAGATGCTACTCAACACCTGCTCCGAGAAGGAATAAACCAAACAAATTCCACCACTCCCCTGGAATTCCCCTGAATAACAGATTTGCAGCTCTCAGCTCTCTGAATCACAACGGTGCCCCGGCAGCCAGTTAAGGTTACAACAAGGAATCCAGGTACAATATAAACAACAAAACAAATTTTATCAAGCCCCTAAGAAAGGAATCCAGCCATAATTAACCAAAATAGGGTCACATAAAGGCAATAACAAGGTCAGCCTTCCATCACCTGAAGAATATTTATAGGATTAAATGACTAATATCACAAAAGGACCTTGAAAAATGTGTCCATCCTTTCATCTATAGTCGTATTGATTACAGCAACAGCATCCTCACAGGTCTACCTAAAAAGTCACACAGACAAATGCAGCTGATAGAGAAAGCTGCTGCTCGCGTCCTCACTAGAACCAGAAAAGTAGAGCACATCACCCAAGTTTTAAAGTCCTTACAGTGGACCGAATGAGCACGGGGCTGTCAGGTTGTTGTTCCTTCCGTGTTACCGATAGAGTTGTTTCGTTTCCATATCCAGTGTTAACTTCCAAGTGCATTTCCAGATGGCGTAATTTTGCTTCCATACTTAGTAGCTGTTTTTCTAAGGCATCCTGTCTCAGGAGCAGGTTATCAAAATGTTCAGCTGAGCAAAGAGCCATGTTGTTAATCCACAGTCTTACAAAGGTCCTTCAGAAGTAATTAAAAAAAGAGAAGCGATCCAGTCTAATAGCGAAATTCCAGAGGCCGGGCACATAAATTAATTAAGAGGAAAACTAAAAAAAGAATCTTAAAGGGGAGAATAGGGTTAAAATAAGGCAAAAGTCAGAGAGATCAGGAGAGATAAGGAAAGCTCGGATAAAGCTGCTCCTCCAGCAGTCAGCAGTGGCTAGAACCAAGAAGACCATCTAGAATCATTTAACATGGACTTCTGGGTCATATTACATTACTTTGTGATTGCAGAATCTGCCACATTTTGAATCATATTAAAATATCAAACTAATTGTTGGCAGACCTCTCACTGAAAAGTACAAAGATTATTTGTCGGCTAATATGGCTGCGTTAATGATTTAATGTGTTTGTGCATATCAGTGCTATTCAATAATCAATACCGAAGTCTGTTTTGTACTGAATATTAAACATACAAAGTGCAAAGACATTTGCCCACATTTCTGTTTGCTTATAAAATCCAGTCTGTGCGCTTGTGGATAATCCGAAAAAGTAATCTGCCTAAACCAGCCTATTTAACAGATATGAACTAGATCAGCCCCTGCAGAGGCAGCCTGTGCTCTGGCCTCCTGGGGTGGTAATAGCTGCCTCTGTCAGTAAACAGGATGTGCACCACTATATTTGCAAGTGTTATGACAGCTAGATTACGGAGTGATAGTCATTAGGATTAAATTATTTTATCCACACTTTCTCTTGTATATCAAAAAGATGGGGAGCTACAGCTATGAATTATAAAAACATACTGTTAACTCAAATACAGTAAAACATTTGCATACTTAAGTCGTGAAAAAAGAGAATAGTTTTTCTATTAAGTTTATTAAGCTGTTAAAAAATGTAAATAAAATAGGTTTGACTAACTTAAATCAATTACTTGTAACAATTTAGAGCAATTTATTTACAGTTGGACTTGCATTCTCTTTTTTCAAAGTGAGTAAATTCAGCAGACATGCCAATTTCACAGCTTTCACAACACATATATATTTCTCAAAAATTGCAAGTTCATACTGGCAACACACTACATGTAGACGATGTTGCTGAGTAAAGAAAACTCAAAGTTTTCTATGTTCAGTTTTCCTGAGGTGGTTTCAAAGACGGCAGATAAACCACAGGCAAATTAAAGGAAGCTGTATTTTCTATAACATGTTGAGATATTTCTAGTGCGTGAAAACGGTAAAAGACAGAGAGAGAGTAAGACTTTAAGCAGATACCAGGATCCCTGAGCAGTGTGTTTTCTCTTTTTTAACATTTTTCTGTAATTGAACATGCTGGAATTCAAATTGCTGGCATCATTTTGTAAATCTCACTGCTAAGTACACATCTACATTTTCGAGATTCAAGATTCTTTAAACTCCCATATAATTTGACTTTAACTTTTAGATTACTCACACAAACCTGAATTTCTAAGCAAAAACAAAATTAAAAACACAATTTTCATCTCTACTAAATTTACCTGTCTTAAGAGTAGAGGGGCCGCTTGCTGTTACACTGTAGACCTGGAGAAACTCTTTTGGCCTGCTGCCCCCAACTATGTTGAAACCAAACCCTCTGGAGCCCTTGATCAAGTGTGCATGGACAGGGAAACCCCTGAGGTCCTCAGGCTGATCCGTGAACCCTGTTGATCACCAACATAAAGAGAGAAAAAGACAAAAATGGGAGAAGAGTGACTGATGAGAGAGATGTCAGGATAAGAACGTGTCACCAGACAGAAGAAATAAAATGTAAAAAGTCGAAGGTTTTAATACACGAATAAATGCTTCACAAGTGGTGGAATTAAGAGGGAGGAAAAAAGAAGTTTAACTGCGTGTACCAATCGGCAGATGGCTTTTAACAAAATGCAACATGATCAGAGCATATGGTGAGAGATTGCTTCAAAAGCAGAATCCATTACTGACTATCTGCTAAGTTAAATTTGGCAACATAATCCGTTTGCTTGACCAAGCTCTATAGAATCATGTAGGTAATTTTTTTTATTTACTTTTATATGTTACATTGCATCAGAAAATATATAAAATGTGGCTTAGACTGTACATAATACCCAGGGTCACCTCATAATGTAAGCATATGTTTTTTTCTGCATTTAGATTTGCTTGATATTACAGCCACAGACAACATAATTCACCAAATTCCCTTTTAACGTGCAAGTGCCAGTGATCAACACGAATACAATATTGCCTTCTGCTGGTAAAGAAATGGCACTACAACTGACCGAGGAGCTGGAAGCACAGCAATGAAATCGAAGCTGCTCAGTTTTATGTTACTGTGATTACAGACAAACATCATGAACGATATTTGTCTCGTTTTATTTGACACAGCAGATTATGATGCCAGTCACATGTTCTCCCTATGTTGACCCTGCCAGTCTGTGCAGCATGTCTGGCTCTTCTCCAGCAGCTCAGAGCTTTAGGCGTTAATCACTTACATGCCTCTGTTGGGCCAAAAGCTCATTCTATCTCATTCTATCTCATTTGACTCTAACAAGCCTGCTGCATCTGTGGCTACCATGCATGACAAATTTGTAGCTTCATTTAGCATGTTCAACTGTTAAATGTGTTGCTCATGTGCTTATAATTGGATAGTGAGAGAGAGAGAAATAGAGACAGAAAAAGAGGGGCAGGAATGAAAAGCAAAGAAAAAACAAAGAAGCTCACATTCATTTTTGTAGTTTGTCTCTCTGCTTGAAGGACGAGGACCCAGCCAGCTGGTTCTCCTCGGGCTGCGCCTTGGTTGGATAAAGAGCCAGAAGAAAAGCCACCCGTTTTAGTCAAAAATAAAAAGAAATACAAAACAACAAAATTAGTATTTACCTGGTAAAAATGTTTAAGTCAAAGACATTTGCTTTGTGGTAAAAAAATAATGTATTTAAGCAACCATGCATTGTCCTGCAGAGATGCAGAGGGATAGGGTTGGTTGGGGATCCGCTGGTGCCTATCTCCAGCACTTATTTACCAAGAGGGGCCATTTTCACTTAGTCACATTCACAAATGCAGAAATATGCCTACACAAGTACACAGAATGTTAGGTATCCGGGGATGTCTTCTCCAGAGGTATATTGACATCTGGCATGAAGAAGCTGGAATCAAACCTGGAACTCAGTGACAACTCTTCCAACAGAGCCACAGTCGTCTTGCAGCACTCTGAAGTAGACTTTACTGAAGGTGATGTGGAGTGTGAACCTCCATTACTTGGAATATGCCAACTAAGGTCTTCAATCTCTAGTCTACTAATCATCCCTAGAATCAGAACCAAACATGGAGAAGCAGATTTAGGTTTCTATGCTCCCCTTACCTGGAACAAACTTCCCGGCCATTAAAAAGCTGCTGAAACATTGAGTTCCTTTAAATCAAAGTTAAAAACTCATCTGTATACAGCTGTATTTGAGTAAGCGATTAGTATTTGGTAGAATGTAATATGTTTTTGGATATGTTTAAAGTAACAGTGTGTAGTTTTTGCAGTACATCTTTGAAAATAGCCATTAAAATATTATGTAATAACAATTACGTAAAGGACATTAATTGCAAAATATTGGCGATATTATAAAATATGACTTTAAAAATCGGTTATAAAATACATAGGCGCGGGTCCTCTTTTATTGGGAAAGCCACATTAAATGACGTCTTTCCTTCTACAAGAGCCCGGATGGAAAAAGCACACAGAACACGCCCATTATTAAAACATTGATTTCCCCTCAAAATGCAAAAAAGTTTTGCCATAAATACATTTTTACCTCTTTGCTAGTTCCAAGCAATGAAAGAGAGACTGATGTGCTCGTCATGTTCCTGCAAATAGATAATTCTCAGGGAATTGAGCGTTTGAAAACAGCACTAGTTGGATCTCCGTTGTTGAGTTTCTTACTCAAAGACACAGATACCGCATGCTTGTGATAATTCAGGTATGCACTGCCCCCTACTGGCCGAAAATTACACACTGTACCTTTAAAGCGCTTTGAGTGGTCAGTATGACTAGAAAAGCGCTATATAAGTTCAGTCCATTTACCATTTAATGCTTTAGTGTATCTAAAGTTGTATTTTAGGCTTTTGTTATTGTTCTCCTGAAATCATGTAAATCACTTTAAATTACATTGTTGTTGAAAGTGTGCAATACAAATAAAGTTGCCTTGCCTGGCCCGTCTAGTTCTGCTTTCTAAAGTGGAACACTGTGCAGCACTATTCTAATCTACAGCTGATGTTCAGGTCTACATAATTTTACACTAGAAGAGAAATGTAGACTTTAATAGTCATGCAGTGTCTTAAGAATCATACAACCTTTTCAGTATAAGCGGGATGGATGGATGGTTGAAACTCTTTAGAATTTAGCATCTACTTTAATTACATTGTTTACCTATGAATAGGCATTTCCAAAGCAATCAATCTTTGACATTACTGATAAAAATGGTATTACCTTAAATGGTATAATGGTATTAGATTGATTGGATCCCACAGAAACTGTCCCAGAATTTCTCCCAGATGAGGTTTCGTGTTCTGCAAGGAGGTTCTAGCCCTTTTTTTCCATTTGGTACCAGTCCTCTGTGTCACAAAAACCCCATACAACCCGATTCCACAAACAGGTCCTTCAATTTGTGTCACACACCCCTTCTGCAACACTCATAATGATGAATGAAGCATTCAGACATAACAACTGGCAAAATTACAATAAAATTATTAGTTTTTCAACGTTGCTTTCATCTTATGATTTCACTGTCAATATCGGTGGGAAATTTAAAAAGGGATAAAAACATTAGGCTTACCTCCGGGAACATAATGTCTTCTGTCACACATTATTTCAGACAATGTTTTTGACCTTTTTCTCACCTTCCAAACATATTAATGTTGGGATTTTTATAATAATATGAAATCATGTTTCTCATCTACATTACTCCCACTAAATCTAAATAATACTACAACACATTTTGATTCAAGGCAACGCACATAAAAGACAACATTAATATGTCTATCTAACAGCTGGTTAGTATGCTACTGAAAAACAACACATCTAAATACTAAACTACTTTAACTTACTTGGTTTTAAGAATTTCAGAGAGAAAGAAAGACATTAATATGCAGCCACTCTCTTTTCCTTCAGGATTTACCCAAGGCTCCATTGGATCAGCCAAATGGTCCATGGTTATTGACCCGTCTGCATGCACAGGGCACCAGAAGAGAGGAAGGATGCTCTGTTGACAATAGCATGTGTGCAAGTGTAATGTACAGAACCTCGGTGCAATTTTTGACCAAGACATTACATTTAAATCCCATTTTAAACAGGTTCCCAAGATTTATTTCTTTCACTTTTGGAATATTGCTAAAATTAGAAACATCCCTAACAGGAGTAATGCAGAGAAACTAGTCCATGCATTTGTTACTTCAAGGCTGGACTACAGCAATTCCTTATTATCAGGCAGATACTGGGCCAGGTTCTGCCGGAGGTTTCTTCCTGTTAAAGGGGAGTATTTCCTCTCCACTGTCGCTACATGCTTGCTCAGTATGAGGGATTGCTGTGACTGGAGTCTGCATGATCCGGGTAGAGCCTCACGTCAATGACTCAACACAATCTGCTGGGATTCCTTACAGTACATACAAATTATTTATTGATTGGAATGTTTGCATAATTGTATTGAAATTACCTTTGTTGTAAAGTGCCTTGAGATGACATCTGTTGTGAATTGGCGCTATATAAATAAAAGTGAATTGTGAATTGAAGTGAGTTTATTTTTTTATTTTTATTTTATTTTTTTTATCCTGGTAGGAAAGTACTTACAAAGGACTTGTTGCAAAATATATCCTTGATCGGCTAAGGCTTTCATACTGAAAAAAAAATAAAACTTGCTGGGTAAACATAATAAAATCATGTAAATCATTTCCACCCAACTTACTTGGTTCAATTTAGCAATAAAGAATTTTGATCAGTGAACTGAATGTAAACATGTTAGGTCAACTTAATACATTTAGGTTGTTACAAGACACAAAAGTAGACAGCAGGGGATGGGAGGAAAATACTCTTTTTTCTAAGCACCTGCACTAACCACTTTGCTACACAATAACTCAGAAACTTTGTATATAGTAACCCATATGACTTCATTTCCAGTGTTAAAAATTATTACAATATTATAAAAACCTGCCAATTCCCTTTTTTTTCATGAAAAACAAGAAGCAATTGTATTACAGAAATCATTATAATCATGTTTCATTATAATTTTATTATGTTCACCCCGCAAGTTTTTTGTGTGTGCAGTTTTGATGTTAAATAAATAAAATTAGGCAGAGTATAATAAAAAGGCAGCCCCACAGGTTTTTAAAAAACAAATGAGTGGGCATTCATGTGTACATGATGCTTTTAAAAAAGACACAAGATTTTTTGGAAGATAATTTAAGAAGAATTGTGATGTAGCATTCCTGCATAACATGCTAAATACCGTCCGTACCCTACTGGCTGGAAAAATGCAAACGTGCTCAATACTGGAGGGTATGTTAATTCTGTGTTTTTCTCATCATTCCATTATTAACCATGTTAAAATTGCATTACCATATCCTCTCTGTCTAGATAATGAGCTACTGGAGCGTGTTTTCACAGTTCAGCATTTGGAGTTCTTTACTTATGTTATGTTCTGTCCTTTTTGAGCTATGTTACTATTACTTTTCTACTGTGATTCATTAATTATTCCTTCCTTTGGGTATATACTCCCCAAATTTACTTGTTCTGTACCTACCATATTATCTGTTTTTTGTGTAATCTGACTTGTTTAAGCATCTCCAGTATGTGTTTCCAGTTGACTGGATTTAGGTTTGTTAGCTGATTTGAGTCCACTTCCTTAAACAAATGAACACAAGATTTGGATATTTATAGGAATCAATTATTCAATCTGCTTTACAAAATAGTGAATCAGTTTCATTCAAGTTATTACTCTGAGCAGAGGAGGCACAGAATCAAAATAGTACTTTGAATGGCAAAAGCAGCTTTGTTTAATTCACTGAGAGACAGGCATTTTTCTTAACCTTTCATTTTCAAAATTGTAAATTATTAATTCCTTTAAAATTTAAAACTGTTATTCTAAGATACATTTTTTTAATAAATGTCATAATTGAAATACTGTCTAGAAATTTTTATTCTGTTTTGAACACATATATTTACACTGAGGAATAACTATGACATGATGTCCATTTTCGAAGTGGAAAAGACCAGAGAACATGCAATTCAAGTAAGGCGGATATGCATCAAACTTCATAGTTCAGGACAATGCTATGAGAAAATAGCTAATTCGCATGTCCCCATATTTATCAGAGAAATAACTAAAACGTTAAAAACAACCAGAACTATGATGAGCAAACCTGCAGGAGGACCTATGTTTGGATGGAAAGAAGTGTTCACTGTAGGAAAAAGTTTTATCTTTGGGTCACCAAGTATTCATAACAACTGTTCAAAGCTAACTACATGCGAGCTAGTAATATTTTTTAGGCATCCTAGCAGTTTTAATGTTTGTCATCAACAAACAAAAAAACTAAAAGGAAATTAGACATAAGACATTGGAGGGAGATGAACTCAGTCAGGTTTAATTTTAGTTATATTATTATAGGAGTAGTATAATACCCTATAGGACCTAATCTTATTGCGTGGGGGGAAGCTGGTGTCGGCATTCATGGAGATCACATCTGGTGGAGATGTTTATAGTATGTTACAGGCTTAACTCTTGGAAGAAAAAAAGAGTTGAAATAAAAATGTATTCCTCTGCAAGTTTATAATTCGATTGGCATTGTTTACAGTAAGTTTAGACAACTACATTGAACTAAAAATCTGCTAAATAAAAATAGGAAAAACTAAGTTATGTTCTCGTAAAACAATAAGGCGTGATTGCCAAATTTCACACTGCATGGCAGAAAAAAAAGACTGTTCAGTGATGTTCTACCATCACAAACATAAACTTTTTCAAACTCTACTGAAACATTTTGACTGGAACCGTGTGCTTTGTTCTGACAAGACTAAAGCTCTTTGGCAACAAACATTGTATAGGATTCCGAACTAAAGATAAGGATAACTACAACCTCATTCCTACTCATAGGTATGGAGGAGGATGTCGGCCTGTTTCTTTTCCAAAATATCTCAGGACCTTCTTGGAGAGCAAGGCATCATGAAATCTTTGAAACAGCAGTACATCTGAAATAAAAACTACATGGAATTCCCTACTTAATTGCAAATGGATCTTTAAGCAGAAGGAAATGGCTAATAAAGGTATGTCTCCATCTTTTTCTTTCTTTCCCAGGCAAAATCCAATAAACATCCATGTACCTTGTAAAGCTTATCAAATATTTGAAGACTTAAGGTTATGCCACTGGCAAATAGGGAGTATACAAAGTTTTACAAGCAACCTCGGACAACATAACAATTTCATATCCATTATTATTATTCAAACAAAATCTGTTAATCAGTTTACCATTCTTTTTAGTCTTTGGGCCAAACTAGGCCCTTTTTTTAGTCTCATCCATAAGGTAGGAAAATATGCTCATAAAAATAAAGAATATAACATTTTTTTTTTCACTTTTCCTTTGCCAGATTTGTTTAGTGAACACTCACTCTATGTAAAGTGGTTCTCCAGGGTCACTGAAGGCCTGCTCCCAGTGATCGGGCATCATGCCTCCGATTCTGGCACCTCTTCTGCTGCAGATGATCCCATTCTGTATGCTATGACCCTCACCTCCGCTGCTGGATGCCCGGGGTCGGCCAGGGGAACGATGGCCAACAGGAATGCTTACTCCTGCAGAGCCTCCTGAAATGATAATGATCAAAGTTTACACACTACCCATGACATATCCAACAGAAACAGGGAGTGAAAAGTTTCTCTGCAAGCAAAATGTATTGATGTTTGTTTTGACAAGTCATGGAGAGTCAGCATCTCTGCCATTTCCTTCCACCCACTAAGGAGTAAGACTGTGTGGCCATGCATGTCACATAACAAGCAGAATAAAAATCAGCATATTTTCTTCCCTTAACTGTCCTTGTATCTGTCCTTCAGCTTTCAGCTCCAGCGTGGATCGGAGAGATCTCGGACACTGGGGGCACCCGGAGTCCTGCTGCACATGTCAAGTACTGCCGAGCAATCCACCCACAAAGTTACACTTCAAAAGATGACTCAGCAGAGGTCAGAGCGTTGGATGACTCTCTCTCCAGACTCCATTCTGCCTCCATCCTGCAGTCACCCCCACTGGTCCCAACTGCATGCCGAACCTACCTGACTGTTTGGAACACTATCTTTCTGTATAATTATCTGGATGTCTGCCTCCCTGCATTTTTCTCCTCCCACTCCAGGTCCCTCTCTCGTTCTCCTTCTGCAGCACTCTGGCTTCCTGCCTCAAACCTCCCCTTCCTTCGTCCCTCTGTTCTAAAAACACCTTCCTTTGATGCTTCTTCTTATGTTTACTTAGCTAAATGTCCTGTTCTTCACCTGTTGTTTGACTCTTCTTGACTAATGAGAAAACTAGACTGATGTAATAATATTTCAAGTATTCTAGCATTTAATGGACTTCAAAATGAAACTGAGACTTAAGTGGCATCTATTGGCACAAAGTGGAAATTGGCAACAAACTAAATACCTCATCTTTCATATTCTTTAACTAAAGAGGCAAACTGTCTCAGTTCTCTTTCATAAACTTAATAAAGTTAAGCATAGACAAGAGAAGAAGCAACACTGAAGACATATCCCAATTTCTTCTGACTTTTAAGACCCAATTAGTGTGATATTCTGACTACAGCTAATAAGACATAATAACAACTGCCGATGGCTTTTGTATGGGAGTTCAAACAAGAAAAGAGGTCCAGCTGACTTCAGTTTAAGCAATTAGGATTGTAATTTCTTTGATGACTGAGAATCTACACCTACACTTTTAACTCTATCTCTGCCTGTGCTTTTAGTGTTGTTTTCCTGTTGGAAAGCAGACCTCTGTCCCAGTTTAAAATCTTTTGCAGTTTCTGAGAGCTTTTCTTCAATGATTGTTCACTCTTTAGCCCCATCCATCTTCCATGGAACTTTATCAGATTCTATGTCTATACTGTAGAGATATCTCCACAGCATGATGGTCTGGTCTCATCTGGCCTGAGCATCTACTTGTGCATGTCTGATGTGTCTCCTTCATGATTTGTGGCAAATTGCAGACAAGACATTACAGATTTACAGAGTATATACCTAATGTCTCTGCTGTCAACAGACTCTCCCACCTAAGCTATGTAAGTATCACTGCAGCTTTTCCAGAGTTACATTCACAGATCAGGTTAAATGAAAGACAGCTAGACTGGATAAAGTCATCAGATAACGTCTGAAGGCAACTGGTTGTACTAGATCTTATTCAGAAGCATTAGAGTAAAAGTAATACAAACACATGGTATGATTTTTTTTTTTTTTTTGTAAAACAATAAGTAAATAAATAAACCCATGTATCCTCCTATGCATTGGCCCATCAAATAAAATCCAAATGCAGAATGCAGAAAATAACTCCAAATTATTTGTGAAAACTCCATCTATACGTGGATTTTTTTCACATACCATTTCTAAAATATTTAAAAGAAACTGAAATATATAGCTACGATAACACTTGACACCCTATTGGCTGGAGTTTGCAAAGCAGCCAATGTAGGAGCACCATTAATTTTGTTTGCTTCTGACTGGCTACCAAGAGTGGGGTCTAGGGATGTGGAAAGCAGCCAGTATTTGTATCTATATTTGTACTTGTGTAAAATTCCAAATAGGTGTAAAAATATTTTTCTTTCACTTTACACTTCTAATTTATGTTATATTTAATTACGCATTATAATAATTGTGATGTTTTTTCGTAAATCATGCAATGAACATGTAACAAGGGACGTCATTGAAAGGAAAATAACACAACAGTAATTACTTTATCAAACAGGGGCCGAAAATGGCTCTGAGGATGATTTGGTGGGGGTTGCTTCTTGTGGGGGGGTTGGCAGACAGTACCAGGAGAGGATCGTTTAGGTGCACATGATTATGCATAGCGGATGTTGATATGATATCATATGATGATATGATGTTGTTTGATATCTCTGCCTCCTCAGAGACAAGCACACTTTTTGATACATGATGTACATATTTTTTTATTTATCCTTAAACTCTTTCTACTTCTGAATCTTAATGTTTATATTTCCTGTCACTTTGCTGCTGTTACAACCAAATTTCGCCTTCTGGGACAATAAAGGATTATTCTATTCTATTCTATTCTATTGTAAATTTCCAGTGCCATGAATACTTTTACAAAGCACTGTAAACCAGTAGCTCACAAAAGTTTTAGGTCATAACTTAAAAAACACTAGTTGAGACTTGACAATGACTGACTGGTTAATCAGTAAGTGTATTAAAGAGATGTTTATGAAAACAGAAGGAGAATAACTGATTGGAAGTTTATCTATCTTAAGTCAAGTTTTTCTTTTTTAGTGTCACATAACAATTATATTATACGTGTGATTTTAAGATAATTACTTTTTTTTTTTATCATTAAAAAAACACCCTCTAAAACCTCTCACTTCTTAAATTTCATCCCCTGGATGGGTCCCAACTCATCCAACGAAATATTGAACTACGTTATGTTAGAGCCATTAGTAGCTCAAAGTAAACTTTTTAACCATGTTTTCATTTAAGATTTTCACATCCAGCGAAACTTTCCTGTATTGACTGTTTATTCCTAAATTGGGAAACTGATTAATCGGCTTTTTAATCTGTCAGAAATGAAAAATAACTATAAACTGACTGGATGACCAGAAAAATCTATATATTTATATATATATATTACAACAAGGTGAATTAAATTAATTTATTCCAACAAATCTGGCTTCTCACACTGACACCACAGTTTTTTTCTTCCTTTGGCTCACATTTTTTATGTTTGCCTATCTGCTTAGTCCTTGCTTGTTTTAGGGCTCCGAAGACAAAACGACCTTCCTTTGGAGGTGATCCATCAATCAATGAGGCCACAGCTCCCCTGGGGATTTTCAGCATACTAATTGTGCTAATGATTGATTAATTTGGGGATCAAAGACTCAAGCTATAGATACAGGGACACTAGATACTGTGTAGAGCTTAGCATCAAACAAAGTCGTCTATGCAATTATATTGTCACACCCTGAACTCCTTATATATTAAAATACCACTTATTCACTTTTTCAAAGTGAAGAACTGATTAACAATTATATTCTTTAAACTTGTATTTATGGCATAAATTAGCTTTATAATACTTGCCTAACTCGTCTTCACTGTTTATGCCTTCGTCGGCAGCCTTTTCCAGGTTGCTGAGGGATTTGCTGCGTGTGCGGAAGTTTCTGAGCAGATTACGGTGTTCCTGGTAGGTGATGGGGGGACTCTCTGGACCTATGTGAACAGGTCGAGGCGTGCCGTAGTAATTCCCTGAAATACATAAACGCAGAACAAGAAAACCTTGTTTTAAAACAAGCCACAAGCACATGAAACGGTTGTAAAAATATATATTTGGTGGCTGATATACATTCATTTGGAACAGAAGTTCACAAATCCCAGTGTTTATTGTAAATAAAACCTATTTAAGAAATGAGAATGGCATTAGACATAGGGTAAAATAATGTCCTATTCTTCTAGCATGTTTTGAATTTATGAGACAGTGTGGACTTATGCAATTACGCACACTTACAGAATAGGTTACCTATGCCTCTATGTACATTATGTATCCCCCAGGATCGTGCGCTGTTTTTGTTATGGCCATCTGCTCCCACTTCTAAAAACAAAATGGTATTATCCGTACCACCCCCACCTTCCTGCCATTTTGCTCATAGGGATACAAATGGGTTGAGGGGAAATATTAGATTAGAGAGCTAAACAGCAAGGTCACCAGCCGTCACCATTTAATGCAGGTTCTGCAAGCTGCAGCATGCACAGCGCTGCTGATACTGCTGACACTGATAGCAATGTGCATGTCAATGTCAGATGTGAGGCAGGTGAGGATGACATTTATTGGTCCCATTAAACTCATAAATTATAGATGCTAATGTATGGAGGCTTTTTAATCAGAGGCAGGACTCTGACCCTTACAGGAGAATAGAAATGTGAGCTGAGCTGCACCAAATTTTAGAAATATACACCAAGGAATGGATTTTGACTTGCTTGCAACTGTTGACTTTCATAATCTCATTTGTCACCATGTTTATTTAGTCATTTTATATGGATAATCAATCAAATTAACAATATTTACTGGTATACAAAAGCATAGGTTTATAGGGGAAGGGGTCATTTAGATGTTAAAGGACATGATTCTGATGTTTATTAGATCCCAACTGTCAAATGTATCTTAATATATTCCTCTTAAATAAATATATTTTCTTTCAGCGTCCTCTTGCACATGCATCATATTTCTATAAATAATAGCATACTGACTACAGCTTATACATCAAATCAAAACTTTAGTACAAAACAAATTGAAAAAACACATTTACTGGAAATTATTCTTGAAGTTAAACCCAGTATCATTTTAGTTTATTCAAGTTTTTATTACACTAATAACGTTGTTAAAGTATAATGATTTGTGACAAACAGCTGGTCACAAGCAATATCAAAACCACAAGATCCAGATTCTTGTTTTTATAAGGTCTGGTATCTTGTTGCTTTGACAATCCAATTAAGCAGCTTTCAATATTCCATCAAATAGGGTGAGGAAATAATAAGCATCCGGTATATTTTTTACAAATAGTCCCTTGAACCAATCCTGGAGAAGCAGCTTTCTGTTTCTATGCTCCCTTTATCTGAAAGAAACTTCCAGATCAGTGGTTAATGTGGGGTCATTTTAATTTGTAAAGTAATTTGAGATGCATTTCCTGTATGAAAAAAGCGCTTTATAAATAAAGTTTGATTTGATTGATTTGATCACCGCAAAGCTGCTGATATGAGTTGCTCTAAATCAAAGCGAAAAAAACATTTGTTTAGAGCTACCTTTGAGAAAGCGATTAATAATAATTCAATGTCATATGTTTTAATGTGTCATTTGTTATGTGTCTCTAATGTTTTACTTTGTGGTTTTAATGTTGTTTTATTGCAGCTTTTATTTTATCCCCTAATCACTCAAAGTATGGTACAGACCAAAAGTTTGGACACACCTTCTCATTCAATGAGTTTCCTTTCTTTTAATTACTACAATGTAGATTTTCAATTAAGGGCATCCAAACTGTATGGAATTACTTTATGTACTTAAACAAAAAGGATGAAATAACTGAATACATGTGTTATATTTTAGATTCCTCAAAGTAGCCACCCTTTGCTCTGATTACTGCTTTGCATTCTCTTGAGCTTCCAGAGGTAGTCACCAGAAATGAATTTCCAACAGTCTTGAAGGAGTTCACAGAGATGCTTTGTACTTGTTGGCCCATTTGCCTTCATTCTGCGGTTCAGCTCACCCCAAATCATCTCGATTTGGTTCAGGTCCGGTGACTTTGGAGGCCAGGTTATTTCACACTTTTTTGTAAAAGTACTACATAATTCCATATGTGTTCATTCATAGTTTTGATGCCTTCATTGAGAATCTACAATGTAAATGGTCATGAAAATAAAGAAAACGCACTGAATGAGAAGGTGTCTCTAAAATTTGGGTCTGTACTGTGTATCGAATTGTTTTGTTGCTGAAAGTGAGATATACAAATATATTTGCCTTGTCTGTATCGCAGTAAAGCATTCCAGGTGTCAAAAAAATTGAAATCTCAGTTTTTGCTTTATTTTAACTACTTATATTGCATTTGCTCTGCTTCTGAATCCATATAATCCTTCAGGAAGTCTCGTTGCAGCAACAACATTTCATATAGTTTATCCTCACCTTTGAATTTCCCACTCTCAAGCAGCGCTCCCGACTCTTCCAAGGAGAAGAACTCCTCAATTGAGACAAAGTTGTAGTCTACCCCCGAGATTTCCCCATCTCTGGGTGCTCTGGTTGTACCTATGATAAATGAGACAATGCCAAAAATCAGAGTGATGAGGCTACATATAAAGTCAGCTGTGACATGGATGATATATCGGTTAATCAAACCCCTCTCCTCCAATCAAGGGTCATCAATCTGAGCTCAGTGCTCAGACAAACTGCAGATCAGCAAACTATAAATAATTAAGCTTTGAAAAATGATGCAAATTGTGAAAACTGCACTCACTTAAAAATATGCCATTATTTAGACTGGGGATTTAAATTTTTTCAGCAGACCATCTACTTTTAAACCAAATGTTGTCCTCTTTAATTAACAGATCAATAAGAAGTGGATCAAATATTAATGAGACACTGGGAATGTCTTAAAGTGTTTCTATCACCATTGCAATGGAGCACTTAGATGATCAACGATCTGTCATCATAATTAATTCAAATTGACCTTGGCCTAGAAGAAGCATCCTGCACAATATAGGATCACTGTGTCGCTTTATTTCCACACTGCAGATCACCACACAGTTGTATGTAAGCACAGGCTTGCAGTGTGAAATATATCTCATTTTTATGTTTCCCATTAAGCTACTGGAGTCATTTTAATTTGAAAATTGAAGTGGAGAGCACCCATCCTGACCTTGAAACATGTCCTGCCTTTTCTTCAGACAGAATCACTCCAAAGTAAAGACAAATCTCCGTCCTTCCCCGGGAGGACCACATGTGATGTCTGTGTTTGTGTGTGGGGCCTGCAGGATGAAGTCACACCCAGCTACCCTATAAAACCTGTGATTAATGCACTGCTGTCCTGGGAGCAACTCTTGCAGCCACAATGAGACATGCAAAACTCCACAAGACATGCACCGACACACAAAACCAAGCTCAAGACAGGAAACAAACAAAATGAGGGCGTTTACACACTGCAGCTAACTCTCACAGGTAAGCTACATAGAGGGAGAAACCAAACACTGGACAGCTCCTCCATCAACTTGTCCTGTTCCTTCTGCAGTACAAAAGTGTGTTTACTTTACAATCAGCCCTGGCTGTTTGCCCTCTGGTCCTCTGGCAGTGGTTAGCCCTGTACTTGTAGCTAGTGCCTCATCAAAATCTCCACAAACCTGAGTTAAGTTGTCCAGCGCTTTGATATTAGGATGATTCTGCCTTGCAAAACAATTCATACCCCTTTAATAGTTTCACAATTGTTCACATCTCATCTATTACCTTTAATGTATTTTAGATATATTCTAGATTATATAACTACATAAAGTAACCAATGACTAATGAGGGGATAAAGGAGACATGTTTTTACACCTTTTCAACCTCATAAACCCTGGCATCCCAATACTGATTCCAAATGGGAACGGGGATGCGGGGCAGAGATGATGTGAAGATTGATGGAGTTAAATGCAGTGTAAACTTGGAAAAAAACAAACGAAAAACAAAAGACAAGACTGGGATGGAGGTTCACCTTGGGTTCAGAACAACAACCCTAAACACACAGCCACAGCAACATGTATTAGAATGGTCTAGTCAAAGAGGGGGCCTGAATCCAAATGAGAAATATGAAAACTGATGTTGCCAGACGTTCTTCATGAAATCTAAAAAATGTGGAGCCTTTTGGTATTAATACATTTCCAAGGCACTGTAATGCACCGAAACCTCCTTTAATCTGTTTTCATGTAACTGAGGTAGTAAAATCCATGCCTGCTTATGATTTTTCTTATGAAAGTCTTGTTTCTAAAAATATATTTCCTCCTCTACAAGTGTGCAATTCAGACCCCCCCCTCCCCCAAAAAAAATAGACGTCTTTGTGTTTAATTAAAGATCTGATAACAAACTGTCTCCTGACATCTGACTTGTGTGTAATTCTTCTCCTTCCCTCAGGACACACAGTATCTCTCTAGCTGATATGGTGCAAGGCAGGGAATCATTATCTGTACACCCTCCCTGGAGTTATATATACGACATTTCAGAGGGGACACAGAACGGATTATTGACATCTTCCCCGCCTGTCCCTGTGGGTGCCACACACACTGGTTCCTTGCAACATGGGTGAAAGAGTAACTGAAGATGTAATTGCTCAGAACTATCTATCAATACCCAAAGAGAGCTCACTGACAAGATCAACCATGCACAAACAGCTAAAACGACCAGCACAATGCGGACTAAAAGGCCACAGACGTGCTGGAGGGACCGAATTAAAATAAGTTGAATGATGATGTTCCTTATCTCTGAGTCAGACAATTAGAAAAAGTCTTTCATGGAGGAGATGGAAGAGGCAGCCAGCCTTGAGACCATGACTTTGGCTCTGAATCATCCAAGGGCACATCTGCAAATGCAAAGTGGGATCATAAAAGAATGGATGGGAAAGTAAAACAAAATGGTAACACAAGATTTGCAAAGCAGAGACCTGAAATAACACAGTAAGAATGAAGAGACCCAATGGTTTAATTTGGTTTGAATTTTAGCTCAGTACACACATCTTAAAGCAAGACCCAAGATTCTCCCCATGTGATGCATTTCTATAAAAATATCAAATTTTTGAGGTAATTATAACAGTATTCAAAAATATGTGTGGTTTTACTAAAAGAGAAAAATATAAATCATTCCAAAAGCTGCGCAAAATGAAATTAAATATGTTTAATTTTACCATCATAATGTTAGCCATACCTTTAAACCTTTCAAACTAATTTCCAGTCAGGGCCACATCAAGATAATGATTGTCCTTAAAGGGCCAGTTGTGGCAGAAAGTATTGATAAAACTATCTTCAACAAAATTTTAAAATATTAATAAATATTTTAAAACAAAGAAGAAAATACCAGTTTTTCAAAATATTAATTGTTAATCTGGACAGGATTTAGGAGTCTGGAAAGGATGTTTTCAACAGTCAACTAGCTTGACTATTGTCTCAGTTGTCTAGCCTGCAGCAGGATGCTTAACAGACATGTTTATTGTAGCTTCCAAACAACAGATTTAAAACAGTGTGTCCTTAATTTTCATGAAATGACTTCTTGTGCCTCTCCAGTCATTTAATATATTTTAAAAAAATTATCTTATCTGTGCATGCAATCTTTTTTTCAGCCTGGGTCGTGGCTTGCACAGCAACAAGTGGAGAAGGGGGAGAGTTACTTTAAGCTCTGGTCACTCAACATCGCATTAGAATGACTTTACACTAGTATTACCAACAGCCCTTTCCAATAACAAAGTTGGCTGGATGATAAATTGCCCCATAAAATATTGGAATAAACAATGTAATGTTGAGATGTAATAATAATCCTCTGAACTAGCAATAGCAATTAAATATTTTCTTTATAAAGCACATGGGTAGACCAAAGTGCTGTACAAAAAGTACATATACCAATAAACAGGAATATATTCAAGAATATAATAAATAAGACATCCATCCATCTTCTTCCGCTTATCCGAGGTCGGATCGTGGGGGCAGTAGCTTAAGCAGAGGGACCCAGACTTCCCTCTCCCCAGCCACTTGGGCCAGCTCCTCGGGAGGGATTCCGAGCCGTTCCCAGGAAAGCTTGGAGATATAGTCCTTCCACCAAGTCCTGGGTCTTCCCTTGGGCCTCCTCCCGGTGGGACGTGCCCGGAACACCTCACCAGGGAGGCGTCCAGGAGGCATGCTGACCAGATACCCTAGCCACCTCAACTGGCTCCTCTCGATGTGGAGGAGCAGGGGCTCTACTATGAGCCCCCTGTGGTTGACCAAGCTTCTCACCCTATCTCTATGGGAGAACCCAGCCACCCTGAGGAGGAAACTCATTTCAGCCGCCTGTATCCGTGATCTTGTTCTTTCGGTCACCACCCAGAGTTTGTGACCATAGATGAGGGTAGGAACGTAGATCGACTGGTAAATCATGAGCTTTGCCTTTCGGCTCAGCTCTCTCTTCACCACGACAGACCGGTACAGCGCCCGCATAACTGCAGACACCTTACCAATCAGACCCCCAGATAGCAGATAAATAAGACAGTTAAAGCAATACACAATTAAAGTTACACACAATGTTACACACAATTAAAAGCCAGAGAATAAAAATGAGATTTTAACCGAGACTTAAAAATTGGAAGTGATAGGGAGAGTCTGACCATTAAGAGGAGCTGGTTCCAAAGCTTTGGGGCGCAGACTGAAAAGGCACGCTCCCCACGACATTATAACTAAGTAACTGAGTCAAGTAATGAACCATCAATAACCTTTAATTTCTAAACATAATATACCACTGCATCTGTAGGACATTTTTAATATCCAATATAAATTAACAGAACAATCAAAATAATAATGTAAAAATGGGTTAACTCTGTTAACAAAATTGCCATCCAAAAAAATATTCACTCACCTAAGACAGTAAAAACAGCAATATTACCAGTTAGAATTTTGGTAAACAGAAAGTGCGAACTAACGACCAATAACATCTGTTTGAATAAAACAAGGCATCCCAAATTACTCACTGTGGATATTTGGGGTGTATATGCCTATTTTCATCCAGTCTCTGATAAGAAGAGGGAGACACGTGAGGAAAATAAAAAAGGATGCAAATGGAAATTATTGTCCTAATTACCAATACTAAAGTATAACGTAATATTGGTAACCAGTGTCTGCTTCCCAGTACCACACAGTCTGCCTCAGCATTGGCACACAAACTCCATTACACCGGCGTCATCCCCTCTTCACTTTGGCTCTGATAGACGTTAGCTTTTAATTGAATTCATCTCTGTAGATTATTGATACTCCAGCAGGCTTTTACTTAATTCTGTCATTCATTTCCATTTTTACGAGCTGCCCTCCCGAATGAGCTTTTGTAATATTATTTATTGCATCAGTGCCAACTTCAATATCAGAGAATATTGTCTCGTCAAAAGAGTTCAATGTCTGGATTCCTCTAAAGTAGCACAGCAACATGAACCCACATTTACACAGAGAGAAAAAGTATGTAACTTAAAAGCTTACATGTAAAAATATGTATAATCTAATAACCTAAACACTTTCTTAGTTTGAAAACTATTTTAAAACCTTGAATTTTACCAAATAACAAACCCTAGAATGACTAGTCAAGAAAGAAAGCAGGAAAAACGTACTTATGCTCCTGAAGGGGGCCACAATGAGCCACTGATGAGAACTCCTTAGCTTTTCGCTCCTGTTAAGCACAGCTGTCTCATTCAGGGGGGAAAAAAAACAATACAGGGGGAAAAAAAGCCTCTATAGTCTAAAATAAAAAATGATGCTGTCATAGCCGTATAAGGATCAGGCTCGCTTGGGTGTGCCAGTGTCAGAAAAACAACAGCATCTTACTGTGTCATCTACAGGAGATCAGAGGATTACACACCCAGGGGGCTGAGCCTGCCTTGTCACTCTTTTCTAAATTAAAGAGATGGGAGGAAGTTCGCAAAGTTTGGCAACAATAAACCAAGACGGATTAAACAAGTTGTATGGGATCTAGATTTTATTTTTTATCAATAATTGAAATCAGACCACTGTTTCGTTAAATCCTTCTCTGGCTCACCTTCATCTGATTCACTCACATCCATCCCATTTTAATTAGAGAAAAAAAAAGCCCCAGAGTTAATTTGGAGAGTGCCGTCCCTGAGCAGCCACTTGTAGATGCAAGGCATGGCAATAAGATGAAAAACAGTTAAAATTGCAATTAAACTTCAATGTGATGTCCAGAGAGAGATAAAACAAAGTTCCCCTACACCATCTTGTGAGTTCCGAACTGTTCTTTGTTCTGTCAGTGGGTGAGTTGAGCGGCGAGGCGGCAGACTGTGCCATTTGACCTACTTCCTGGACTAAAGGAGAGATTAACAGCAACTCCACACTCCTACGACAAGGTTAAGACTACACACACGCACACAGACACACATTTACACACACGCAGAAAACGGATGGTCGATGTCCTCTGCATCACCTCTTGTACAGCAAAATTAAAAACACAAAACAAGGCAGAGAATTACATTACAGAAAAAGCAAACTGCTGGGCCTGACGCAGAATAGTCAGCTGTTATACCCCACAGCCATTTGCAGTGACGTCACCATGGAGGGGATTAAGATAGCAACAGATGTACAACTACTAGATGCCTTTGGCTGCCACTGTGCATACTTTCATTCATTATAATCTAAATTAAATCACTTGTGTAGGATATTAAAAAAAAACAAGAGGAACCTGTTCCGTACAACTACCCTCAGATTTAGCACCACCTGGACAAACTGCCGGGAGAACTAAGGTGATGGATTCTACGTAGAACACAAAATAACCATTGTTGTGGCAATACTGGCTGTCCAGACTGGTTGCATTGTTTGCCTTTTACTTAAATTTAGGACATTTCAGTGACATAACTGACCCTTTTAAGTCCAAAGATTAATTATTCAGTAATTCAAATCACCTAGTGGGAGCATGCGTCGACATGAGGAAGTGAGGAAAACAGTTCTGCATGCTTGAGTACTAATTAACACCAGGATATTCACGTGACAGCAACAGGAGATACATTGTCACAGAATTAATGAGGCCGGTAATGAACAGGAGAGATACGCTTGGCTAAATTATGACTATAAGCCAGGTTGCAGTCAATTTTAATATTAGCTTTAAACTGATGTGATCTGACAGATAATACAAAAGGTGAGGTGTAAATGTATCCAGAGGAGACATAAAGGACATGAACCAGAAGTAGACAAAGACTAGAGGTACATGGAGAAATAATATCAGGAGAGAGAGAGACTTACAGGGTACGGCTCGGAGGTAGAGGTTCTCTCTGATGACCTGCTGAAGCTGGCTGTCCACTGAGCTGGGTGTGAAGCACTTACTCAGATATAACCTGAGATCTTTGCACAATGTGGAGCCTGAGGGGAGGGCAAACAAAACAAGAACGGCATGAAGGGGAGGAACTAGATGGAAAAAAGCAGAGTGAGCACTTATAACCTACATGCTTAAATTAGGAATGAAGTAGGAAATTCTCAGGGTATCTTAGCTTTGATCATACAATATAAACAAAACGTAAAACTTATCTTTGACACTTGTTTTCTGCTCTCCCGACTTTGATAACTAGACCTGATGAAAAATATAGAATAACCACCAAATAATCTGCTTGTTGGTCACTTACAACAATAGATGTCAGTGATCAAAACATCTGTTGTTTCCTAAAGTGTGGATTTTGTGTTTTTACACATTAATGATGTGACATTCATGCTTAAATGTTTCAACATCATTTCTCCTGCTAGGACTGATTTAAAACAATGTTTTATAACCTGGACCCTGACACCTACTTATCTCTCCATCTCAATCTACATATAACATAACTGTAAAGTGAGTCACGCATTTTCCCTCATGTATAAAAATAGAGGCTACAGAGGTTAATGGAGACATACGAATGAGGCGCAGGGGATCAGCAGGTCTCTTTTTTTTTCTGTGATCTCTTAATAACATCTCGAAAGCTTTACGGCCCTTGATGACAGGCTGCTTCCTGTTATTGATGGGCTGAACACATCTTCACTTGTCATCCTCACAGACGACAACTCTGTCGGTGCATCCCCTACAGGCATCCGCCTGCCTGTCTACACCCCTGACACCTCTGTGCAGCCCCCCTCCTCCCTGTCTGCACTGGCTCGACTCTGTAACAGACTGGTTTTAAAATATCGAAGGATTAAAGTTTCTATCTGGCTGTTAGCTGCTTGTAAGTATGAATGATCACATATGGCTGCTGCCTGTAAAGGAAAACTTTCTCTCGTCTGTTGCCTTTAGGGAGAAACTATGGGCTTTTGTTCAACGCGTTATAAAACGGCTGATTTTTCTAGTCTATTTAGCCCTGAGTATTTGCTCTTTGTGCTATGATTACACTGCTATGCAAACATATCTAAACCTCCTGAACATTTCCCTAATTTGTCATATTATAGCTATAAAATTAAATATATTTCAGAATGATTTTAGCAGATAGAAGAAAATCAAGGGGCATAAAATTGTGAACAGTCAACAATAAATCATCTTATCATTCAAGTGAGCTCAATATTTTTTCCAGCCATGATAATTCCCATTTGCATGCTTGTTTTTCTCATATTTCTCCCTCTTTCTATCAAAGAGAGTGCAAAAAAAAAAGCGTATATGGTCAATCTATCCGTTGTGGGAGTGTAAAATTGGATGTCCTGTTTTACCCATCCAGAGAAGTTTTGGCAGTTTTTCTTTGTCTGAATCAAGTGATTAATATTTCTCAGAGTTCACCCATTTTTTATATTTTCTCAGTTGCTTTGTTATTTTATATTGGTTTTATATCATTTATATTATTATTTATATTATTTATATTGTTTTCCAGTTGCAGTGGTAAATATTCTTTAGTAACAATAGTTTATTGATCACTCAGCGGATGAGCATGCATTATTATTTTTACATTAGTAAAAAAAGGTCCTAAAACAACAATATTATCATTTACATTAATAATTTCTGAGGCAGTTTATGGTACAGCAAAACTTGTGATCGTGACAGGCCTATAGAGAGAAAAGTATTGACTCAGGGTCGCTGAATAAAAAAGCACTGAACACACTTGTCAGATTCTTGTATGTTTGTAAAATAAATTTGAATTTATCTATCATTTTCCTTCCAGTTCACAAATAAAAATGCTTTGTGTTGGCCTATCTTTTAAAAAATCACAGTAAAGTTTGTGATTTTAATATAAGAAAATACAAAAAAGTTAAAGGAGAATATGTTTGCAAAGCACGGCTTATTGCAATTTTTCAAATTAAGCAGAAAAAGAATTATCAAGGCGTAAATAGTAGCGCCAGGGGCTGCTCTGTCCCTTTTTTAAATTTCTCAGTTTACTAATGACGAAGTATTGCCTCCATTTGTGCTTCCTGCATCTGGATAACACAACTAGGTGTCCTGTATTTGAAAGCTGGGGCAGAGAGAGTTGTGGTAGTAGTAATGGTTCTAGAGAGAGAGGGAGGGAGGAGGTGTACCACACCAACCAAGAACAGCAACAGATCCATCACTGCCCACGTTGCATGCATTCAAGCTGCCCAGGGATGGCCAGGAAGACTTCACAGCTGATAATGGATCTCTACCAGCAGCAGAGGTACCAGGAGCAAAGGTCCCCGTTTATACCCTTGTGTCCAAATCAGCTATCAATCAAGCAAGTCAAGGCCATCGGGAGCCACGGTCAGATAACACCTCAGTGACATATCACCCTGTTCAGAGCCAACAAAGATATCCATGTCTCAAGCCCCCATTTCAAAACATTAAGGCCTCTTGTGGTTGACAGAAAGCCATACTGCAAACCATTTTGTCATGTGTCATCAGTGATTGTCGAGACAACCCAAATATTGACCAACTGATTTGACATGCACACTGAAACTCAGACTTATCGACAAATCAGCACTAAAACACTGCAAACTGCAGATTTGGCTGGTGAGAGTCTAAAAGAATAAAAGAGTTACATGTAAATAGATGACAGTCTCAGTGAAACAGATCAAGTAAGATAAACAGCATCAAGTTAAATTGTCTACAAAGTTAATTTTACCTATATTTTGTCTTTTTCACATTGAATAAATACATGCAGATGTTCAGCATTTCATTCCTCAGTCGTTGAAAGTAGCGCGAATATTTAACAAACTGAAAATTCAATGACTCCTCCAGATAGCTTCTTACTAACTGGCATCGAAACACTAACTGTTGTTGATTGCACTCAATCACAGATTAAACTGCCATTAATCTAATTGAATCTGAATGTGAATATATGATTGGACTGGATTGTGCTGTTATGTTCTCAACTCTTCAAAAATAAATTAAAAGAGGAATTTGATTCTTCACAACTTCATGTGATTTTTCCGTGTAAGTGAAAAACCTTGAGGTAACATCTGTTGTAACTTAGTGCTTTTAAAACATATCTTGCAATCAGTATTTTTTTATTTTGTCTGAGGTTGCATATAAATATATTTAAAATAGAGCTGTGATGCAAATTTCAGACTTGTTCTGACAATAAAGAATAATTTTTATCATACTGTATTAACTCAAATGCTCGCTAATATATAGTATTGCAAAATCATATAGAAGTAATTTGTAATATAAGACAATTTCATAAATGAACACCTTAAAAGTAGTTTGGTATAAATGGTAAATAGATTTTTTTTCTTTTTTTCACACAAAACCATTTGGTTAATTATTAAGCCACTATTACATACATATACTATGTACCGCTTTAAAAATAATGTTTCAAAAAACACATCTTACAATTGAGGATATTAACTTGTATCTAAAAGTTACTTCTCCAAACACTGCCTCATAGACAACAAAATGTAGCTTTGGTAAATGTTTTGTTTATAAAAAAATGTCAAGAATTTCGAGATCACTAATTTAGTGTTTGAAAATAATTTGCATCTTTAATTACATGATCACAATTATAGGAATATTTTTCAGAACATCAAATTAGTATCTCAAAAATAATGTAACAATTGTTCAGATCTGACTTCATCTTTTAAGTGAAGAAGCGTATTAAAAATATTTAAACAACTTGTTTTTTATTGGTGAGAATCTTCCGAAATAATCAGATTAAAGCCAATGCTAACAGTCTGTGATCTATATTCTATTTAATATAAATATATATATATTTTTTAATTATTTGATTACATTGGTAGAAAAATGTCACCGGAAGTCCACAAGTATTCAAACCTAAAGTCATACCTGGTGAAACAGTTTTGATACGGATAGGATGCGGGCAGGAATTCAGGACTCCTCGAACATCTCCTAAAGTCATCCCCAGTACAGGTGTTCCCCCGATCTCAAGGATGATATCTCCCACTGTGAGGCCACCGCCTGGAGCCGACGTGACAAAAGGAAACTCTCCATAATCTGCTCCACCACCAATCGCGACCCCTGGCTCTCCTGACGCACCAAACAAGGGGATGAAGGTGTCCTGTACATTGGACCGCCAGTGTAGCTTTTTCACCGCTGTCTTAGACATGGCAAATGAGCTGGAGAGGAAAAAAATAAAAACAAGAATGCAGTGTTAGCAGAATGTGTAAGGCTGTCAATTACATAACAAGCAAACGAAATAATGTGATTTTCAGTAATGTAACCTTTGCTAGTTGTCAGCGTCTTCAGTCTGGAGAGTTATAGCATTTCACATCAGAAGGTGCAAAAGTCATGAATAATTCCATCGTCTTATGCCAAGATAGTTTAGCTAAGAGGGTGGCGACTTGAAATTCAGGAATAACATCACATGGAACTGCACCTTTGTTTTATGCAAACACATCAGAGTCTAAAGAACATGTTCTCCAGCCACTAGAGTCAGAGACTTTCCCTCCCGTTCACACTGTTGCCTTTACGGTGACGTTATGTTTACATGTAAACATAGCTGCTGCGCATTCCAGCGTATTTACAGTCACATGGGAAAACTCTGTTAACATTTCAGGAATCTGCACACACACATTTCCACGGAAACGCATAGATTCTTCACTCTCTGAGACCATTTAGCAAATTGTAGGGAATTTTTTACAAAAGTGTAGAAGCAAAACATAGGTAATTTGCAGGAATTGGGAATTTATAGAATGGTTAAAAAAACTTAATGAGTCTCTTTTAGAGAAGCACAAAAATATCACCCAATGCCCAAAATTGTCTACATTTCAGCTCAAATGGTCCTGTATACACTTTGGAAACTACAAATTTTGATTATGCATTGTGCATAAGCTTTAATAGGTCATTCTCTTCCGTGTTTTAACTCGGTTTTATTGCAGAAATTTTGATTATGTTCTGAAAGCTGTTTGAACCAAACAACTGGTCACTACAACTGTAGTTTATGATTGCATCTTTGTGTTCACACAGAACAGGAAGGGTAGAGGTTACAGAACACATGCATAGGGCAGCAACTACAGAGGGAACACAGTCAATTTTAGGCACATATTAATTACATTCATACTCCAAAGACACAAGTATGGTAGGACAAAATCACATTCTGAAGAGGACCTACAAATATTCTACAGAGGTACATTAAATGTTTTTGTACTTTAAATTGTATTTGTGTAGCAATCTGGTAAATAGACATCTGTATGAATAAACATTTGATATAATGTGTGTTTTAAACATTCCTCACAGATAGTTTAATAGCATTTTGATAATAATTCAACTTAAGCAGCAAAAAAATCTAAGAAGCAACTATACAACTAAACTATTTAAACAAAAAAAAATATTTCTAATACATGATTTCTGCATTTCAATCAAACTGCCGCCTTTAAACAGAGAGTCTGAAATCAAGAGATAAGAGGAATATATATATATATATATATATATATATATATATATATATATATGTATATCACAACAAAGATTTGAGCTTTCAGCCTCAGTCTGACATTAAACTGGATTTGGAAACTTTTTTCCCCTTTGAGAGGGTCTGCAACTCCTTTAATCACAAGGATATTACAAATAGACAGACAGAAATTGCAAATTCTAGATGCTAAAGACAACTAAGGGTGACAGCGTTATAATCACATTGTTCTGTTGTTTAAAACAGTAAACCCTGAAAAAGGCAGACAGAAACAATTTGTGAGAATTTGTACTTCATAAATCACACACCTGCACATTATTGTGTATTGTTGTCCTTCGTTCATACTATGTTCAGACTATGCAGCAAACACGGCTTCCAAACAGTTTCCCAAAGTCATGAGAGTGAGGAAACTCCTGTATTGTCAATAATTCTGAACATCATGAGGATTTAAAAGAAGCTTTGACAGGTGGCGAAGCAATTAATATTATCAATATAATTAATGCAGTCATACGTGCAGATACAGAACGATGACCCTGCTGTGCAAGCCAATGGATGCAGCAGGACTTTACATTCATTCATTCATTTGCTCTATTTGTAAAGATAAGTTTCACTGAAACGCAATGTCGTCTCTTTAGCGTGGGACCTGCTAAGCTATTCAACAAAAATAACACAACTTGTTGCAAACCAAAATCCTTTTATTTTAATAGAATATTATACTTCAAAAAATGTATCAAACTAAACAGATTTAATCAACTAAATCAACATAATATATTATCAGTTGCCCAAAATGTGAGGACATTTAAAACAAGGTTTTTTCCACATTGCTTAAGAATGCTAAACACAGGATTTAAAATCTTAGAAATAATTGTAGGATATTTAATTAATGTGGCTGTTGCATGCCATCTGTTGCTTATGAGATGCGCTAAACATTTCCAGGAAAAGATGCTTAACAGTAAAAGGCATGTTGTATGGTGGCTTCCTGTTTTTATTGTAGTCATAAATGAACAGATAGATAGATAGATAGATAGATAGATAGATAGATAGATAGATAGATAGATAGATAGATAGATAGATAGATAGATAGATAGATAGATAGATAGATAGATAGATAGATAGATAGATAGATAGATAGATAGATAGATGTTCCCTGCTAATATGCATCCTTTTTGTAAAAAATACACTATTTACATATGCATTTCGATTAAAGTATGCTGTGTTTTTGATGACTCCATGGAAACATATCTGGTTCTGTGTTGGAGCTGAATGTATGTTCTTTACTAACAGCTGCAACATACTTTTGAGAAAACAATGAAACATTGGCTCTACTGCAAACACGTTTTGACAGATGTCCAGAAATAAAAAATAAACAAACAAGTAAACAGTTTTGCAATGTAGATTAATAAAAATTGTGATCAACTCAAATTTAATCTTATTTTATTGTTTAGCAGCTGTGACTTTTCAACATTGCAGATTAGGGAAACTCACAATGCCTTAAGAAATGCTGCTTTATTTATTGTATTTACATTTGGAAAAAAATGTGATAGGACCTCACTTTTGAGGGGATAAGTTACGAGGTAAAATGGCTGAGTTAAAAGTCTGTGGCTCTTGAAGAACAGCTGCGAGCTTGAGAGGCTGTAGACGTGGCTGACACGGTGAAGATCTGTTTGACTCGGCTGTGATGTGACAGCTCTGATGCAAAACAACAAACGCTGTTCCGCTGACGTGATCAGAGGAGCCTTTTCAACTAACACAGAGGAACAAAGATGGTCGCAGATCAAAAAGTCAAGCATATTAAAGAAAAGGTAGACAAAGTTCACAATTGAAGGAAAGCTGTAAAATGTAGGGGAGAAAACATAAAAAATTACTCCACTGTAAATCTCAATTGTGCTATTCAGACTACAAAAAAATAATCTTATATGGGCAGAAATGTCAGTTTTGATTTTCAAATTTCTCCAGCGTGTATATCTGTAAAATAGGATGTCTCACATGTTAACAATAACCAAAACCCAGCAGGAACAGCATGACAGCGATATAGTTATTACTATGTTGTGTAAGTGCAGATCTCAGCCGCATTGATATGAAAATATCCCCAATGGGTATGGGAGAGTGTGTTTTTCAAATTGGAGCGGAGCTGAAGGGCCGCTGGTACTGTGAAGAATATACTCATTGCCGCACACTGCAATATAGCACAGGATGAATTATTTGTTTATTTTATTTTTTACATTAATTTTGGATTTTGTGTGTGTGCACAGTGCAGATTTTCTGTGGGCAAAGACTGTGTCAACAGTGCGCCATTGCACAGGGGCGAAGCTCAGAGAGAATAGTGTTTGTGTGTGAGATAGAAACCTGTGGGTGTGTGGTGGCTCTCCACAGACACCGCACATGGTAGGAGCACAACAGGAATATATGAGATTTTTTTTATCACTGTTTGTGTGGTAAGAAGCTCTTCAAACAATTTTTAAATCCTTCCATTTAAACCAGGCCTGACACAGTGAGTCTGAGAATTTAACTGCAGTGTGGTGGCCTTAAAATGTTTTAAGCACACCGTCTTTCAGAAAACTTAAACTCTTTATGTCAGTCTACTGAGCTTTTTCATATCCTTTTAGCCCTAAAAAATCATTTCATGCTAAGGTTAAACATGTGGCTGTTGGATATGCAATACAGAATCGCTCTGGAGTTTTTTTTTGTATTTTATAATGCAGCCTATGGACACAATTGCAAAAATTTGTAAAATAACACCTTTCTGCAGCCAATAAACTTTATGCCCACAAAAAAAACCTTATTGCGTACTCAGCGGTGTGGCTACTTACTCTGCTAATTATTTGTTGTTGTATCACTGTTGCTCAAATTTTATTTCCTCTTATCCTTAAAAGACTAAAGTTTTAAACAGAACTAAGCACACACTCCAACAATTCATTTCACAAATATCATCCAATTTCCCTTTACGAGGATCTTTAATTAAAGTAAAAGTGTTCATTCCTTCCTTTTTCTCTGAGTCAATAAACAACCACAAAATGTATGTGCTAAAATACTTTTTCTTTAACCTGTTTACAATAGGTATTTACACTGTGTGTTTTAAAATGTATAACACTATGCATATCTGAAAGTTAATATGTTTTTGTAGGACATGGCGTCAATAAAGTGCTTTTTTAAATGACTTACCTGCTTTTAAAAATGTTCTTTTTCCTTACACAGCACCTACAAAATGCAGTTTGATCTATTGCAGTGTGAACTAAATATTACTTTTATGTTAACCCTTTCAGAGGTGGGAATGATGTAACCAATGGTGCAACACAAAGCCCAACACAACCCTCTCTTTCAGTATCCTGTTAGTGTGGGCCTAATAAGTCGATGTGGGGAGTGTGAGAAGGACAGAATGTATCTAATCCTTTCCACTTGACTGGCCCTTCAACAGACACATCTGACAGAGATCCTACTCTATCCCCTCTCCTACTCCCCTGCTATACACTCAAGGACCCAGTTGGTTTGACCGGCAAACAAGGAAGCGAAATGATTTTAAAAAAAAAAATAGATATACATGATGCATCCGTGCTAAGAGATTAGGGAGGGAGGAGAGAAAAAGAGAGAAGCACAAAGGTCAAAGGCACCGCACAGCCTGAGGTTGGCATACCACTCATTTTATTGACCTTGCAAAGGAGCAGCTCAAAAATAAAACACTAAAACCTACAGACCCATGTTCTGTTGCATCCCTCCAGAAAAACACTATCAAGTAAAAAACACGCAGTGCTGTCCCATGTCATATTTTGTTTATTGTTAAGGCATAGTGGAATTAAACTCTATTAAGCAACTTTTATTTCAGCATGAAATTATTCTTTTCACATTGTCCGTGCCACACCGTGCCCCCATTCTTCCTCTGTCAACCCCACTGTGAAGCCTTCTGCAGCAGCACTGTCATCCTGCTTCTCCAAAGCCAGTCTGCCATCTGCCCTAAAACAGGGCAGAGTAACCATGCAGGTGCACTGTTTGCTAGAAGGGGAAAATATAAGCAAAAACAAATTAACTCAGGTTTTACTTTATCATGCAATGTAAGGAATGTTCTGAAAAACATGTTCCCCTGAGCAACAGTCTTAACAACATAATTCTCTTTGTGCCTCCGTTTAAAGATTTCTCAGAACTGGTCAGCAGTACAGATTAAAATGCTAAATATAAATCATCTGATTGGTTTTGAGTATTATCCTCTCCGGTCTCTGTGCATATTTTGCAGATAACAAAATGCATACATGCAGAACGCTCTGGCTGCCGTCTTCATCTCGTGTGTCTGAGGGAGGTTTAATGAGCCACAGCCAATCAGGTCAACAGACGGACCTGGACACATCTCCACTACAATGACGGATACCACAGACTGGCCATGCTTCTTCATTTCAATGCATGTCCATTTTTTTTTTTTTTAACGTGTCCTGTCTAGCAGTATGCTACTCAGAATTGGTGTCTGAGTACCAAGTACAAGCCCAACAGTTTTACTTTCCCAAGCAGAGTATTACAGCTTCGCTGTAGTACGCCACTTGATGTATATGTATGAAAAATCTTTATTAGTGATTACTGTGGGTTCAATTTCCTGACGTCATGGACATTAAACTGAGACAAGAAGGGAGAAAGGAAGAAGGTGAAGAAAAGAAACCGGACCAACAGAGGGGCGAACCGACGACACAAGACAGGGAGGCAAATAAAGAACACAAGAAAACATCCCAGTCCTCCACCTCTGCCGGACGGCAGAGAAACAGTAATACAAAACAAAAACAACAAACTGTACAGAACCAAACCAATAGTTCGGATCTGGTAGAATAAACAAAGAATTACACATTCACTACACACAAGCATTGATTAATGAACATAATACAAATGTTTCTGGTAAGCTCCTGTGAACAACTAACTAATGATGATAACCTCAGCTTAAGATATGTCCGTCCTCACCTATGTCCCCACACCTATGTGTGTGCGAGCATGCAGGTCTGAATAAGGTTTCCCCATGCAAGTGATTGATAGCTGGTGTAAGGAACCGTCAATCCGTCCTACAGGAATCGGCACAGACATGGAGGAGGCAAGAGATGTATGCATCCAGCGTCCCACAGAGTACAGAGTCCACAGGCGGATCAGCGCAGGGTCGATCACCCACCAAGAGAGGAACAGATGGAAGTCCCAGGGGAGCACCCACCAGCCGCGATGCTGGGGCCCGAGAGATCGCAGTGACGAGCCCACGGGCTCCGCCGGTAACCGGCTACGCCAGGGCGGGCCCGGACCAGGAACCGGAGGCCACGGGGACCAGGGGCACCCCGCCCCCCAGCGGGGCCCCAACCAGGGACCAGCCGACAAGGGTCCCCCGCCGCCGCCGCAGGCAAGGAGGACCCGCAGCCAACCGACGGACAACACACGCCGCCGCCACCCCGGACCAGTACCCACCGCCAACAACCCGGCCCGCCCCCACACATCCACACGCCAGGGAGCCACAGCGGATGTACGCCCTCCCCAGGCCGCGCCCAGCCGGCACCTGGACATCCAGATCTTCCAGCTCCAGGGTCCAGATCCCGCCCCACGTGGGGCGCCAAGATCAGGGGCCCAGCCAATGCCGGACAGCCCCACCAGGTGAACAGACCAGCCAGCTGAAAGTCCTGGAACCGGCAGGAGGACTGGGCGCCAGGCACGGTCCCCACCGATCCACCGGACGGCCAACCTATTCTTCAAACCCGGCACCCACATAAGAGGTGCCCCAGTCAATCCAAGGAGGACATCGGCCCGAAACAGCGGCCGCCTGACACACCGGACCACCCAGGACCCGCCCGACATGCATATAACATGCT
Organism: Apricaphanius iberus; assembly: GCA_028564705.1. Lineage (NCBI taxonomy): Eukaryota > Metazoa > Chordata > Actinopteri > Cyprinodontiformes > Aphaniidae > Apricaphanius > Apricaphanius iberus. The sequence continues at coordinate 2,049,733 of JAPXFQ010000494.1, read as the reverse complement.
GTATGGTGGGCATAGCACCCCCCCCCCCCCCCCCCCCCACCGGGACCCCCAGCCCCATGCATCGAGAGTCAACATCAACCAGCGGGCAGGAGCAACCATCACCGACGGGGAGTGACGGGGAGGGAAGAAGATGCATCAGGCCAGAGAGCAGCCAAACACCCAAACTGACAGGTAGACATAGACAGACAGAGACACTCATACGTACCCTCCCTCTCATGTGTACACATTCTTACAAATACAGGACATACGAAAAAAGGACGCTATACCCTCATTCATACCCCCCATACGTACACTATACTCCGTACTCCCAGGCCCAGGGACAGACGCCCCAGTAGAGAACCCTGCCCCTGCACCCAGGAGACAGACCCCTTTGCCCACCAGGACGGGGACAAGTAGACCGCCAAGGCCCCCACACCAGCAAGAGCAGCCCACCAGCCCAGGACCCCGACCAGACGGCGTGATGTTCTATCCGGGCTCCGACCCCTGATGGTCCAACGAACAGGGGTGTGGAAAGACCCCCCAGCCTCTCTCCCCCAGCTCAATGTGGTGTAGTTGCGTGTTGTTCTAATGTGCACTTAAAACAGAGGGGGGGGACATGGGAATACTGCCGGGTACCCCCATCTACCCTCCCGGGCCCTCGGTGTCTAGATGCGTTTAACCAGTGGGTGCCGGCACCACAGGCGAGGCCCCCACAACGGGCCCCTATAGGGGGCCCCCCATGAGGGTTCCCGCCCCCAGCGCCAATGCGCCACACCACCAGGTCCCTACATGTGCGTTCCATGTAAATGTTGCAAGTGTAAGTGTCTAAGTTGCTAAATAAAATCGGGACCCAGGCCGCCACCGGGTAGCGAAGACGGAAGCTCCATCCCGCACCCCAGTGACGTGCCCACGTCCCAAGGCCTTGTGAATGGTAGAATGAAGGAGCAGGTGGACAGAGGCATGGGGATGGGGAGAAAATAACTGGGGTGACCATTGCCAACCCCAGGGAGCCAGCTCCCTGGGGTTGGCACCCCCGTTCGGCCCGATCCACCAGGGGTGGGAGGCCCCAGCACGTCCAGTCGGGGCCCACGGCAGCGGTACCGCCGAGCCCCATGGGGGCCCCGGCAATCCACCAGCCCGCATGCCAGGGGCATACCTAAATCCTCCCCAACATTCACACTGCTAACAAAACACATGTCACTAGACACCCAGGTTGAGTTTAGCCCCCCCTCACCCTCAACGCCCTCCCCCCTCCCGTCCCAAGCGCACCCCGTTAAAAAGAGCGCCTGTGCTAGATGGTAAAAAGCCTCCCCGCCAATAAGAGACGCCCCAGGCACCGCCAGCGTCCGAGGACCCCCGGGCCGAGGCCGGAACCCGGCGCACCACCGACTCAGGTACCCCGGACATGCCGCGCCAGGCCCGTGAGCAGACCGAAGTCCCGGGCGGCCAATCCCCAGGCCGACATCCTCCAGCCTTGCTACTACCGCCCGATGGCCGGTTGCAACAGAACCCAGCACGTCCACCCACCAGCCCACACCCCACCAACCGGTCAGTCACCGTGGAGGCCGACCAACAACGGCCAGAGCCCCCCACCCCAGTACCCCCGCGAGGGCTAAGACCAAGACCCAGGAGCCATGTCCAGTGTCAATATAGCCGATCGGGCCCGGAGACGCCGGCCACCCGCCACGGCCTCTCGCCGATGCCCGGACGCGGCAAGCGGCCACCGGGGAGCAAGCGACAGGAACCAGCCCGGGGAGATGGAAAGGGCAGCAGCGCCCGCCAACCACCGGCCGACCACAGCCCCCCCCCAGCCGGCACCGACGGCAGCGCCCCCCCCCGGCCAAGCCCCGCCAGGGCCCCAGCCGGGGGGCGCGCCGCCCCAGAACCCCGAGCCCCAGGCCCAGTCCAGACCCCCCCAGAGCAGCACAGCACCAGGCCAGTAACCCGTGTCCGCCAGCACGACCCCTCTAAGGCGCCGCATGCAGCCACTAGGAGTCACCACACAAAGACCCCAAAGTCCCACCCCAGGCGAGGGTCTCGGCACCTATCGCCGAACCGCAAGCGGACCCACCCCCAAGGACCTCCCTGCAGTCACCACCAACCCTTAAGCTCCACATCGGCAACCGTGTCCCACAGAACGGAATCAAGGGCCCGACCCCACTAGGTGATGGAACTGATCAAGGGTGACCAGAAAGATTGATCAGATGTGGAGGCAAATGCCGTTTCTAGACCAATGTAATCCAGAAGGAGATCTCTATATTGATTAATATTCAGAGTATTTTTATTTTTCCAGTTCAAGAGGATATTTTTCTTAGCGATGCATAAGGCGATGTAAAATAATTGCATAGAGTTTGTATCCATGGTAACTTCATCTATATTTCCCAGCAAGCAAACTCTGGGAGCAGGTGTGATATTACATTTCAGACACTTTGATAGATCTTCACATATCTGGTACCAATATTTCTTAACAGGTGGGCAGAACCAAAGAGCATGAATATAATTGTTTGGTAGATTGCTTGTACATTGTAAACAGGTATCAGACGGCGTATAACCCATCTTGAACATCCGTTGCCCTGTATAATGCACTCTATGAAGGATTTTATATTGTATTAATCGTAGATTAGGATTCTTAAGAAATTTGAAGGTTCTTAATGAAATTTGAGACCAGAGGTTTTGGTCTATTGAGATCGACAAGTCCATCTCCCATTTTGAAATCGGAAGGCCTATTGATTCATCTATTCTATTTAATGTTTTGTATATTTTAGATAGCAGTTTGGGAGCGTTAAGATTAAGGAAGTCTAAAACTTTTCCTGGAATTTGTAAATCAACTGTATTGAGCCTAAATTTATTTTTTATAATTGATTTAATTTGTTGGTATTCTAAGAATTTATTCTTGTTAATTCCGAATTGTGTAACCAATGTATTAAATTGGATAAAGTCTGTTCATCAAATATATGCTCCAGGTATTCAATTCCTTTACCACTCCAGCCTGGAAAGTTGATCATGCATTTTTTTTTGTAAGATATCCGGGTTATTCCAGATGGGTGTACGCCTGCATGGGACTAGTGAGGTCTTTGTCATTTTAAGAAATTCCCACCAAGCTGTCAGAGAGGAGCTGATATTTATACTTTTGAAACATTCATTTTGATTTATATTTGAGCTAACAAAAGGTAGATCTGAAAGTTTTATCTTATTGCATAGTGTCTGTTCTACATCTACCCAGCACTCATCGATATAACTGTGTTTTACCCATCTTGATGTGTATTGGATATGTCCATTTTAATTCGCGACAAGAAGATGCCATCTCAAGTACTGCACTCTGTATAACTCCAAACAAACAATACAATCGTAGCTTGTGTATTGCCGTAACAAGGAAAAGGGTGACATTTAAAAGATGACAGTGTAAAATTATGACCTTCTATTTGCTGACTCATTCCCCTTTAAATTAAAAACTAAGGATCTACAGCTGTGATATGAGTCCTGTGAGGCACAGCAGTGATTGGCTCTGAATGAGCTATAGATCGGTGAAATGATGATGATGAGCAGTGCCTAATTTGATCAGGAAAGAGATTTTGCACGTTCATGTCAAAATTCAAGCATTTTTTCACATCTGTTAATGATAGGTTTATCCTTTTTTACTTGGTTTATTAACCTATATGCTATTTTGAGAACAAAGAGACACCAGATAAAAAAAAAGATCTCTAACAATAGGAACTGATTTAATCAAAACATACATACATAAGGATGGAATGAGAGGGATGGAAGGAATGTGGGCAAAGACTTGTCAAAGGATGAAAGCCATAAGGGGACTTGTATGAAAGGAATGATGTAAAAGCCTAATGATAGATGTTAAGGATGTGGGACAAGACTAAACAGGAGAACAGGAATGAGAGGGACGGGGAGCAGAAAGGATGAAGTAATAAGGATAAGAGCGCTGAGATTAAACAAGGTATGAAATGGATGAGAAATGGAGGGGATGGTGGAACAGAGAGAAATATGGTGGAGAAAGGGTGGAAATAATGAGAAGGATGAGGAATAAAAAGGAATAAGAGAAACTGGACAAGAATGATAAGGAATGAGAGGGATGAAGGGGTACATCTTTCTATTTAGAAACAATAATGAAGATGCTTTTTGCTCTGAGTGAGTTGGGTGTCAGCCTTCAAAACTCTAGTTACGAACTCATTGCAGCTGTCTACATTGTGTGAAAAATATAAATTTTCTCATTCACAATGACAAATATCACAAACTTAGCAGATTCGCAGCAAAACTAACACCTGCTGGTTTCTGTCTGTTGCACCAGCTGGGAAATGTTAAATTAAACTATGAGTGTTAACATTTTTTGGAACAACATTGCTTAAGATGTTGTGAAACCATTGTACTAAGCTATACAGATTTGAACTTTGAAACTCTCGACTAGACTACTGAATATTGCTCTCAGAGTAGCAACACTTACTGCATCAGAAAACTAGTAGGGATGTCATTAGGTAAGATAAGGCAACTTTATTTGTATAGCACACTTTCAACAACCGGGCAATTTCAGGTGCTTTGGGTGATTAGAGTTTAAAATAAAAGTAGCAATAAACCAACAATAAAAGCATGAAAAACAACAGACACATGCAATCAGGCCCATAAGGCAAAGATGTGACTGCCCAGCTATTGTGCATCAGTTACTCAAATGCCGCTCTAAACAGAGGAGGTTTTAGCCTTGATTTAAAGGAACTCTGTATTTCAGAAGCTTTGTAGTGGTCTGTAAGTTTGTTCCAGATAAGGGGAGCATAGAAACTGAAAGCTGCTTCTCCATGTTTTGTTCTGATTCTAGGGATGGTTCATAGATCAGAGTTTGACAACCTGAGTTGTCTGGAGGGTTGGTATATTGACAGCAGATCTTCAAAATACTTTGGTGCTAAGCCATTCAATGATTTACAGACTAGTATAACATTTTGGAATCTGTTCTCTGTGCAACAGGGAGCCAGTGTAAGAAGTTTAGAACTGCGGTGATGTGCTCTACTTTCCAGGGTCTAGTAATAAGGACACAAGCAGCAGCGTTCTGGATCAGCCACAGCTGTCTGATTTACTTTTTAGGTAGACATGTGAAGCCACTGTTGCAGTAATCAGTCCAATGTAAGCTAAACATCTGGATGAGTTTTTCGAGGTCCCATTGCTAACAGTCCTTTAATTCTAGATATATTATTCAGCCGATAGAAGGCTGATCTTGTTATTGACTTGTAACTTTATAACTATCATACAGGCAGTTTCTAGCTTTATTCACTGAAGCTGTGTGCCGACTTCTGATCCTTCCTCTTTAGGTCCGGAAATAACGACTTATATTTTGTTTCTATTCAGCTGAATACTTACAGGTATTTGGAAAGAAAAAAATAAAGAACTAATTAATGCAGAGTACTCTGTCTAAAAAATATATCAAAGTAAGAAATCTGTTTATAAGGATTTCAGGATTAGATCTGATTAGAACCAATTTAAAGGCTATTATGTAGTCCTAGAATTATTTTAGCGTATGCATATGTCCCAAGACTTGCACACAAACATGGGCTTTGCTCCAAAAAATTTGCTTAAACGCAGGAGTAATTAAGAGGGTCTTAAGAGAGAAGAAGTGTTTGAAGACAAGTCTCATTTAATCAAACATTAATCTTCCCGGAATATTATAAATGTATGAAATACACGCTAAAAGAATCTGACAGGCTGAGTTCATTTATTCTGCATTTCACACAGCCAGATTCTGCTTAACACAACCTTACACTACCGACTGTCGATGCATGTCACCTGGTGGTGGTTTGTTCACAGTAAGGGAGAGAGCGCACCAAGCTGGTAATTGTTGGTTAGTGGTTGCTCCGGTGTGTTACAGACATTAGAAGGTTTTTCAGAGACAAGGAGCTGCAGGTGAGACTAAATCAGGAGAGGCTGTATCTTTTTTTTTTTTTTTCTGATGCAGTGAAGTGTATTCTACCTCATCTATAATCGTATAGGTTAGTGAAGAGAAAAAAGCTTTGGGAAAAAATGAAGGTTCGAAACCATTTTTGTGTGGTAAGCTGCTTTCAGAAGATTATTTATGTACACCAACCTCCAAATGTATTGGTGTCCGTGGTAAAGATGTTTAAAAAAGCATATTTCATGGCAGTAGCATCATTTCAGTTAAAAAGGTTTTGAAAATCTACAGTATATTTATCCAGAGGAGGGAAACTCATAATTTAGTCCTGACCTTAGACTGATTGAGTATATTCTAAACAATTCTTAAAAATCTGAACATATCTGTTTTATTTATTTTTATCATGGTTTTATTCTGTTTGCAATCTTATTATTGCTAGTTTGACAATTGTTTGCTTATATTATAGAGCCCCGGGAGTTGATGTCATACTGGCAGGGAAAAAATGAGAACAAGCTGCAGTACCTAACCGGTTATTCAAGAGTTTTCTACCTTCGTGAAAATGGTTGACTTGTGTTCTGCCCCTGGGTTCACAAACCACTGAGGTCAATTTAAAGACAGAGGTTTTAATCACATCCCAAAAGATCCAGCTCGGACTGAAAGATGAATTTGAAATAAATAAAAAAAAGAGCGTTGAAACCCGTCTCTCAATGGATTTCCTTTGTGTAGTGACCATTTAATTTCAGGTAACTTTACTCAAACATATAATTTAAAGTTAACTTTTACATTAGTATTTCTAACTATTGTAATCAAAATGCATCCACAGTTTTAATTATAATGGCTTATGAACGCTGAAAAATTATCCGTGGCAGTGTAATAGAAAAGGGAGAACAGTAAACTAAACAAATTTTTCTTTTATTAAAATTCTTAGCGAACTTCCTACAGTTATTTATGCGTGGATTTTTCTGTGTTGCTGCTCCGATAGCAACTAGTATGCATATATGGTATCAAAAAATATATCATTAAGGCTGTTTTAATTCAAAAAGTTGGTATAATTTTCTTTTTTTAAATTGATAAATGTCTATTAGTTTTCAGTTTTTCTAGGTTACAAATTTACCGTTACACATAAGTTTATTTATCTCAGCCACTTTTCCAAATCGGCATGGTAGGAAAAACATACCATTTAAGTAAAGCAGATGTGTAAGGAAACAAGAAAATCACTATTTTCTCAAATGTTCTCATCTTTTAAATGAGCAATAATGAAAACATTCACAACAACTGGAACTTTTATAAACAAGTATGGATAAAGAATGTGGGGAGGATGGTGAGAAAGATGAACTCTCTGGGCCTGATTTATCAATAGCTTGCACATGTTAAAACGATTGCAAACTGCACAGCAACGCACAAATATGCAGCAGTTAATTTAATAGCCAGGCGTAGAGAGAATTGCCCCTGTTAAACCCACAGTAAGATGCACACAATCCATTTAGCACTTATGCCCTTCATGAATATATAATGTGGGCGTTTTCGTCAGAAAGCACAAAATATTGGGAGGAGAACATGCAAATAAGTAAAGTAGGCGTTCCAGATGCAGAGTGATTTATGAAACATGACAATGTTGGCAGCATCTGTTTTAGCGTCTATTTTTAGAACCTCTGAAAGGCATGTCTTAACCTTACACCACCACTTATAAATGTAAATTTATACTGACAAACAAAGAATATCATCCCACACAGTCTAAACGAATGGTAATTAACACTCTAATGGCAATAAACATGACAGTTATGTCAATATCTTTCAAAGACGCATTATAACTCTCTGGGCACTCAGCAAGTTTGCACCTGCTTTTTATTATTTGGAACTCCATTGTTTCTGGTTAAAAGTGTTTTGGGGGTCCAATTAATTAAATATAATAATTATGTACAATATCACTGACAATTATAGACAAAATATTAAATATAAAATTATTTTTTAAAGAATACATGCTGTTTAGTTTTCTAATACTTTTAGATTATTTATTCCATTCCTGAGATGCTTTGTAGACAGCAGATTTCTGCAGGCTCCCTTGAAGAAGGCATTGAAAACGCGGCCACCAAATGCCAAAAGTTTTTATAAGATGGCCATAAGTATAATGGAACATTCCAAGTCTTGCTGCACCTGTGGTCACTACTGAGGTGTTTTGGGAGGGGCCTTGTTGTGTTGGATTAAAAATATCTATCTCCCTGAAATATTTTGAACTGCTGCTTTAAGCCTGCACCAAAGAAGTCGGAGGAAATTCTCCAAAAATCGTTCATAGGGTGTTTGCAACTCTTCGTACGGTTCAATGTGACTGAGCTTCTAGGCTATCCTGATGTGATCTAGTACATTTAATCTATGTGCTCACTGCTCCTAAGAACATTTGTAAAGATTATTTTGTTTAATTATTGAATTGAAAGATAGTATCTTCATTTATCTCAGCCTTTTAGTCCTTTTGGACAAAGTGTAATCTACAAATGCAAAACTCAAGACCTCAAAACACATTTTTCCCAAAACATTGACAGAAATCATATTTTTATCTGAACCTCAGAAAGAAAAAAAAAACGAAGAAATGAACTGTATTTTGTTTAAAAACCAAAGCTGAAGAGGACAGCCACCCCTGATTAACCTGGGTCTGCTCTGATTGGTCGGCTCCACTGGCTTGTACAGACACAGACCACCACTACATGTCAGCTTAGCTGAAAATTAAGAAATTGAGAGGTGATTCAGTGGATGTAAATTAGAATGTGGCCCAAAGCGCAGAATGAGTCATTTTCATTTTTATTGCATTCTGAAAAAGACAAAACCCATTAGGAACAATATCTATAAAAAGGCTTTTTTTTTTTCTTTGTTGGTTAGAATACTGTAGGTAAGCAGGGTATGATTAATGAATATTTCAGCATGGATATTTTTTTAGTCTACAGTGATGAAGAAAACAAAATGACTGTCTTTATCAAGCCTGACTAGACACATGGCTAAAAATAACAAGCTGTCTCTGAATTACATGAATTACAGTCATAAACATCCGGTTAGGGGAAAACAATATAGGATTTCAAGATTTCGAGACCTATAAAAAGAATGCTGCATTGAGATTTTTGACCTTTGGTTCAGAAAGGAGCTGAAAAGCACATATCGCATTTCACAGGCTTCTTCACCAGCAGTGACATGCTCAGGATCTCTATAGATCCTAACCTCGGCCCTCCACTGTCACTGAGAGTCAGTGAAAGACATACACATATTTTACTTGGAGGCTCTTGGTTGTATGTTGACTTATTTTCACAGTGTAACTCTTTACGAGTGGAGCATAAAACTTAACCCAGAGGCGGTTATTATTCTGACTGCATAGTATAAACAGCTGTGCAGTTTTCTATTTGGAAATAAATCTCAAATGAACTTGCATGCTTACATAAGAAAAATGAAATTATATAAGTTAAGAAAAGATGGTCAAACATCAATTTACATTAACAAACTGTACATCTTAACTGCTGCAATGTAATTATACTGTATTGTGCAACACTCCTCTGATGAAGTATAACACTTCACTACACCCCTTAAACATTTAAACTTAAGCATTTTGGGAAACAAAATAATACAATTGTAATTATTTTTGAAAAACAATATCTGAGATGTAACTTTATGCTAATACCCATAAACAAAAGCCAGTGCAACATAATGTCTTTAGAAGTTACCTAATCGGCCAATAGAGTTCACCTGTGATTAATTTGATGTCAGAATGAATACCCAGCTGTTCTGTGAAGGCCTCTGATGTTTGATAATGGAGAGACAGCATCATGAAGACAAAAAAGGATGGAACCCATCAGACCGGACATGGATACAGCTGAGAACTTCAAAGCATTGTTGATTTCTAAAATATTCACTGAGCACTGTTCAACGGCCAATCTACAATAGTATTGCTGTTCATCTAAACTGTAGACATTCTTTTCCATGGAGGAAAAGAAGAGCATCCATTACAGAAGCAAACAGAGAGACTATTGTTAATTCTGGACGAGGTGCGGAGTTCCACAGCTCAGGTTGAAAACCTAATTGACAGAAAATCTATGAAACTTTAAAATAGTGATATGAAGAAGCAATTAAAGCAGCAAAGCTATAAGAAATCCCATTTACATCATGCTGTGGCTTTCTTTCAAAAGCAGTAATTGTGGCTAAAAGTGGATCAACAAAGATTCAGAAGGGCTGAATATAAATTCTTGACAGACTTTAATTTTATTTTCATTTATACAAAAAGTTGAAAATTGTATAAAATCATATCTATCTACAACTTTGTTTTTTTATCTATCATATAGAATCCCAGCAGAATACATTCAGCTTGTAATTTGACAAAAAGTGAAAATGTTCCAGGGCTGTGAATACTTTTGCACAACACTGTAAGCAGTCATAATCCCTGTAGTTATTAGTCTGAAAAAGCTGGGGCTCATTTACTACCAGCAAGTCATGACTAGAATATCTTTATCATAATGATAAATTAACTAAGCGGTTATTTCAGGTTGTATCCCGGGGTGCTAATATATTAAAGTTACATAAATTAACATTGCCACAAAGCTCAATATTTCAATATCAACTTAAAGCAAGAAAGCTGAAACAAGAGGGAATTGGTTTTGACATTGGGCAACATGATTTTCTTGAAAGACCTTCAAGCAAAAAAGGGTGAAAGCAATGCACATTAATTAAGATAAATGAATAATTGAATTGCTTTGTTTAAATTGGCTCTAAGAAGGCTGTGAAAATAATGTAATGCTCTGAAAGATTTATTTCAAGGTAATGTCTTAAGTGCAGACTCTTCCACTGAAAGGGTTTTCTTAACAATAAATGGAATTTAACCCAATTTTTATGACATTTTTTCTTCCCAGATATTGAAAAAGGAAGGAAAAGCAATTATTGGGATGCACAATTACTCTCTGACTGTTATAAATCCAGGGCACTCACAAATCCACTCCCTGCCAGCGGGTTGCATGTTTAGCTGGGGTTGAGCCAAGACAATAAAAAAGAAAGGCTATCTTTATTTAAGTAATTGTACAGAGAAGAGGGATGAAAGAAATACAAATTTTTGATTTGGTTCAAAATCTGTTTTCAAAGTATTTAATGCACAGATATTCCACCTTTTTCCCATTATCAATACAATGTTTCTTACTAGAAGTAGAAAGCTCCAGCTGTCAGCTCTCGTGACACATGTTCCTGATGTCTATCTTGATGCCGGGCCTCATCCTCATCAAAGCCGACTCTCAGCTTGTAGATCACTTGCTGACATAATCGGTTTTGACCACAGCCGAGTTTGTCAAACTTTAGCAAAGGTGAGAAAACTTTTAACATGATCAGCTTTTGCTGTGAAATGTTCCCCAAGTCAAGCCTTTCTTTACTCGATCTGTGTGTTTCTATTTTTTTATTTTTTAAGAAACAGTTTCTATTTATGAGAAGATTAGTTTGCATAACTATTCGTGGGTCAAAGTACTTTACAAAAAAAATAAATGGAGGTAGAAAACTTACTCGGGATGCAACAATACCAATTTTTTCAAACCGATATAATACCGATATTTGGATCAGAGTATTTGCAGATACCGAGTACCAATGCCGATACTTTTACATAAAAAAAATGCAATGAATTGGAAGACAGGTTTTATTTTCTTCTCTGCTTGTTATAACTAAGTATGGTGAATTAGATTTTAAAAATTTACATATTAATAAAAATGACAAAAAAACTAAAATCCCAAGTTAAAAATTAACATTTTCTGTGAAATGACTGCAGCGTTTCCACATTTAAAATATTGGTTCATGGACTGGTAACCTTAAACAATACAGATACAAGTACATTACACGGTATCAGGGCCGATACCCAATACCAGTATCTGTATTTGTGCATCCCTAAAAATTATATTTGAAGCTAATATGCTTAGAAAACGAGGATAGAATGGGAAAGCTGCAGGAAATAGTTCCAGTCCTGATTTAAAGAAGACAATAGTTTTTTGTACGCATAAGGTTTTCATAAACAAATGGTATTATCAGTTTGTGATAACCTAAGTAAATAAAAAATGCATTACTCAAATGGTGCTTTTATTATTTAAGGAACTAAGATATCCCAAAAAACTCTGTCCCTATGTAAAAAAAAATAATAATAATAATTTACCTCTAATCCTGCTTTGTAGTTGTACCACCCACTGCATCAACAGCTGTCATAATGCACATCAGATAACTAATAATGAAACATTTACATTGGTATGAAGGGATTTCGGCCTACTCTTCCCAGCAGAATTGTTTTACAACTATACCTCAACTATACACCTCAACTACATTGGGAGGCGTCTTACAATAATCTACCTTTTTAAAGTTATGCCATAGTATTATAGATGCATTTGTGTTGAGAGTGTGACTAGATTGTTTCAGAGCTTTCAGGGTGGAATAATTCAGAGGTGGAATTGCTAATGTTTTTCAGATCTGATACGATGTGATGAAGGTCACAAATAAATGCTTTAAGGCACTCTGACAGGAGTTTTTTTAATAGAGCAATGTTAACAGTGGTCAACATCTGTGCTTCGCCTTTTTGATTGTATATATCTTTTTTTTTATTATTATTATTATTTAATTAGTTTATTTATTTTATTTTTTTATTCATTTATTTTTTTCGAAGATGTCAGTTAAATTACCAAAAAGAGGATTAAGATTTGCACATTTAAATATATGCAGCTTACGAAATAAGGTGACTGAGCTGGGATTGATTTTGATTGAAAATAATATTCATGTTATGGCCATTACAGAAACACACCTAAACGAACATATTGAGGACTTTGAATTGGCTATCCAAGGTTACAATATTTTTAGGATGGACAGGAATGAACATGGGGGAGGAACAGCATTTTACATACAGGAGCAGATACCTGTTAAACTTAGAACAGATTTAGGTATAAAAGGTGTGGAGGCTCTATGGCTTCAAATACAATTACCATATATGAGACCTATGTTGATATGCTGTTGCTATAGGCTCTGGAATGCGCTATTTGGATGATATTTGTACAATGTTACATAATGTATCTGACTATGATTATGAATTATTATTTGCTGCTGATATGAATGTAAATTGGTTTTCTAAAAATTGCCTGTTTAAAAAGAAGTTGACTGAGGTAACAAAAATATGCAACTTGTCTCAAATTGTGAACATACCAACTAGAAAATTCTGTAATATGAAAGGGTCCTGTTCATCTACATGTATTGATCATTTTTTCACCAACACACCTGAAAAATGTTCCAAGGTTGTTTCAGTAGCTGTGGGTATTAGTGATCATAATTTGATCGCTACAACCTGGAAAACAAAGGTACCCAAAAGTGGCCCGAAGATTGTCTATAAGAGAATGTATAAGACTTTTTCCCAGGATACTTTTGTTGAGGATTTGAGAGGAGAAAACTGGGAATTGGTTTTTGACACAAACGACTCAGAAGAGGCTCTAGCAACTTTTATGGCATCATTTTCTAAAATATGTGATAAGCATGCACCTATCAGGAAGTGTACTGTTAGAAAGAGTAAGGCTCCTTGGTTAGACGATGAGTTAAAAAAGTTGATGAAAAACAGAGATTTACTAAAGGGAGAAGCTGCTTCATCTGGGTGTCTTGCTACCTGGGAAGAGTATCGGACTTTGAGAAATAAAATTACTAAAATGAACAGACAAAAGAAGAAACATTACTATCAAAGTAAAGTTTTGGAATGTAGCAATCAAAGTAAGAAACTCTGGAAAATATTAAATGAAGTGGTTGGCAGGGAAAAGGTGGCCAAAGTACCGGCATTTATAGAGGTAGATGGTGAGTTTATAACTACACCATTTGCGATAGCTAACTATTTTAATAATTTCTACATTGATAAAGTTAATACAATTAGAAATCAGATGTCGCCGATTAGCAGTGGGCTGTCAGATTCAATTATAAAGAATAAGATAATGACAGGAAAGATGTGTCAGTTTAAATTTAATTTGATAAATATACAGGAGATGGAGAGGCTATTGCTTTCAATCCAAACAGATAAGCCATGTGGAGGGGATAATTTAGATGGTGGGCTACTGCGTATAGCTGCTAAGATTATTGCAGGGCCTATAAACCATATATTTAATTTATGTCTACAAAATAGTGTGTTTCCACGGATATGGAAGATTGCAAAGGTCATTCCGCTGCCAAAAAACAGTAGGGAAATCTTTGCTGGTCCCAATAGTAGGCCGGTAAGTTTACTGCCAATTTTAAGTAAATTGATGGAGAAGGTTATGTGTAAGCAGATGCAACATTACTTTGAAGTAAATAACATTAATAATGAGTATCAGCATGCATATAAGGCCGGTCATTCCACAAGCACAGCACTAACGTCACTAACGGATAGCTGGCTTAAAGAAATTGACAAGAAGGCAGTAGTTGGTGCTGTGCTCCTTGACTTTAGCGCAGCTTTTGATTTAATAAACCACAACTTATTACTTAGGAAGCTACTAGCGTATCAATTTGAAAATAGTGCTCTTGAGTTTATAAAAAGTTATATGTGTAATAGGCAACAATATGTTCAGTTTAATGGAACAACTTCAAAAATGGTGACACTTCAGTGTGGAGTTCCGCAGGGCAGTTGCCTTGGCCCATTGTTGTATTCCATTTATGTTAATGATCTACCTCATGTCTTAAACAAGGCATGCATGGAAATCTATGCAGATGACACCACAATGTATATCTCTGGTGAAAGCACTGTAATAGTAAACAAGCTATTGCAAGAAGAGATATCATTAGTGTATAATTGGGTGGGTCAGAATAGACTGAAGTTGAATGTTGTAAAAACTAAGTCCATTATGCTGGGCTCTAGACATTTTTATGAGATCAGATCCTCAATTGCAAATTTATGTAGATGGAACTATAATTGAGCAGGTAAAAGAAACCAAATTATTGGGGGTGATAATTGATGAAACACTTTCTTGGTCTGCACAAATCAATAAACTAGCAAGTAAAATGAGTCGAAATATCGCAATGGTGAGAAGGGCAGCACATTTGTTATCTGCTGCAGCAGTTGAACTCTTATTGAAGTCATTAGTACTGTCTTGTCTAGAATATTGCCCCGTAATATGGTCAAGTGCTTCAAAACAAGAATTGCGTAAACTCCAGATGGTACAGAACAGGGCTGCAAGACTAGCTCTAAGTTGCCCGGGAAGGAGTAGCGTAGTATGGATGCATGGCAAACTGTCTTGGATGACAGTTGAGCAAAGATTGGCTTATAGCCTGGTGACTTTTTTGTTTAATGTTCATAATATGGAAAAACCGTCAAAGTTGTGGTCACAATTGCAACCTACAAGTACACGACACGAGCACGCCACTAGGAATGCTTCAAGCCATCACCTTACCCTACCCTTGCCAAGAACAGATGCACTGAGGAGGACCGTAATGTATAGAGCAGTAACATACTGGAATGGACTCGCACTACACATAACTAGCATAAAAAATAAATTAAGATTTAAGAAGGAATTAAAACAGAGCATTATTGGGAAAGACATGATTTAGATCTGAAGCCAATGGCACTAATTTATTTGAGGTGATGATGAATTGTATGGGTTGAGCAAAGTGTAAAGAATTGGGCATATTTCTTCAGATTCAAGTACTTTATTCGGTTTCCTTTATGGTGTTCTATTGCCATGGTATTATTATTGTGATTATTATTATTATTATTTTTTTCCTATTGTGAATTTTGATTTTAAGAAATTATTTTACCATTATGTATTGAGCATAACGCATAATGTGTTTTTATGTTGAGTACCTGGACCCCAGGAAGAATAGTCTAACCTGAGGGGAAGACTAATGGGGATCCATAATAAACTAAACTAAACTAAACAGTGTCATGAATTATAGCTAGTTTTTCAGGTCTTGAAGCAGCAAAGCAGCCACAGACCATCACACTCCCACCACCATGTTTTTACAGTCAGAATGAGGTTTTTCTTAAGTGCTAGTTTTATATCAAGTGTACTGGGAGTCATCTCATATAAGGTCCACAGTCCTTTAAATGTTGTTCTGGTTACTTTTGTAATGTACTTATGGTTTGCTTGATCTATTAACATTGCTCGGTACCCAGACTGATAGATGTCAATGACTGTATTTCTCATGTGTTCTTGAATTTCCTTTTATAGGCTGGTGCTTTTTGAGGTATTTGGGATTACTTCATGTCGTCACATAGCTGCTATTTCAAATTTGTTGATTCTTCAGGATTGGCAATGATTAAGTTGGGGTTTAGCAACTGATTCTGAACCAAAAAACGTTGGTCAATCACTTAATTCAATATTCAACAAAGGGACAATTACAGTTTCTTATGATGTAAATGAAATCATCATTTGGAAGCTGCCTTTTGTATTTATTCAACAAAAACTTTTTCAGGAAACCGTATACTATTTATCTTCTAAATGATGTCTACAGTAATAAAATAAACCAATTACATTTGGTCAAATAGAGTGCTGTTCAGTCTTCTGTAGATCTCTTTGTATTTTATGCATGTCCACTCAAAGTTAAATTCAGTGAATAGCCGTCTTTTCTAAATGTGAATTTTGGTGGATATTGATGGACTGTGTGTTCTGTCAGCTCAAATGTGACCAGAATTTCTAAGGCTTCATTTGTCCCTCATTGAATACTGCCAGTGAATAAAGAATCGAAAAGGATTGTGATTCTTTCTTGGTCTGAGTACACAGTACACCTATAAATCCTAAATTATTTTTTATGCGGTTGCAAAAAGAAAGTGATTTATTTCTGGACTAATTGCCTAATCACAGTGACTTTAAATCAAACACCCAAGTGTTATGGATGTCAATTATTTATATTGGAAAAAAAATGTCTTCACATTACCGTTCACTAGCAAGGACTGCGTCACAATAGTTTGAGTTCTAAGATTTATGGAAGAGAATGTGATAATTTTCTGCTGGAGTATTTGGAGATGGAGACTCCCCAGATACTACTATACAAAAGAGCAAATGGTGGCTAAGGGTGAATGTATGGAAGAAGTAATGAGCAAGATGAGAGGGATTAGAGAGGGAATGAGTCATACAGAAGGTATGGATGAGGGATGAGGTCTTTGGGTAGGAGAAAAGGGAGCAGAGAGTGACAAAGGATCATAGGGACAAGGAAAAAGGGATGAGATTAAATGAGCAATTGAAGGATGAGGAAATACAGATGAGAGTGACAGGAATAATGGATTTAGATTAATAAAACTGAAGGGATCAGGGTAAAGGAATTGGAGGGACAAGGAAGGACATGGTTGATAGATTACTGAGTTGAAGCAATAAGGATAAGATAATTAATAGTGAATTAAGGATGAGAGGATGAGGTACTGGGGATAGGCAAAATGTTATTAAATGATGTGTAAAAGGGAATGAGGGAATAATTATTGGGAAGGATGGAGCAACAAGGATAATAGGGATGAGGTTGGATGAGGCAGGAGGAATAAAAGATCAATTATAGATAGGAGGGATGAAGTTACATGGATAACATTGTTTAGATTGACTTAAGGATGAGTAATAAGAAGGTGGTGATTGAAAGAAGGGACATAGCAGGGAAAAGACAGAGGTCATTGAATGATGGATGAATGGGATGAGTAATGAAGGATTGAATGGGAAATGAGGAGGTTGATGGAATATGGATAAGAGGAATACTACATGAGATTGGCTGAGGGATGACAGGGATGATGGAATGAGGTTGAGAGGGTAGAGATAATAATTGAAAGATGGAGTGAATAAGGGGTATGAGAGGGATAAAGTACTATTGATTTAAGGGATGTATAAGGAGTCAAATGGTTGCAAGAATAAGGAGAAACAGTGCTGAATAGGTGAGTTGTGTATAAATAGACTGTTGTGTTAAGGTGAGACCCTGCTCCCAAGTTAAACACTTTAACATCCTTTAATTGGCTTTTTTGTTAATTGCTCAGTATACTTTATAAAAGTTACACGAAATGCGCAAGTATTTCATTGCAATGACTGGCCAAATATGCTTCTCATTAACCACCAGCCCACTTGAAAATCACGATATAATGCAATAAATTTGTAAAAGTACCAGTTTAACCAGTAATATGCATTGCATTTAATTGAACTGCATTGAATTTATTTTTTGTATACTAAAAACAATTCTTTGCTAGTTTTAATAGAAGGCTATCTTATCATGTTTAATTAATAGCTGAAATGTAAAGATGCAATATTTGATTTAATCTATCATAGTTTATGCTTAATTTGTAGGGAAAACATTAGGGACAAATAATGATATAGGGAACAAAAATTCTCTAAACACTCCTACCACTCTAAAGGAAGGTCCTCCCATCACTGAAACTTAGGATGAAGCAAATTGCTGCCAATCCTACAGCATCTTCCTGTGTTGGCACAGAGGGTCAGCCAAGTAAAGCATCTTAAATAAACCAGGGGTCTTAAATTCATTTGAAATTAAAGACCAATGGAGACTAAATCAGATGGGGAAAAAAGAAATCCAGAGAAATCTCCCAGTTCTGTGACGTCTCCTTTCATATGCATTCTCTTACATCTCCCTCCCAACAATTATACTGGAGCGTACAAGCAACATGGGGCGTAGTAAAGCTCCCTGATGCTTGCTCACTTTCAAATCTAGGGCACGGGACTGCTCAACACAAAACAGATAGCAGTGACAGATTTAGAAATAAAAGATTAAACGCATGTGAGCTGAGAAGCACATAAAAATATCCCCTTTCTGTCATTTACAGAGGCATTTTACTCTCTAACACACCTAATCAGAGGTTAAAAAGTAGATAAGGCTCCAGCATATTAAATAAAAAGTACATTCATTACACTCTATAAACCCAAAATCTAAAGCAGTGTGGGATTTGAGCTGCTCTGGTGTTGATCACAAGAAGATTTAATCATTGATGAGCAAAAATGTTCTCAGACATACCTGGAAGGATAACACCAGCACTCTGATGCTCCCTCTGGGGAAACTGTATATTTAGAGTCAGGGGATCAAGGTCAAGGCTGGGGGGAATGCAGCACTGTGCTGTGAACACCTCTTTTATTTCAACAGAAAACCACTGTTACAACAGGTCTTCTTTCACAGTGCCTCAAAAAAGTATTCTTACCCATTTCAACTTGTTCACATTTTGTCTCATCACAGCCTCCAACTTCAGTTTATTTGACTGGAACTTATATGACAGAACAGCAAATTGCATAGCATAAATATGAAGTAAATGGAAAATGACTTTTTTTTCAAGTAAAAATCTGAAACATGTATTATGCATTCGCATTAATTCCATTTTACTCTGTTTTCAATACAAATATGAATAATTGCCTTCAGAAATCACCTAATTAGTAAATAAAGTCAACTTGTTTGAAGTAGACTGGTCAGGGTTAATGTCGTGGAGGGCTGGGTTAGATTATAAAACTATATCCCAGCATTGAACGTCTAACAGATTAATAATCAATCAACGTAGAGAAAATGACTGTATTCCAGGAGTTAAACCAAATAAACCTTGAATGAATCATTAAGCAATTAAGCTCCTGCTCTTGCTGCTTTGATGTCTTACCCACAGTTTTTCTAAAGAAAGTTCTCCCTGTCATTAAGTCTGATCTGATTCAAATAGTTAACTCATTCCTCATGTCAGGTGTCTTGCCCCAGGTTTTAAAACAGCAGTTATCAAGGCGCTACTAAAAAAGAACAACCTTTACAACACATTGATGCAGAGCTAAAGGCCAATCTCTAATCTTCCATTCATCAGCAAGATTATTGAAAAAAGTTGTTTTAACCGTTAAATATTTTCCTAACAATGACCAACCCCTTTGATACTTATCAGTCTGGTTTCCGTGCTCATCACCGCACTGAGACTGCCCTCTTCAAAGTTTTCAATTGGGAGTCTAAGTATCCTCCCCTTCCAGTCGGCCCATGGGTCCCCTAGCCGAAAAAACTATGAATGGAAGTCAATGGAGCGATAAAAGTTATTTTCTGGTCCGCTTTGTCTTACGTCCTGAATCACACATATGTTGTACCACAGTTTAAATTATAACTAATGATGCAGTGCATTTCGACTGTGGTGGTCAAGTGATTTATAATTAATTTGATTGTAAAATTTCGCAATTAAAATGCCTACAAATCAGAAATCAGAAGTCGCATATATGACGTCACACAGCTAACGCGAGCTAGCACTAGCTATAGCACGTAAAACACTCACCTAGAGCTTGTAAAGCTTCTCCTCCATGCTGGCTCTCACTCCACCGACTGCTTTACCCCCGACATAGCTGCTACTTTCCACATGGTCAGGTTTATAGTGTTTTTCTCTGTGTTTAATGCTCCTTTCTTCTTCCTGGAGGCTACGACCCTCACTCTCCTTCTTCTTCTGCTAAGAGTTTTTACACAAAACCTAAAGTAACTTTTGCAGCTGGTCAAAAGTCAGCGTTTTCTTTGCATCAAAATTAGTTTTGGAAATTCACAGACATCATATGTTCGATCCACGGCGCATTTCAAACAGGATCAGAAAATAACTTTTATCACTCCATTGATTCTAATTCAATTTTTTTGGCAGTAGGGGAACCATGGATCGGAAGGAGAATAGCGTGACTTAAGCCTAGTTTATGCTTCTCCAACTGCAAATTAGAACTCAGATACAGACGTATTGACGGAAAGGTTTTTCGTTTATGGTTCTCAGTTTCTTTCTCTCCATTCTGCATTGATTTGTCAGCGTTTCAAAGAAATTTTTGACCAGGACAGCAGGGGGTGCTAACGTTTTATGCCGTCATCTGGCTACCATTGAAGTGTAGTTTCTGTTAAACCCAGTTTATGCTTCTCCGACCACAAATTTGCACTCAGACGCAGATGTATTGACGGAGACGTTTTCTGTTTATAATACTCCGCTCTTCCACGCCATTCTGTATTGTTTTTTCAGCGTTGCTCGACCAGGACAGCAGGGGGGCTAGGTTTTCATGGCATCTCTGCCTACTACACACAGCGCCGATTCTGTTTTGTCTAGGCTTGTGAACGCATTTCTTCCTGAAGGAGCAATGAACGACAGAAAGGACGTTTTGATTAAGCTGTTAAGCTTTTTACTAGAAGTGCAGATTTTAGAATACTATAGAAACGCATGAAAACAAAACACAGAAGCCTTTATTGTTGTTTTCCTACACCTCCTTGTTTTCAAAATCACCAAAGGAACAGATTAGATAAATTATCCTCTCAATATAAAGCATGTAGTGCCCAAACACTGTGTTAACTACTGATTACAGCGACTATCGAGCACCGTTCTGGTGAAACGATCTCTGGCTGTTACTGAACAGACCAATCACAGGCATACGCGCTACGTTTACGGAGACGGATAGTTAGAAAATGGACCTCTACTCCGTCCGTCATTACATAGGTGACGGGTGAGCCCTTGCGTCGACGGCGCTTGCTCAATGCTTCTCCGTCAAAATATAAAAGCATGAACTGGCCTCTAGGCTCCCCATGACATGACATGCTTCTGTTGGACCTTAGTGCAGCGCTTTACACTTTTGATCATAAAATACTACTGGAACGACTAGACAGCTGGGTCGGACTCTCTGGTACAGTACTTGGCTGTTTTCAGTCCTACCTAATGAACAGCGATATCTTTTATTTCCGTAGGAAACTTTTCATCAGAACGAACAGAAATCGCATGTGGGGTTCCCCAAGGTTCCATCCTGGAGCCTCTTCAATTTAATATCTACATGCTCTCACCAGCCCAAATTATAACAACCAATAAGATGAATTACCATAACTACGGAGATGACACTAAGCTGTACATTACAATGTCACCAAGTGACTATGTACCAATTCAAGCACTATGTTATTGCATCGAGCAAATCAATAGCTGGATGTCCTATAGTTTTCTCCATCTGAACAGAGCCAAAACTGAAGTAGTTATTTTTGGACCTAAAGAGGAACGATCAAGAGTCAGCACACAGCTTCAGTTACTACAGCTAGAAACCAATGATCAGGCGTTTAATCTAGGTGTAATAATGGACTCAGACCTAAACCTCCAGGGTCACATAAAAGCAATAACAAGGTCAGCCTTCTATCACCTGAAGAACATTTCTAGGATTACAGGACTAATGTCACAAAAAGACCTTGAAGAAATCATGTGTTCATCTTCAGTCGGATTGATTGCTGCAACAGTGTCCTCACAGGTCTGCTTAAAAAGTCCATCAGACACCTGCAACTGATCCAGAACGCTTCTGCTCACATCCTCGTTAGAACCAGGAAAGCAGAACACATCACCCCAGTTCTAAAGTCCTAAAAACTGGCTCCCTGTAGCTCAAAGAATAGACTTCAAAATACTTCTACTGGTTTATAAATGACTAAATGGTTTAACACCAAAGAATGTTGAAGACCTGTTGTCACTATACCAACCCAGCAGACTACTCGTGTCCTCAAAATCTAGTTTACTAAACATCCCTAGAATCAGAACCAAAAATTGAGAAGCAGCTTTCAGTTTCTATGTGCCACAAATCTGGAACAAACTTCCAGATGACTGCAAAGCTGCTGAATGGTTATGCTATTTTAAATCAAAGATTAAAACTCCTCTGTTTAGAGCTGAATTTGAGAAATTTTATATAATTTTTTACAAACATTTTCTTATGCTTTTCCTAAATTGCTGTTTTAAATCATAAGCCAAGTTTGTTTCTCTACCACCAAATCATGTAAACCACCTTGAAATGTTTTATTTTATTGACACTCATATTTTATGCCTAATTGCTGTTTTAATTTTCCAACTTTTACACAGTTTTTTGTCTTACTACTACTTGTATGATTTTATCACATGTTTTTTGCTGTATTTACTTTCTATGCTTTTATCATATGTTTGGTTTCTTTACCACTGACTCATGTAAAACGACTTGAATTACATTTTGTTGAAAGTGTGCAATACAAATAAAATTGCCTTGCCTTCATTTGCCTTGCATAAAATCAGTGTTAATTGTTGGCCCTGTATCTGTAACAAAAATAAAAGTGTTGTTTGCACATGAAAAGTACAGCTTAAAATTATGTTTGTTAGAGGTACTACCAACTATGGGTACCTGGGTATCGCCATGTTGGAATCACAACTTATCCCACTACATTAATGGGGTGCTGTTTACTCATGGATACAAATCAATGCCAATGAATGCCTTTTAGTTAAAGAAAAAAAATCAAATATTGTTTCACTTCCACTTCATTATTAGTCACTATTTTATGTTAATAAATCAAATAAAATCCTAATGACATACAATGTTTGTGGTTGTAATATGACAAAATACGAAAAGGTTCAAAGGGGTGTGAGTAGGCTACTTTTGTTGGGTAACTCACGGCATTTACACTCCTGAGTGAGATCCCAGATTAGCTCTCAACAGGACAAGGTAGCATTTTAATTAAACGAAGCAGATCGGCTCCTCGACTATCTGATGGATAAGGGAGGCAGAGAGAGGGGAACACAGCGAGAGGGAGAGATTATGAAAATTAAAGGTGGATGAAACAAGCCCGAGAGGAAAAAAGGAAGAGAATAAACAGAGAGGCGTGCTGCATCCTCATAAAGGAACGGCTAAAATCATAATAACAAAATGAATAATTCAGAAGCGAATGGGGAAAGGTTCAGTTCACTATAATGAGTGTTTTTGTGAGGTCGTAGTTTTGTAACCTAAGCAGGCCTGAGAGCGTGCGTGTGTGGCTGTGTGTGAGTAGGAGAGATACTGCTGATTCAGTAGGGATGGATGAAGGTGACCCTCTCCTGCTCCTGCTGCCTGTCTCTCCTCCTGATATTGATCCCAGTTGTCCAACTCAGATCTCACTCAAGGATACAGTCATTGCCTCCCTGACATTTCAAATACAACACTGTAAAAGCAGTCACTCCACGCCTGGTCATTGAATAGTTACCGATCTGAAGTTAGAGTAAACCACTCAACGTGTTTCAGTTGATCAAAACTTAATCTCTAAATATGCATAAACAAGGGCCACACATCTGGCTAGGATGTGTTGTTGTTGTTGTTGTTGTTGTTTTCATACCAGGCTGCACACGAATAGTTGAGAACTAAGAATAGAGCAGGCTACAACTGCAGCATTCAAATGCAGAGGCTGGGAGCAAAGGTTTGGACCACAGATGGGAGAATGTGCCTGCGTGGACCTGCACTGTCAAGGGTAAACTACCTTGCACACACCACACAGACACCCCCCCGCACGCTTTTACCTCACCTCAAAACAGCAGCATGAATATGCATGATGCCGAAGGACGCAGGAGAAACATAATTAGACAATCAACAACTCCCACATGACACGCATTACTACGACAGACGGGATGTGCCTCTCATTTCATCCTCCCCTCTTGTTAGCAGTAAAAAGGGGAGTCATCCTTAAATGTCAACATGAATTTCCACTTAATAGTGGCTCAAACTTGGGCTGAGAACTGCAACGAGCCAGAAGACAAAAAGAATAAAAGCCAGAGGTTCGGCTCAGCTAAAGTTTACGGCAGATGCTGAGTGCCAATATCAAGAAGTTTGAGGAGGATGAGGGCTGCATGTGCAAACAACTCAACACCACATATATCTCCTTCTCAAATTAATTACATTTTATTAGCAGCATTACCTGAAATGTACTTCTTATTCATTGTATTGCCCATGCACATCCAGGTCAGAGTCAGGCATGCATCACTTTGAAACAAGCTCCAGGTCTCAAACCAAAACACACCGTAAGCAAACAGCAATACACACACACCTTTCCATCACGGGAAAAATGCTGCGGGGTGATTTGGTGCACGCTATTGTGCATGCAAACACACCTGGCTGTGAAGTACAGAGTATTTATTTGGATCTGTGAGTTATTGCAGGCAAAATGGGAGCAGGTGCTCTAAGCAAATGCTTCTCTTTAGATTTCATTAAGGTCATTTGTGGAGGAGATTGGAAATTTAAAACAAATACAGGACTGGGATTAGGAAAGTTACAAAGGCTATTTAAGCATTCAGATGCACTTGCAGTGGCAGTTCCTGATTACCTGGTAACCTGGGCTTGCCCCTTTCTTTGCACCCCAAAACACCCTGCTTATTATATACAGCATGTAGATAGTTTTGTCCATACTGTTAGCATTTGGTTATCTTTCATTTGATGTCTACCACTATAGGTATTTTAAAGCTATTTTTTAAATTCCTTTTACATGTTTTTTATTATATTTTCATTTGATTTTCTTTTTTTTTCTTTCTTTTTTTAAACACAGTTTTCAAAAACAACATTTCACTTATTTTATTTTTACATGCAGCCCAGGCTTGGAAAAAAAAGTTTAAGTTCCCTTTATTATGAAGTATATTTAAGTATGAAGCAGTTTACTTCAGAAAGTACAAATTGGCACCTTTTTTAACTAATAGTATTGATTCTGAATCGATTCTGAATCGAGAATCGATTCTGAATCGAATCGTCACTCCACGAAGCTGTCACTCATTTTCTTAGCTTTACAGCACCCTTTGGCAGTAGCGTTTTTTTCCTCTCTCCTCATGCACCCTCTCGTTTTTATTTTTTTCACAATCTGCGTGTCTCCTATGTAAAAGAGGCGTGTTGTGTCGATATGTTTTCCCCCCTCGAGATGTGTTCCAGCTCCACCCACACGCGAGGAGGCTGCTGCTCATAAACGTTAAACAGACGGATCACGTTAGCTTTAGGCACTGGTTCCCGAATAGTAGGATTAGGAAAATAGTCAAGTTATGTTTATTGATGCCCTGATACCGACGCAGATCAGACAACAGTTGTTTGTAAAGTTTACCAGCTCCCGGTCCGACCAATGGACTCCAACACTACACATTTATTTCATCAGATGTTCAATAACCACGACAACGAATACAGAGAGAATCAAAGAGCAAAAGCAGCGTTGAGTCGTGGCGTAAGCTCTGATAAACTCCAGATACAGACGCTGTAGCACAGCACTGATGAGTTGCTAGCGGACGAAACGGCTTTTGGAGCCAGCGTCTCTCAGAGCCGGAGCGTCAGAGACGATTTTTTTTCTGCTCAAGTTGTGCATCGGGAGGGGATGCGAGACACACAGGGAGACCAACTTTGGATTGTCTGATAATCTTGTTTAGATCCCTGGTCTAAAACGTGTTGGTTACCGTCTTCTTCCCTGTTTTTTAATGTATTGCGCATGCACAGGAACACCATAAGGTGCATCTTGGCGTAATTTACTGCCGGAAAACCCTAACGTGGCTTAAACGATAGAGATTCATATAAAATGATAGACGTTTTCTATCGTACTGACAATATATTTCCTCATATCACACAGCCCTAGTGGTGATAGTGACACCACTTTTAATGGACCAATCAGTCCATAGAGGGAGTGTTGGGTCGCTTTGGCCAGCCAAGGACTGAACCAGAGAAAGTCTGAGAAAAGGAATTGGTTCAGCCCACACAAAGCGAGTGGAAATATGCTAAATAGAGGTTAACCCGAGCAGAAACTAGTGGAAAAGGGACATAACTAGGGATTACGGTCAGGCAAGTCTGTTGGCCATTCAAGCAAAGTGATATTATGTTTATTAAACTAGCTATGTAAAAGGTTAACATTGTTGTAACCTTGTCAGGTTTTTTTAGCCACACTTTTTATTTCCATTCAACTTTCCATCACTTTGCTTAAATACTTAAAACACAATTCAAATGACCATATATTTAAGCTTGGACATGTTTATTCAGGAAACAACCGAACACGTTGATCTGGGAGAAAGACATACCCCAAAAAGGACTTGCAAATGAAGCCTTGGAAGCCAGTTCTACTACTACTGCTACTACTACTACTTCTACTACTACTACTATGGCTGACACTACTACTTATAATAAAATGTGCGTTTCCACAGATATATAATGTTTTTTGTTGCTTAAAATAATCTAGGTTTAACAAAGAGTATTTCAGTTAAAGTTCAGGTGTTTAGATTTTCACAAAAAGATGATCAGATGCAGTCCAGATTCCCATTAACAGTGCAAGAACGTTCAAAATAAGATACTAACTTCACTAAAGCCTAGTTTATGCTTCTCTGACCTCAAATTTGAACTCAGACGCAGACGTTATGATGGACATGTTTTTCGTTTATAGTAGTCCGTTTTTTCTTTCCACTCTCTATTGTTTTTTCAGCGTTGCTTGACCAGGACAGCAGGGGGTGCTAACTTTTCATGCCGTCTCTGCCTATTATCACAGCATCGTTTCATTTTTTTATAGGCTTGAAAATGCATTTCTTCCTCAAGGAGCAATAGATGACAGAAATTAAGTTTTGATTAAGCTGTAAAGTTTTTTACAAGAAGTGCAGCTCATAGAATACTCTAAAAACGCATGGAAACAAAATGCAGCAGCCTTTTTGTTGTTTTCCTACACCTCCTTTTGTTCAAAATTGCCAAAAGAACAGATTAGATAAATTATCCTTTCAATATAAAGCATCTAGTCCTAAATGCTGCATTAACTACTGATTACAGCGACTATAGAGCACCGTTCTGTTGAAAGGATCTCTGGCTGTTACTGAAACTGACCAATCAGATGCATACGTTCTCCGTTGACGGCGACGGATAGTAAAAAAATTGACCTCTACTCCGTGCGTCCTTGCATAGGTGACGTGGAGCCCTCGCGTTTAAGCATAATGGCATTGCGTCAATCCGTCTCCGTCAAAATGGAGAAGCATAAACTAGGCTTAACTTTCCACTCACTTTCTGTAGCAATACTGTTTTGACTCCTTATACTCAGCTTGACATGGAGGGTGCCCCTTACCTCACTGAGTGGAATTGAAAATGAAGAATAGCAACTCATTTTAGGTGATGCTGATAACTTTTCCACCCATGGCTCATAACGCCCTGAAGATCTTGCAGCCATGGGTGTAGAGCCATTTCGTCCATATCAAACTGAGCACAACCACTTACATGTTGCCTGTCTGATTACAGAAACAAATCCAGCTGCAAAAGAAACTCTCCTCCCAAAAAAGGGTGACTTGTTTTTTAGATGCAAACTGACACCACACCGTCGGTCACACACTCCCTCACTTGCAAATACACACACAACATTGTTGGATTTCTCTCAGCAGATTTTCATATCAATGCAAAAAAAACAAAAAAAAACCAGATATAAATACTGACCTGCCATGCCGCTGACACACACACATCCGCTTCAAGCAGTTCAGCCTTTCAAAGAGGATCCGTTTAAACGCGTCTATATACATTGACCCTGCTGAGGTTAAAGAACAAGCCAGTACTTTTTTTTTATTCTTTTTTTTTTTGACGAATCGCTTGATTTGTAAGAGCAGCAGCAGCGGTAGCGACGAGAGTCCTGATAAATGATGAGGAGGGGCGATAACCGCAGCCAAACCCCAGAAAAAGAGAAAGTCAGACACGATGCGCGCGGCTGACGGGATGTTTGGACACTAATGATGCTCCGAGAGCTCCGTGGTGATCTTGGGGAGAGGGAGAGAGCGGAGAGAGAGAAAGAGACAACACACACACACACACACGTTTTCAAACGCATACACACTGTCAGCCATATCTGACAGCTCCGCTAATAATTTGTGTAGCAGGTGCTGCACAGTTGGGAGCAAATAACGTGCAGGACGGATGAGCTTGCTCTGAAGGAGCTATTTTAACTTGTACAATTTACAGAACAATCAATTTCTCACCTCCATATTCGCTGTCCCCCGCCTCGGATCCTTTCTCACAGACCACCCAGGTATTAGAGCGTAGCCTATAGGCTATATTTCGGCGCAATTAAAGTACACTAAATAAAAAAAAACGAACATATAAATATTAAGTAGCCTGGTTTAAGTTACAGGGAAGTAAATGTGCTGATGAAGTTGTTCCCAGACGCATTGGTGCAGAAAAACAAAACAAAAACGAGCTTTAGGTAAATGCCTAAAACCAGAAAGTGCGGATAGTTGATTATCCTCACATGTTCTTTGGGCGCACAGAAACAATGACACAACAAATGAGAAGGTTATCATGAGGAGTTCAGGAGTACAGAGGAGGGAGGAGAACAAAAAGAGTTAAAACACCGCCTCCACCCACCCAGTCTGAAACCTACCTGCATCAGCAGCACCGCTTTCCGCTTCATTTTTTTTTTTTTTTGTTTCTTCCGGGACGAGCAGGCGTGAGAACAAGGTGAAAACTTGAGTTTTACCGAAAACATGATGCACTGGGCCATGTAATCGAGTGGTGATAAACCTGACTGACATAATAACGATATGTGCCTGGTATATAGCTGAGAAAAAGGGGAACTGCAGGCGAATCTAATTAATTAGATGAATTAATTAGATTGATTAACAAATTAAAATGTACAAAGCTAGGCATGATAAAAAGGTTGATGAAATAGGCTACAGAGCGAAATATATGATTTATATTTTTTTTTCTGTATGAGTAGGCCTATGTAATAGCCTTCAGTAAACGCAACCAAAAAAATAAAATTCTGAGAGAATTAAAATTTTCCCTAAAACCAATGAAAATAATTTGGAAGACGTAATGTTATGTGATGGTCCAGATCTGTCCAACAGAGATATGGGTAAGAATGCAGTTGTCTCATACTTTGCGAAAGAGACGTAATTTGCAAAAGTAAATGGCAAAAAAGAAAGTAGGCTATCCACGATTATTTATGGAAAGTTGGGTGGAAGGAAGAGGTGCAGACTAAAACTGATGCAATTCAAGTGCAACGCTTTTTTTGAATCATTTTAGATAAGTTAAAAAACGTAATTATGCTCAGTAGTTCAGAGTTCTCTGTATTGTAGTGTGTGTTGCTGAAATGTGCTACACAAATAAACTTGCCTTAAATTCTGTATTTTATTTGAAAATCAAGCTCCAACAGTCTTAAAGAAGAGTGCAGGCAGCTTCAGGTCCAGTGTAAAATTCATGTCATTAGTGATTTGGGCGAGTATTCTTGCAGTAATTCAGGGAAATAGAGCCCTGACCAAGTTTTGGGTGCTTATACATGGGCATTCATTTCAGTTGGCCAACTTGTTTCCATTCTGCATAAGATTTTAGTGGTTATATGTTCTATTCCAATATTCAAAGAACTGAAATTCTGGTTTTACATTAGCTGGAAGCCATAATAATCTAAATTAACCAAAATAAATGCTTGAATATATATAACCTTGAGTACAACGAAACTATATAATGTAGGATTTTCACTTTTTGAACAGAATTACTTAAATAAATTAACTTTTTGATGATGTGTTAAGTTACTCAGGTCATCCTTTATACATTCACTTGAACTGAAATTATTATGTATTTTCTCTAAATAATTAGTATAAATGTCCCTTTGCAAATCAACAGTCACATGGTTCAGTGTTGGACACACTTGTTTACACAAACAGTACAACAAAATCCAGGGTATTGCTCATTTAGTGGCTGTCTTGATTCTCGCACCAGACCAGATTCTTCAATCACATGTCTTCTTTCTTCGGTATGGTTCTTCAACTAAATTACATCTAATCATCTTGTAAAATTCTTTACTGCCTTCTTCAAATATTTGCCAACATGTCTGAACAAATGAGACAAATATGCATTTTCCCCAAGGGAAGACAAAACACGAATGAATCTGTTCATTATGAGAAAAGCACAGTTTAGCTGTAGAAAGGCAGTGTTTTGTATCGATGGTGATCGTCTTCGAGATGCCTGGGTGATGCACCGTAAGCTCTGGAGACACGGCTTTAGTTTGGACAGCGAAGGATTTTATTCAAAGAAACAGCACGTATCACAATGACCAAATCAGGAGGGCTCATGTCCAAGAGTATTTATTTCACCCGTGTTTTTGAACTCTCAACAGGGCTCTTTATATATGCTTGACGTACATACTCACATATTGAATTCCAGTCTCTTAGTGGTCAGAACACACATTCCATGTAAGCCTTGTTCTGTCACTGTCATCAGTTTTCTGTTCACCCTTAACTATTTTCAGCTTCAGCTGCTTAGAGAGGAATATATAATTCCAGTAATTGCTGAGAACGCTACTGGGGGGTATCATATACCTTTTGTCTAGATGGCCCAGGTCTTAACTATCAACTTTGGATATATTACTAAAACATTTAAACATAATCTGTTTTCAGGTACCTCAGTAGTCAAACTCCCATTCAATTGCACCAGTATTTTTATTTATTTTTTGCACCGGTATATTAGACTTGTTTACAGATATGGCAGCATTTATCCAAACATAATTGCTTTTCTAAAAGGATATTTAACTGTTTAAGGAGTAAATATGAAGTAATATGAAGTAATTAAAACATGTCACAAGAAAAAAACGTCATTTTTCACATTTTGGGTTTATGTAAAAAAAACAAAAGAAATGTTGAATTGTAGAAGTTTTGAATATAGTTGGTGATATTGAGTAAATATATGCGTTTTCACTATGGCTCGTTTGTCAGATTAAATGCAACAAGCTGTAAGAAGGTATTAGACATGATTTTTATTAAGCCCTTGTTTCAGTATTTCTTTATTTATTTTATTTTTTTTATTATGGATCTGATGCAATATTCTAACACTAATTTTTTTTGCTTCCATTAGCTATAAGCAGAAAATCATCCCAAGTAACAGGAATACAAGCTTTCAAAGCACCTGTACAAGTGATTCACTTTAAGAATTGAGTTTTTGTACTAAACTAACTGTTGACAAATATTCTAATTAATTGAAGGAGTCTGTACGTAAAGCCACAAAATTATCAAGACGATATTATTATTATTATTATTATTATTATTATTATTATTATTATTATTTAGTTGTGCTAAATTTATGCCAAAACCTCAACGTATAAATGGAACACGACGTAAACAGACGGCTGTGATGCATGATGGGATATGCGGTGAGTTCAGGCAGGAAGAGCATTTTAAACTTTGGACAATATACTCTAATTCCCATAATGCACCATTTTCGTTAATTTCCTCTACAAACAAAGATGGCGTTGCACGGAGAAGATACGGGGGCTAAAAAATCTGCGTTTAGAGAGGAACAGGCAGACAGAAAACCAGCGCCGGTGTCGTTTGGTTTCACTAAAACTGTTAGCAAATTTAAACCGGCCACCGGAAGCACTCCGACTGCTAAAGATGAAAAGGATTACTTGGTCGGAATTGACAGTAATGAATTGCAGAGGTACCGTCATTGAGCTAATGCTATCAAATCGTAACAGTTGCGTTTGAAATGCGACGTTACTTGATTGTCTGAGGACCTTATTTAGCTAAAACAATCATTGTTATCGGACCAATTGTCTCGTATTCTAACTCTTATTTCATCGCAGTACGAAACCAACCGAGAAACCCAAAGAGCTCATCATCCCCCTGATCCAGAAGAACCGCTGGAGCAGAGCGAACCGCGCGGGTCAGAGCGGGGATGGGGACGGGAAGCAAGAGGCAGCAGACCGGGAAGGGGATTCTGTGGAGTCTCAGGCTGTGAAAGAACTGATCGAAGGTACTCATGAGGTGAAGACGGTATGGTGGACAATGAATGAGAGCATCCGTCTTCTCACGGGTCTCCTAACTTCTGCTTTTAGATTCACGGAGGCAGCTTGAGCTATGGCAGAATGGACCTCAGTCAGACAGCAATCTCAACATCTCCATCCCGCTGCTGATGCAAAACAAGGCGCCAGAGGGCTTTGAGGATGGAGACCATGTAAAGGTGGACCTGCGTCCTGAATCTGTAAGTAGGGGACAGTGTTAAAATGGTTTCCAGTATCTGGAGTAATGACAAATCAGAAAAAAGAAAACAATAATTGATCCCTGTCCCTTTGTGTAAATTTTGTTTCCATCCACACATTTGTTTTTTAACCAACCCATACATCCACTCGTCTTCTATATCCAACAGGTCACCAGTCCATTCACTGGGCAACACAGAGACACAATAGACAACCATGCACAAACAAAAATACCATAGAACAATTTAGTGAGACCAGTTTACTTCTCAGTCATGTTTTGGCTGGAGTAACCAGAGAGAAGCCATGCCTGCGAGGCAACAGTGCTACCACTCTTTACAGATTTTGGATTCAGGGGCTGACCTCTGTAGATGTATCTGCAGTAAATTATTTATTAATTCCAATTCCAAATTTTATCTATACCTCAAAAGTGAGGCAAAAGGAGCTTAGAACTCTGGGGATTTGAGAAAAGTACGGCGTTTGGACAACAAGCAGTGTGTAACGTCCTTACACGTGAAAATTAAGTTTCTCTAATGCCCATTTCAAACATGTGTCCGACATGCATTAATGTGATTTTACACATCAATACACGTTTGAACCAGTGATTGCAAAATAAGTTATTCCAATCATAATATCCAGAGAGCTGTTTGACAACAGGAAGTTTACTTTTTATGTATTTATTCTCATATCTATAGCTATTTGCTTAAAAATCCCAACTTTCCTGCCTTTTAACTTTTCCCTGCCATCATCCGTTGATCTATCGTCTTCTGCTGATGTAAGATTTGATTGATCAAGCCTCCCAGAAAATAAATACAGTCCTTTCAAAGAGTTGCTCTGGAACAAGTTCTCCTCCCAGTGGGACATGACTTGAAATCCTCCGATGAGAGGTGTGGACAAAAACCCAATCCAGCCTGAGTAATTCCTCAGGATGCGGAGGAGCAGTGCCTCTTCTCTGATCTCCCCCTGGGTGATGGAGTGTCTCACCCTATCCGTGAGGCTATGTCCAGAAACATTATGGGGGGAGCTCAATTCAGCCACTTATATTCAGGATCTTGTTCTTTCGCTCATGATCTATATTTTATGACCGTATGGTCGGTCGAGACGCTAAACTGAGAGCTTGGGCTGTTTCTGTTCCAGCGATGAACTGGGGCAGGGTGTGCTCTGCTGCAGACATAGCTTCAGTCGGTTTATCTTTTTCCAAATTTGCTCTTATCTGAGGCTTATTATGATTTCTTCAAACAGTATGAAAAAGTGATTTGAACACCATGAGGCAGGCTTTTTAGGGATCGCATAAAAAAGTCCTGACTGTACAGAATCTGTCATACAGTAGACTGGCAGCTGAAATTTGAGTGTGTGAAAGTGCTGAGTGGAGTAACATGGCTGTATGCTCATACAGTTGCACGGATGACTGTCAGTACAGTAAGGCTTCGGTGGCAGACGGGCGTCAGTGTTCTCCCCAGAGATATGAGGGCAGCCAATCACGTCTCTCTGTTTCATTTCATAAGAGGCCTCGTGTGTCTCCGCGGTATGTTCAGTCTCTGCTCAGTCACCTCAGATGCTAGTGCCAGGACACCAGAGTCGGGAGGCAAATTGGCTCACGGTGGCCTCCAGCTCATTTTAATGTCGTCTCCTGGGTCAGAGGGGCGGCTCCCGGCCAGCCTCAGAGGAAGACCTTCAGTGGAGACAGTGATGGGATGGAGGCGGGAGCTCAGATCAGCCTTTTGACTGAAGTCAGCCAGGGCTGAGTGTGACAGCCTTGGGCCAAAAGGCTGAGTAAGAGCCACATTACAGGCTGTCTTCTCTCTGTCAGCTGCTCCTAACACTTTTGTTCTGTTTCAGAACTCCCAAGTTTACATAATCTTCTAATTAAAGCCTTTGTTGCCTTGTTGTATTATCTGTCTGTTTAATAAGTTTTGACTTATTTAGTTATTTTTAGTCAACAGAGGCAGACTACGAGAGTGTTCCTGTTGAGGCTTATGGACTCGCTATGCTGAAAGGAATGGGTTGGAAGAAAGGAGAGGGGATTGGACGGACATTTAAACAGTAAGTGACAGATTTATGTTCACTAGACTATTTTTGTGTCCTTTAATAAAGAAAATAGTGCTTTTTTTAAGTCATTCAACTTCATATACAGTTAGAACTAAAGCGTTGTCAGTGCGTGATACGACTCCAGGTACGTTTGCCCCCTCTAAATTATTCATACCCACATTTGGTGCCTACATACCATAATTTTTCCTCAACCTAATTCTGTTTCGTACTAAAAAAAAACAATTTATTTCCTGTACGTTTAATCACTGCAGATCAGTTAATTTTTTTCACTGTAAACGTACATTCAGGAAATACTTGAATAAAATCTTCTCAAATCTCATCTATGTTTTTATGTCGTTATGCATGATCTTTTTTTTAATGTTGATTCTATATATGGGTAAAATATGACTAAGTACTCCAAGTCAGCGTTTGCCTACCCTTGTACTCGAGGCACACTGCCCTGCATGTTTTAGATGTTTCCCTGTTATTAACACTCTTGCTTCAAGAGATTGTGGTTCAGCAAAAGCCTGCTAATCAGCCATCAGTTGAAATCAGGTGTGACAAAGCCGAGAATTATCCGAAAGATGTAGGGCGACATCTAAAACATTCAGGCCGACATTTAAAGTATGCAGGACTACGTGCCTTGAGAAGCAAGGTTGAAAAACATAAGAGTTATTAAACACAACTTTTTTTTACAATAGGCTATTATTGGAATATAGACAATGTATTTAGGTCATTGATTGTCAAATTAGATGTAAAACTTCTTCCTGGCCAGAACAAATTTCGATATGGCCCAAAATTTATATTGCGATATATTTTAAAGCATGTGCGATAACGATATGTATTGTAGTATGTTATTATTTTTTTATATAAGTCAAAATGACTGCTTGTGAACATGCTCACTTTCCAGATACATTGCAGCAAAACAACTTCAAAAAGGTTTACAATGTCAAAATAATGCAAAACAACAATTCTCACAACATAAATCAATATGTTAAATAAAATAAAAGCTAACTATTATGAATTAAAATGTTTGAAAAAAAATACTACTTTCCTGGTTACTTATTGATGCATTTAATATCACACAAAAACAAATCTGTATATTTTTTAATTAAAAAAGCTCCAAGTTAAGCAGATTTATATTCTGTTAAATGAAGAAAACAAACATTAAACTTTGAATGTGTAGTGTGAAGATATGCACTCATCTTCATTATCCTTGCGTGCCTGGTACAAGTATGTACCAGGTACCTCCAGGTATGCTCAGCTTGATGATGCCATCAAAATCCATAACCTCGCGATAGTCTAAATCTCTACCATTGGCTAAAATCATTCCCACCTTTTTATATTGCCCAGTGCTAGTAGTTGCTTCCTCTAGTTAGGTTCTTAAACCTACCATATGAACATGAACAGAGACCAAAAAACTGAAATTATGAAAATTATAAATTGATGTTATGATGCATTGTGTATCATAACTTAAATCATTTATTGAAGCCACTTATTCAGTCTGCATGCTCAAAGGATCCTTGTTTATGGAGTGGAATAGAATAATGAGGTTTACTTGACATAAATACATAAAACATTAGGGATGTGTACTGGCACGAATCTGGCGATGCTATATGTATCACGATACGAAGGGGATGATATGATATATTTCAATACCATGAGGACGACTATACGTTGTGATTTTTAAAACTAAATTAAACTTTAGAAAAACTGTTCCAGCATTCTAAACAATCCAACCTGTTTTATTACTAGATCTAGTTGATCCACTGGAAAACTGCCACCAACTAGCGGTCATATTTTTGATTTTACCACCAAAGTTGCTGTCTTTATTAATGGTTCCATTCAAATTTTTAAAAATAAAATGAAAAATCAACTTTGCTTTTGAATATTGGTACAGTATTGTGACATAAAATATTGCGATATAATTGGCGTATCGATATTTTCTGACATCCCTATAAAACATTGTTAATTTTACTCAAGGTGATCATACCTTGAGAAGCTCAAAGCATAACTTTGGTTTATTTGCACTCTTTAATGGGTCAAGAGCTAGAAAAATGTTAGGACTTACCTCGAAAGGGCTTTAAAGGTGCTTTTCTCTGTTGAGAGCTGCAAAACTAGTAAAAAGGAATCGCATTGAAATACTAAACGTATTTTAATGGTTATTTGCAACATATTCAAAAACATTGTGTTGGCTCATGTTTGCCCCTGCAATTTATAACCTGATTCAAATAGGTCCAGAAATGTTCTAAAGCAAAACAACATGCAGAGTTTTTCTATTGTTTGATTTTAAGTGAGCAGTGGATCCGACTGCATCGAGGATCCTGTCCTCAGATCGTTGCTGCTCACATCCATGCAGACTGTAGTTTCTGCCTCTTGATGTTTCTAAATGAGGTCTTTCGGATGGCAGCACACTTTTACCTAAAAACAGCATTTATTGTGCAGCAGAAATTGTTTTTAATGACCAAATTATTAACGCTCTGATCACTAATAAACCTCAATGCTAATATTAATAGTGATCTATGAAATGTGCAAAGATAACAAGCAGCAAAAATACACTATTTAAATACCAAGCTGATTAATTTGTGTATTTCAATTTTTTTAAGCTGTTACATATTTGTATTTATAGATGTGGCAACAAACAGTGTCCTCTCCTGATGCTGTTCTGGAGCGCTTGCTGAGATTTCTTTTACACTCGCCTCTATTTTTATTGCAGCTGCCTCAGGGCTCGAAGATCACAGGCCATTCGGTTGTTGTTGTTTTGTCTCTTTTCACTTTTACAGATTTGTCTCTGGTTTCTCTGAATCTGCTAATGAATTAGTTGAATGTGGATAACAAAGCCTTTATTTTCGTTAACTAATTCTGTTCTTAATTTGACTAATTTATAATTAAATATTACTGTACATGTTGCACAAGCTTGCTCGGAAATCGTTGCCCGCTGTCATTAAGAACTGCATTTCTCAAAAGGGTTACTGTCGCTCTTGGTCAGCATGCAGTAAGATTTTCATGCAACATTTTTACCATCCGCAAATCATTGCATATTTTTTGTAGAAAGAATAAAAATAAAATTGAAGGTAAGAGATTTGTAATAAATAGTGTAAAAATGGTCACAAGTTAAGATTTTCATGTACTCTCAAGTACAAAGTGTGTATCGCTGCAGCCTCTTTTAAATCCTGAACACGTCTTTTTTCATTGATTTAACTCTGTCGCCTACAGAGATGTGAAGCCAATCGAACACCAGCTCCGTCCAAAAGGGCTGGGCCTCGGAGCAGATCGTGCAGCAGTAAAGGATCTGGAGCCGAGCAAGCGCAAGCGTCCCCCGAAGCCGGGCGAGGAGAAAGCCGAGCAGGAGGAATTAGTGATGGCTCCTGGAGGCTTTGTTTTGGTCGAATCCGGGGCCCATAAAGACCTTTACGGCAAAGTAAAGCTCATCATTTATTTGGTGCAGCCATCTTGGCTCTAGCTGAATCGTTTTTTAGTAGAAAAAAAAACTTCTTTTTTTTATTTCTGTGTGGCAGATAGAAGGTTTAGATGCAGACAACGCTCGAGTTGTGGTGAAGCTCGCCATCGGCGGGAAGACTGTGACTGTCAGCCAGTACGGACTAAAGCTGGTCGCACGGAAAGAATACGAAAAATACAGCAAAGACCTCAGTGAGTGTTTTACTGCTTATAATATGGCTTTTTATAAAGAAAATAACAAATAAAATATTACCATTGTTGCGCCATAATCACAAAAAAGTATTTGTTTCAAGAAATCAAATTCAAAAAGTCAAACCCATGAATTTACAGAACAGAATATTTCAAGTGTTCGATTTATAAGTAATTTTCTTCATGATGGCTAATGAAAACCCAGAACAATTTTTTTCAGACATGTATGACGAAACACTAGGGATGCACCGATACGACTTTTTCAGTCCCAATACCGATTCCGATGGCTGGATTTTGTGTATCTGTCGATACCCGATACCGATCCGATACTATTTGTGACAAACTATGGCTCCGATAGATCATGTGCCCTGGCTGCTTGGCCACAGGGATATCCCTTTGGCTGTCTGGTTAGCGCACATGACCTTCACCTGGGAGTCGTGGGATCGGATCCCGCCTGGGCCCTCGTTGTGTACCTTGCCACATATTGTTGAATTAATAAACTGTATAACTTCTGGTGCCTTTTTTGAAGAGACTAAAGGCACCAGACTTTACAAACTAAACATAATTGACACAAAGTAACAGATGTAAAATATAAAATTACCACAAAAGTAAAATTTCAAGTTAAAAACGTATGTTTTTTGGTGAATTTGTTGCAGATTTTCCCCATTTTGAGTATCGGTTCATGCTATCGGTTAAGTTTAACAGATACCGATACCAGTACGTTAAGCAGTATCGGGGCCGATACCAGTATCGGTATCGGTGCATCCCTACGTAACACCAATAAAAAAAAATTGGTTTTAATAGAGAAATGTTATTGCCTACACACTCATTCATCATTGAAAACACTGCGGACACCCTAAACGGCGAAGGTAAACCTCTAAAGGGCATCGCCAAAGTAGCAGGCAGTTAAGAATCATGTAATCAAGCACGCTAATAGAAGGTTTAGTGGAAGGAAAAACTATGGGTGACAAGAACATTAAAAGTGGAGTAGAATGAAAAAATTTTAGAGGACGAAAAAGGTACAAAAGCACCAGAACTGCCCACCATAGTGTTTAATATATGATAAACAATGTATAAATTTGTTGTTGTATGGTATAAAAAGACTAAAATGGAAGTATTTTTTTTCTAAGAGTTGGATAGGTACCACAGTTTACTTAAGCATTTGTTATTTTCTGGCGGATCATACTGTTTTTGCAGCATTGACACATCAAATATGCTTTTCTGAAAAATGTTCAGCTCTTACAGGCGAGCTTGTTTAGCTTTATTAATTTCAAACTAAATGGAAACTAAGGCCCAGTTTAGGCAAAAACTTCTATATACTGTAATCTGAAGTGCCTTCTTCCTCGAATAAAACCACCACTGAGAACCACACACTTTTCCAGCAATGCAGGAACTAATAATGCTGTTCTACCCAACTAACAGGCCGACTCAGTAAAGCCCACAAAGACAAGGAGAGAGAGCGACAGAGGCTCGAGGAGAAAGAAAAGAGCAAAGCTAAACACAAGTCATCTGAAAGCGAAGAAGGCAAGGATGAGAGGAAGAGGAAACACAGAGAATCGAGTCAAGACAGGTAGGTTTTCTCT
This sequence comes from Apricaphanius iberus, assembly GCA_028564705.1. Taxonomy (NCBI): domain Eukaryota; kingdom Metazoa; phylum Chordata; class Actinopteri; order Cyprinodontiformes; family Aphaniidae; genus Apricaphanius; species Apricaphanius iberus. Next base: position 2,010,013 of record JAPXFQ010000494.1, on the reverse strand, counting down.
TTAAATGATCTCATTCAGTCCTGCTTACTTTTATCTGCTTTTAACTGGACACGTTTCGTTTTAAATGTCTGGTTTGCTGCGGTTTCCTACAGAGATAAGCCGCCAGTGAAAGAAACAAGACAAGCGTCGGCTCCCCCCTCCTGGCTCCAGAGAGACCTGAAAGTCCGCTTCATAGACAAGGCTTTTAAAGGGGGCAGGTACTACAACTCAAAGGTACCGAAGCTTCAGCTGCGTTATACCATTAAATACAACTTAATAGTACTATAAACTCAAATAAAATGACAGGTTTGACTGTATTTCCATGAACATACAAGGTATAAATAACTTGATCCTAATGCTTTCATTCCAAAAACGATATAACATCTTGATTTTTGCAGTTATAATAATTAGACATGCACCATTAAATACTTTCACTATTTTCAGTCTATAAATCCATCAACTCAACACCTTGTACTATGAGTTGGGGGTGGGGGGGTGTAATTAAAGAAAAAACAGAAAGATTAGGAACATACGCTTTGATGCATACATGTAGTTATTTCACTTTCTGATATATTCCAAACCACTTCCTTCCCCTATCATGCCATCTACATGCCATCTACTTTTTAACTTATTTTTTGTTTTAAAAAGCTTAAAATTAAAAATTTACATCAGACAAATTAATTCATAAAAAACATATATGCAATATGTGTTTTTGTATTATTTGGATTTTATGTGAAGACTTGAGAAAAAGTGCAGCATAAACACCCACTCACTGTAGCTTTAAAGGGGCAGAATATTGACCTTTCTGCTATCATTCTGCACTTCAGAGTTAGTAAGGCCGTCTGCTCAGGTAGCTAACACGCAGTCTGCTGCTTGAAGCTGGCCATGGTTAAAAAAAAAAAAGTGTTACCTTGATGATAATGTTTGGTTTCTGCACTGTAACAGTTTTTAGCGCTTGGAAATATTTTCCAACTGCTGATTTTGTTCTTTCTCTACTACAGGGAGAAGTGTAATAGTTTCTTTTAGCCAAGTGAGCAGCAGTGTGTAGCAACATGTGGAAAACTCTGTGCTACTCCATTTCATCACTTTCTCACTTATCTCATTTAGACTTTAGGAATTGTATTTATTAGGACATTTTGATATTGCAACCTTTTAAAGTCTTTTTATAGCTCAGTATCAGTATGAGACTCATTCCTAGTTGTCTTGATAAACTCAGGATTTCCATTACCGCGTTTGAACTCGTGTTTGTCTCACTACGCTGCAGATGCGAGTGGAGGACGTCCTGACGCCGTTTACCTGCGTGTGTCGAACTGAAGAGGGAAGGCTGCTAGACGGTGAGTCGTTTGTAAAATCTCATGCTCAGTCTGTGTAAGTTTGCACTCTGGCATTCCCTGTGGGCAAAATGTGTGTTTATCTGTTTATACAATATTAGAGTCCTTCACTATTATTCATTTTACTTTACATCAATAGGGATGTCAAGTGGTTTAAACCAACTTGGCCTTTGGATAGAACTCTGAGTTTACCCCCGTAATGTATTTTAGAAAGAAGTTAAAGTGACTAAAGTTGTTGGTGGTAGTTTTTTAAAATGTAAAAGCAATACATTTATTTGGTTTCCAAGTGTAACATGGGAAATCTTTGAAACCACATTTCTAGATCTAAGCCTAATGTGGTGTTAGATCTTCGTTTCACCTATTTGGTTAAAGCAAACTGCTATTATTGCTCTCAATCAGTTTTTAAAATAGGCCATCCTCAGCTTTCTGTGCTTTGCAAAAGAATTCATACCCTTTGAACTTTTCCACATCCAATTACAATTATGCAATACTTTTTTGTTGGTCTGTCATAGTGCTATGTTGAAAGAAAAGATTCTATATCGATTCTTGTAAAAATCGTACTGAAAAATGTACTTAATGGTTTGCCCCTTTTTACCACTAAAATCGGAAAGAAAAGTGCTGCCAGCCATCTTTAGGCTTGTGTCTGAAAGGATGAATGGTTTCCCCTGGTGAACTGTTAAACACAAAGCGTTGTCATTGAGCCATATAATTAAGATAACGGCTCAAAAAAACCTTTTTAACAGCACAGATCCAGATCAGTATGAAACTGGAAAAGATTGAATTGAATTGTGATAATAAATTCTAACTCTTGATAATCAAAATCAAACCAATTCTTGAAATTTGAATTGATGCCCATTTTTAGTCTGTCATAAAATCTACAAAATTCAAGTTCAAATGGTATGAATACATTATGCAAAGCAATCACTATTTCTAATTTTAAATTAAACCTTATTTTCTAACAGTCACATACAGCTACCTCCAGATATCTTATTGGTGTGAAGAAAAACAAGATATGTTTGTGAAACGTTATAATTCTGAGCAGAAATAATCTGTAGCCTCCAGCCTATATGCAAAAACTGCAAAATGATTGTGACCAGGTAATCAATCCACTCCTGACTGCTGCCATGGTAACGCCCGCTCTAAATTACGTTAGAGATTAACCCCTCTCTTGTTTCGCCGTGACAGATGTGAAGCAGGACATGTTGGAAACCATTATCCCTAAAGGAGAGCATGAGACTGTGATGGTTGTGCTGGGTCAGCACAGAGGACAGGTGAGCAGTCAGTCAGCCTCGATGCACTCGGATTGATCTAGTTTTGACGTGATTAACCGTTGCTAATAACCGGCTCTTCATTTGTCGGCTCAGGTCGGTCGTATTCTTCAGAGGGATAAGAACAAGTGCAGAGCGGTGGTGCAGATCGACAGATACGAGGAAAAATTATTCACTCTGGATTATGACTGCATTTGCGCCTACGTGGGAGCCTCAGACAACTGATCTCAGACCTATATCATGCTTTTGTAATATTCAAAAATAGCTTTTAAAGCATTCTTGTTGTTTTTTAAAATAAAAATTACATCAAACTTGTATTTGTACAGATGTTTTTGCACTTAGGAAAATGCATGAAGGCCAAGTTTCACAGCAAATCTGAAATTTATTATGGCCAGAGATGTAATATAAAACATATTTACAACATGTTTGACATGAACACAGAAGCATCGCCTGTCGCTGACATGCACACGTCTAAAAATCTAAATAAAATGTTCTGCCCGAAAGAACGACCAAGAGTACATGTGTGTTTGCCGCTGTCTCTGTTGGATGTCTGTTTACTCCTTGGGCGGATGGTTCGCAGCGTTGGCTCGCAGCACGGCTCCAGGACTGGGGTACGGCCGCTGCTGGAACAGGGGCCCCGCCGCCGTCGTGTCCGCTCCCGTCTTTGCTTCGTTGCGTTTGGGGAGGCCGCTTGACCAAGAACCCCTGTCAGGATGAAAACATTCGCTTTAATTAGCGGCTGCATTATTCCCACAGCCACAAAAGGGACCATTGACTTCAAAGCCACACCACAATTGCTGATTACGTCTGCTCAGTTTAAAGGAAAAAAAGCTATTTGACGTTTTATGTGAAGGAGATTTCTTAATTTGTTGGCTATCAGACTTGACTATCAAGTCAAGTAGACCTAGTCTGTCCGATCGATTGTTGAGCAAAAATCAGAGATCAGGAAATAACAGTCTTTCTTCTGTGCAGCTCAATCTGGAAATCCCCAGACATTCTGTTGCCCACAAGAATATACAAATGCTTCAAAAACCAATCAGATCCGGATTAAAAACTACACGGTTTTTTCATTAATTGAATTAAAACATTTAAACGCATAATTTATTCAACAGAGTGATCTAAAAATTGACTTTCAGTGAATGCAACCCTCCACATCTCAGGTTCTCATAAAATTGGATTAAGATTAATGAAAAAAACATTACTTTCCTGCTTTTTTTATGGCCAAAACTATAAGAGTGCTGACTTGAAAGATGCAGCAGATAGTCATCAAGATCTTCCACAAGGAGGGTAAGTCACTAAAGGTATTGCTAAAGAAGCTCGCTTCTCAGTAGTCGCAAAGCGTATGTAAGAAAGTCATGTGGAAGGAAAAGCTATTTGAAAAAAAGGTGCACCAACAAGATGGACAGCTGCAGTCTTGAGAGGCTATTCAGGAGTTTTGGGGAAACATTTGCTGCTCACGCTGCCACTGGAGCCGGTTCCTTTTAAGAGCCGAAACCAATGTGTTCAGAACATGGACTACTACTGTCTCTTTAATAAATTCATTCCTGAACTGGAGAACACATCAAAAGCAGACAAAACACCAAATCAAGAGCTTTAGTTTTTGTCTCATCTTTTTCTTCATGACACCAGACGGGAAAGCTTGAATGATGCAGACCAGACTTCAGTCTGTATATCTTGTGCTTCATCCTCTCATCGCTCTTGAAAAATATACATTTAATAATTTAAAATACAACCTTAAATGATTACCGTTAAGTTGTGCTTAACATAATTGTTGTTTTTTTTCACTGGAAGCAGTTTGACTAATTTTCTGGAAAGTTTTGTGGTTCTTTACTTTCACCAATTTCTTGTGATCAAGAAACTGCAGAAAATTGTGAGACATTTATATGGAATCGTGTTGATGGAGATAATTTCTATTTTGAAGCCACCCAAACGCTAATTGATATTTTCATGGAGAGTAATAGCTCGAAGAAAGGATAACAAATTTCATCTTAGACTATATGCAATTTGGTTAACATTTTATCAACGCACAAACTGTAAATACCCTTTAAAAACTGACGACACATAACAGAACATGTATAAAACTATTTATAAATGCCATGAAGGTGAGATGAACCGAACGCAAACGAGACAACCGAACACCACTACACGAAAAACAAAATCCACCTTTTTTAAGAGGTCAACCTGAAGCGCTTTGCTTCAAAACGCATCAGCGTTGGTAACGTTTCAGCCGATAAGATCGATGTTAAAACAAAGGTTGCGCCCTGCATGTGAAACCAGAGGAGAGAAACTGCAATGCCTTACTCAGAAAACTGCAGCCACAACTCGCTCCCACAGGGGTTACCTTTCACGTGACTTGGCGTCTGCTCTGCAGTGCCAGCAGGTCTCAAGCAAAGTTTCAAACCAGCATGCATCGTGTTACACTGCAGCTGTAACCCTCTGCATTTAAAGCCACTGTTGCAATAAAAAAAAACTTTTTGTTTTTAGTAGTCTTCAAAAATGGTCAAATTCATTCAGAAATAAATGTTAGATATGCATAATGTGTCACCAATCAGGGAAAATTGAATGCATTAATGCTGGACCCATTGAAACACAGTGTTGCAATATTTGGGCCGCTATACTTCTCTTGGCTCACAGTTCCTCCATCCCAAAAAAAGACCTAAAGCTAAAAGGTTCTCCACTGTACAATATGTGCTGCTTATACTATACCTTGGAGCGTCAGAATAAGCACTTGGATCCATAGGGTCCATCTCATCATCTTTTCTTCCTGAAAAACAAACCACGAAACATTTATTTCTTAAAAAATAAAATAAAAACGTTTCAGCAAAGAACAAGAAATTTGGGAATATTACCTCTTTTGCTTTTGCCGTACGGTGCAGGATCGTCTCTTCTCTGCTTCCTCCTGTCCCTGTCCCTTCCTTCATCCCGGTCTCGATCTCTATCTCTGTCCCGCTCTCTGTCTCTGTCCCTTTCCCGCTCTCGTTCCCTCTCTCGGTCGCGGTCTCTTTCCCGCTCTCGTTCTCGTTCCTTCTCAAGCTTCTCAAACGGTCTCTCTGCTCTTTCATCTGTAACATCAGCTTAAAAAAATATATATAAATCACAAATATCAACATTTAGAAACAGAGACTTTGAACAAAAAGACCGCCAGATTTGTATTCATTTGTTTCAGTCCAAAGTATGCATACGCTCCTCATGGGCATGAATCAGCTTTACAATATTTATATATATATAAATCCCTTCAGGTTGAAATTATGATATTTTTGTTTTTCTCTACTTTGCGCAGTGTTAAGATTATTCAGTCATGCTCAGACACACACACCATCTAATATTTGTCAAAATGTTGAAATTGAAAAGAAACATGTTTATAGCAATAACAAGCCTTGTGAATGGATATTTCCTATCCCTTTCAGGCAGAATCAGTAGAGTTCCTTTTTTGTAAGCGCAGTTTGGAATTTATTAATCTATTTATTGCTGCCATGGCTTTCTTTAAGAAGCTTAATGTTAGCTTGCTTTATCTTTCAATAAAAAAGTTCGGGTGTGTATTTTAGATAATTCTTCAGTGGAAGCACTCAGCTGGGCTCAGGTTTCAACAAAGTGACCCAAACTGTCACCCTTGAATGAAAGGAAATTGGTCAGGATGTTCAAGAACAACCAGGCGAGCATCAAGGCTCATGTACACCAGTGTTACTATGAACGATGAAGAAAGTTTTACATCAACATTAATAGGAGACTGACAAAGAACTTGCAAGTTTTAAATTTGCTAAAACATGCTGTTTTTCTTCTCAATGCTTGGGAAACTGTGCTTTTTAATTTTTATTTTACATAATTTTCACAAACTTCAAAATCCTATAGAATAAAATGTATTTATCATTTTACAAAAGTCCAGTTTTTCTTCATTTTTCAAATAAAAATGGAAATAAAAATGTTTGTTCTTTAAATCTGAAACCTTTTCTACAGTAAAGATTCATCAAGAATGAATTTGTTTTATGTTTTTCAGAAGCTGCACTAAGGGTAAAAACATCTGTTTGTAATTTTAAAGTTTGCAGATCCCAGCCTTCGATCTTGAGTTGGGCCAAACTTCAACCCTATCGAAGATGGATGTATGGTGGGTCAGTCCAACCAAACATAAAAAATATGTTAAATCATCTTTACTATTTCAGAAAAGGAAAGTCAATTCCAGGACCTTGTTCATGGTAAAGTAGGGGTTAAGTTATTTTTATAATTACAGCCTGTATGTCCTGTATATATGTTTGACACTGTAGTAGGGGTGAAAAAAACAAAGTCGATTCACATAAGGATCTAAATTCTTTGCTTAACGATTTTGAATCGATCGATTTTTCTTTTTTTTCCAGGTAGTCCAGGCTTGAAAAAAAAAAGTTTACTTTATCATTAACTATATCTAGGTATGTAGCAGTTTACTTTAGAAAGTCTTCACTTTTCATTCATTCTGATGTAAAGGTTTAAGATGTCTGCAATATTGAAGAATCTCAATTGAAATGTAATCAGCACTTACAAAAAAAATAATTAATAAAATAATTGAATCAGGAGAAAAGCATATTGTCTCAGCCCTACAAATTGGCTCCTTTTTTTTTTTTTTTTACTAATAGTATTGATTGTAAATTGATTCTAAATCAAGAATCTGTCCTGAATCAAATCGTCACTTTACAAATCGGAATCGAATCGTGAGTTGTTGTAAGATTCACATCCCTACTGTGTAGGTTTTCAAAAATTGACTTGTGTACTTGATTCTACTTTTTAAAATTCATTGAAGTTATATTTGTTGATTTACCGCTTCACATAGGAAAAAAGATGCGTTAAAAAAAGCGAATCGTTGCAACCCCAAAATTGTATAAAATCCATGTCCACTAAAGGTGTATATGTAAAATTCTTACCATAGCAGTAAGAATGGACAATTAACAGATAACTTAAGAGTTTTGGCTGCTTTACAAAATCATACCTTTCACTTTCTTTGCAGATTTTGTTATCACCGCGCTAGGGTCAATTGGGGATAGCCAAGACACCATATCTGTCTCTGCATTCCAGTAGTAAGGAAGACCACTGTGGATAACAAAAACAAGTTTTGAATGAAGACATATATTAATAAACGATCATTACGATTTTATTCAATAAAGTGATGATAATTTAATAATACATTTCATTTTAGGGAACCTTTCTAAAACCCAAGGTCACCTTACAGAGAAGAAAAAATAAGAAATGATACACAGACACGACAACAACCAAAATATCTCTAAAGTGAATAGGCTTGTTTGAACAAATGTGTTTGGAGTAGTGATTTAAATTAAGAAAGAGAGTCAATATTTTTTTATGGCCATAATGGTCTTAATTTGAAATTCAACAGCTTAGAAATGGGGAAAGAACTGGGGGAAGAAATGTGGCAAATGTCTTTGTGTATGGTATCTGCAGTTTTCCTGAATAGACTTTCTTGTTGGTGTCCTTTGAATATGAGATTACGCAGATTTAGAGTAAATCATGGAGCTGAATGAGAAAATGAGATATTTTGGTGGAGCGAATGTGATAAGAAGGTCATGGAGGTTGACATTATATTAAGAAACAAGTTCAACTGGGGTTTAGGAGCTATGAAGAGGTGAAAGGTCACATATGGCAGATGAGAAATTGTCAGGGTTAATATATTTTTTTCTAAATGCAATATCATGAGGAGTACAAATTTTGGAAGCTGTTACATTGAAAGAAATAAACATATGATCGGAAAATGCAAAAAGAAAATTGCTTTGCTTGAGGGGGACCAGACTCCAAAGCTTTCTGGACATGAAGTGAAATCTTGTGAAAGCAGGTTATTATCACTGCCCATGATAATTAAAGGTTGGATATCGAATATGAGCATGATAGCTACATCTAGTTTATCTAGGTTGTAGTTACAAAAATAACATCATTCCAGCTGTTGGGTTGCCTGGGTCGATGCTATTACGCCCAGTAACAACCGGAACTCTGTCAAGTGAGGAATGTATTTTAGAGCAGTTTAATGAACAGCTAATGTTAGCAAATGAGCTAGCTTACCGAACCGGGAGTAAAGTCGCTTTTTCCGTGTGTGTTTGATGCCGTAAAAATGTTTTATGTGGGTGCATCTAGTGTAGGCTTCAACTAAAACGACTCTAGTTTCCGTTCTTCTGCTGTCACTTCTCTCCCGAGACAGATAACGATATCTCCGGGGCTCTGAAGCAGTTGCTCGACTTGCTGACTCCACAATTCTTCCTAGTACCAGCTGAGCTGCGCCGAACATATAGTTGCATAATAAAGACTGCATCTGTCAACCCTCAGCTGCTACTGGCTGTGAGATGTCAACATAACATCATTCTCGTGTCCAATTTAAATGTACATATTCTTATTTTATAATTTATTTTAATTAAAATATAAATTAAGGAAATATTGTACTTTAATTCTGCACCCCTCTAAAAGCCCTGTGGATGTATTTTTTTTTCAATGTAGCTTTTTATGAAATGTTCCATTTACAACCTTTAAATACCCCTATAGAAACCTGGATGGTAAGACTGATTTGGGATTTCTATCAAGCCCCAAAGAGTTGAATTTAATTTAAAAGTACATACCAAGCCGGGTCAAACACTTTGTACCAGTTTGGAGGCAGGTTCTCCAGTCTGGTGGCTTCATAATCCACATTGTTGTCATCGTAATCTTCAGCTATAATCTCCTCATCTACTTCTGATGGAATTAAGCAGAAAGTTGTTGTTAGAAGACACAAAATGTAAAAGAAGGTAAATAGATTATTAGGTTGATTGGCCTTAAATAAAAAAAAAACAAAACAAAAAAAGGTCACTACCTTGCTCTGATGGTTTAACAATTCCTCTCTTGGCCAAGCGGGCCAGAAGTGCTGCAGGAAGAGGCATTCTGTAAACCAGGAATTAATATTGTTTGAGCTAAATGAGGAAAATGTGAGTTGGTTATATCATTATTGAATATTTTAATGATGATACCAGTTGTGATTTACCCTATTTTATTTGTCCTAATGAAGAGATTATTATGATATCCATCTAAACTGACGGGCCAAGTAAAGAGAGCATTAATCAGAGGAATACCCAGGAGACAATAACTCTCAAGGAACTCCAGAGATCCACAGATCGGTGGAACCCTACAGAATCTGTCAATAAGACAACTAATGCTCTTGCACTCTAAAAATCTGTCCTGTATACAAAAGTGGCAAGAAGAAAAAAGGCATAAGAAACATGCAAACATGTTAAAGAAGGTGATGCAATCAATTAAGTGGGAAAAAAGTAACATTTTGGACTCAATGTAAAAATGAAATATGTAACTTAAAAAATGGATTTAACCCTAAAAACACCAATGACACTTTAGAAATGGGGGGTTCCACGGCAGGGACAGAAAGCTGGGATTTGATGACAGAAGGAGCTAAATACAGAACAATTCTAAGAGAAAAACCACAGATTTTCTGTCATGAAAACATTTATGAAAAAGACCAGTTACTTTCCACTTCACAATTGTGTGTTACTTCTTTACATAAAGTGAAGGTCAGTCCTGTCACACCTAATTCAGCAAAAATGTTGCCAAATTTTACTTAAAATATGCTCAAATATTTTAACCCTCCCAACCTAAATCATGAACCAAAAGTGAAAAACGAAGTACAAACCTAAGCCTTTTAAAAAGTAGATAGATATATGGTACATATTCAAAATACATAACCATTTATTTGAAAAAGGAGCCGGCAGAAGTATTTAACTTATTTGACCTTACCTGCTTTCGTTTTTATCTTATGTTAGATTTTTTCATCATTTAAAGATAAACAGTAAAATACGGAACACTTTTTTTTTTTTTACAAGAAAAAGACATAGAATACCTGAACACAGTTCATTTTAAATAATACAACAGCATAAGCAAAGCCAAACTTAGAAACTCATCGGTAATGTTTTATCCAAAATAAATTAGTTGTTTTTAATAAGGAAAGCAAAAAAAAAAAAAAAAAGCAAATTAATCATATTTTATATTTTTAGAACATGTCCATTACTACCACAGTTGAAACTATTCTCCATCCAAATGTGTATATGTATCATTGTGTATGAATGTGAATCGGAATATAGTTCAAATAAACGAACAAACAAAACGTTGATTCTGAAATTATTTTAAAACATAAACACAACCAGAGTACAGTGTAAAAAATGATCTTAAGGCTTACAGAGATTACAGAGGGAACTGAAAAAGTAACTGGTGGAAAAAAAGTAATGAGAATGAGGATCTTTTGCAGAGTACATTTATTGGGGGGAAAAAGGAACGATGCTAGCTCACATCAATGCATCTTTACCGTTTCTGGGTTAAAACTGTGAATCAGAATAAATCGTTTTAAGCTGCTTTGGTGCTTCAAACTTTATTTTGACCATTCATTTAACATTTTAAACACGCTAAGTTTTTTTTATTTCGCAATAAAAGACTTATACTTTAGATATATAGTGTATAAATGTAAGCAAATCTCTTGCGAGATTAAAAGTAGTGCATGGGCTGGAATAGCAACAGCTAAAAACACCACAGCAACAAGCTCGCTGTCTTCTACCCATGATGAACTGAGAACACACAATAAACAAAAGTATACGTAATTATAGAAAGCTGAATAATTAATAATAATTTACGTCTTACCCGTTTGTAAAATATTGTTTTTTACTCGTCGAGAGAGCAGAGAACAATATCGCCTCTAAAGAAGAAATTTAAAAAAAGAGAAAGCCGCCGGCGCACATTGATGACATCACCACGCACGCTTGACGTCAACAAACATGGAGGAGTATGCTCGCGAGCCTTGGTAAGGTTCGTTTATAAATATTAGTCCTTAGCCGTTTTTTAAACACTTGTAAGGAAGATTGTAGGGCTGTTATATTGTTATATTGATTCTGTGTGTGAAAGCGAACTGATGGAGCTTGTGTTTGTAATACGGAGGATATTAATATTAAATCCCCGATAATAATTAGATAGACAGCTGCTGTCCAGCAACTTCTCTTCACACTGACTTCTTTTACTGTAACATTTAATGACATATTTATTGGAATATGATTGTGCTCTCAAATTTGAGTTGAAGGGGATTTATACAAATATATCAGTACACTGTGTTAAAATTAATTTAGAAAATGTCATTCAGATGCATTGATATTATTATTATTATTATTATTATTATTGATTTGGTGCATTTCTCTGATCAGAATTACATTGCCTTTGCAGTTAGAGCAACCTCTAAAACATTTAGTAATGTGTGCACATCATAGTAGCGGTTTGTAAATCCTTTTATACATGCATTACTTGTTTCTATACCCTTGTCTGCTTTTTTATAACAGTATCATGTCATGTCAGCAAAAATGAGCTCCACTTATGAATGCCGAATAATCATTCCTTATAGAACTAATAATCAGTGCTTTATTTCAAACAAAAATATTTAAATTGTTGCCAAAAGTTACCCCAGTGACTGCTGGAGATAGATACCAGTCGTTCTGCGACCCTGTAAGGACAAGAGGTTATAAACAATAAATGAAAAGCAACTTTTATGAATTTCTTTAGCAGTATTTCCTGAAAATGTCTCTCAATTTGCACAATTTCTCCCAGGTGAACTTCATATTTTACTGATGATCTTGTTGTGCAAAGTTTTACCCTAAAAGGGTTTCTTATGTTGGTTGCAAATATGTTTGCACTTTGTTTGTACAATCATGTGACTAAATTGAAATGGCAAAGAGCACATAGTAAAAATGTAAAACATACATATTTATTGTCTGGTAATCACTTGTTGTAACTGTAGATTTTAAATGATTGTACAGATGCTGTATAGTTCTGTCTTGAACATTTTAAAGTAATGTCACCAAGATTTGACCTTTCTGAATTGGAACACACGCCTTAAAAAAAGGGGGCAAAGCCTTTCGATTATCTAGTTAATAAACTATAGTGTCAGAACTTTTCATTTTGATAAACACTGAAACTTTCATTGACCTGATTACTTGTTTTTGATTGATTTTGCCCTTTGCAATAACTGTTTAAAAAAAAAAATATATATATATATATATATATATATATATACACCAAAGTGAGAGAAAACCCTCCCTTTCGATTTAAAAGGGTAAATACCAGCCTGCTAATCAAATGCACATTTTTAGTAACTGACCACTGTGACTGACTATTGCTATTAAACGAGTTTTGGCAAGTTGTTGTCTGAGCATACAAGTGTAGGTTGAAACACATGCCAAGATGGAAAGACATCAGCAATGACCTTGAAAAACCAGCTGCTACCAGAAGAGATATAAAGGCACTTCCAAAATATTTAAAGTTTTCAAAATAATGTTCTAAATGGAAACATTTCTAAGACAGCTCCCGATCTTTTCAGGAGTTGATGTTCAAGTAAATTAATAAATGAAAGATCGTGAAAAATGCGGGAAGAATTCCTCCCCAACAGCAAGAGAGACTGACAGAGTAAACACACAAAAAATTTATTCTGAGAATTATTGTTTCCAAATTGGGCTTCCACAAGCTATTAAATACATTTCTGTCAATTCACTGGCAAGCTAGTAAACTGTTTCCTAGCTATGATTAAAAAACATTTGATTTGAAATGTCTAATTGTGTTCATCTTCAAAATAACCTTGACTATATGCATATATCTATCCTAAAGCCCCTTCGATCCTTTCTGTGGGGCTCTAGTGTGTTTGGTTATCACTGTTGCACTGATCAGGCTGTGTAGAGCTTTATGAAGCAATTTTAAATCAGTGTGAACTAAGAAATCCTCCGTGACTGAAACTTAATATAACACCCTTGAGGGTCTTTGGAAAAATATCTTTAGATTTTTAAAATATATGTGCTTTTATTTTAGGTTTATAGTCATACTACGGCTGTGTGTATAGGAGATTCTTGAACTCGTCCGATTCTTTATGTGATGGCATTTGGACATTTAATATTTTCTCAAGCAGATTTGTCGTGTTAGAAAATTATCTCTGCACACATCTTCATGTTCTTGCAAATACTCTTACTGCAGCCCCTGGAGGATAGTGGACGACTGTGGAGGAGCTTTCACCATGGGAGCAATTGGAGGTGGTGTGTTTCAAACAGTGAAAGGCTTTCGAAACGCCCCGGCTGTAAGTTGAAAAAACAACATGTTTGTTTGCTTTCTAACTCTTGATTTTAAGATCATCATCCACAGCTCAGTTATATTTCAGGGCGTTGGACACCGACTGAGAGGAAGTGCAAATGCAGTGAGAGTTAGAGCTCCTCAGATTGGAGGTAAGGGAGGCTTTTTTTGTTGATCCGTTCCTGAACCTTTTTGTGGTTACTCCTTTTATTGGACTCATCATTTCAGACCGTACTTTTTAGTTTGGATTATAATAATGCTAAAGATTTTAGAGGGGTAACTTTGTCTTTTTTTTTTTTACTTCGACATGGTGTAACAATGAAAACCTTTCGCATCCCCACAGGCCAATTGTCGCTAACTGGCTTGTATCTCCAGGTAGCTTTGCTGTCTGGGGAGGCCTCTTCTCAACAATCGACTGTGGTTTAGTTCGTCTGAGAGGAAAAGAGGATCCTTGGAACTCCATAACAAGTGGCGCCCTGACTGGGGCCATCCTGGCAGCACGCAGTGAGAGAAAACTGCAAGCATATTGTCTGTCAATGACCACTGTAATAAATATCACCCAGTGACTGCTATGTTTTTTATTTATTTAGGTGGCCCATTAACCATGATGGGCTCTGCAATGATGGGAGGAATCCTGCTGGCTCTTATTGAGGGTTTTGGTATTCTCCTGACTAGATACACAGCACAACAGTTTCAGAACCGTGAGTAAAGATCAGTTACTTTTGGAAATTGCATTCAAAGGCACCATAATTTATTAAGCTTACATGGCTCCATAATCACCAGTTTGTGAGTTAGGTTCCGGTATCTTTGACCTTCTGTACAGACTTAAAACTTTGGTGGCAAATAAAATCCTTGAGCTGCAAAATATTTGGTTTCTAACCTAACTTTTTATTCACTGAAGTAGACCCCAACATTTTTCCAAAACAGCAGCAAGAAGATGTTTTTTCACTGTGTTTAAGATCGCTAGGATGATATTATTGTTCTCAGTTGCCAGTGATTAATGAAAAGTCTAAAAACCATGAAAAATCATCAGCTGTCAGGCGTCTTGTGTGGTGTAGTATGTCAGAGCAGGAGCTTGCCTTTAGCTGAGAGGAAGCAGTTGGATAAGCTCACACGGAAGGGCAGCTCTGTGCTAAAATGCCCCCTAGAGCCACCTCATGGATGAAGCTGTTGAAGAACTGGAAACCTCCTTCAGTGACAGACAGCTTCATCCTGGGTGCACAAAAGAGTATTATCACTGATCCCTCCTCCCATCAGCAGTGACACTTTACAACCATTGCTACTCCAAACAAACTCAACAAGACTTTAAATCCTTGCTATTATTTTCACAGCTTTTCCGTATCCTTTTACATTTTTAAATGTATAATGTTCTCGAGGCAGAGAGATACAGATGGAAAGGAAAGGCAGAGGGTTAGGGTGATTGGGGTAGGGATGGAAATGTACTTACATGTGCCAAGTGGGAGAGAATGTAGGAGAGCTGACTGTTGTGTTTCTGAAAGTAACTAAGATTAGTAAGGATGAGGCGGGGAAAGCTTTGAAGAGAAAAAAGGCAGTTTGTCCTGGTAATGTGGCCGTAGAGGTATGAAAGTGTCAAGGAAAGGTGGCAGTACAGTTTTTGAGTAGGTTAAGCCAGTGTGAGAAGATACCTGAAGAATGGACAAAAAGTGTTCTGGTGCCATTTTTCTAAGAAAAAGAGAAACACACAAAACTGTGGAAACTGTTGAGGAATAAAGCTGGTGATTCAAGCAGTGGTGGAGGCCAGACTTAAGTCAGGAGAGAACATGAGTCTGTACTGGAATCATAGGTTGGGCTAAACATGTTTTTTGTACATCATTTTTAAGGACGGTCCCAAAAAAATGCAGTCATAATCAATTTTTACCCGTTGATTTATAGATTCTATGTGAGTGGGGGCTGGTTGGTGCTTATCTCTAGCAATTGTCCGATGACTATATAAACCTATTGAATAGTATTTTTTTTTTCATTCATTTTAAATAATGTTCAGTTCAACCAAGCTGAACAGAAAACTACTTCTAAAAGTGAAATTAAACAACTGCACTTAAAATCCAATTACCTGCTGCAGTTCCTGTTCCACATGGAACCAAAATAAGCTCTCATTTGTGCATAATAAAATAGTGGGGTTGCTGCAGTTGTTGTCATGAGATTTTGGATTTTTGCCTCAGACATATGACTTCATGTGGGAGTTTAGATGTTCTGGAGACTGAATCTGTGCTCCACTGCCAAACTGGAGACTAGAAAGCGCACCTTCAGCCAAAGTTTTAAAATGAGGAAATATTTCTCCAATTCAGGGGCAGGAAAGCCCATGGGAGCAAAGCAGTAGCAAGCGCCGGTGTTTGGCACACATCAGGCTCTTTGGGGCGCATCTGACCAGCCGCATGGGCCACAGTCACACTCCAGAAGCTTCAGTAACTTTTTATCATGCAGTCAGCTCCCAATCAGTAAGATGCATTGAATATAGTGTCTGGGAATAAATCAATATTTGAATTGATTTGTTTACATGGACACTGTGCATAAAGTTGAAAAGTAGCTGCACATTTCTAACAAGTAGCCCAAGATGTCAATACTAATCTGTAAAAATGATGGACAGCCTTCAGATTTTTCCGTCACTATTCTAAGAAAACGGTCAAAAATGGAAAATATTCTTTTCACCTCATCCCTGACTGGAATAGAGCTTAGTCATAGCAAGACAGAATAAATGCTTGTAAACGAGAAGGGCAAAAGTGGAATGGTGATTTTACAGATATAAATAAAGAAGGTAGAGGAGGACTTGGTTGGGTCTGCATATTTTGACTTTCAAAAAGAGAGGACTATTTGTCCAGTCCTGACACTTCACTCATGCTCTGCTTACATAAACAAGTATTTCAAGTCCTAAATCCTGTTTGTTCTCCAGCTATTCCCTTTGCAGACGACCCCAGTCAGCTCCCTCCAAAGGATGGAGACCAGCAGCAGCAGGGTCCAAAGGGGCTGTTTCACTAGATAACTTCTTCCAACTAAAGACACAGTGAGACTGACCAGAGCAGAATGGGACTGACAGCGCTATAAAGAGAAAATTGTGGTTCCTACAGCATTCAGAAGTAGTTGCACTTTGTTATTGTTCCTCAGGGGTAAATTATTGTGATTTAGGGTTTGTGAATGGATTTTGACATTTAAGAGTCCTTCAGATGAACCTCATTTCATCGTGTATGTATGAATGTCATGTATCATTTGTTGCTGTTGTGTCTTTTCTCTATGGATCTATTTATTCTACATCTGTGTGCTAGATATAGTTTTTTTATTATTTAGTAAGGGGTGACTGCTTAATTGCTTTGTTGGAGAGAATACGAAAGAAGATGAACTTACAGATGCAGCCTTTTTAGATAGGATGCTCAAATATTAGGTGAACAAATACTCTGAAAGATTCCAGTCCACATTTCCAGCTTGTGCTGATCTCCGTCGTATTTTACTTGGTATCTTGTTCCATAATATCCACACAAACACTACAGAAAATTGGTTTTGAAAAGGCCACCCCTCCCGAACATTCTATTGAACATTTCATGTCTGCAGCTCATCTCTCCAAAGGTCTGTGCTAAATCTGTAGCAGAAGCTAGCGGTCAGTGAGCTCGTCACAGAATCAGAGGGAAACCACTCAGACCTTTAAAGCCCATCTCTTACCATTTACTGTGATACCTTTAATGGAATACAGGGCCTTGCAAAAGCATTAATACCCCATTAACTTTTTCCACATTCACTCTTGTTACAAACTGTTATCCAAGTCTAGAACCAAAAAAAGCTCCATTCTTTTTGCAAAGTAGGTCAAGTTCAATCGGAATGAAAAGGCTGTCATTGAAAATCCATCTTTACTTCTGCCCACAGACTCTTGTCTGGATTTCATCCTGGACTTTGACTAAAACATTCTGACACATGACTATGCATTCATCTAAATTATTTTATTGTAGCCTTGGATTTATTTTCAGGGTACTTATCCTGTTCAGAGATGAATACTCGCCTCAGTCTCAAGTGTTTCGCAGCCTCTAACTGTTTTCTTTGTTTCTGCAAAGATCATCTTAGATTTTATTTTGACCTTTGCTAAAGAAAAGTATCCCCCTTCTGCAATGTTTCGCCATCAAAATTGTGTTCATGGTATGCTCCTGATGAGATGGTATTGTAGCAGAATTCATTTCAGTATTCACAAAAAAAGATGAAACTAAGGTCTTGAAGGCGTTTAAGTATTTAATAAAACAATGTCTGGCTAGAACAGTGAGAGAACCGAGCTTACTGATGCGTTTCCCTTCCCATCCCGTTTAAACTAACATCTGACTGACATTTCAGCAATCACAGTCTTGAGACTTTAACTAAAGGCAACTGGACTTTTCTTCTTGTCTTGAAAACGTTTCGTCTCTCATCCAAGAGGCTTTTCACTTCTGAAAGGACTGGATTGGGAGTATCATAAATATAATTATAAAAGTTAGGGTCCTTAAGGCTCACTGATGAGGCTTTCATTTAAACTCTGAAGACTATCATGTCCTGGATGGCTGAGAATCTACATCAACGATCAGCAATCCCAGTTTATCTTCCCAGCAAGTTCTCCTCAATCTTCTCATTCAGCTCCTGAAGAACCAGTTCATGCCAGTCTGATAGTAAGCATGAAGCAGCCTCTCAAGATTAGAACGTCCAGTAGATATGTTGCTGTTCTGATATCTGTCATGATCTGGCATGTCATTTTCAGGAGCATTATCTCTGACGTGTCTGCTGTGTTCCTTGTTCTTCGTGATGTTCTCTCATTTTCTCTAACTAACTTCTGAGAACTTAACAGATGTGAAGTGAATTTATACATTGCCAAGTGTTGTCTGAGTTTCCATTCATTCAACTTCACGGATGTGCAAGTTTAATGCTGAGAATAAATGACATGCAGGTGGACTGTGTTTACTAATTAGATGACTTCTTAAGGCAGTTGGTTCCACTAAATTTTATTTAGAGGTATCTGAAAACATCATGCCAAATGTCTTAGATTTGTTTAACTAACCACTTATCTTATTCCTTCTACTTAACAATTATGCACTACTATATGAAAAATTGAAGGGGTATGAATACTTCATGTGAAGGATTAGAAACAAAGCAAGTAAGCGTCTCTCCAAACTGATTTACACTCTTAGCACCAAAGAATTATTAGCAGAGAGCGGTGTTTGGATTCAGTGTTTTACTTGTTGATGGATTTGTGACATTGCATCCTGTTTTATCAGCAGGTTTTATTTCAAAAAGTCTAGATCTGACTGTCATTTTTTTTCCTGTATTCAAATGTCATCTATGACGATCAGTGCTAATGTGCGCTTGCTTTTAAATTATTCATCAAGCATCATGTCATTCTTTGCTTACATTTTTATCTCCATCATGTCTACGATGAGCAAAGAGAACATCATGTCGGCAGTATGGAAAAATCAATATGGATGTTTCTTAAAGAAGGCTAGTTAAGTTGTCATTGTTATTGCTGCAATCACCATCTACTGATACATGGTGATTTTTTTTTTCAAACTGGAAAACTCTTCTCATGTTTGTCACAGGAAAGGCTTAGCCCAAAAATATGTGATGCATTGTCTGTAAACTCTGTATAGAAAGACTGTTTATTTTTATCATAATATATTTATTGTGTAAAAAATGTATTAAAGCAATAAAGATTTGAGATGATTTAAGAATTTAATCACTGTTGTACTTTTTGGAGTCATCTTTAGGTTGGAAATAATAAAAGGCTTCTGATATTTACCAATTTCCAAAATTATTTAAATATAACTAAAACTTTGATAACACGTACAAAATCGGGGTTGCAAGGAGAAATGCCCCCCCACCCCAAAAAACCCCCAAACAAAAACAAACAAAAATGTAGCAGCATTCAGGTTGCTTCTGGATAATTCACAATACTTGAAAGCCATGTGAAAATATCCACTGGACAGATGGAATGACAGGAGTTGTTTGGCCAATTTTTAAAAGAAAAATCAAATGTAACATTTTAGTAGAAACACGTCTTACCAACTGTAAAGCAGTGAGGATCTGGGCTTGTTTTCCCAGCCACAGGAGCTGGGCAGTTTGAAGTTATCAGATCCTGCTGTCAAATCAGAGAAAATTGCTCTAATAACTAAAATGTGGGACAAACTAAGTCATGCAAGAAATACAGAATAAAAAAAAACTAGGGCAAAATTTTTCTTCAATGATGTGAGCAGTAGACCCTTTCTTCAAGTCATTCCTACTTGGGATGTACTTAGTTTTAAGGTTGATGCACTCTTTTTGCTTCACTTGTGAATGATAATGTTGTGGATTTAAGGAAAAATGCCGCTATTTGGCTATTAATAATTAAAGGACTGCTTATTGAAGTCAATAAGACTAATAATTTATGGAAAATTATGATTAGGAACTATTTTAATAGCATAAACATATATATATCAGTCTCTAATAGTCTAACACCTGCCCAGCTGGGGCTGAGGTGAAAATTATGAAGAACTTAATTCTTTACTGTAAACTTGCCATGTGTGTGGAACAAAAATGACAAACAGCAACTTTCCAAAATACAGAAGAACAACATTTAATCACTCAAGCTACTAACTAACACACTACTGATCAAAGTAAATGAAACTCAAACTAAAATAACACAAATTGATAAAAATGCAATCAGGCGAGTTCAAACATGGCTAAGAAGATTCTGTTCTTAAACAATCTGTTTTAAACCGAGTTCTGTTTGAACCTTTAATAGCCATCTTTGTTTATGAAATGCAGGCCAAAACCAACACGTGGAATTGTTTAGCTTTAGCTCCATGTAACGCATGTGGGGCGTTTAAACTGGCTCAAACACATTCATTAAAAATTAAAGAAAGGAAAACTCCTGTTCTATTTCATTCCTCCTGACCGCCAGAGGACGGTGCGTAGCAAAGAGTTCGACAATATATACCAACAATGTCACACCGTTGGACGTGACCTGGGTGACGTAGTGGTAGTCTACCCCATGCACCCAGTTTCTTTTCACCGTTCTCGCCTTGTGCAGAGGTTTGATGCAGAACTATTTGGATACTGAAGGAGAAGTTTCCGCCATCACACTTGGTCATCGTGCACTTTTCCAACATGACAATGATCCAAAACACACATCTAAAGCTACTGTGCATTTCTGAAGCAGAACAGGGTGAAGGTGATTGAATGGCCAAGTATGTCTCCTGATCTGAACCCAATCCAACATCTGTGGGGAATTCTGAAGCCACAAGTGGAGAATCACTCTCCATCCAGCATCCAGGCTCTGTATTCATTTTTGCTTCAACCAATTTGAGTAAAACTGAAGATTTTGTTGTATAAGTTAGATTATTAAGATTCATTTCATGTTAGCCTTGTGAAAAGTTTGGAAATTGTGCTGCCTAAAACAAATATGTTCTGCAGATCTAAAGATTAAAAAATAAAGTTCCCAATTTATTCTGTCCACTTTGATGTGGTTGTGTAACATACAGACTGAAAATGAACCAACACTTATTTCAAAATAGACTTTCAAAGTTTTAATTCTGTCACTATTTTCCTTGGCTTGGAGATAATTAGTCCTGCACCCCCACCTGTCAACAGAAAAATCATTCTCCTTCTGACTGAACAGCTCCAGCTTTATCTAATACAACCAGAGAATAAAAAAAATGTTTTGCTCTTTAACCAGGAAAGATATTGCTTTGTTTTTCTTTACTCGAGTACTATGTGCTTGTCTCTTGTAGTTCAAGCTGTCTGTGATAGAAATCCATGGGAGCCAGCTGTTAAAATCGCTGATATGTTTGATCGCTTGGGGCAATCTAAGAAAAGACATTGTAGGGTCTCTTCTATAAATCACAAACTATCAGCAGGTAAACTTTGGCTTCAGGCAATTCTCCACCCACCTAACAAGATAATAATCCTCACTGCAGAGCCAAAGCTATCAGGAGATTGTTCATGGAAATATTTTGACGTGGCTCCAACGTAGTTTATTCCAGCCGTATTCCAGCCAGACTGTGGTTAGAGTTAAAAGGAAAAAAAATAGCAAGATTTATATAAGAAAAAATAATTATGGAAAGACCTGAAATATGTGCAGAAAATAAAGACTCTTGATGGAGACAAACAGATTTTTTGCAAAAACTTTGCTGTTCATTGAAAAACCCTAATTTTTAGCTTGACACTTTAATTGCAAATACTTTATTATTAACCATTTATCATTATAATTTAAACCGTATATTCATCTAAAAATTAAAAGCTAATTTTGCAATGGTTTCTGAAGGCGTTTATGTCCTTTGTTCAGTTTTACCATTGACTGTGAAGGTGCGCCCACTGCTGCCGCTCCTTCTGTACTGCACATAGTTTTTACTTCTAGCCAAGGTCCTGAAAATAGTTTTCTGCAAGTTGGATCAAACTTCTCCATCTTGAAAGCATCTGTGTCTTTCATAATAGTGATTTTGCATCTGAATCCCAGAAAGCAGCACTGTTTGTCCCCCTCCACCTGCGCCCTGAAAGATTTCCTCTGTCATCCTTTTAACCGGCTCAGCCTCTCTAATCCTAACCGACTGACCACCGCCTGCACATGGGTGCTCCTGTCTTCCTGGGCCGGCGTCGATGAGAACAATTTTTTTGTCGCATTTAGTTTGCGCTACAAATTACCATTGGATGTATTTATATTTTTATTATTATTCGGGGCTGGAAGCGGTGGTTTTGCGTGGTTTTGCGTTTTTAAGCTGGCACAAAAATGTGCGGGTAGTGATTTTTTTTTAACCTCTTGAGTGTTTTTCTTTTTTTAAACAAAGAAAAGTTCATATTTATATGAACTGGATTTATATCTGTGATCCTCTACGCATCACAGATATCCTGAAGAGTTAATGGTGCGTTGTTTTAGGTGACTGCGTGCTGTGAAGCTGCGAAAATGGACGGAGCAAAGAAAGGTAATGTTTGCACATAGAACATGCATATGCACTCACAGAGCAGGGTGGGTAAATCCAACCTGGTGCTCATTTTGTCCCAATAGTGTCATGCAATAGACCGAAAAATACAGTTTTTTTGTACAAATTGTTTCTTTAGTCCTCCAATACTGTCCTGCTGCATCTCTGTGGTTGGTTAATAGTTTAAAACTTGCAGGTGTCCTCAGGTGAAGCTATCTCCATGTAAGGCCTTTCCTAACAGGTGTTCATTGACCTATCAGGTGATAGTGCTGCGCTAAGTGTCATGCTGCTCTCTATAAAGAAGTAGGTCACACATGGTCTAATCATATGAGACATTACAGGACATTATATCGCTTTCTTGCAAGCGCATCCTTTCTTAATTATGTTAGATAACAAATCCATGTTGTATATGGAGGGTACATTGTTCAGGATAGTATATATCTTCAAATAGCCATGGAGTCAGTCATTTAAGGTTTTACCCTCAAAGCAGCTCCACATTGAAAATGCCTCCCCAAATTCAGCCCAAAATGTGCTTGGTATTACCCAGAGCTACTAATCCAAACTCAAAGGTGTTTCTTTATTTCCGTTTATCTCCATTTTAAGGGAAGTCGTTGAGCTATAAACTGAGAAACATTTAGCTATGCTGCAATCTGAATATTATTTTACCACCACGATTCCATCAATTTTAGAGTAGGCCTACTCTAAAGCTAATCTAACTTGAGGACCAAATGTCATAGCAGAACATTAAGAAGAAAATAAAAATTAACTTAAATAAGAGGGAGGTCTTAAAAGTAATGTCTTTGTAAATAGAATGCTGCAACTCAACTATTCTCTCCCCAAAAGAAGCTATATGAGAAATTGCTCTGATGGTTATAAATCACAAAGAACAGTGATGCAAATAATTTAAATGGCAATAGAAAGCAATATAAGTAGAAATATTGTCACCAGAATCAAAGCCATTCAAGACATTTTTGGTTTTTTTGCTGACTGATAAAGTTAAACGGGCCCAATTTTGAATTTTGCATTTTTGCACAACCTACATCTTATAAAAAGATCTAAGCTGTAGGCCTAACCATACATTGCACATCATGTTGTACATAGAACATTTCTACTTATTTTTTATTCATTTACATTCATATCTTTTATAGAATGTTCACATAGTAACCGTTTCACTGCCACTTTAGGTCTATTTAGGTTTTTATTTTTATCTAAGCCACATTATGGGAGAGAGAAATGGTTTTTTTCTTCTTCAAGTTTTCTGTATGATGCTGCTATTGAGAAATCGACAATTTATTGGAGACTTTAGAGTTTGACATTTTGCACCTTATTTAATGACAGACTATCATAAAAAAGGGGATCCGTTCCAAAAATGTTAGGCAGGCGAAAACATGGGTAATATTGAAAGGAAGAAAAAAGAGGACTCGCACACTAACTGCAGCAATTAAGGCACTAACTTTTTAAATTGACTACAATTTGGAGCCCTGTGGTGTGCGAACTTCGTGAAATTGCATATTTATAATGTGAGAGGTGTAGGCATAATTTTTCCAGCACGGGAATGTTTAATGTTGTCTAAATCTTGAATTTTATGCATGCTTTTTGCGTGTTGCGATGAAGGTTGAAATGGGTGTAAAATTTACACCACCTCCTGACTTGGTGTATATTTTTTGCGGATTGTACGCTCACGTCCAGATTGATAAATGCCGAAAGGTGTAAATTTTTTTGTGTACGCCACATTTACACCCTGATTTTGTCGTAAGCAAGTTTTATAAATGAGGTGCATTGTATTTTAATGGTTTGTACATAGTTTTGGCAAAATAACATTAGTTTTGTTTTATTGATACCAGAAACCATATTGAAGGGATTCTCAGGGATGTCTGCTGCAACTAAACCACAGTTTGTAGTGGATAAGTGAAGCGTTGTGTCAAATGCATAAAGGTTCACTTTGGCTGTAAAAATATTCATCCCAAGGCTAAGACTAGAAATGAAAACAATACTGCCTTAACCTGAGCTTTGAGGTGAACCTTTTAAAATATTCTTAAAACTGAATTTATATCTATCTGCTTAAATACTTTTTAATCTAGCATACAACCCCATTATAAATCTACTAAAAAGCAGCTTGTGGTCAACAGAACAAAACTATTTTAAGTCCATGCTGTTACCAACACAGAAAGCCCCCAATGGATGCCACTAACCTAAAATTTATACTGTAAGTATTTTGAAATTCTATGTTTCCATTCTTACCTTATTTTATTTTCATTTATTTATTGACAGATGCCCCGCCAGTGGGCGATGTGGGCAAATCAGACACTCTGGGTTCAACTGGCTCAGCCAGAAAAAGGGGAGGGGGGGCCAAAAAGGCAATGCAGGCCAACAAGTCTGCCCTCAGGGCCCCCCGAGCCCTCTGCTGCCTCACTTTGAGCAACCCCATTCGCATGGCAGCCCTGGCCCTGGTGGAGTGGAGATATCCTCTAATATTTTTTCTGTATACGTCCTTGCTTATGTTACATTTGTATAAGCTTTTTTTTTCTTGTTGCAAATGTGTGTTCGATAAAATATGCTAAGATCTGGACTGTAGCTTCATTTTTCCACAAATATTTGTTAAAGCCTTGACTACATTCTTTAGGCCTTTTGACATCTTCATTCTTCTAGCTATTTTTGCCAACTGTGTGGCCATGGGGGTCACAAAGCCATATCCAGATGATGATTCCAACCCCACCAACCACCAGCTTGTGAGTAGAAACTTGTTTCTTAGTACAGCAACTTGCAAAAGTACGTTGTTTTTTAATACAATATAACCTCATTTTTTGTCACATTACAACCAACAACTTCAGACATTTCCACATAAATCATAAAAACATAAAACACATAAAAACATAGAAGCTAAGACTTATTATTATTCAGGAGGCTAGCAGTAGGGATAAAACCTTTTATACAACGAGTTGCCTTGCATTTCAGCATTCTGTATCGTCGTTCTGGGGGTAAAACCTGGAATTCACAGTGTAGCAGGTGGGAGGTATTTTTTAAAATGGATTCCAGAGAGCCTTTGTACTTGTTTTAAAAATAGTGTATCAGTATTCAGCTGCTGCTCTCTTATCAGCTTGCTGGACCAAAGCTTGCTGTTTTTAAAGCCTGGGGGAAGACACCTGACTGAGGGATGTGCTAACTATTTGAATCATATGAGACTTAATGAGATTTTACAATTTTACATAATCTAAAAAATTACAATTTTACACATACAGTAAGCCAGATTTATAATACAAACACAAAAAAATTATCATAGCTTGTGAAAAGCAGAAAATAATGTTAATCTAAAGAACAGTGAGCAGGTATGTTGGATAAACCAGGAAGCAAGTATCCACATTCAGCTGGAGATAATGTTGTTAAGGTGGTGGTGGTGGGGGTGAGCTTGTCAGAAATCATGATTTACTTAAACACCAACCATCTGCTTCATCTTTACTCCTCCCCTCTCAAAGTCTCTCTTCTCCTCTTTGTCAGGTCGGTTTTATCACTGAATCACTTGTTGGTTGAAAATAAATCAATGTATGTGTTAAGAAATCAATCAACCTGGCTAAACAATTGATTGAAATATTTTTAGTATTCATAAAGACTATATTTTAGTATTATATTGTTAGAGCAACTCCCATTAGAAAAAAAAACTTAAAATCAAAACCATAAGTTTGTAAGATTTTTCAAAGCACAGAACACCCCCACCAACACAAATGCACATGTACATACCAACAGCAGGATGAACGTTTGCAGATCCCTTTATTGGATTTCACAGATGAGTTAAGCTCACTGTAATAGATCTGTTGCAGGGGTTGATTATCCATTACTGTTCTTTTTTATAGTCAGGTTGCAGTGAGAACTTTTCAAGGATCAAACTAATTATAATATGGTAAAATGCTTTGCTGATATTCTGTTGGGTGACCATGTCAGCTTTAGGTGAAGTCCAGTCGGCCTTAATTAGCGGCATTAACCTGAAAGTACACAGACAAGTGATGTGGGGACAGTATGTTTTAAGCGGTAGAAGGTTAGAAAACCATTCCAGCTCCGGTCGTAAAGATCAGACAGATTAGTAATCTAGCAACATGAAAGACAATTATCTGCAAATTTGGGATGGATATGGATAAACAAATAAAAATGATACAAAAAACATGGCCTAAAACATGGAGTAAATTTCACCTCTAGTAAAGAGAAATGTTTAAAAATATTATAAAATATTATCTCTGTCAATACAAGTTGCTCTACTATGGGGAGCCTAAGTCTCCTCCACTTCCGGTCGGCCCGCGGGTCCCTTAACCAAAACAATAACGAATGGAAGTAAATGGAGCGATAAAAGTTATTTTCTGGACCGCTTTGTCTTATGTTCTGAATCACGCATATGTTGTAATTCGATTTAAAGAACTAATGATGTATGTTTCAACCGTGTTTGTCCAGTGATTTGGGATTTATTTGATTGTAAAAATTTGCATTTAAAATGCCAACAAATCAGAAGTCAGAAGTCTTATCTATGACATAATTTTCTAACGGGAGTTAGCACTGGCTATAGCACGTAAAACACTCACCTAGAGCTTGTGAAGCTTCTCCTCCATGCTGGCTCTCACTCCACCGACTGCTTTACCCCCTACATAGCTGCTACTTTCCACAATGTCAGATTTATAGAGGTTTTCTCCATGTTTAATGCTTCTTTCTTCATCCTGGAGGCTACGGCCATCACTCTCCTTCTTCTTCTGCAGTTGTAGTCCGCTAAGCGTTTTTACCCAAAACCTAAAGTAACTTTTACCTCCGGTCAAAAATCAGCGTTTTCTCTGCATCAAAATTAGTTTTTTAAAATTCACGGACATCATATGTTTGATCCGCGGCATATTTCAAACTGGATCAGAAAATAACTTTAATCGTTCCTTTGACTCCATTGAAGGGCGTGACTTAGGTTCCCTATTGTGAAAAGAGGGTTGTTTTTTTCTTAATTTGTTTTTTTTTCACCTCTGAAAAAAACAACTAAAGGTTGCCGTTTTCAATTTGTTCAGTGTGAGGTTGTGATATTACAATAGAAATCAATATATTTAAGCTTCTTTTTTTTACCAGAGTGGTGATGTATTTTTTAGAGTCACTTACAAAAAAAACAACCTGTCCTTTGGTTTTAGGAACAAGTTGAATACGTCTTCCTCGTCATCTTCACCATCGAGACCTTCACCAAGATTCTTGCCTATGGTTTAGTCATGCACCCCAGCGCCTACATACGCAGCGGATGGAACTTGCTGGATTTTGTTATCGTTATCGTCGGGTATCTTACAGCTCAAAAAACACCATCAGTGTAACTGATCAGTCTTAAATAAAACCTATGGAGCAACAGGGATTTCCTCCTCTGTGCAGATTGTTCAGTGTGATAGCAGAGGGTATGACGGATCATAAGCCAGGAGAGGCCCATCATGCTGCAGGAAAACCTGGAGGCCTGGATGTGAAAGCTCTTAGGGCTTTCAGGGTGCTGCGACCACTTCGGCTTGTATCTGGCGTGCCGAGTATGTATTTATCAATATATAAATATAGATTTTGCAGGGTTTGATTTCTGTTTGTGCTGTCAGGTTTACAGATTGTGTTGAACTCCATCATGAAGGCCATGGTCCCTCTGCTCCACATCGGCATGCTCGTCATGTTTGTCATCATAATCTACGCCATCATCGGTTTGGAGTTGTTCCTCGGGAGGATGCACAAGACGTGCTTCGACACCACCACAGGTCTGTCTATCTGATGTCTGGATTATTCCCACACATCCAATACTTCTCTGATGTGCTGTCTCAGCCCCTGTGGTTCTCCTGCTGTTCTCCTGCCATAGGTCTCATGGTGGAGGACGATCCGTCACCGTGTGCTTTTGCAGGAGTTGGTCGCCTATGTGTCACCAATGGGACCGAATGCAAGGGGAAGTGGGAGGGTCCAAATGGTGGCATCACCAACTTTGACAACATTTTCTTTGCCATGCTCACAGTGTTTCAGTGCATCACTATGGAGGGTTGGACAGACGTGCTCTACTGGGTACAAACACACATTTCTGCACATTACCCACACTGCATTCTGTCCTATATGAAGGGTTTTTAGTTAACACTCCCCATAGTTATTGTAACCCCTAAGATACAGACATATGAAAGGCCTTGAAATAAATTCCTCTTTTATTGCAGCATATTTTATTTCTACATATTTGAAAAATGTAGCAATATGTAACTTTAATTTCAAACACAGTTATTATGTTGGGGGGTAGATGAACAATTGGAGATAATCGTTTTTAACAACCTCTCTGGTGCCAGATTTATTGGTAAAACTCACAATTAATTTTTGTAGATTACTCTCAATCTTTTGAAATTGATTAGCATTTTGGAGAATATTGTATTCATCCTCTAAGGGAAATTACGGTGTCCATTAGCCCAAAGTGCACTAAAAATACAATACAAAAGAGCAATAGTTTTAATAAACATGCGGTGCACAAAAAAAGCACTAAAATAAAGTTTATAGTCAGCTCGGCTCAGCAGCTTTCTTCTTCCTGCAGGCAGCCACAGCCACTCTCTCTCTCTCTCTCTCTCTCTCTCTCTCTCTCTCTCTCTCTCTCTGGTGGAATCTGTAATTCAAAGATTCCTTCTGGAACAAGTCTTTTTTGAACAAGTCAGGTTCAAGATTTATTCCACTGACCGGAAAACGTTTACCTGATCCACAATCAGCAGATTGTAAATGTATGTTTGGATGAAAGATGCAAAAAAGTATTTGGCAACCACCAATAGTGGTTGAACTTGAAAATATAAGAGAGGGCTGATATTTATGCCCTCATAGGTACACTTCAATTGTGAAAGACAATGCAAAAAAAACAACAGGAAATCACATTGTTCAGATTTTAAAGAATTTATTTCTATAATACTGTAGAAAATTATAATAGTATAATAGGCTTAAGCCTCTTAAAAAATCCCAGTAATACTTTTTTTTTACATTTACTTATTGAAAACTATGCAGTTGTTTTGCATAATTTTCCAAAAATATCAACATCCCAAAGAACAAAGTGTTAACATTTTTAGTTTAGCTAAAGTTTTACGATTTTGTTTATTTAAAACCTAACTACTGAAAAAAAATGCTGTTCTTCAAGAATCAATCATTTTTTCATAAACAACAGTAATAATAAATAATAAAGATTTTCCATCTCTAAATGCTTGTTTTCAACTTGAATCTTAGATTTTTTTTACATTTTTCTTGTGATATTATGTTGCTGCGATAAGAGCTGACTTTATTTGGACTTTTACACATCTTTGCAAGGGATCCCTGTTATATTTGAATGTGTTATACATGTGCTTTCTCTGTATTTTTGCACAGATGAACGATGCCATTGGTTATGACATTCCATGGATATACTTTGTTTCTTTAGTCATCTTCGGATCATTTTTCATTATCAACCTTGTATTGGGTGTACTGAGCGGGTGGGTAGTCATTCGATCATTGACTTCTCTCTGAATAATACACTTCTAAATAAAGTTGCTGTAGCATGTTTTTTTTTGCGTATTTACCTTTTACAGAGAGTTTTCTAAAGAAAGAGAGAAGGCTGTTGCACGTGGAGAACTGCAGAAAGCTCAGGAGAGCAAGCAGATGGAGGAGGACATGATCGGCTACATGGACTGGCTCATAGAAGCTGAGGATGTAGACGAAGAAGGAAACAAACGTTAGTTTAAAGCGTTATGCCAACCAAAACCCAAAATTGCACTTAATAGAATTGCTGCATCCTATTAAAAATAATCTTTTTGCTTTTCTAAAGGTGCTGCAATTGCAAAGAAAAAGATGATGAAAAAGTTTGGTTGGTACAAACACAGCGAGGACGGAGGAGGTAAAAAAGCTGAGTTTCATTTCTGTTTATTTTTATTTGCTGCTGTTACAGTTTGCAAATAACTTTGTATGTTTAACAGAGTCAGACTCTGACGATGATATTGCATACCTTGACGATGATAATGGCTTCTGTGCTTCGCTCATGTAAGGCAACAGATGAGAGACAAGTTTCAATCATTTTTCAGCAGTATTCAAGACATGATTTTGTTATTGTGCTGAAATGTCTCCCGTTTTCTCTTTTTTTAAGGGCGAAGATGATGGCCAATAGCTTCTGGTGAGATATTTCGTACTAAACAAGGTTCTTTAATTGTGACACCTGTGAGGAGAACACACTTTTATTGAACTTATTTCATAGATTTATTTTAAAAAACGATTAAAAAAAAAGGAAATCTGATGTACAAATGCAGTGGTGTCTGTTTTAGGATCAGATAAAAATAATTTACTGAGCTCATTTTCTCACTGTAGTCAAGTCTTAACCTTGTGTATGTTCTTGTTCTCAGCTTCTTGTGCCCTTTCTTAGCTTGGATGATTATGTATTTATTCTTGCATTATAACCTGCTGTGGATGTTTAGATTTTCTTAGGCATAAGCTCAGAGATTTCACATGAACCACATGTTTTCTGTTAATCCAGCTCATAATTATTTGACCACTGCAGGGTAGTCATAGACTGAAAATTGACCTTCTTTGTGATCATTTAGTGTTTAAAAAGCAAAAAAAATTAAAGCTGCAAGCAGCCTCGAATGGCACTCGCAGCTTAGCGTGTTTGGCCTGTGCCGTGACCTCTGGACCGTTCCACCAAGCATGATGATAAAATCGGCATGAGAAAGTGTTTAAAAGACATAACGGTAGAGCCATTTTGCCACATCCCTTTTAAATTGTATTGAGATACACAATTTCACCCACGACTGAATTGTGTGTAAAGTTTGGTGAGTTTTCATATATGTTTAGGCCTCCAAAAAGCCATTTCACTGCGGTTCGGAAAAATAAGAAACCGTAAAGATGCAATAGGCCTTCACAGCGCTTCATTGCTCAGGCCTAATAACACTACAGCTGCTCTTACACCTTAGCACATTTTTTTAAGTTTATCCCTCCAATACAATGCACATACAATACAGTACATGTAACTGGAGCAGGCCATACATGATTCACTTATATACTTAACATACAGTGCGTAGGATAAGTATTAGTTCCACTTAAACTGTTGACATTTTGTCCTGCTACAATCCAGAACAGCAGTATATCTATGCATCAGTTTCGCTTTACTTGTAAAGAGAGTCCACCTGTGGGTAATTTAATATCCATATGAATTAAGCTGTTCTGTGACAAACTCAGATGTTTAAGAACATAAGTGAACAGACAGCATACCGAAGACCAAGGAACACAGCCAAAATTTCAGGGGGAAACTTTGAAGTGGTTTACAGTGAAGACTGTAAAGCAAAATCCTAAAGATCTATCACCAAAAATCCCAATTAAACACATTGGATTTTAAAATTAAGAACCAACAAAATGTGGGGAGGTATTAATGTTTCTTTGTGGACTCAATGCAACAGAACTTCAGATTTGGACACATAAAAGAAAAGCCTCTTTAATGTACCAACACAGATGGCAAGATAAGAAATAGTGTTGAAAAAATATTTAAAAATCCATAATGCTCCAATAAGGAACTTGTTTAAAGTATCAAAATTCTCTTGTGCGAGAAAAGGATATCTGTAGCTTTTTTTTCTCTTAGAGTAGAAGAAGATATTCCTTTCCATGTGTCTAAAACACAAACTTTAATTTACCACAAAGTTGCCATAGGTTATTTTTCTATCTGGTTGCCAACCTGTAAGATCAATTAAGAAGCAAACAAGTGTATAAACATTCATTTAAACTACAAATTCCAAATAGATCATGTTTGCTGACATGTTAAGATATTTAGAATTAGCAAAATATTCTAGGTGTTGTCCTTTTTGTAAATGGAACACCTCTTAATGACCTGAAAAATATAATGATCTTTCTCTACTAATATGATGCTGAATTTGTCTTTAGTGACCAGTTGTGCCAGCTAAACCATACGATGAGAAAAAACTGCCGGGTTGCAGTGAAGACCACAAACTTCTACTGGTTGGTGCTGGTTCTGGTGTTTCTTAACACAGTGGCGAGTGCCTCGGAGCATTATGGACAGCCCAAATGGCTCACAGAAATGCAAGGTGATAAAAAAAAACATCAACTTCCCTTTTGTCAGCTTTTAAGGTGTCATTAGAAAGCTTTACGTATGCATCTATCCCTTCCCTCAGAGCGAGCCAATAAGATCCTGCTGCTGCTCTTCACCTTGGAGATGCTGATGAAGATGTACGCCTTTGGTCTTCAGATCTACTTCATGGCCCTGTTCAACCGCTTCGACTGCTTCGTGGTGTGTGGCGGCATTCTCGAGACCCTGCTTGTAGAGATGGATGTCATCCCGCCTATTGGTATCGCCGTGCTGCGCTGCATCCGACTGCTCAGGATTTTCAAGATGACCCGGTGAGTAGCACCAGAGACAGCTCAATTCAATCAAATTTATTCATATAGAACCAATTCACAACACATGTAAAATGCATTTCAATTCAATTGTACGTACATTCAGAATAATCCTTCAGTTAATTTTGACTAATCAGTTAAAAGGTTTTCTATCTAAGGAGGCCCAGCAGATTGCATTGTGTCATTTACTTGTAGCATTCACTCCTCCTGAACAAACATTTAGCAAAAGTAGACAAGTGCCAGAGTTGAGTTGTTTACTTTACAGCAAATCCTCATACTGAGCAAACTTAAAAAACTCTTCTGTAACTTGGAGGAAACTTCCAGCAGAACCTTGCTCAGTACAGGCAACCACTATATGTCAGCTGAGTTTGATCTGAATCATATATTCAGATCAAACTCCTAATTCTTGCCTATCTCTTTTCTTCCTCTTCAGGCACTGGGCTGCTCTCTCTGATCTGGTCACCTCACTGCTCAACTCCATGAAAGCTATCTGCTCCCTTCTGCTGCTGCTTTTCCTCTTCCTCATTATCTTTGCCCTGCTGGGGATGCAGCTTTTTGGAGGGAAGTTCAACTTTGACGAGACGCAGATGAAGAGAAGCACGTTTGACTCCTTCCCACAGGCTCTGTTAACATGTTTCCAGGTGACTTACATCTCTCTAGAGATGTGCTGTATAGTAAAAGTTCTCCCCATTGTCCAATTGGGCCTTGGCATTCTTCTGTGTGCTGACCTGCTGCAGATTCTAACGGGAGAAGATTGGAATGCTGTTATGTACGACGGCATCATGGCGTATGGAGGGCCAATCTTCCCTAACATGGTGGTTTGCATTTACTTCGTCATCCTCTTCGTCTGTGGTAACTGTATCCTTTTTTACTAACCTGTTTCAAAAGACAATGCCGGCATCAAAGGATGGTGTGGACTTCGTATCTGGGCTGTTGACTTGCAGGGTGGCATATAAACTGTGAGATGGAAGAGTCCATGTTAAACAGACAAAATTTATGGAGAGCCTAAGTCACGCCCTTCTACTTCTGGTCCATGGGTCCCTGACTGCTAAAAAAATGAATGAGATTCAATGGACTGATAAAAATTATTTTCTGGTTCAGTTTAAAATACACCGTGGACCGAACATATGATGTCCGTGAATTTTAAAAACTAATTTTGATGCAGAGAAAACACTGATTTTCGACCGGAGGCAAAAGTTACTTTAGGTTTTGTGTAAAAAACACTACAACTGCAGAAGAAGAAGGAGAGTGGTGGCCGTAGCCTCCAGGCCGAAGAAAGGAGCATTAAACACGGAGAAAACCTCTATAAATCTGACCGTGTGGAAAGTAGCAGCTATGTAGGGGGTAAAGCAGTCGGTGGAGTGAGAGCCAGTATGGAGGAGAAGCTCTACAAGCTCTGATTTGTTGCCATTTTAAATGTGAATTTTTACAATCAAATAAATCACAAATCACTGGACAAACACAGTCACAATGTACATCATTAGTTATCATTTTATTCGAAGTACAACATATGTGTGATTCAGGATGTAAGACAAAGCGGACCAGAAAATAAATTTTATCGCTCCATCGGACTTCCATTCATAATTCTTTCGGCCAGGGGACCCACGTGCCGACCGGAAGTGGAGGAGACTTAGGCTCCCCATTGGATGTTGTTTTACTTTTATTCCGATTGAACCCCAGTTCCTCAAGTCTTTTTGTGAGCTGAAGCCAAAGCATGATCTTGATTCATAAGTCCAGTGTTGCAATAATATTACTGTCAAACTTGCCATTACGAATGACACAATATTCCCACCATGCCACAGCACCTTCATAAGACACACCGTGCCGGGAATATTCCTCTAATATGCTGCCATGGTTTGTCTTTTAAAAAACTCCTACTGAGAAAGAATTGAATATGTTGTTTCACAAAGAGTCAAATCCAAGTCCTTGATTTCTGGATCAGACATCCTGCTCAATGTCTTCTTGGCTATCGCTGTGGATAACCTGGCAGGCGGTGGTGGAAAGAAAGCAGTAGAGTGAGTTGCACTAATCATCAACATCAGACACTTCAGTAACCTTTTTATAGTCATGTGGTTGTTTTTTGATCACTTTAAAATGGTTTAATCCAAACCAAACTGTGATGTTCTCCTTTTAACTCAGGGAGAAAAAGGACGAAGAAGAGGAGTGGGATGAGGACAATGATAAAGAAGATGAAGATGCAGGGGTAAAACCTTTTAATATATATATACATTTTACATCTGCAGCCTCCTTCAGTTGTTGGTCTATCTGGTCAAAAAGGGAAAAAACCCTACACTTTTTTTCTTGCAGTATCATCATATTTTAGTTGGAGCACTTTCTTATTCAATGGAGGAAAAAAGCCATGCCAAATAAATTCTAAGCAACATGAGATTTTTTGTTGAGCTTCCAGCAATGTATTTTCAATATTTTATCTCTAAAGTGACTCTATAGGGATATTGATGAACAGATGAACACCAAACATCTTAAAACTTTTGCTCATTTAAATGCAAATTTAGGAGTGGGATTACAAATAGTTAATTAAATTAATTTGCATAGTTTGTCTGAACTACAACAAAACACATTAAGATATTTAATACAATGTTCACTTAAAAGTATTGGCTATTTCTCTAAAATGTAAAATTTCAACAGCCAGAAACCTCTAAAAACATGTTTTACTTTTCATTTTAATCTGTTTAACAGCATAACAATTAATCTGTTAGTTTGATTTGTTCTCTAAGTTGTCATTTATATTGATTGCATAATAAACTATGACTAAGCCTACAGGCGTTTAAAAAAACAAAAAACAACCCCAAATCCTCCACATTTAATCCAGCAAAAATAAAATTGCACATGCACGAGACATCTTGGAAAATGTACAATAAATGTAATCTATTATGAATATTCTATCCTACATAAGCCTCATAAACGTGTGTGTTTTCTTTGTTCTTGCGTGCCTTCCGTGCTGTGCAGCGAGTGTTCTCAGTGTGCGACTATGAACACTCATCGACATAGGTTACAATTTGCCTTGTGTCCGTCTTTGCTGACCCTGTCCAGCCAAGGATAGGCTTCTTCTCACTAATCTATATCTCTGTAAGTGGTTTTGGGACATTTTTAAAGGCGCTGCCTGGGAAGCGCCAGTGTTATTTGTGTGTGTCTACCTGATCAATCCTGAGTGCACAACCCTTGCGTGTCGCAAACACAAACTATTTGCAGTCCCTTTTGATCCCACTGCTAGAACAGTTTTGCTTACTGTAATTGGGTGATTTGTATTTTATTTTTATATAGGCTACGTAGTTAGAATTAGGCTTTTGAAGCCTATGTCTGACAGACATATTGGACATTTATGCAAATACGGAACAAACTTTTTACAACTTATTAGTTCAAAACGAGACGGCACATTTAATTGTCAAATAAGGGACGATTCCGTATTTTAAGGGACGGTTGGCAACCCTAGTCCCATGTAAAACCATACATGTGAGGTCCATGTGTGCTAAAATGTGGTTTCCCATGTACCACATGAGATAAAATGGTATCCCATGTGAAGAACATTATGGGGCGCCGAATGTAACATGCAATATTTCGTGGACAGAATGACTTTTGTGTCACGAAATGCATGTATTCATTATGAAACCATTCTACATCGTAACACCGTTTGTCCACGAAATACACAAATTGGTTTGCATTGTGTCCACGAAACACTGAAAAGAGCACATCGTTTCGTGGACCAAATTGACTGGTGGCCTTTTCCTTTCGTGGACATAAGGCTGAATGCACTATTCACTGTTGTAGACGAAATAAACTTTCGTCCACAAAAGTATTGTGTTGTGTTACAGAAATTATTACGTGTACAAAAGGGATATATTCTCTAACTCTGCAGTTACAGAAGGCATTCCGTCCATGGAATAGTAACTTCATAACTTCCGAAATTCTTTCAGTGAAGTATGCTTTCATTCTGTGGACGAAATGCATAACAGAATACATTTCGTGAGTCAGCATTTTACGAAATGAATTATGTGACCACGTAATGCCATTACGTGGACGAAATGCACAATAGAATCACGAAATACGTTTTGTGACCTGCTACATTTCGTGAGTGAGCAGTTTACGAAATGAATTATGTGTCATAGTGACATAGAACATGTTCAACTCATTTGACTTGTGGCAAACTGCAAAATGAAACATGGGCGACTGCATAACCCAGGAAACTATGAGAGTCTTATGGTGATAAGAGGAAGAGGGGAAGAAAAGGAGAAAGCTGTAGTTGATCTCACAGCTGGATTTACGAGTGCAATAATCCAGTATCAGTTGGAGCAGCAGTGTCATTGTTTCATGTTCCCTTAAAAATATCACACAATTTGATGTTTGGTGGCAGAGAGTAGGCATGTCTGCTAGACAGATTACTGATTCAAGCCAAAAAAAAAAAAGTGTAGTGGAGCTTTGGAGATTTTTTACCACCCCAGTATTGCTCTCACTGTGCATGGGTGTGAGACAAATTTTGGTTTTTGCTTATTGTTTAAACCATAAGTCTGCAGTGCTCAACTGCCACTGTCCTGCAATATTTGAATACACACCTGCTCCAACATACCTGAATCAGTTGAATAGTAAATTGTTAGGTCTAAGCAAACCTTAATGAAATGTGTCGGAAGTAACTTCTGGAATCTGGAACTTTGGATTTGGGCGTGTTGGAGTTGCAGACCTTTGTCCTAAGCCATGGCCTGGCTTATGAAGATTATCATTAATATATATCATACTTGGATGTACTAGTGGGCAATATAAAAGGGATAAGGTAGAAATAATATGAAAAGGTAGAGATTTCAACTATACCGCTATACCACGGTTATGCATTTTGTTGATGTCATCACGCTGTGCCTTCATGCGTTTTTTTCAAGCTATGAAAGGATACTGATGTTCATTGTTTGTCTTCTCACTAGATTTTAAAAGTTTAAAGGTTTTTCATTTAAGAGAAAAGAAACCTGTTGAACTTGAACCATCCATCCATCCATTTTCTAAACCCTTAACTGAAACTCTGCGATGCACTGGCAGTCTGTCCAGGGTGTACTCTGCCTCTCACCCGCGACTAGTTGAGATATTGAAGCATTTCTAATTCAAATATGTGAAGATTTATTTTTGTGCAATGATAAATGTATAAATTTGTATTTGATTTGAGCCACCAGGCCTACTCAGATGTCATGTTCTCTTGTTTTTCCCAGTCTGAGGAGTAGGTAAGACAAATGAGGCTTTGTTAGAACATATGCAACAGACTACAAAATAAAAGCTCAGAAATCAAATCATATGCAAAAAGTGAAAGTTATTTCTTAAATTATATTTTATTTTCACAGCGGAATAAATATCTTTCCTCTGAAAATGCTGCTGGAATAGCGAAAAATAAAATTAATACTGCATTTACAGTCAAATAAAACTGATGACTGTTTGTTTCTGTTTTAGAACGAAGAGGATGACTGGCAGGAAAACGAGGAGCTGAGAGCCATCGAGGGTCTGGAGGGTGAGCTTCGCAGGGAAACGTCAGACATCAGCTGATTGTGACATTTTAAAGCAGTCCACTGCTTTCTTTTTAATTGTAGGTGTTGCTCCATTAAAGCCAGATTTCTCCGGCCCCAAAGAAAAAATCGTGCCAATACCCGACGGAAGCTCCTTCTTCATTCTTGGAAAGAAAAACTGGTATCTGAAAAGGGTTTATTTTTAACACAACGCTAATACTAATGCAGTGTGTGTGACTTTTTTCTCATTCGCTTCATTCTCCAGCTTACGAGTCGCCTGCCACAACCTCATTCACCACCACTACTTCACCAATATCATCCTCATCTTCATCATCCTCAGCAGCATCTCACTGGCTGCTGAGGATCCCATCAAATCCCACTCTTTCAGGAACATCGTAAGGCTCCCTCAGACAGGCTGCTACCTTTTAACGTCCTCTTCCTCAGCTTCTAATCCTATCTCCCCAGCGATGTGACTGAAATCTGAGTTTAGCTTCTGTCATCCTCAGGTGCTCGGATACGCCGATTACGTCTTCACTTCAGTTTTCACGGTGGAGATCGTCCTGAAGGTAACAGCTGAGAGAACGAAACTGAATAAATCAGAGCTTAAAAACTGCATATGCAGATCCCTAACCTTGTTTCTTTTTCTCCCTCTTTTCTCCTCTAGATGACTGTTTATGGAGCTTTTCTTCACTCTGGCTCCTTCTGCAGAAACGCTTTTAACCTCCTCGACCTGCTGGTTGTCAGTGTGTCGCTCACGTCTTTCTTCTTACAGTGAGTAGATACCTGAGTCAGCTGCTTCAGCTTATCCTCAAAGCCACAGAAATGATGACAGACATTCAGAGAAAAATAAATAATATGTGATTATTTTAGTTTATGACACAGTGTTACATGCCCCTTTTGGGATTTTTATAGTAGCCCGATAATTTTCTAAATCCATCGATTTGTTGATTTCAGTTCAAGTGCGATCTCTGTGGTGAAGATTCTCAGAGTTCTCAGAGTGCTCAGGCCTCTTCGAGCCATTAACAGAGCCAAAGGACTGAAGGTAAACACATCTGCTCCATTTCATCCCAGCCTCTTGATTCTCGTTTCCTGCTTTGTTTTTGTTTTTACAAGTCTACGTCAAAAAATCAATAGCCCACCTTATTTTTTTTAGCAGAAATACATAAAACAACAAATTATGGGGTATGTATTAAAGGAGATGTTATTCAGAAACATTCATTTGTACAGGGTTACACAAATAACAAAACAAGACAAAGTTTGACTGTATACAATTAGATGTGCCTTCTTTGTCTTTTGGACACTCACATTCATACATGCCTGTGTATTAGTGAAAACATCTTAAAAAGTTAATTTATTTCAATATTTTAAATAATAAATTGAAACAGAGAAGATTTTTTTAACAGTTTATTGAGTCAAATTGGAGGATTATGGTTTGAAGCTATAAACACCCGAAATAATTGTTTCTCAGAAAACTAGAATATTACATAAGATGAATTGTAAAAGCATTCTTGTTACTGAAACTTCATGTAATGGAGCATATAAGCATCACTAAGAATGGTAATTATGAGAGTTTCCCAGCAGATAGCCAATGACACCTTGCTGTCCACAGAGAGCTGTATCAAAATATATTAAGAGAAAATTAAATAGAAGAAAGAGGTGGACCAACAAAATGGATAGTCCATTCAGGAGTTTGTGGGAGGGTCATAAGGTCAGGCTTCTGGCAGCCTTCACAGCTTCATGGCACGCCACCTAACACAGACGCATTCCTTGTGTTGTCTCTTCTGAACAACATCTCAACACCTTTCCTGGGCTTACTGCATGTTCTGTTGCTCAGTGCTCTGAAGCCATCCCTTCAGATCAAAGTTAATGTTCCATTTGAGTTGGAAATAAAGGTCCCATCATTTTTGTTGACAAATTAAAAGGATTAAAAATGATGATGAACAATCATATTTTTTGCTGTTCTTTTCATGTCATTGCATAAACAACTAACACAAAAGCAGACAACAAAACATTGCTAAAAATAACAAATATTTTCAAAGAAGCACTGACCCAAGTGCTGCTTTTCTGCTGAGACAAAAATGATTTTTGCTTTAAATTAGCCCCTCTGAAATATTTGAAAATGTAATAATTTGTTTTAAAAAGGCAAATCTTAAAAGTCTTCTGTTTTGAATCTACAGTCCTTTAGAAATCCTTTTTCTACAATAGTTCCTACTGTATTTGTTTCATTAAAAGATGACATGTTTAATTTATTGTTAAGGAGGTAAAAAACAGAAAGAAATTCAGCACTGATTGCATATACTGTGCAACACATTTACACATACTGTTAGAAGGTTTACATTTCTGTATTGAAAATCCTGTTGTTGTTTTTTTTCCAGTGGTTATATGTAAATAGAATAGAACAATCCTGTATTGTCCCACAAGGGAACATGTTGTTGTAACAGCAGAAATGCAAAAACAGAACAGAATTTAAGATGTATTTTCTCAGAGGAATTTTGTGTTTTCATTAAAATGAGGCCAAAATCAAAAAGTTTTTAAGTAAAACATCTTATGTAATTTTCTGTATAATATTTGCTTCAGGCTTCCAACTTAGTAACTGAAAAAAGTAATTTCTTTCTTTTATATTCATATATATATGGGGATGCACCTGTATAAGACAGTTTGGGAGAGAATCACTTGGCATTAGTCACCAGGATGTTGTGACGTTCATTTATTTTTAATTACCTACAACAGTATTACTCCTCAGCGACGAATCCAAGTGGTAAACAATCACCGCTGCACCCCAGGCCTGTTAATAAGCTCGATGAATGTAAAAATTATAAACTTTTTTGCCAGTTTAATAAAATCATCTACAGAAGCTACCATGACTGATCTCATAACTTTTTTTTTATTGTGTTTTTACAAACAAATTTATGTAATGCAGAATTATATAACATAATTTTTCTCTTTAGATTGAGTTTCAAGCAGAATTTTAGTCTGTTTTTGTACCAGTTGAAATTTAGAGACTTTTTTCATTGTCTTCACAGAATGTGGTCCAATGTGTCTTCGTGGCAATTCGCACCATCGGCAACATCTTGATTGTCACAACTCTCCTTCAGTTCATGTTTGCATGTATTGGAGTGCAGCTTTTCAAGGTGCGTGTGCTCTTTTTTTTTATTAGTGCTCTTCCTCAGCTTCTCAGCTTCAAGTTTCCAAAGTTTGCTCTTGATGGGTTAACTCCTCTGGTTGGGATATTTTCAGGGACGATTCTACAGCTGCACAGATGAAGCCAAACACACTCCAGATGAGTGCAAGTCAGTTTCCTTTGCTGACAACTTAAAACCCCGGAATATTTCAAAAAAATGAGATTTATATACAGACAAATATATGCATGTGTCTTATTTCAGGGGAACATTTGTGGTCTACAAAGACGGGGACATGAACCATCCCATGGTCAGAGAGAGGATCTGGGAAAACAATGACTTCAACTTTGACAATGTGCTGATGGGAATGTTGGCTTTGTTCACTGTATCAACATTTGAAGGCTGGCCTCAGTGAGTATTTTTCCTGACTGACAGTATAACAGGAAAGATGCTGGATTTTTATTATTTAGACGAAATTCATCTGGGTCTCCTTTATAGAGATATAAAGATATAAAATAAAAAAGACACATAATATAAAATAAGAGATACAATTAGAGACATAATAAGAGATATAAAATAAATTCATCTAAGCTCTTTGTCAGTATTTAACATTAAGTGGGGATTGTAATTATACACTAGATACTTTTTTAGTCATGTATAAAAAGTCTTAAAATGGTTTAATATATTTTACAGAAATATCCAGCCTTCAATTTGAGTACATCCATTTAGTGTGATAAATTTGTTTTTAACACATCATTGGATCCCATACCATTCATTTCCACAGGTCACAATCCTTGACTGTTTGGATTGTGTTTTTCTTTTGTCTTTGCTTTTTGATAATTTCCTCGTTGTTTAATTGTGTGATAGGTCTTTCGATATTCAGTTCATTTTTCTGTGTTCATTATTGTTACAAATCTTTTTTCGATATTTCTTCATTCCTTTGTATTTAGTTTCTTAGTTAAGTTATTCATATATTCTAGTTTTTTCTCTTGAGTTATTGTCTGGCCTTTTCCATTTTGGTTTGAGTCTTACCCCTGCTTTCCACCGGACGTACATGCGGCGCATCACTTATTAGATGTGCTTTACTTGCGAGTACACCAGTGTGTCCCATCCCACCGGACTTG
Source organism: Apricaphanius iberus (assembly GCA_028564705.1). Lineage (NCBI taxonomy): Eukaryota > Metazoa > Chordata > Actinopteri > Cyprinodontiformes > Aphaniidae > Apricaphanius > Apricaphanius iberus. The sequence continues at coordinate 1,967,347 of JAPXFQ010000494.1, read as the reverse complement.
TTTCAGATGCACATAAGCTGCCAAAGCATTCAATGCAGCTGGTCCCAGAAAGTCACAAAATCACAAGAGAATTCTGAAATCTATGGAAAACCAAGAGGGCCAACAGCGCACCAAATTTATTGTTTCTTTCATAGCATGCCATACCATATTTATTTATAAAGCACTTTACACGACATAACAGTCAAACAGGGCGCTGTACAGGAAAGAGCCAAAAATAAAACCATAAGTAACATACATAGTATAAAAATAGTAAATAAAAAGGGCATAAAACACAGAATGTACAACCTAAAAAGAGAATCATAAAATACATAAAAGACAAAATAGAACAATAAAAGGTAGGCAAGCTATGGCGAATTAAAAACATGGTTAAAAATGTTTGTCATTAAACGAGATTTAAAAATGGCAATAGACTGGGAAGGGGGAGATCATTCCAAAGTCTGGGGGCACACACTGAGTACACTCTTTCACCTCTACATTTGGCGCTTCACATTCGGGATCGTAAAAAGGAGGTCATCTGCTGACTTGAGCGCCCAAGAGGGCTCGGACAAGTAGGGGCGAGATCATTTAGAGACTTAAAAACAAATAAAACGAGTTTAAACTGAATTCTGAAGTGCACTGGAAGCTAATGTAGTGACTTCAAAACTGGAGTGATGTGCTCCCTCCTAGCGGTACCAGTTAAAAATCTCGCAGCAGCATTCTGGACCAGCTGAAGGCGGGAGACAGAGGTCTTGCTGATGTCAGCAGGATGTAATGAATGCATGAATGACTGTTTCTAAATACTTTTTAGATAAAATAGGCTTCAATTTTGAGATTCGCCTTAATTGGAACAAACAGGACCTTACTGTGGAGTTAACTTGTAAGTCCATTTTAAGTATTGAATCCAGTTTGAGTCCAAGAGTGGTAACAGACTGGCTAAAACATGTAACAACATGAAATTGAGGATAAATCGACAGGCGGAATATCCTTATTCGTATTTGGAGCAAACAGGATCACCTCAGTGTTGGAGTCATTTAGTTGGAGGAAATTGGCTGTCAGCCACTCCTTGATATCATTGTAGCAGTGCAAGAGTGACTGAAGAGAAATCTAAGGTTTAAAGGGGATGTAGATCTGAGAGTCATCAGCATAAAAATGCTCCTGGATTCCATGTTTCCTAAATATGTCACCCAGGAGGAATATATAAGGCAAGGAAAGGCAATTTTATTTATATAGCACACTTTCAACATGAAGGCAATTCGATGTGTTTACATGATTCAGTGGTAAAGAAACCAAATACATGATAAAAAATAAGAGAATTAAAACAGATCATTACTAAAAAAAAATGGATTAAGTAACTGAAGCATGAAAAATAAAACGTATGTGAGAGCATGAAATTTGAAAACAAATAAAACATAAGAATGAAAAGAGAAGTTTTAAAGAGCCAATTTATGCAAAAGAATATAAATTAAAAACAGAGAAAACACAATCAATTAATTCATCACTAAAAAGAGAAGGTTTAAATAACAAATTTACGCAAAATAATATAGATTAAAACAGATCAAACACAATCGGTTAAAAAATAAGAATAAAAATCAAACCACGAGAATCAAAGAGTTATCAAAAAACGCAATTTAGGACTCAAAGGCAGCTCTGAATTTTAGAGTTTTAATCTTTGATTTAAGACATTCTTCCCCAGTCAAAAGTTTACATGAAAACACCTTATATTTCCCTACATTGTCAAAATCTAACACCCACGAAATCACAAATCGTCAGCACCTATTTTACTAAATTACTATGCAAATTAGCTCCAGCAAACGTTGACATTGCGTACAGGATTGTTCTCAGTTTAATGCACATCTTAATGATTGAAAATGGCCTATTTTAAAACGTAATTCAATGACTGAATGTCTAGTTCGGCGGTTAGTGTACCCCTATGATTCTATAAACAACAGATAGTAAACAGACGAACAATAATAATAATAATAATAATCAATTAACTTTTACTTACCCTGCACTTTAAAAAAGGCGTTGTGACATTAAAGGATATTTTAGGAACCATTTGAAACCATATATTTCAGTTTCAGACCCTGCAGCAGCAGGCCTCTCATCAGGGCCAGCTGAAAGTAGTAACAGTGAGATAAGATTAGCTTTTAGCAGAAGTCTCTGTTTTAACACGTATTACAGTTTAAAGTTTAAGTGTGTACAGTAACACTATGCACATTTTGTTTATTTCCTCTTGTACAAGAAGCAGAAATAGAAGATAAAGTTCATATTCATATAAGGGATGAGAGGGAATCTGAAAAATGTGATGAAGGTAGTCAGGAGCAGGAGGTCAGACCTGAAGAGGAAAGAGAAGAGAAGAAGAGACTTGGTGATACGGATGAGGGATTGTCAGAGGAGCCAGGATTATGGCCAACAACTCTTAATGATAAACACAGGAAAACTAGTGTTCAAATGCTAACCAGTGAAGGTGGAGCAAAACCTGGTATTGGAAATATCTCACCTAAAGATATTCAGGCCCCACTGGTATCACTATGGTATTTGGCAGGGTTGCCCAGCAAGATCGCTTGTACCCAGGGCCCAAAAGTTGGTGCTACACCCCTGTGTGTAATTGTGTGCGTGGTTGTGCGTTTCTTGATACCCTCTGATGGAATAACGACTTGTCTTTGTTGTACTCCGCCTCTCTAATTACAACTGGAGATTAAGTAGGCGCCAGCTCTCTTGCATGGTACCTTGAATTCAGTACCAAATAGATCACTACACATAATACGATTTTTGAAAAAGAGGAAACATAAATAACTAGTGTATGAATCGGATAACATAATTACCATTTTAAACGTTTCTGGGGCACTTTTTTGTTTTATTTTCGGACCTTTTTTTGATAGAAACCTCATCCTCAGGTTTTATGTTTACTCCTCTCTGTGAAGGCTCCTGTATCGCGCAGTGGACGCCAACGCCATAAACAGAGGCCCCATTTACAACTACAGAGTGGAGATCTCCATCTTTTTCATCATCTACATCATTATCATCGCTTTCTTCATGATGAACATTTTCGTGGGTTTCGTCATCATCACTTTTCGAGAGCAGGGAGAGGCAGAGTTCAAAAACTGTGAACTGAACAAAAATCAGGTCAGTGATTTCGGTTGTTTTTAGCTTATATTTTAGTTTTAGCTTAGATGAATTGGCTTCATTTTTGTTTCAACAATCCGAGCTGAACACTGTTTTCCCCATTTTTCCCCACCCAGAGGCAGTGTGTGTACTATGCTCTAAAAGCGCAGCCAATAAAGATATACATCCCAAAAAATCCATCCCAGCTGAAATTCTGGAAGATCATCAACTCCAGCCAGTTTGAATATATAATGTTTGTGCTGATTTTGGGAAACACTCTAACTCTAGCTATCCAGGTATCATTTCTTATTTTAATCTCCCAGAAAATTCTGAAAATATTTTGAGTGTTGTGATGCCAGATTTTTTTTTCCTTTTTTTTTTCTTCTTAGCATTATGAGCAGTCGAAATTATTTACCTCCGTTATGGACATCCTCAACATGATCTTCACTGTGGTTTTCACAATAGAAATGATCATCAAGCTGATGGCTCTTCGTGCTCATGTGAGTCTTCCCTCGTAATGCTAAACCTCCTTATCATTTCTCTTTTAACATGCGTTTCTCATTATGATTGCTTGTTTTATCCCTGCAGCATTATTTTATTGATCCCTGGAATTCATTCGATGCATTGATCGTTGTAGGCAGTGTCTTGGATATCGTAGTGTCTGAATTTAGTGTAAGTATTGTTATGTTTTTTCTCACGTTATCCTTTGAAAGAAATACTTGGAAAAGGGCTTAGAATGTATTATCCCTGTTAAATAAGCAACTCTTTCTGACTCAGTTTTTCCTTCCACTCAACATTCCATCAATAGATAGTTCTCTGTAAACAGCAACGTCCTTATTAAAATTGTGATTTTCTGTTTCCCTGGAAACCTTAGCATAGAGACACTGTAAATGGTAAATATTAAAGTGGTTTAAATAATCTAAACACATTTTCCTTCATCAAATTAAAATGTTTTAGTTGGGCTTTCTTTTTACAGCCCTGTAATAGCAGGGGAAATACTGTAGTAGTGAAGATCTGATAACTATTATATTGTTATAATTGTATTAATATATGTCAAATGTAATATGTTAGTAGCTTTTAATTCTAATTATTATCAATTAACTAGTTCTCTGTGTAATATTTAAAAATATAACAATTGGATTATTCATTGACGCTCGTTTTTATATTATAGTTTTATATTTATGTTTTTCCATTTTTACTGTGGTTTATTTCTTGTGTTGTTTTAAATTTATGTAACTATGGACCTAAGTCTGCTTATGATAAAGTAACAGCTTATAATATATGTTTTTAAATGTTGAATCTTAAAATAAATGCAGAAATGATTAGGTAATTGGTGTACTTACCAGGTACAGTTTAAGCTTTTAACGATAACGTAAATGTTTGATAGTAAAAAGGTGACACTTTTCTATATTTGGAACACCAGGAAACACTTTTTATTTTTTTCTTTCTCTCTTGCTCGCTGCCTAAAAATTTGATCCAGGGAGGAGGCGGCCATGGAGAGGTGAGAGATGAACCCCGGAATGCAGATTAAGCGTTGGATTGACAAATCGCCAAAGTTTTTTTCTTCTTGTCAGAATACAATTTCTTTTTTTAGCAAAATCATTTTTTTAAGTTTTATTTACCCTAATATTTTTGCTTTTCTAGGGTAAAGGAGAACACGGAAAAGTATCCATCACGTTCTTCCGCTTGTTCCGAGTGTTGAGGTTGGTGAAGCTGCTCAGCAAAGGAGAGGGCATCCGAACTCTTCTCTGGACTTTTGTCAAATCCCTGCAGGTCAGCGAGTCCTCAGGAATATATGTGGACCACATTGCAATTATCGTATCAAACCTTTCCTTTACCTTGTTTCACTTTTATATCCTAAGGCTTTGCCTTACGTTGGCCTCCTCATCGCTATGATTTTCTTCATCTACGCCGTGATCGGCATGCAGGTGGGTCTCGATGAGCAGCAGATGGAGAAGGTTAACACTAGGGATGCACCGATACCGATACCAGTATCGGGTATCGGCCCCGATACCGTCTAATGTACATGTATCGGTATAAGTTAAAGTTAACCGATACCATGAACAGATACTTAAAATGTGGACTACTTCACACACATAAAAAATATTTTTCACTTGAAGTTTTTGTTTTGTGGTCATTTTATATTTTACATCTGTTATTTTGTTTTAGTTATGTTTAGTAAGTAAAGTCTGGTGCATTTAGTCTCTTCAACAAAGATATAAGGTGGAAGGTATATGGTTTATTAATTCAACAATAGTATTGGATTGGTATCGGATATAGAAGGATACACAAAGTCCAGGAATCGGTATCGGGACTGAAAAAGTCGGATCGGTGCACCCCTAGTTAACACACTGCTTTCCTAGATTAACAATCCCCATGCTGATTATCCTTTAGATGTTTGGGAAGATAGCTGTTGACGACGACACAGACATCAATAGAAACTGCAACTTCCAGACATTTTTCATGGCGGTTCTGGTCCTTTTTAGGTAAGCCACTTTGACCCGTTTATTCCCGCAGCGGTTTTTAAAGTGAAACTCAGAACACTTTGTTCACTTTTGAAGAACTAAGGAATAGTAAAAGGATTCCATCCATCCATCCATCCATCTTCTTAACCGCTTAATCCTTAATGGGTGGCGGGGGGGCTGGTGCCTATCTCCAGCTGTCAACGGGCGAGAGGCAGGGTACACCCTGGACAGGTCGCCAGTAGTATAAGGATTCATTATTTTAAAATTATTTTACAACAAATATTTTAAATTATAGTATCATACCTGAATCATGTCATGAATCAAATTCAGTGAATCTTTAAGAAATAATCTGATCTATTTTTAACTGATTTAAAATGCATTTGTTCTTCAAAAGCTTCAAAGCACTAAGTAGAGTTTTATGAAGACTATAGAAAGAAATGGGAGCTTTCCACAGATCAGGTCACATCCCCTTACTGCCTAAATTTACCAACAACTTGATAGAAAGATAAAGTATAGATTTTTTGTTATATATGCATATGGCAAAGCATCCTGTTGTGTGGAGAAAAAAAAATTTGGCAGGGACAGGGAAGATGGATGGAGCTAAATCGAGGGCAACCTTGGAACAAAACCTGTTCCAAATCACATCAATCATGTAAAGCACCTCTAATTACCTTGTGTTTAAAGTGTGTTATACAAATAAAATTGCCTTGCCGTGCCTAAAACCCCAGAGTGACTTTAGACAGACAAAGATTTACCTTTTACAAGGAAAATGGCATTTAATAGTCTAAATTAAAGCATATTCATATAAAAAAATTGTTGAGTCAAAGTCCAGGCCAAAATGAAATTTAAAATCTGTGTCAAAACCTGGAACCTAATGTTCACAGATTTTCTCTAGATCTGAAAGATCTTAAGCTACCTTGTAGAGAAGAATGGAGAGAAATGTCCATCTCTAGATGTCTAGAGGTCCAAATTTGGTAGATCCCAAAAGATTCAGAGCTGTTGTTTTACAGCATAATTTGGTAGATAACGCATTTTCATAAACATTCATACAGCACTTCTCTGATTTTAGAACATATTTTGAAAACCACCTATCATTTTTCTTCAAACAAACAATAATACTATATTTTGTGTTGGTCTATCATATAAAACCCCAATTAAATACATTGATGTTTGTGATTATAACGCAATAAAATGAAGAAAGCCTCAGGGAGTATGACCCCTGCAGGGCACTGTAATTGAAGCATAAGTAACCTTACTTTCTTTGACCTGTAGGTGTGCCACTGGAGAGCAGTGGCAGCAGATCATGCTGGGTGCGCTGCCCGGCAGACGCTGTGACCCGGAGGCTGATGTTGAGCCCGGTGAAGAGTACACCTGCGGGAGTAACTTGGCCTACCTTTACTTCATCAGCTTCTTCATGCTCTGTGCTTACTTGGTGAGCAAAACTCCAGCCGTTTAAGGCTAAACTGAATCTTTTCCTACTTTGCTTTATTCACAGATAGTCTCCAGATCACAGCCTCTAAATTTAGCTGTAATTAGTTCAACCACATGCTTTAACTGCCAGGTCAAGCAGAATCAAAGTTGGATGAAAATAGGAATGGCAGCATTTCAGCAGAAGCACACTGACAGTTTTATTTATCCACAGATGAGTGGTGAGGCGCTCCTGCATCACAAAGGTTTAATGGGCAGCACGTATTTCGGCTACAGCAGCTGATATGGTCCTTGTGCTATTTTAAGATGTTAGATGGGCTGAATGAAGGTGGCTTTAAGCCTATAGAACCATACCATGGCTCAAACAGCAGCTGCTTACCTATAGTGCATATAGAACAAAATGTGAGCCATAGTAAGCTCTTTATGGCTGTGCTTTCACATCAAATCTAATACAGTTTAAAAGCAATTACCAGGTATTTACCTCAGAGCAGACGTACATCTGGAAAACTGTCACTTATGTACAGTACATGAACAATCCCTCCCTTTCTTCATATTCAAGGAATACTGGCATTCAGTCTTCAACTTTTTCATCTTGATGGGAATTTTACAACAGAATGCCGGTTCTTGTTGCCGATTCTGTTCCAGTATGCCCTGACTTTCTTTTCACACAAGTTTCTTTTCTCGTGAGCAAGTTTAATCCATCACTCTATGTGCCATTTCTGGCCTTTGTAGACCCATTGAAACAGCAGTAGCAGCTAAAATAAAACAGAGGATTGGTGACCTCTGTTTAAAAAACCTACACCATTGCCAGGAACATACTGACTTTTATCAGGCATCATTGTTTGTTAGTCATATAGCTAAAGAAAAACGGCATCACACTGCTAAAATCTCCCCTTTCCCCCTTGTTCGAATATAATCTCAGCAATGTATTTTGTAATATAAATTGGACTAGCAGTGGGTAATATAAAAGGTATTAGATATAAATCATATAAATATAGCCAAAGGAAATTTTTACTAGGGATGCAGCTATACCACTTTTTTCAAACCGATATTAGGATTTGAGTACTTGCAGATACTGAGTACCAATACCGATACTTCTACCACACAAACAAATGCAATGAATTGGAAGACAGGTTTTATTTTTTTTCTCTCCATGCTACAACTAATGAGGGTGAATTAGATAAAAAAATATATTGATAAAAATGGCCATGAAACTAAAATTCCAAATGAAAATAATCATTTTTCTATTAAATTATTGCATAATTTACACATTTTTAAGTATCAGTTCATGGTATCATTTAACTTTAACCAATACCTATGCAGTACATAAGAACGGTATCGGCCCTGATACCAAAATTATGCATAATATCATCAGGCTGTGCCTACATACTTTGTACCAGTTACACCAGAATACTCTTTAAACTAGATATTGAAAGTTTAAATATTTTTTATTTTTCATTTAAAGCCACAGTCCGGATTATTTCTGGGAGCAAGTTTTGTTTTTGTTTTTTTATCCAATATACGAAGGCCCCTCCCTAAACATCCCTTCTCCCCCCCTCATGCGAGCTTTGCGCTCCCTCTACCCCATCTCTACAATTGGGCACGCTCATCGCCTGGGATTTCAGCAATGTCACTATGTACTTTATCAATGAAATATTATATTGATTTGCTTTACTGAATATGTGACTGTCTTAGCTGTTCAGCATAAATGTGTTCAAAGCTGCATTGGTTTGAAGCCTTTTAAGATTTGATGGTAGCCTATCTATACTGTTGAAATGCGTCTCTGATGTAAATTGAGGGGGGAACACATATCGATGTAACACCCTGCTCCGGTCTCTAAGGCATTTTTCAAGTTTGTCGCCGTACTTCCCCTTGTTATTTTTCTGAAGTTGGTGTAGCCCTGGAAGCTAACTATTTAGCAGAAGTTTGATGTGACTTCTCCATGACACTCTCTGCCATTATGGTGACTATAAACAGGAGGACACGGAGCGGCCTGATCTCCACAGGTTTGTTCGATGCCCATCCATGTTGATTGGTAGTCGACATGGCAGAAACTTGAATTCTGTTGGATAAAAAAATTTGCCGCCGGTCAGTGTGAAATGCATAGGGGTCTATGGGAGAAACAAGGGACTTAAGAATAATAACTAATGTTGTGCAGAACTAGCCTTTTATCATAGTATTGAACACCACATCATTTTAATGACATATAAATTTAAATAAATAAATAAATCCTTCGGGATGCAGCTTTAATGTAAAAGAAACATTGAGCTTGAAGCATTTCTGAATCAAATATATGTCGGTTTCTTTTTGTGACATATTAAATATATAATTAAGTAACATGGAAAACAGACAATTTTTAACTTTATTTTTTTAATATTTAGCTTTTATATTATTTAAAATATCTCCATCTTTATTTATGTCTTTAATGCATTTTGCACAATTAATGTTCTGCTGCAATGTGTCTAGAAAGTGTTTAGAAAGTGAGAATGTTCATAAGAAGTCATTTTGAAATATATAAAGGGGAAAAAAAGAATATACCGCAATACAAATTGCACATGCTTTAGATTATATAACAATATAGATTTGGGGGCATATTGATCAGCCCTAAATTTGACTTTAAATACATCAACTTCTGATCAGCTTACACACACTCCTCATGGGGAGAAGTGTCATAAACAGTATTGTGTTTTTAATGGTTTATTTTCAGCTAGCTTTTTCCAGAATCCAGAAGGAACAACATTTTAATTTTTTAAGTTTTTTTAGTACAAGAATTTGGAAACAAGTTTGAATTTATTATCTATTTTCTCTTAATCATCACATTCCTTTCATGAGTTTGGCTGAGAATTCTTGAGTGTTTTTAGGTTTCAATATCAATGCCTTTTAACTTCCACTTAGTGATCCTGATTGATTATCAGTATCAAAATATTTTTTTAGGTATGGGAGAGTCCCTTTTTTCTTGTTCTTTTTCCAGACTTTAGCTCATCTTTTGCTTTTGGATGATAATTTTTTTGTTGCAATTATTCTCTCTAGTTTTGGATGCTGTGCAGCTGGTGGCATTTTAGCTCTTACTTTTTTATTTTTGAATAGCTGCTATGATGTGTTACCGAGGCAAGAAGGTGGGAGACCCAAAGAGCAGGTAGAGAAGGTGGAAGTTCAAACCATCTCTTCCAGTGATCATAATGGGCCAGCATCATATCATCGACTCAAATGTGTCTCTGTATGGCTTTCTAACCATATGGCATAAAAAAGCCATATAGAGGAGTGGCAAAACCGAATAATATGGATTGGCAGTGCTTGTCAAAAATAATGGTGTCATCCAGGACAAGCTAGTACTGAATATCATCTCTGTTGCCTGGAAATTGAGCTGTTGCATGTCATAACAGACTTTTGTTGCAAAACTGACTGCTTCTGCAAATCCTTCTTGCAGACAACATCAACAGTCACTCTTTGAAGATACTTGAAGATGATAAAGGACAAGATTTGATTTCCCTTTGGGATAATTAGAGTTATTTTTTTCTATATAGAATTTAAAGAACAGGATGGATAGGGTGTTTGTATTTACTTGAGCCCCTATGTGTAATTTTCACCCTCCAACACTACTATTCCATTTCTTTTTCTTTTATTTGCTTTATTATGTCAAAATACTTTTTTGTAATATCTGAAAAATTTCTATTTTATTCCTATATTCTCTCAGATCATAAACTTGTTCATTGCTGTCATCATGGACAACTTTGAATATCTTACAAGGGACTGGACAGTGCTGGGTACTCACCACCTGGATGAGTTTAAGAGAGTTTGGTCTGACTACGACCCAGAAGCCACGTACGTCTCATTTTTCTAACTAAATGCAGTTCGCAGATGCTTCCTGCCTTCATTCCTCTTAACTGTTTCTGAAGTAAACTTATCGGTCTCACCAGTTATCTGTTTGAATTCCTATTGCAGAGGTCGCATCAAGCACATCGATGTAGTCACTATGTTGCGCAGGATTCAGCCACCTCTTGGCTTCGGAAAGCTGTGCCCTCATCGTGTTGCTTGCAAAGTAAGTGAGAACAGGTGCAGGGCTGCATGATGATGCAGAGGTAGAAGTAAATTACATCATCTTCCATCTTCTGCTTCATCCTATCTTTTCAGAGACTGGTGGCTATGAATGTGCCCCTCCACCCTGACGGTACTGTCACTTTCAATTCCACCCTGTTTGCTCTTGTCCGAACATCATTGAAGATCAAAACTGAAGGTCTGGAGAACTCCCACGCTTGACCATCACAGAGGCTCATTATGCCGTTCATTAACCATGTATGCAAAGGGCTGCCTTTGATTGACAAATCTTCTGTTTGATCCCCTTAGGCCCTGTTGATCAACAGAATGAGGAGCTGAAGATTATCATCAAGAAGCTGTGGAAGCACACAAAGCCTAAACTTATTGATGAAATCATTCCGCCCCCAAGAGGCAAGTAGCAAAAACTACCATTTGTCCCTCGCACAAATGTTAGGATATTTCCAAATTACTCAGCATAGGCGCCCCAGTTTTGTATTTATCATATGTGTTTGTGTTCTTCAGGGGATGAGGTGACTTGTGGAAAGGTTTATGCCAGTTTCCTGATCCAAGACTACTTCAAGAAGTTCAGAAAGAGGAAGGAGAGAGAAAGAAAATCCAAGAGGAAGGACAGAGCTGCTGCACTGCAGGTGAGTTGCATTTTTTCATTTTCTCATTAAATCCTTTGGATCTGAGCATTTTCTTTACAAGCGTACAAAAACAATTAGGTTTCTCTTTTCTACGTGAAGTTTCAACACCCCATAACTAGATTATTTACTTTTTAATAATGGAGGTGTTCTTTCTCGTCTGCAAATTTTTTTAGCATTTTAAAAACAATTGTTAAAATACGTTTTGCTTTGAAAATTTTAAAATCAGAAGATTTTACTTGTCAGAATACATCCAAAATATGTTGTAAAAATGTATCTTTAATTTCCATATTAAAAATGTCAAATCAGACAATCTGATGGAAAAATGTATTTCTTTGTCCTACTTAAACTGTTAACACTACAGAATGCAGCATTTCCAATTGAGGGCTACCTTATATTACTACTTTTTTATTACTTAATAATCAAAAATTTGACCTTTTGAAGAAAATAGGGACAACAGCTTTATATATCCTCTACTATACTTAAAATTGGGTATCATGTGTTATTCCAAATGTTCAGCCTTTGCTTTACACTACTCCTACCTGCAGTGTTTGTTGCTGACAAACTCAACGTTAGTATTAAATCATCAAAGTGCTTCCACCTCTAGTTAAATAGTTGAGCCATCTCTGCATGTTTACTTTTGTGATGATAGTAGAGAAAAGGCCTTTGTGGGGGATTACTCCTACTTACCATGTAATTAGAGTGTAATGGATGTCATGGAGACTTGATAACCCCGAACATAATTTGCTATAGTTCTCTAAAAACAAACTTTAGGGATGTTTTGTATCATTATTTTTACCTCAGTTTCCGCCTATCTTCTATGCCAAGATAAACTTAAGTTTCCGTCCAGCCTTACTGCCGGTGGCTAAAATAAACGTGTTTGAGCGTCACAATATATTTTTGCTCAAGAAAAGCAAGAAAGTCATTGATTATTACTGAGATGTGGTCTTGAATTTTATTGAAGTAATACAATAAATTATAAATAAAATTATATTTTAGCTACGTTCAATTTAAAGAAATTAGTATAAGTTGAATTTTAAATCTAATGATTTGTTTAAGTTAGTTCATTCTTAACATGGCATTTGCTTTCCTATTTCATGAATATACTCAAATTAAGTGTTTTCTGTTTTTTAAATCCTTTTTTCTTAGAAAAATGTAGTGTTACGGGGAGGGGCCGAGATTTTAACCAAACCGGTAAAATAAAGCTGGATACGTCTGGAGTGCAAAAACACCTCTCACCAGAAGAGGTCGCTAAATAGATGTTTTATGCATGTTATTCCGTTATGTTTGCATGCATCCCTACAGACACAAAATGTTAAAAGCAAGTACTTGTATGTTACTTATGAATATATTGATCTTGGGATGAAACCACATCTTTAACTTAAAGCATTTCATGCACAGTGGGACTTTTCTGAAATGGGAAATATGTGGGTTTATGTGAGGTTTCTGTTTCAGATCTGACATTCTCCCATAGTTGAACATTGCTCTCCATATTGTAAGGCTTTAACACAGAACCACTGAAATAGAAACGGTTAATTCATGGTCACATAATTTATGAATAGCTCAAATAATCCACCTTTTGTTGTTTTTTTGCAAACTACACTGGCTCTGTAGAAAACCCAATGTGTCACTTATGTCTTCTTTCTTACTTCTTCTTCTTACTTCTTTCACATCAGTAGACTCACAATTAGATATCACAACATCCATTCTATGGGGAAATGTTTTTAAAATTAAATTGAGTATAAATATGTTTTGTCTTTTAGCTAGGGCTGCGGACACTGCAGGACCTGGCTCCAGAGATGCGTCTGGCAATGGCCTGTGACTTTGAGGAAGAAGAGGCAACAGAAGGAGAGATGACAGGTGACGAGATATTTGACCGTGAGCACGGGACCTCGGCGAACCCCACACCTGCCAGCACTCCAATGCCGCCCCTGGACATGCTGGTGGAACAGACAGCCGTGATCATCGAACCCACACCCAAGGTTGCCAATGGGGAGGTGATCACCAAGCAGGTGCAGGGCTGGCAGGAATACCTGAGACCAGGATCAGAACTGTCTGGAGTTGTAACAGAGCAGCCTGGAAGGTCTGAACCCCTTCCCATCAGGTACTGTGTTACAGGAACACATTGGTACAGAAATCCAAATAGATCATTTTGAGGGGTTTTCTGACTTAATTCCTTCTTCTCTCATCAGCGAATCACCTCTTCCTCCACCTCCACCAGAGATATCAGGAGGAGAAGAGTTTTCCCTCAAAGATGCACTCGGTCCTACCCAAAGTGATGCAGCTGGGAAGTTTTACAGCAGTGATGCATATAATGCAAGCTTAGCGTCAGTAGATGGGTAAGAAATATGGGATATTTATCAGAATACTTAGGGTGTTTAAAGAAGAAATCGTAATTAAGATGGTTCATTTCACCGTGCAAACTATTTCATACCATATTTCCCTTGTTGCCACAGGTTTGAGTATCCAGAGGCAGTTTCTCCCATACCAACTGAAACAGGAGGCAACGATCAGAATTTGGACAGAGCCAGTAGCATAGGAGAAATACAATATGGAGCTTATGACCCCAATGGCTTCCTCACCAACGCTTACACTGAAAACAACATGAATGGAGGGAGCACCGCCGTCAGCCCCACTCCGTATGACACAAACGGATATAATGGCAGTGGATACACAGGCTACAACGAAAACGGCAGTACTGTGAATGACTACAATGAAAACGGCAGCATCGTCAGCGATGGGCATAGTGGTTACAATGGGAACGGCTACAATGAGAACAGTGGTTACAACGGGAATGGGTACAATGGGAATGGCTACAACGGAAATGAGAACAATGGAGCCCAGTTTGTCAGGAGACGGCTGCTTCCTGCCATACCAAAAGGTCCGAAACATAAACTTAATTTTTTTAAACTAACATTATTGACAAGCTTATAATATATGTCCCACAGCTAGCAAACAATTACCAAAACTTTTAAAATGTATTATATTTTATTGTTTTAGGTCGGAAACCTGCCTTTAACTTCCAGTGTCTAAAGCCTCAGGCCAGTGTGGACGACCTCCCCATCCCTGGAAACTATCGTGGGAACACATCTCCAACCAGATCCCGCCTGCAGGTAAAAAGCACAAAAAGAGCAGAACACATCCCTAAGATTATTTTTTCTTATCTCCCTTCAGTTATTCTTCATTGACTGCTGCTTTCTGTCAGAACCAGCACAGCCTGGACTCACGGCCCAGCAGCGTGTCATCCATGTCGTCTGCCTCCTGGGCCAACACAGCCGCAGCTGGTGCCACTCCCCTTCCAGGAATAATTGCCCCCACAGGGCGTCGAGGCAAGCTTATCTACACCCCCATGATCCTGGTGGATCAAGAAAGTGGTTCAAGTCAGCCTCTCTGGTCCGATGGGACTGCGAGTCTCCCCGCAGGAAAACGTCCAGTCTGGTACCCTGGTCAGACCAGAACCTTCACCAGCGTTAGGATGCCACCCTCTGTCAACAAGGACCTCATAGATAAAGGCAGCGCAGACAGTCTGGTCGAATCGGTATGTTTTTTTGTTTGTTTTACTTTTATGCTGAAGATGCCGCTTAAACTATGGCACCACAGTTAGTGCCACTAATAACAGTGAATGAAGGTCACCAAACAATTAAGATGCATAACAGATCTCTTAGATAGGCTTAAAAGAAATAAGCAGAGTTAGACAGTTTGAATGTGGGGTTTCATGATCCACATCTTGTATACCTGCTGATAGCAGACTTAAATGGCATAGTGTGCTTTAAAATATCGACCCTCTCTTACTGGTTTGACTTTTTGAACCTTTATAACTCGTTATCTGTCCTTATATATCACTAGTTCTAATATCTGGCAGCTCTTACCTGTATGCGCCACACATACCAGACTGTTATATGATAGGGCCACCCTACAACCATCCCACAATAGCACTGCTCCTTTGATTACAATTGTGTAGAAAGTTGCACTGCCTTTGCTAAAGTAAAACTTTAGTATTGCCTTCTCACAGGTCTGACACTATAGAGTGGAGCCACAATATTCATGGGGATAGGGGACACAACTGCCCACAAATGTGTGTGAAATCAGCTAATACTTGAGTTCCCCTCTAGAAATGCTTATAACTGTCTGTTCTAATAGCTCAAACAACAAATATACCTTAATATAGTTATATGCACAGGTGAAACCATCTTAGC